>OX291540.1:25000-688872 GCA_946406115.1 Apoda limacodes | reverse complement strand
TTATATTTAATAGGCATGGGAATCTTAGCAAACCCTCGAGGTAACTCATAGGTAAAATACACTCCATGCAGGCTTGCAACAGCCGCGCATTGCCTACGCCGTACGTTTTGAACTGAAAAATGGAAAATAATACTCTTCTCACAACAAAAATCGATAGTAAATGACTCAACTACGAAGTAGGTAAGTGATATTCACTTCGGTAAATGTTAAATTTGCAACTCGCACTCACAAAAACAATGCAATCATAATATGTAAAACCTGATAACATAAACAAACAATCACGGTGACGAGAGTAAACTTTACGTTGGACGCGAGGATCGCGTTGGCGTAAAACTCACACTCGCGTTATATAGATCTTAAGCCGTCCGCGAGGGGCGCTGTTTTTCTCTCTATACTAATTTCGCGTTTATTAACTGTGAAGTTATAGTTAAAAACTGACACTAAGGGGCTGTCCACTAATCACGTGACGTTCGAAAAGGGGGGGAGTGAGTTCGGCAAAAATCACGAAATATCACAAGGGGGGAGGTTGGTGTGGTAAGATATCACGTGTATTTATTTTTTCGTCAAATGCACGATTTCTAAACCGAAAGCGAGTGTAAAGTATAAGAAAGGAAAAAACCTAGTGTTGCTCAGAAAGAATTAAATGAGTGGTGGGCTAATGCGAAACAAATATATACTGCAAAAGAAGAATTTATGAAGTGGGTGAATGATGTTTACTAGATTACCTCCGAAAGCACCAAGTAAACACGTCTTCCAATATTCTCCATTATTTTTCGAATTCTAAAAAGGTAAGTTAAATCTAGTAGGTATATACTTAAGGACATTGCCCAACGCCATTCACCTATAGTTTATTTGCAGTATAAATATTATTGATATATCTTATAAAATGAATATAGATAAAATATGCATAGCGTACCTAATTAAGTATTACTTAAATCCAAAAGATATTTTTTTTATTTTAAGGTTATAAAAAAGTTATTTAATTGATATCTTAAGTTTTTAACAGTTGGAGCTAGTCGTTGGCGCACAGGTATATTATATTCCATTCCATTCAAAATGCTAAAAAAACATCACGTGATTTAATCCAATTTTGCATTTGTCCAGTGGCCTATGTATTCCAAAGCCTCAAAAGCATGATGGCAAGACGTTTGCTACATTTCTTCTGCGTCGGTCGGTCTCTTGGAATAGCCCCAACGCATGAGGGCTTTAACCAATTTCTTTGTTTTGTTTTATTTTATTAATTCCTGCCTGCAGAAGGATCGTTAGCAACTTGTGAAAAGGACGTGCCAGCGGCGTGGATTGCACTTCTTTGCAAGAGAGTTAAGGAACATGTAAATTCATGTCACAAGCAACCTAATCCGAGCAATAATAATCTAGAGATGCACAATGTTCGTCCTTCACTACTGTACTTAGAATATTAGTATAATAATCAAAATATTGTAACATAATAAATACCTGAATAAAATAAATGTAAACATATATGCGACATTAATGAAATTACATTAATTTTAGAGTAATAAAAGGATAAGATCCTAGATGAGGTTTGAGATCACTAGGGTTAGAAATGATGTTTTTATAGATTTAAGACAAATTTTTTAGATCATAAAATTTTAGGGTCCTTTTAAAAGCATTTATTGATACAGTGTCTTTGATATCTTTTGGTAATTTATTATAAATTTTTACACCTTCAAACATTATGTTTTTTTTCCATAATTTGTTCTAGGTGTTATTAAGCAAATTTTGTCTGCCCGTCTTGTCACTATTCTTTGAGTTTGACTCTTTTTTTAATGTACTCTATTTGCGGTTTCCATGTTAACTGACTGTCAAGTAAAAGGCCGAGATATTTTTCGTTATTTACCTCATTTATAATTTGACCATTGATAGTTATGTTACTGTAACTGCCAATCTTTTTGTTCTTTGCTGTGAAAATGACATAATTTATGATAATTTTAGATATGTTTATAGTAAGTAAATACCCTCTTTCAAGCCAATTTCATTAAGGTTATTTATGTAAATTAAAAATAGTAACGGCCCAAGAATGGAGCCTTGGGGCACTCCGTAGGTTATCAATTGAGCACTGCTCAATTTATCATCATTATAAGATGTTTCAGTGTACCGATTACATGTTTGACTTGTATTTAATGCTTTTGACAGCTCAAATCTGTTTAATGCTCAGATTGAGGGGGCGGCTACTTATTGATTTGCTTTTGTACTTTCTTTCAGTAAGTAGCCATCTATGCTCGTTACTGCCAAATTTTACGACTTTAAGTTTTATTTAAAAATGGACTGCATTGAAAGCCTTCATAAGGTTTCATATTCGTCATAAAATTCTCATAAAAATTTCTCGGTTAAAATCAAAAACTGGCATAGATGACCAGTTCAGTGGCTAGCTAATAAAAAAAAAATATTTACAGATATTGTTTTCAAGTATTCTAAAAAACACGAAAAAAGCTATGGAAAACGCATTAAAATTAATACACGTAGAAGATGGTTCTATTCGAGAGGCAGCTAAGCGATTTGGTGTTCCCAGGTTTAGCTTCCGGTTCAAAAATTCAGAATCCTAACACTAAATTTAAGTCAGGACCAGTATAAACTAACTGAAGCTGAAGAAAACGAGCTCTGTGAATCTGTAATTAAGCTGGCACAACGTAGATTCCCAAGAATAAAGAAAGGGCGTCCGAGCGGGATTTTAATTATAGTGCGGGTTTAAAAGTTCCAAAAAACTGGCTTCCAGTCTGCCGGTTGGTAAGCGGGCACCACAGCCTCCATACGCTTGCAACACCTGGGGCATCAATCGCTCGCCTTGCCGACCCTTAAAAAATCTAAGAACTTCGTTCTTGAAGAACCCCATACTGTAGTCCTTAGAGAAAACATTGGCAGGGAGCTCATTCCACAACAAAAGCGTTCGCAGGAGGAAGTTTCTCTGAACCCGCACTGTACGCGACCATTTAGGTTATAAAGTGTGAGAATGAATTTCCTGCTGATGGCGAGCGATGTGATAGTAGAAATAAGGCATCAATTCGAACAATTACAAGCGGTAGAATACACACAGGGCGGCAAAGTCTCCCCACAGACTTAAGGGTTCGATACGGCTAGTGTCTTGGGATCGTTTGGGATCGTCGACAATTATCTCAGCCCGTGCGTCGTCGATCCAAGTCGAAACGGCCAAGGTGCACCTGGTGCACCAGAGAGGTGACCAGAGATGGCAGCAATACTTCACTTGCGATTTGTGAAGCAGCAAACTTTGCCCCGACGAGAAGCACTGATTTGCTTTGTTGAGTACAGTTTTTTCGGACGCCAGCTTCATTAAGTCTTCAAATAATATCGGAACTGAACATCGCTGGAGATATCAACACCAAGGATCTCAATGCTCTTGGAGATGGAGAGAGTAGTGTTCTGAAATTGTGGGACCTCAGTAATAGGATTTTCTTAGCAGTGAACGCGCAAACTCGTGTCTTTGTCCTAGTTGCCAGATGGAAAACCTACCCTAATATCTTTATTCGTATACTTGTGAAGCAGTTACTAATGCAAGCGCGTATGTATAAGCAAATGGTTCATAGAAATGAAGAAGATCTTTCTGAAGCCATCTAGAGCCCCACATGCGTGTTTAATGCTGACGAAACGGGATTCAATATATTTCCAAAAACAGGCAAAGTTTTAGCGGATAAAGAAGGTAAAAATTTGTGTGAAATAGAAAACGACACGCAAAAGAAAATTTAGTAGTTCAGTTTACATTTTCTCATCTCCTTTACAATTAAATTTAAAAATATTCGTATTTTTACAAAAATTTTATTCCTAGAGTTTACAAAATGAATGTTCCTATCTTTTTGTATTAATTTAATTAGTTGTAAACGTAATTAAGTTAAAAATTTTGTGTTGCTACTTTCTGAATTAACATATGCCAGTTTCTATATTTTGTGGCCAGTTACTACTGGAAACGTGATTTTTTTGTTTAAATTTAATTAAAAATATCATTTGTTGTTTTATTTTACAAGCAAGCTATGAATTTGTATAATCTTAGAATTCCTCTATAGTCTGTGAATATTATACTATAACCACATCCTGAAAGTGGTGGAAGTCACTTAATGGCCAGTTACTGGTGGGTTTACCCTATGTAATGTAATTCAACATTTTTTCAATACTTAATCCACACAACTTTAATATTGGTTTTTACCATAGACTTCGAGTTTTGTAATCTGTACTATTGTAAATAGGTGCAACCTTCTTTAGATAAAAGATGCATATTATGTCAATGTGAAGTAAATGTAGAGGTGACATTTAAGCGTAGTGGTTATATTCTCTTTGGTGACATTAACATTAAATATGGTATTGGAAATAATTTAGTTTTATTATAATAACAAAGGTTAAGGGTTTTCTTTGAACCATTTTCTATTAATTTACCTAATTTAGTGTTCAATACTACTACTTATAAGTTTTTTCATAACCTAATTTAGATAAATCTTGTTTTTCTGAAATATTTATAAAATATAACGGAGCCAGGGATGTCAACTGCGGGAATGTCAGGTGTGTCCAATCCATGTTATTTACATACAAGTAGCGGATCAAAAATGCTGATCGAAAAAATTAATGGTACTGTAAACTATGCCAACTGGAAATTTCAAATGAAATTACTGTTAATTGACCATGACCACCAAAACTGAACATTCAACTGGTGTTACGGCTGATCAACGGGCTTATGCTTAAATCTGTCTTGCAATCAACCCGATTTGCTATCCTCACGTTAAAATGCTAAAACGGCTGCTGACGCTTGAAATAATTTATAATTTATCCAAAGCATACGAAAGCTCCGGTATGGCGACTTCAATTAAAACGCAAACTAACTCAATTAAAGTTGGCAAACTATGATTCGGTGGATCATTACTTAGGCGACATACTTTCTTTGACTCAAGAACTTGCTGATATTGTCTGCTGTATTGACGATGAAGGAATAGCTGAGTGGATGTTATTAGGTTTACCAGATGATTATGATCCTTTAATTATAGCGATTCAAGGAACACAAATTTATTTTTTATAGAATTTATAGAAATGTAAAAGTTGTTGGTTTTTGTGAATTTAAAGCACCAAACGTTAATGGAATTCTAACATGTCTACGTCTTTGGTCCAATCAGCTGATGATAATGTAGCTTTGATGTCCACATCTAAGTATAAACTTTGGCATCGTCGTCTAGGTCATCTTAATTCGAAATTATTCGAGATTATGATTTTACTTAAAGACACTTTAGCTACTGGTGTAGATTTTAACTGAACTGAATTGAAGCAGTCTCTTAATAATATAATAATAATTATTTAATTCAGCATAACATGTTACAATTTATGTTCTAATATCTATTAAATTCACATAGGAGATACGAGTAGTTAAGCAATGTGTAGAACAATTCTTCGCACTCCGTACTAGTTCAAAACTGTGCTACGGAGTACAAATTTCTCATTCACTTGTATTCAAAGGTATTAGTTGTTAGTAATATAATAACATATGTTAGCGGTCCAACGGTACGACCAACAGCTATCAGAGGTTCATTAGTCACTCATATAATAGTAAAACGACATTAAAGACTTAATTAGTGTAGTAACAAGGTCTAAAATCTTTAAATGTTTTGTTTGGACCAGTCGTAAGATAACAACAAACTGGTTTTTAGCCTCAGTATGCCTCAGTGTAGTATATTTAAAAATTAAGAGATAATTCCCTGAAGTTGCATTACAGTGTTATAATAAATATTGTAAATTGTATAAAAGTACAGTGAGACTTAATAAGTATAATTACAGTGAAACTAATAAATATAGTATATAATTATTCTATGTTAATTCTAAATAAACACTAACTAATACTAAATAACTAATACGCAGTAAACAATGTGTGTGTGTGTGTGTGTGTGTGTGTGTGTGTGTGTGTGTGTGTGTGTGTGTGTGTGTGTGTGTGTGTGTGTGTGTGTGAGGGTGTCCCGTACATTAAAGGCAAGCACAAAAGTACTCAATTTCCTAAATTCCCACCTCATCGTGTAGCAAATAAGTTAGAATTGATTCATTCCGACATTTGCGGACCGATGTCAGAGTCTAGTTTTAATGGTTTTAGGTATTTTATAACTGTAACCGATGATTTAACTCGTGAAACGTTCGTCTGTTTTCTAAAACATAAAGATCAGAAAACAGTTTTAGATACTTTTATAATTTTAAAAAATTTGGTCGAAAACCAAACTAACTTAAAGGTAAAACGCTTTCGTTCAGAGAATGGTACAGAGTACAATAATAAAAGCTTTGTGGAATACTAAAATTTGGAATAATTCATGAAACAGCTGTCCTATATCCTCCACAACAAAATGGTCTTAGTGAACGATTAAATAGGATAATGATGGAGAAAGCAAGGTATATGCTTGCAGATTCCGGTTTAAGTCGTAAATTTTGGGCAGAAGCCGTCAGTACTGCTGTCTATTTGAAAAACCGTTCTCCTACTGTTACTGTATTAGGAACTACTCCACACGAATTATGAACTGGTTTCAAAGTTGACTTGAGTCATCTTTGTGTTTTTGGATGTAGGGCTTGCGCTTTAACTCCTCAACAGTTGCGCACGAAATTAGACGCAAAGGCTAAACCGGTTACCTATCATAACCTAGAAAAATTCAATTCCGAATATTAAAATCCCGAAAACGAAATGTTTTTTTTTATTTCCTATATTATTGTTTGTCCGAAGTTTCGTTTACTATATTTTCATTTTCCAGAATTTTCAAACACTTTTTTTTATTCCGTTATTAATTCAAAATCCAACTCATTAAGTTTCCGAATGAATGTTTGGCAAATAATTTATTTTACAACAAAAACATAAATCCGTAATATCAGTATCCTGAAAATCAATATTCATAAGACAAACATCAACAAACAAAGAAGAGTGTAGGTAAGTCACACACATAATCGTAATAGCGTTTATCGTATACCATTGATCGATCTACCAACTATCATTTAAACATTTAATACTTACAGCAACTAACTTCGTCAACTAAACTGCTTCGCTTCGCTCCTACCTTAACCTTCTAACCTAACACGGCCGTGTTGGGGTGCCCTAACCAGAATACTGGGTAGAAATAAAATAAATAACCACGAAGGCTAAGGCAGGAGCTTGCTTTGCTTCGCTCCTGCCTTAACCTTGTAACCTAACCCGGCGTCTACTCTAAGTGGGTATGGGCTTACCTAACCTATAAATCTCGTTTCGAATTCCCAATTTATCAAAAAAACATACATAAAGGTTACCCTTTGGGGGTAGAACGGAAAACAAAAATTATCGAAAACATTACTTTGACTTGTCGTAACATCGAGTTTATGATAAGATGGTATATTTTGAGGTTGTCAAATGTTGAAATTAGATATTGTAACTCTGGTTATAAAATTTTTGGCAAATGATATTGTGGTTAAATGAATATGCGGCATTGTAAATTTAATGTAAAACACAAGATCTGGATGACAAAAATTCTGTGAACCGTTTTCGGACAAATGTAATTCGGATAAAAATAATTCGAAACATCTATAGATTACCGGCTAAACCATATGTTTTTGTGGGGTATTGTGATCATACGAAAGGCTATCGACTAGCAGATTCTTCTACAGGAAATATAATTAAATACTACTGACCTACAGTAGTATTTCTATAAAATGTTCAAGGTATTGTTACAAATATTTATGACACAGATGTTATTGATCTTGGTAGTACAAATATAATTAGTACCTCATAAACATCAATCTAACACTGTTGAACAAATTAATGTTGAAAGTAGTTCTGAAGAATTTGTAACTAATATTTCAGATGCAGAATAATCTACTTCAAGTAATATACCTACAGAGACTCTTGGCAATAAAGTTGAAATTCCAGTCAGCAGTGCTGATAATATTAATTTGGAGATTGGTACTTCAAGTGCACGAGATTCTGGTCAGAGACCTATACGTGAAAAGCATCTGGTTTGATGACTGTAAAGTGCATCAAGCATTTCTCAGTAGGAATGAACCGAAAACTTATAATGAAGCTATCAATTCTGATAAACGTAATGAGTGGTTACAAGCCATGAAAGAAGAATATGATTCTCTTCTAGCTCACGGTGTTTGGATACTAGTTGATAGACCTAAAAACACTAACGTGATCAGATGTAAGTGGGTATTCAAAGAAAAAACTGATGCTGATGGTAATCTCACTAAACACAAAACGCGATTAGTAGCAAAGGGGTTTACCCAACACTATGGAATTGATTACAAGAAAACTTTTTCTCCAGTAGACCGACACAGTACTTTGCGCATTTTATTTGCGATAGCAGTTGAATTTGATATGGACATTGAACATATTGATGTCAACACGGCTTCCTAAATGGCGATTTGAAAGAAACCATTTATATGGAACAAGCTACTGGCTTTCAGGTTGAGGGGCAAAATAAAGTTTGTTTATTGAAGAAAAGTCTATATGGACTGAAGCTAGTTAGTAGAGCCTGGACTGAAAAAGTACATGAAGTTCTTATGCATAATAATTATACTCAACTCAAAGTGAAAAATGTTTTTACTATAAAGACTTTGATACCTGTAAAGTAATCATTGTCTTATATGTGGACGATTTCTTTGTTTTCTCTAATAGCAAAAATTGCAAAAAGCTACTTTATGATATTTTACAAAAGAATTTTTAAATAAAATTGCTTGGTGCTGTTGAATTTGCATAAGGCATGAAAGTCGAAAGAGATAGGTCTGTAGGTACATTGAAACTTTCACAAGGATTATATGTAAAAAATTTATAACAAAAATTTGGAATGACTGAATGTAAAAAGGTATTCACACCTATGGAAACGAACTTAAAGTTGCCTAAGGCTTTAACAGGTGATACCAAATATCCATATCAGGAATAAATTGGCAGTCTTATGTACTTAGCCGTCTGTACATCCTGACATTGTATATGTTTGCAGTAAATTGAGTTAATACAATTCTTGTTTTGATGTAACTCATTGGACAGCTGCAAACGTGTCCTACGCTATTTATCAGGTACCCAAGACTATGCTTTACATTTCAAACAAGGTGGAACAAAAATTGTCATTTCATCGGATGCTGATTGGGCCGGGGATTGTAGTGATCGTAGATCATAATTTGGCTTAGTAGTAAAATTTGGTGACAGTATAATAAACTGGGAATCCAAAAAACAACAAACTGTGGCATGCTCAAGTACAGAAGCCGAGTATTATAATTTATCAAATGCTGTCAAGGAGGCAAAATTCCTTAAAATTTTCCTCACTGAACTATGTGTGCGTTTAACAAGTTTGCAGGAGCCAATCACAATCATGTATGATAATAATCAGAGCACGCATAAAATAGTTGAAGATGAATCTTTTGAAAGAACAAAACATATTGATGTTGCTTTTCGTTTCGTTAAGGAAGCTATTGACGTAGGTCTCATTTAAATTGTATATAGGCCATCTGCTAAGATTTTGGCAGATGTATTTACTGTAATTAACAAAAGAAAAACATTAAAAATTTTGAATTTGTCTTAAGTATTATATACTATAAAATTACTATGTTTTCTTTACTATGCATTCTTTAGGGGTAAAATGTAAATAGGTTCAAACCTCTTTAGATAAAAGATGCATATTATGTCAATGTGAAGTAAATGTAGAGGTGACATTAACATTAAATATTTGTTGTATATGGTATTTAGTTTTAGTATATAAAAAACTATGGACTTTGACTGCGCAATAGGCTCATAAAATTAACACCGTTTCGAAACTGACAATGCGACACATCGCCAAGTACTTTCATACTGTCAAGACGCTTTGAGTCTCTCACTCACATCAGTCATATTTCTTTTTCAGCTCAGCTGGCTAGCTAATGTAAAATTTATGCTGCAATTAGTAACCTCTATTTTCAAATTTAATTTCCAAAAACGGTTAAAACAAATAGACTTTATTTTTTCATTGACATAAGCTTCAAGATCTATGTTTGAGTTTGACTAATTTAAATATAATAGAGAGAGAAGTAACTTTAGAAAAACAACAAAAGTTTTATAAAGAGTCCTAATTTTAAAAAGAAACCTATCAACCTGTTACACCCCTAGCCAGTATGTACAAGTGCTGGCTCAGCTCCAGTACAGTTCAGCCGAGCAGCAGATTCCAGCTCGAGCTTCAGTCTCCGTCCACCTTTCAACCGCACCGGCTGCACTTACCATTTCTATAAGACTTTGTTTTGTGCTATTCCTTTCTTTTACTATTTCTTATAAAACTATTTTGATTTTGAGTTTTGTTTTTAAAATTTAAATTCGGAGAAACGCTAACAAACTGATAAAATAAAACCCTCGAAATAAAAAATATACCATTTTTATTTGCACTATCCAAATAATGTTTGTTTTTGTTTTAATTAAATAGCGTATGTAGATGTCTAAAGTGAAATATTTTGTGCAAACATTCTTGGTCTAACGCCTAATGAGAAATGCCGCATCGAATTGCCGATCAGCTATCATTTGGCGAGTGGAGGATCGTACATTTTCACCTACTTTAGTGGTCTATGCTACTCTAATGTCTTTGGTTGAAAATTAAGATTGACGTGCTTAACGTTTTTCGAAAATCATCCCTTAGAGAGCAAATAAGGGGATGAAAGTATGTTTGAGAATCCCAATATTTTTGTAGGCAAAGCCACACACAGTTAAATGCTTTTTTTTTTCTCAAAGGCCATGCGAGTGTTTCATTGTTTTTGGAAAATCGTCCCCTGAAGCGCAAAATACGAGATGATTAGATGATTATTTTGGGACCACTGTTATTTCTTATTTACATAAATGCCCTACCTCAAAAAGTAGACCATCCGAGGATTATGTTTGCGGACGATAAATAGTACCATTATATTTATAGAGAATGGAACTGATTTTGAGACAGAAATAAATAGAACTTTGCGTAACGTAATAACCAGGCTAGCAGCCAATCAGCTCGTTCTTAATATGAATAAAACAAAATTAATGAACTTTTATAATAATAATAAATAATAATTTTTTTATTCATATAATCAATTTTACAAAATTACATTTTTTTACATAGATATGGATAAGACGCGTGCCTGAACTAGGTTTTCCTGTGTTTCAGGCGAGAAGAGCTGGGATACAATATGTTTATATAATCACTGTGTTTAAGAATAAGCTTATTTGTTGCGAACTTTTACATATGTATACGTAAACAAAAATACTATGGAAACAGTACTAAATTCTACCGACAGCGCTTATTTTAGCACTTAGCCGGTTTTATTTTATTTAAAGTGTTAGGACCAAAATCTTTAAAGCGCTTTGTAATGAACCATAAACTAATTCAGTTCTTTTACCTCTTTTATAGAAAAAAATATGAATCCGTTGTATGTCGCGTGCAATCTATGTGACAATTTAGATATATTGTATCTGTGCATATGTATAATAGCTAAGCAGAAACAAGTAAGTGATTGTGTTTGCGCAGTCGAAGAGCTCCGCCCGGCTGCACAAGAAACTTAAAGCGGCGGAGGCGGAGGCGGGAGCGGAGGCGTGCACGGGAGCTGGCGTGTGCGCAGCGTGCGGGCGCGCGGTGTTCGCGGCCGAGCGAGTGCACGCCGAGCGCCGCCTGTGGCACGCCGACTGCTTCCGGTGCGCTGTCTGCGAGAAGCGACTTACGTGAGTATACTCGTACTATACACACACATTCAGATATGTGTACAAATATGTGTGGACACATTGAAAGACTCTGCACCACATATTTGTATCTACACGTGTTGTCACTAACAAGTGTACCTGTCAAACATACTTTGCAAACATTTAAGCTCAAAGTTATTGTATATGTATATAATATATGTACAAATTTACCTCATGAATTTGCTATGACCTATGGATTCTCTCCGGCGTCAAAAAACGACTGTGGTTTAATAGGTCTTGCAGAGAAGCTAAAGTTCTTAAGCAAACTGCATACGAGGCTTGGACCACGGCTCGTAATAATAAGGATCCGAATATTTCTGAGATAAAACGCAAATTAAATGCTGTCTCGAGGTTCAGTAAGAAAGCAACTGCCAGAGCTAAATTCCAATTCATCGGCAAAATAGGTGGGCGACTTGCGAGCTATCCTTCTGGGAGACGTACTTTCTGGTCGCTTGCTAAAGCTGCCGAGGGGAACTTCTGCCAGTCGTCGTTACCACCACTGCGAAAGACCGATGGTAACTTGGCCCCTAGTGCAAAGAGAAAGCCGATTTAGCAGTCTCTTTGCTTCCAACTCGAACATGAACGACGAAGGCGCTGTACCACCTATTATACCGTGGTGCGGTAAGACCATGCCGGAAATCTCCATAACACAGCGGGAGGTCCGGCGGGTGTTGCTTTCTCTAGATGTTTATAAGTCGAGTGGGCCAGACGGTATACCCGCAGTGGTGCTTAAGCAGTGTGCTCTTGAGTTATGTCCTGTACTCACGCGCCTCTTCGCGCTTTCCTACCACACTAGGTAATTTCCGTCTTCACTTTAGAGATACCTAGAAAAACACGACCTGATCAGTGACCGTCAATATGGGTTTCGCCACGGTCGCTTAACTGGTGACCTTCTAGTGTATCTCACACACCGATGGGCACTAGCCATTGAGAGTCAGTGGGAGGCATTGGCATGTAGCCTAGACATAGCGAAGGCGTTCGATCGGGTCTGGCACCGGGGTCTTCTATCGAAGTTGCCATCTTACGGATTGCCAGAGGGTTTGTGCAAATGGGTGGCTAGCTTTTTGTTCGGCAGACGCATACGAGCCGTAGTTGACGGTAGTTGCTCTGATAGCATGGACATTAATGCTGGTGTCCCGCAAGGCTCTGTTTCTACGCTGTTTCTACTGCACATCAATGATATGTTGGACATCAACAACATACATTGCTATGCAGATGACAGTACTGCAGACGCATATTACTCGGGCCGTGCAAGCATCCCACGTTCCGTTGTGAAGGAAAAGCGTGAAGAACTTGTGTCTCAAATCGAGATCGGTCTGTCCAAGTTCTCTGACTGGAGGCGGGAAAACTTGGTCCGATTCAACCCTTCAAAGACACAAGTCTGCGCGTTCACCGCTAAGAAAACCCCATTCACTGTAGTCCCACAATTCCAGAACACTCCCCTCTCCATCTCCAAGAGCATTGGGATCCTTGGCGTTGACATCTCCAGCGATGTTCAGTTCCGAAATCATTTGCTAGACAAGGTAAAGCTGGCGTCCAAAAAAAACTTGGTGTACTCAACAGAGCGAAGCAGTACTTCACGACGGGGCAAAGGTTGCTACTTTAGAAGTCGCAAGTCCGGCCCCATATGGTGTACTGCTGCCATCTCTGGGCGGGTGCCCCCGGATACCAGTTTGGCCCTTTTGACTCGGTTCAACGACGGGCTGTGAGAATTGTCGACGATCCCAAACTCACTTGCGGTATCGAGCCCTTAAGTCTGAGGAGAGACTTTGCCTCCCTGTGTGTGTTCTACCGCTTGTACAATGGATTATGTTCTGAGGAATTGTTCGAAATGATGCCCACGGCTACATTCTACCATCGCACCGCTCGCCATCGACAGGGAATTCATTCTCACACTTTGGAACCGAAATGGTCGCGTACAGTGCGGTTTCAGAGAAACTTCCTCGCGCGAACGCTTGGGTTGTGGAATGAGCTCCCTGCCAATGTTTTCTCTAAGGACTACAGTATGGGGTTCTTCAAAAAAGAAGTTATTAGATTTCTTAAGGGTCGGCAACGCGCGAGTGATGCCCCTGGTGTTGCAAGCGTCCATAGGCTACGGTGACCGCTTACCATAGGGCGGACCGTGGGCTTGTTTGCCACCCAAAAAAAAAAAAAAATATAGTATGCCGTGAATCTGTAGCGAAGGACCGTTAGCGAAAATCTTTTTTAGATTTCTCTTCCGACCCAAACTCCATTGAACACACAGATTTGGCGTATGAAACTGATGTTGAGAAGTGTAGTTTTAATTTACAATTTTCTAGGACAAATAAAAATCTATCCGGATCGGACAAAATGTCATCATCGCAAAGCCCATAAATGGCTTAATAATACCTTTGTTTTAGATTCTTGATTTAGATTCTTTCTTTTATTTGAAACTGAAAATAAATTGTCACTCCTCCGTAGTATAAAATTGAGTAGGAATTTAGAATTCTCGTAGTTTAGATATGTAGTTGTGGAACTCGTAGATTTTCAGTGACAATTTTAAATTTAACTCAGTTTAAATTCAACTCTTACAAGGATAGTTGATGAAGATAAGGTAGAATCTTAAAAGAAAAAGGCTGAGCTGTAGATGAAATTGCTTGTGTGTTCTAGAAATTAGGTTGCCTCGATATAATTAGACCCCGTCGTTTAAGTAGTCTGTGCTAAATAAACTACAGGTTCCAAAATACCAAGAAATATTTCTAGAGTGTATTGTGTTTGATATGTGTTTATCTAGACTTAGTCCAGATATAATATGCCGTGAATCTGTAGCGAAGGAACGTTAGCGAAAATGTGATATAGATTTCCCTTCCGACTCAAACTCCATTGAACACACCGATATGGCGTGAAAAATTGATGTTGTGAAGTGTAGTTTTAAGTAATTTTATGTAAAAATAAGTTTTATTTACTTTTCAATGACAATTATAAATTTAACTCAGATCAAAATTTAACTTCTATAGAGATAATTAATGAAGAAAAGGTATAATCTTAAAAAAAAAATAGGCTGAGCTGTAGATTAAATTGTTTGTGTAACAACTTTCATAAATTCACAACCAAAAATGTATGATTTTGGAGGTTGTATAGTAATTGCTAGCAATTTAGTAGTTTTTTTGTTAAATAAAACGAATAATCATCTTTATGAGTTTCACTCATATTTACAAGAAAAATAACGGTAAATTTAGGGGAATCCTATTTTTGTAACATAAAAATGATAAGTGAATTTGTGAAATTATACATGTTTTAAACCTTAGTTTTTTATCATCAAAACACACAAAAACACTTTGATAACAGCTGCTATGGTTGTCACTGATTTCTCACAAAACAAGAGTCAGAAGTCAATTGACCTTTTTTATTATAGAGTTTTTTTGCCTTTACAAAAATACTTAGTTTTTATGTCTTATTCTGTTTAAAATAGCTAGAGAAATTTTAAATGGAAAATAGTCCAAAAATATGCTTTGGCACTATATCGTGCCCCCCGGTACCTTATGGTTATGCAAGGGTTATTCGGATTTGCAAAGTGGTTGAGAATTTACCGTCCTTTGCCACTTTGCAGATCCATATAGACCTTGCATAACACATTTTGCATAGGTGGTCAGCTAACGTCGAGTTTTTCAAAACTAGCTACGCGGCAGATTTTTACCATTACGGCTAAACGGATTACACATGGCAAATTCTTAGTCAATTTGCAGGTCCTTATCACCCTTGCATATCACATTTTGCATAGGTGGTCGGCCAATTTTTGAATATAACGGATAAAAATGGCAAACTTGGGTATACTTTGTTTTGCATTTGACTAAAAATGGTATGCTGACTTCAAAGACCGGGTTCCTTTTTTTCGTTTTATTTTCCAATTCAATTTCATCGACCACCTCCCTATCTTCTTCATGCGTTCGATCGATCACCCTTGCATGCTACATTTGGTACGTCTTCGTCGTGGATGCTAACTTGGGTCAGAAGGTCGCCACTGGACCAATGATGTGGTGTGGATGACGTTATTCCAGCCACACCGCGACCTCCTCGACCGCCGCGACTCGGAAAATGGCTAGCCCATGCTCTTGTCTACTAGGACCACCACGTCCACGCCCTCTACGTACCGCGCGGCGAATCCTAAAGCCGCTTCACGTCGCATCGTGTCTCGTTGCTCGTAGTGACACGACGCAACGTGGTGTACTTCAACACGTAATCTCTCACTTTTGTGCTCTCACTTAAATTTGTATCTTTTTGTAAACAAGTTCCATATTGTATTGCTATCTCAAAAATGCCGCCTCGCGTCGCATCTCGGTCCGAGCTGGCCCCAACCGTAACCGTGCAGCGTGGCCGTTCCTAGTTGGGCCCCTCCGTGGTGGGGCCTTTCCGCACGCCTTGCGCTTTGCGGAACTCCCATTCGCTCTCCAACATGTACACATAGCCATGTTTTTAACAAGATATTTTGTCTATTTTGGCAGCGTGAAGACGTATGAGAGCGCGGGGGGTTCACTCTACTGCCTTGCGCACCACCGACAGCGCGCCGCCCCCCCGCCTGCCCCCGCCGCCGACCGAGCCGACGACGAGCGTGACGGTAAGTAGCAACAGGACACACAAAGAATTAATATGCGTCAATCACGTTTTTCAAGTAAAAAATTATAAATAGTAACTAGCTGACCCGGCGATCGTTGTTCCCTTTTTTAAAACAACTGCCGCACCAACCTATCGTGAAGGGGTTGTTTTAATTCAGAAACCTTCCCAGGCCTGTGCATAACAACTTACCAAAATTTAAGGTTTAGCGCGAATCTGCCTCGCACTTGACCGTTTCGGAAAATCCTTTCTTATCGGACGCATATGTCATACAAAGAATACCAAGGGTCAGGTTCATGTGTCAGGTCTCTACGATCAGCGGTTTAAGCAGTGCGTTGATCCGTCAGTCATTCAGGACATAGCATTTAATATGTATAGATAGAAGATACAATAAAAACCACCTGAAATATTTTCAGCGCTGTGGAAAATTTAAATATGAATATTGTCTATCTAGAGGTTGAAGTTTTGTTTTTAAATAACAATAGACATTGCCTCATTACTTGATACATTTTTTGTACATTCCAGTCTTAACTACTAACTTGCTGAACTCTTTTTAATTATTAGCAGAGGCACTGATGAAATAAAATGTACTAGATTTAATTTTAGATTTGAAAATCATACTCATGTTTTAGAGCATTAATCCATGTGGTTAGGTATGACATTGTTTTTCCGATGAAAATTTATTCAAAAGACGTGAAACGATTTTAAATAATGTAAACAGCTGTCTGGCTAAACATGTTTACTGATTGAACATGAATAATTTACTTTAAAAAGCAAGAAAACTGAGTGTATAATTTTTAATGTGTTACCAAGTGTAAAAATATACATACAAATAATTTATTTAATTTTCTTCAATCTGGTTTTCGTAAAGGGCATAGCACAGTGACAGCTTTGCTCAAAGTCACGGATGATATTCGCCTTGCAATGGAGAATAAACAACTTACAATTCTTGTTCTTTTAGATTTTAATAGTGCCTTTAACTCTGTACACTATGACTTCGAGGACCCTCGCAATGTATACGAAACGGTCAATTATTTTTAGATTGGTGTAACTTATCAGCTGGCGTACCTCAAGATGGTATTCTTTCTCCTCTTCTATTTTATATATTTATTAATTCCATCTCCTCTGTTATTTCTTCACTCTACCATCTTTATGCTGATAATTTGCAGCTTTACCGACGCTGTCACGTCTCTGATATATCTAATGCTGTAAAACTTATAAATAATGACATGCAAAACATATATTTAATTGGGCTAATTCATTTGGTCTGTTTGTCAATCCATCAAAATCAACTTAATTATTATCTTATTTTATTATTATCTAACTTAGTTATTAATACAATATACCAATTCAAATCATTACCTTAATGTCCTTTATTCATTAAAGTCATATGCCATGTTCGCAATTTCAAAATCAACGAACGTGCGTCACGGAAATTACTTCCTATGACTTACTCATACTTGACAATAATACCTAATACTAATCATATAACCTGGAAGAAAAACTTTTAAAATTCTAAGCATAATTATAACAAATCATACTAATATCACGCTTAGCCCTGTTTCGTTTTCGATTCGAATCCGATTTTTTTTTTTTTTTTTCAATTATAACACATGACTACTTGGATAAGAGTAGCTTTCCTACCTAAAAAAATACTAAATACCCACGGCTCACAGTTTGCTCAAATCCTACTTGAATCCTATTTGGATTATCCCTAATGACTCAGATCACCTTTGACTTAAACATCTTTCAGCCATATATCTCGTTATACCTTTAAAATATCCACAATTCGCACTTGGCTATCTCCTATTCCACTCCTCAGTCTATCATTAGATTATTTACCTACGAATCCCTACACCTTATACCTCTATTCACCCTTGACAATATTTAATGACATTATACAACATGTTAGGTAAATGGTGTATACTCCCGTTACGTACGTGTGCACCATGTATCATTTGAATTCTATGCCGATGTCAGAAGGTGGAAATTGTGAACTGTGTAAATTGACCAATTTCCATACAAATTAAATCAATGTTTTCCTCACTTATTTTTTGCACAACCCTACCTTACGCACATGTATGTTTTGACACTCAACATGTACGCACAAGATAGAAAAACACTACTTACCTTATTTAATAATCGATATCGGAATTTTCAAATCTGTAGCGCCGCGCCCCGGGCTAAATAGGTGTTGCCATACTTTGCACTACATACATTGATTTAAAAATACGTATTCCCTCGAGTAAAGAATTCTCCTGGAATTTTAAAAACTTAATTAAGTAAAATAACAATAAACGACTAGTAGGTATTTCGTTTATTTACCTATTTATTTAAGGATATTTCTTAGGGACCCATATAAATACTTAAGTACCTACTTATTTTTGCTTAAGCGCTAGATGCCATTAACTGTGAAGTTTTATGAACGACGTTTTTATTTAGCGCTGCAAATCGAGCATAATATGCCGATTAATCCAATATCAACAAAAATTACAAAAGTGGGAAAAGACATGCTACAAAACAAAAATCACACAAAATAAAAAAAAAACATAAAATAAATTGTAATTAATTACTAGTCGTAATTAAATTAAAATGTTGTCAATATTTTGAAACTAAACTATTTTTTAATGGGTTAAATTGGTATTGTATTGACATATGAGCACGCTTAAACTGACTCTACGAGTAGTAGTTTGGGAGTTTTTTGGTTGCTTGCTTATTCTTGGCTAAAGTCGGTTAAGGTAAGTTGTGTAAAAGTTAAAGTAAAGGATAGAGTTTTTATCCATTTGTGATTGACGCAAATAAATCTAGAAATCTTCTTATCAATTTAGGTATTAAAAAAAAACAACTATTTATACCTACCTAAAAAAGTACAGTTCCTTTTACTTTTAATATTCTGTGCCTTTACACATAACACAATGACTTACGTACTTGTAATTTTTCCACATATTTTTTGTGCTGGTAACATTCGCATAGAAAGGTGACTCCCCGAAAATTAAGGTACCGTTTTCGCTTTATTTGACCTTATTTGAAAATACTAGCTCTTGTTTATGCAACCCTAGTACGTAAAGTTTAGTTTTAGATGATTATATGATAATTGCACTAATAAGGTAGGTATGTATGTTTTTTCTTTACTCTGAGGCTTTGTAATGTATGTAAAGGAATGCATTTTATAGTCATGTCTGACATAAAAACTAGTTTGTTTTTGACTTTATTTGAATAATAGGTATCTATCTAGGAGTAAAAATTGCAAGTAGGTAAAACTACCTATCAAAATATTATTCGTTTAAATGTTTGATAACAGGTATTTATTTGATAATACCTACGTCCGCAGGCACTAAGTCATGGTGGACTAAGTATAGCCTAAAATTTTGTGAACAAAGAAAGGTCGGTGTCCTGCAGTGGGGACACATAGAAACAGGCAAATCCATATATATTACTTGCGTAGCAACAGATATACTCTGTTAGTACACGAAAATACGTAAATTCATTTTCGAGAGCCCTTCATAATTTATAAAAGAGACAAAAATTTTGTTATCTCAGGTGGTCACAGTAATTCCCCGAAAATTAGGGTACCTTTGTCAGATTTATTTGTCCTTATTCAAAAATACTAGTTCTTATTTATGCAGACTTAGTACGTAAATACGCCTAAGTTTAGTTTTTACTGATTATAATGACTTTTTGCACTGAGATGAATGAAGTAAAAGTAGGATTGAATTGTTTGGCGTAATTAGTGGTTGGTTATTTGAAAAGAAATAAAATCATAGTATTTATGGATAGTTATGTCCAATAATAAAATTAGTTTGTTTTCGACTGAATTTGATTTGATGTTATCTGTAGGCATCAAAATAATATTTTTTAAAGATTAATAGTAGGTATTTCAAAACCGCATACATTACTTGAGTACACAAAAATACAGAACCCTTCATAATTTTATTTAAGAAAGAGAGAAAAATCTTGCTACGTCTTTAATTTAACTAGTGTGTGAGTATGTTGAGTGTGTGTGTGAGTGAGAGTTGAGACACACTCAAAGAGTTGGACCGCAGAGGGGCAAACATTTTAAGGTAATAATTTAGTATCTCATCTGTGCCTACAGTTCACACAACATACTTTTATAAAATTAAGAAATGGATACCTACCTAGTTGTTATCACAGCAGTTACTGTCAAACGTCAATAGTTTGAAAATAAGAACAGACTTTAATACGTAAGATAATAAGTTAGTCATAAATTATGTGTTAAAATCTAAAACTGTTATTCAATAATTCATTTATATTCATTTAAAACCAAATATCATTTTTAAACCAAAAATAAATACGATAAAAATAAAATAAGAATTGCAGAACTGATTTATCGCTTCGCCAGAATGACAGTAGGTAGAAATAAAGTGATTAGAACCATCTATCTCTATTTTTATTCTTTCGCCTGGTATTTTGGGGTCAACGGTCATAGTAATTACAGCTGATTTCATCATAATTATGAATGAAATCAGCTGTTTCAGGGCTGTCGCTCTACCGTTTGAGGTACAAAAGGAAATTTGTTAATTGTTGGGAAACCTGAACATTTTCCGACTTCATGATATTTTTCCAAACATCTACAAACCAACTCTTATCTACCACTTCCGACTGTATACACCATTTACCTAACATGTTGTATATTTATAAGATTCAAACAAAAAATTATACACAGAACCCTCTATCTCCTGAAATCAATTCACTTTTCATACTACCTTTTTATCTCTTTATTTATTTTGATTATAAAATCTACCTACGGAATCTTATCTAAATAAAATAAAATTCCTCCTGACTTCCTCTAACCATATTCCATTGGTTCCATTCCAACTATCCACAATAAAAAAACGAATCTTTAGGAACCCTAACTTAAGAAATCCTATCTCTTATTATATAATAATTAAATTAAATAAAATGAAATACCCTACTACCGACTAACATCAGTCTGTCTTATTAGCCCTATCTAATGACAAATATGACTTCAACCTCTGAATTCGCTCGTCCTACACTGACTTTTATGTCACCCTTCAAACCTCCAACAATAATATATTCCCTACGGAACCTTATCCTACTTCGTACCTCTCTATGCTTGACCTTTTTTCATATGGCGACTTTGTATTTTCCTTACAAAATCTCATTAACCAAACCCTACTAAACTTTTCAACGAAATGTAGTATCTGACCATGAGTTTACTGGCAATGTAAAACCATTCTAAATATTCTAGGGCTCCCTGATAGACAGGAATCGACCCTACAAATTTATATTAACTTGTCCGGTCTATATTTTTCACTTAAATGTCAACTCATGAATATTATTGACACACTTGGTGTTCCGATTGTTATATTCAAAAACACACTCACACTTTCTTTTATATCTTAGTTAAAACACTATGAAGTATTACCTGCGTTAAGCGTTCGCTAGCTTTTCTAGCAAGTACAACAATTAGGGCGGGGCATACCGAGTACTTGCTCGAATGAGCGGCCTGAACTGGGGAAGTACCTCCACCTTACAGAAAACCACGGCCATAATAATGCTTACATTGAGTAGTGTTGTGTTCCTGGCGTTTGTGTAAGGTTGCCAGATCTCATAGGATTCGCTGTACGGACAGAAGAGGACCGGCGGTGCTCGTTGCTGTCATTGCTCGGCGTAGACGCGGCGTGCTGGTACAGGGGTCAGGGATATCTGGGGAAACGACTGACTGCTGGCCGCCCACAGGTTGAACGGGTTCCCGAACCCAGGGATAACTTCATCTCCATTCTGGGAGGCTAAACCACCATCCTGTGTAAAGTAGTCTTGCCGGAGAAGGAGACCGAGGTGGACCCGGCTACTACAACATAGAGGGATCAGGGCCCCTTCCGCCCGCCGCGCCAGCAACCGCATTATCTGTGCTGAGCTTTAACAGTTCTAGTACTGCACCCTTTCTGCCCTCGAAGCAGTTTGTGCAGCGAATCCTAATATTTAGTCTAAGTAACTTTTGAAAAATGGCCAGGAACCTTATTTAACAGAATTGAAGGAAGACGTGTTTCGTATTTTATTGAAATTCATACCCTAACGGGGTTAAAAAGCGATCGAAAGTTATTGTGGCGGTGATTTTATTCGAAGATGATATCCATACTCCTTAGTGCTTTTGATTTAAATTACATTTTATTTTGACACATGATTGAAAACTCAATCCGATTTTATTCAAAAGAGGTTGAACTCACTAAACAACAGAAGCAAACACTCTTTAAGAAAGACTTGGACTTGGAATGTCTCTAAGTCATCGTACTATATTAGTACCTCATTTTTCAAGGTTTCTAAGCTTAAAGAGGTAATGCATTTTTTAGGTGTTTCATTTTTTGTGTATAATAATACTTAAAGTTTTCTTTTTCTACCCATGTATAAATATTAAATGCTTTGACCTAAATGACTAACGGATCAACGCACAGCCTAAATCGCTGATCGTAGAGACCTGACACTTGGAGGGTGTGTTCTTTGTATGACGTAGGCATCCGATAAGAAAGGATTTTCCGAAAGGGTCAAGTGCGACTCGGATAAGGTCAAGTGCGAGTCGGACTCGCGCAATAAGGGTAAACAGATTGTAATGAAATATTGGTATGTTATACACACGCCGGGGAATGTTTCTGAATTCTGAACACTTTCACAGTAGGTTGGTGCGCCAATTGTTTTTTAAAAAAGAAACAACGTTCGCCGGGTTAGCTAGTTACAAATAAATGACAAATGAATTAATGGGTACTAATTTTTATTTCAATATTATCTCTACATAGAAGTTATATAAAATTTCAAATTATTTTAATTTTATATCTTAACAAAATGTCAAATAACTTGTTTGTTTGCTTGTTTGCCACCTTAGTGGTATTAAAAAAAAAAAGGTCTACCGCCTAAATCCATTGGTTTCAGTATTGGTATAGTTTATGACGTACCGCCTATGCAAGCTATAGACAAACCTTGTCCAAGCCAATAATGTAAGCAATGAATGACTGATAGCCTATGGATTTGACAGATAATCCGTACCGCCTAAATATTTCAAGATGGCGGCATTGGTTTCAGCTACTGTTACGAAACCAATACCACCATATGTCATGAAAACTGTTGCGATTGAGTTAACGTATATTATTTTCCAATTTTTAACACTTTTTGCTTTGAAATTAGTAGAAAAAGTGTTTTTAAACGATCATATTTATCCTTCGAAATTACGTGGCGCGGAAAAATGGCGCGTTTGTTGTTGCTTATTGAAGCGGAAGAAGAAAGGCTAAAGAAAATGCTGTCATTGCGCAGGAGACAGCTGCGGGAAGACAGCATGCCTATGCTTCTGCCTGAGCAAACGTTCGTAGACAACTTTCGCTTGGGGAAGAACATACATTTGCGGGGACATAATACCTCTTTTGCATCCGTCACAAAGAACTACAGCTATTAAGACAGAGATCAAGGTATTTATCATTGCAATACAAGCTTTGAAGCAAGTGATTTATAAGTTTAATTACAAGTATTTATGCCATTGCTCTATTGTTACAGATCTTAGCTGCATTACAATTCTATGTGACTGGTTCATACCCACCAAAAGACTAGGCAATTATTGTAGCCTCTGCCTGTCGAAGACATCTATCTCTCGCAGAGGTGACTGATGCACTTAACCAACCGCAAATTTGAAGAAATATAACACTTACCAAGTTTAGCAAGCAAAGGAAATGCAGTTGCGAGAAGGTAAGAAATGATCTAAAACTATGGTATAGGTACTTACTTACCTATTTGCTCCTAAATATAAATAAATATTTTTGGACATTACACACTCACTATTCACTATATTCACTAGAAACTTAGAAGTTTTTATTGTAAATATCATTAGATATGTGGTGCAGATTTATGCTTCTTGTATGTAGATGCATGATTTGGTAATGCGAATCATAACTGCTGACATGTATGGAATATTTGCCCTGAGAAAGCTGGAATGCAATGACTTAATATGAGTCAGGACTTCTGGTTCCTGGGTAAGTGTGAATTGCCATCATAAAACAATCATTGAACTAATTTATAATGAAAACTTCTTTCTTTTATTTTGTCTTACATTGGCAAAGTTGTTATATTATTTTGTAAATTTTACCGTTTATTATTTGAAACCTGGTATGTATTTATAACTTGCTTGCTGGCTCCATGGCGCAGTGGGAAATGACCTGACTACTGAATAGTCCGCACATATTTACGGATACCGCTAAAGTTTTACATTTAATTGTGTCATGTAATGCAATTTTATAAAAGGGGCAGACATAAAAAATTAGAAGAAGTCGTGTTGTTAAGCCGAACATGTACTATTCTTTTATCAGGAAATGAAGTGATTTTTACCATTACCACTGTCATTATGTAATAGTTATTTTTATATAAAGTAGTTTCGTTGTTTGTGTACGTTAAATTTTCAAGATTAAAAAAGGCTTAAAACAACCATACCTATATATAATAATGGTATAAAAATAATTTATTAATTCTTAAACTTATTCTTGCATGACTAAGTAGTATCTACTTACTGAGACTCGACGTGGTTGTTACCTCCCTCTAAAGAATTGAAGTCCTCCTTCAGCTGGAACTTCGGATACTGTCAGGAATGGACGGGCTTTGAGATCTTCGGCCGTCATCAGGAAGCGGTAGACATCAGAGTTCCCGCGTGGATAACACTGCAGCCCTATTCAATGTCTTTTCAATCACTTTCAAAGTCCATAAAGTGAATTATAACACTCGCGATGCGTTAAAAAAATCAAAGAAACCTGTATAGTTTAGGGAAAGAATTTTTGTAGTTTAATACCTAATATTTTTATATTAAGGATATTTAATATAATACGAAGTCAACACGTCGAAACAGAAACCGGCAAGCACCAAAACCATCTTGTGTTCCTCCCATTGTGGACATGAAATAAGATCCAAGCGATTTATATATTAAGATATATCTATAATGATAATAGTTGTAACTAGATATAAAAGTTTTTATCCTAATCGAAACTTGTTCGGTCACACCAGCACTCCATATTACCAAACCCTCTGGAAGTCAGAAGACAAGACTGCGCCATCAGAACCAGGTAGCAGCACTAAATAATTCTAGATATTCAAACCATCCCTCCATATTGGAAATAAGTCTAAGCGTCCAAATCTCTCATTTGCCTTTCCTTAAGCACATATTAGTATCAAATACAGTTTATTACATCCAATCAATCTTGCAGGAATCTTAATTTATTTATTATAATTTATTAATTATTTTTTTATTAATTATAAATTTTTGGTTGCAGATAAAGTGAGTTCTAGACATTAGGTTGCCTCGATATAATTAGACCTCCTCGTCTTAGTAGTTGAAATAAATAAATAAAAGTTTTTTTCTTGTAAGCAGAAACAACAAAACTGTTACAGCATTTTTAAACAGATAAAAAAAACACAAAGAAATTTTATTTCGCAGTCGATGCTTAATAAGCTACAGTATCAAAAATACCAAGAACTATTTCCAGAGTGTATCCTCAATGTTTGATATGTGTTTATCTAGACTTAGTCCAGATATAGTATGCCGTGAATCTGTAGCGAAGGACCGTCCGCGAAAATCTTTCTAGATTTCCCATCCGACTCAAACTTCATTGAACACACAGATGTTGGCGTGTGAAATTGGTGTTCTGAAGTATAGTTTTGATTTAGTACTTTAGTAATTTTCTAGGACAACTAAAAAACTAACCGGATTGGATAAAATTTCACTATCGCAGAGCTCAAAAATCGCTTTTATAAAAATAAATAACCTTTGTCTTTATGATCCCACACGTTCGAAACAGAAAACATATTCTTGTGAACTTCCAAGCGTTGCCAATCATACAACCAGTATAAATTAGTATATACGCTGTTATATCCATCACCCCCTTCTTTCCCCTAATTCGTCTATAACAAAGCCACCTAGCTCAATACACCCCCTGGACCCCTCTTGACTCCGTTCCTCCGAATATAAACAATATTTACCACTGACATGGTAAACATTACCGCACAGAAAAACAACTCTTTTGTTTATATACGGTTTAAATTTGTATAAATGACATAGCTTTAACATGGTAAACCCATCATTATGTTTGCTAGCGTAGAGTATGATTCACACCATCTTATCATATAAGCATTATGCAAGTGCGTAATAGAACAGGAACGAATCCCACACGAGCGCAACAATCTTAATAAAAACATAAGTTCGTTTACACTTCGCAACTCTGGGAACAATGAAAAATAAACATTCTTGACTTATTTTTTAAAACAAAGGCAACAATGAGAGTACTGTCTGTTCAAAATGCTTAGACGTGCTTTTTTTTTTATACCACTAAGGTAGCAAACAAGCCTACGGTCTGCCTGATGGTAAGCGGTCACCGTAGCCCATGGACGCTTGCAACACTTGCTTGCTTGCCGACCCTTCGGAAACCTAATTACTTCTTTTTTGAAGAACCCCATACTGTAGTCCTTAGAGAAAGAAAAAACTTTGGCAGGGAGCTCATACTACAACCTAAGCGTTCGCGGGAGGAAGTTTCTCTGAAACCGCACTGTACGCGACCATTTCGGTTCTAAAGTTTGAAAATGAATTCCCTGCCGATGGCGAGCGGTGCGATGGTAGAAAGTAGCCGTGGGCATCATTTCTAACAATTCCTCAGAACACAACCCATTGTACAAGCGGTAGAACACACACAGGGAGGCAAAGTCTCTCCTCAGACTTAGGGGCTCGATACCGCAAGTTTCGGATCGTCGACAATTCTCACAGCCCGTCGTTGACCCGAGTCAAAAAGGCCAAGCTGGTATCCGGGTGCACCCGCCCAGAGATGGCAGCAGTACTCCATATGGGGCCGGACTTGCGACTTGTAAAGCAGCAACCTTTGCCCCGACGTGAAGTAATGCTTCGCTCTGTTGAGTACACCAAGTTTTTAGGACGCCAGCTTTACCTTGTCTAGCAAATGATCTCGGAACTGAACATCGCTGGAGATGTCAACGCCAAGGATCCCAATGCTCTTGGAGATGGAGAGGGGAGTGTTCTGGAATTGTGGGACTACAGTGAATGGGGTTTTCTTAGCGGTGAACGCGCAGACTTGTGTCTTTGAAGGGTTGAATCGGACCAAGTTTTTCCGTCCCCGGTCAGAGACCTTGGACAGACCGATCTCGATTTGAGACACAAGTTCTAAAGGCCCGTGTAATAAGCGTCTCCAGTACTGTCATCTGCATAGCAATGTATGTTGTTGATCTCCAACATATCATTGATGTGCAGTAGAAACAGCATAGGAGATAGCACAGAGCGTTGCGGGACACCAGCATTAATGTCCATGCTATCAGAGCAACTACCGTCAACTACGGCTCGTATGCGTCTGCACAAACCCACGGGCAATCCGTAAGATGGCAACTTCGATAGAAGACCCCGGTGCCAGACCCGATCGAACGCCTTCGCTATGTTTAGGCTACATGTCAATGCCTCCCCCTGACTCTTAATCGCTAGTGCCCATCAGTGTGTGAGATACACTAGAAGGTCACCAGTGGAGCAACCGTGGCGAAAGCCATATTGACGGTCGTTGATCAGGTCGTGTTTTTCTAGGTAGCTCAAAAGCTGTGTGTTGATCACACGCTCCATCACCTTGGAGAGGAGAGAGGTAACAGCGATAGCCCTGTAATTCGATGGATCTGATCTATCGCGCTTTTTGGGCACCGGGTGCACATTCGCAGTCTTCCATGAAGACGGAAATTGCCTAGTATGGTAGGAAAGCGCGAAGAGGCGCGTGAGTACAGGACATAACTCAGGAGCACACTGCTTAAGCACCACTGCTGGTATACCGTCTGGCCCACTCGACTTATGAACGTCTAGAGAAAGCAACGCCCGCCGGACCTCTCGCTGTGTTATAGAGCTTTCCGGCATGGTCCACGGTAAAGTAGGCGGTATAGCGCCTTCGTCGTTCATATTCGAGTTGGAGGCAAAGAGACTGCCCAATAGATCGGCTTTCTCTTTTTCACTATGGGCCAAGTCACCATCGGTCTTTCGCAGTGGTGGTAACGACGACTGGTAGAAGTTCTCCTCGGCAGCTTTAGCAAGCGACCAGAAAGCACGACTCACAGAAGGATAGCTCGCAAGTCGCCCACCTATTTTGCCGATGAATTGGAATTTTGCTCTGGCAGTTATTTTAATAAGTACAAAGTTTTGTACTGTGGTTAGATTTGAAGTAAATATTATGTACAACCATACACACGGTTTGCTAAGTAAACTCTGTAGCAGAAAAAATCTGTAACAGTTACCATTACTATTGAAGTTACCATTACCATTATCATTACGATCACCATCGTCATTGCCATTTTACTATTACAATTGTTATTACGATCACTATCTTTATTGTCATTACCATTACCATTGCTA
The DNA here is from genome assembly GCA_946406115.1 of Apoda limacodes. NCBI lineage: Eukaryota > Metazoa > Arthropoda > Insecta > Lepidoptera > Limacodidae > Apoda > Apoda limacodes. The sequence continues at coordinate 660,241 of OX291540.1, read as the reverse complement.
TTACCGTACCATACTATACATATGAGATATTTATATGTTAATAGCGTAGTACTCTTACAATGATTTGTATGCAGCACCTTTAGTTTTATAGATTAAAACTTCCAGTTCTTTTTGATGATTCATGTGGGAATCAATCGCAGGACCTCCAAACCATATTTAACTGCTGAGCCAGCCAGTTGAATAGTAATTGCCGAAAATAAAGGTATAGATTAAAAATAATATGAGCACTTCATCACAACTGTTCCTGATAATTCTTAAGAACAGGATATATAAAATACCCTTCATTTCTAACGAATAATTCTTAAAAACGAACAACATGACGACACGGCACCATATTTTTTAGGGAACATTTTTGTTTATATCACATCATGATACTTTGTAACTACATTATCTAGTTGAATTAATACGATATTCATGTTTTATTCATGGTTTGTCACAAAATTTTATCCGTAGAATACCATTTTTATTGTTTCTAGCCTTCATTGAAATTATGTGGGATAAAGACTTGAAATATCAGTACGTAATAGTGAATTGTCCAGACGTCATCATAAAAGTTTACCGATAATTGAACGTGACAAGGTATAATTATTTAACCTTCAAAGGCATCAAAACTTTTTATGACAAACTAGATAATATACAGGAATAGGGCCAGCGTAATGATAAACTATTACTATTACTGAAATACTTGCTGTGAGACCTATAATTTATTACGATACCGAGGCAAATAAACATCGTAATGACATTTTTGCATGAATCTAAACTGCCATTTTTCTCCGTGTACATGTCAGCAGTCATGACTCAAATGATGCATCTACATACAAGAAGCATAAATCTGCACCACATATCTAATGATATTTACAATAAAAACTTCTAAGTTTGTAGTGAATGTAGTGAATAGTAAGTGTGTAATGTCCAAAAATATTTATTTATATTTAGGAGCAAATAGGTAAGTAAGTACCTATACCATAGTTTTAGATCATTTCTTACCTTCTCGCAACTGCATTTCCTTTGCTTGCTAAACTTGGTAAGTGTTATATTTCTTCAAATTTGCGGTTGTTTAAGTGCATCAGTCACCTCTGCGAGAGATAGATGTCTTCGACAGGCAGAGGCTACAATAATTGCCTAGTCTTTTGGTGGGTAAGAACCAGTCACATAGAATTGTAATGCAGCTAAGATCTGTAACAATAGAGCAATGGCATAAATACTTGTAATTAAACTTATAAATCACTTGCTTCAAAGCTTGTATTGCAATGATAAATACCTTGATATCTGTCTTAATAGCTGTAGTTCTTTGTGACGGATGCAAAAGAGGTATTATGTCCCCGCAAATGTATGTCCTTCCCCAAGCGAAAGTTGTCTACGAACGTTTGCTCAGGCAGAAGCATGGGCATGCTGTCTTCCCGCAGCTGTCTCCTGCGCAATGACAGCATTTTCTTCAGCCTTTCTTCTTCCGCTTCAATAAGCCACAACAAACGCGCCATTTTTCCGCGCCACGTAATTTCGAAGGATAAATATGATCGTTTAAAAACACTTTTTCTACTAATTTCAAAGCAAAAAGTGTTAAAAATTGGAAAATAATATACGTTAACTCAATCGCAACAGTTTTCATGACATATGGTGGTATTGGTTTCGTAACAGTAGCTGAAACCAATGCCGCCATCTTGAAATATTTAGGCGGTACGGATTATCTGTCAAATCCATAGGCTATCAGTCATTCATTGCTTACATTATTGGCTTGGACAAGGTTTGTCTATAGCTTGCATAGGCGGTACGTCATAAACTATACCAATACTGAAACCAATGGATTTAGGCGGTAGACCTTTTTTTTTTTAATACCACTAAGGTGGCAAACAAGCAAACAAACAAGTTATTTGACATTTTGTTAAGATATAAAATTAAAATAATTTGAAATTTTATATAACTTCTATGTAGAGATAATATTGAAATAAAAATTAGTACCCATTAATTCATTTGTCATTTATTTGTAACTAGCTAACCCGGCGAACGTTGTTTCTTTTTTAAAAAACAATTGGCGCACCAACCTACTGTGAAAGTGTTCAGAATTCAGAAACATTCCCCGGCGTGTGTATAACATACCAATATTTCATTACAATCTGTTTACCCTTATTGCGCGAGTCCGACTCGCACTTGACCTTATCTGAGTCGCACTTGACCCTTTCGGAAAATCCTTTCTTATCGGATGCCTACGTCATACAAAGAACACACCCTCCAAGTGTCAGGTCTCTACGATCAGCGATTTAGGCTGTGCGTTGATCCGTTAGTCATTTAGGTCAAAGCATTTAATATTTATACATGGGTAGAAAAAGAAAACTTTAAGTATTATTATACACAAAAAATGAAACACCTAAAAAATGCATTACCTCTTTAAGCTTAGAAACCTTGAAAAATGAGGTACTAATATAGTACGATGACTTAGAGACATTCCAAGTCCAAGTCTTTTTTAAAGAGTGTTTGCTTCTGTTGTTTAGTGAGTTCAACCTCTTTTGAATAAAATCGGATTGAGTTTTCAAACATGTGTCAAAATAAAATGTAATTTAAATCAAAAGCACTAAGGAGTATGGATATCATCTTCGAATAAAATCACCGCCACAATAACTTTCGATCGCTTTTTAACCCCGTTAGGGTATGAATTTCAATAAAATACGAAACACGTATTCCTTCAATTCTGTTAAAAAAGGTTCCTGGCCTTCCCGCCGATTCACAATGTTGTTGATTTCTACCGAGAAGAATCCGGCAAGAAACTCGATAGTTACTCTTTTAAAAACACTATCAATAATACAAATAAACTAAAAATACAATTAATGTTTTAAATTTAAAAAAAAATCAGCTGTAGCTATAGCTATAGTTTGTATATAGGGAGATGTCATATCTCCGAAACTGTTCACAAATGCGTTGGAAGATGTCTTTAAGCTTCTGGACTGGGACGGGCTTGGCATCAATGTTAATGGCGAGGACATTACCCACCTTCGGTTTGCCGACGATATTGTGGTCATGGCAGAATCGATGGAGGACCTTAGCACAATGCTTGAAAGCCTCAGTAGAGCTTCCCAACGAGTGGGCCTCAAGATGAACATGGACAAGACGAAAATCATGTCGAATGGCCATGTAGTACCCACTCCAATAACTGTTGGGAACTCTACACTCGAAGTTGTTAACGAATACGTATACTTAGGACAGACTGTTCGATTAGGTAGGTCCAATTTCGAGAAAGAGGTTAATCGCCGAATCCAACTCGGTTGGGCAGCGCTCGGAAAACTGCGTACTATTTTCTCGTCCCTAATACCCTAGTGCTTGAAGACAAAAGTCTTCAACCAGTGTGTGTTGCCAGTGATGACTTACGGCACTGAGACGTGGCCGCTAACTATGGGCCTTATACGCAAGCTCAAGATCCCTCAGCGGGCAATGGAAAGAGCTATGCTCGGAGTTTCCCTACGTGATCGAATCAGGAATGAGGAAATCCGTAGGAGAACTAAAGTCTGTCGGCGACTTCAGCTCACCGAATCGCAAAGCTGAAGTGGCAATGGGCAGGCCACATAGCTCGAAGAACCGATGGCCGATAGGGGAAGAAGGTTCTCGAGTGGCGACCACGAACCGGAAAGCGCAGCGTGGGACGGCCCCCCGCTAGATGGACAGATGACCCTGTAAAGGTAGCGGGGAGCCGTTGGTTACAGGCGGCACAGAGTCGCACGCTGTGGAGAAAGTTATGTGAGGCCTATATCCAGCAGTGGACGTCAATGGGCCGATATGATGATGAATGAATAGGTGTACCAAGTTTCATCCCGATCCGTCCAGTGGCTGAAGCGTTATTGAGGAACAAACATCCATCCATACTTACAAACTTTCGCCTTTGAAATTAAAATTATTTTTAGAGAAAGTATAGTTTTCAATCATTCAAAATGGATCAGGTGGAATTCATTAAAGCTTATACTGTGACGATACAATATTTATGCCTTAACATTTTTGTTGTGCAATATTTTTATTCAAGTTTTAGCGAATTTTTATTTTCATTAGTAAACAATTTATTTGCATTAGTAAACATTTCCCAATAAACGTACTACCTACAGCAAAATGTATCAGTTCAGTAATTTTATACATTAGCTGAGAAGAAGTTATGATTTATTTTATGAAACGTTTAAAGCTAACAAAATATTAGTACCAATGACTTAAATGTAAAATATTAAATCTCAGAATAAAATCTTTAAAAGTATGTTACAAATCTTGAACAGCAACACAAATTTAATTGTTAAATGTAGGTAGTAACCTAACTCCCGATTCATTTATTCGAACTCTAGACAAGATGAAGTTGGGTAAGGTTTTGAACCAGCGCAGCGGTGCGAAAATGAATATTTTAAAACAAACGTTGATTGGTTGTTTGTTTCGAACGAAAGTTGATGGAGGACGTTTTAAGACAATCGCTGACTGGAGGTTCTTTAAACGATATAGAAACGGCATCAAGCTTCGTATGCCTTTTAAAGATAGTTTCACAACTTTTACCCGAATAAAATTTTATTTAGAAAATTAAACGTAGGATAATTCGGAGACTCTATCTCCTGTATAGAAAGGTTTTCTAATCCGCGGTTTTCTTTGTCTTTAGTTAAATAGTTATGCTACTGGTAGAATTATAATGTTAAAAATAACCGCGAAAGTTTAAATTACTTAGAACTTTTATAATATTAAAAAAACCCGCGAGACTTGCCTAAGGGAGTCATTTAACGACCATTAGGCTATTCCCGTACAATAAATATTCTAACAATGATGAAAGGTTGTCTTGGTTTCCACGTATTCCGTATCAAATGGTATGACGTGTTTGTTTATTTGAAATTACCTGCGGTTTGTTAGAACTTTACGAACATTTAGAACATAGTATTAAAATTCTATTAGGATTCTATTAATTTACGATAAAAACGCCGTTTTATCTACATCGTTCATATTAATCCAGGACTCTATAGTAGTACCCCAACCAACAAATCTAGTACACAAAATAGATTCTTTTTCCCTTGTTAAAAATTAATTAAGGGCGGACATCCGTCCGGAATAAAAAACAGTATGAGGGGAGGTTTGAAACGCGGGGTAAGAAGGTTGTTAGAGAGGGGTAAGTGGTGATAAAAGTGCGAGGTCCCATACATACAGAACATTCTATTGATATCGTTTATATTGTCGAAACTGCCCGAGAAGAAGGAAATCATAGTCTGCGCTACTGGGCCACGAAGAGCTATCTAGGAAACATGTGGGGTTAAGCTACGGCAAGATTTTGTAATACTTTTATATTAGAAATTCTTAGAGGAAAATATACAATATTTCAGTGAAAATATTGTATATACCAAACATAAAAATCCTGTAGGTTGCAGGTCCTTTTGAAAGTTGCAGGCAGGTCAACCATCACGTGGCTTCATATAATATATTTCTAGGGGCCTGTGGAGCTTATTTCAATAGATGTCTAGTGTAACGTTGAAACATCGTAATGACTACTTCGCCTTTTCTGTCGGATAGTTAGTAGAAGTGGGAACTAAAATTATACCAGCCATAATAATTATATAGCCTACTAAAGATCTAGGTCTGTCAAGAAGTACAGTAATAACTATGTGTAATCCTATATCCATGGCGGCGTTAGTAGGGTTTTATTATTTTGACTGGTAAGCTAGGGTAGGTGAGGTAGGGACGCCCCATAAACCTACTTTCAGGTCGCAAGTCCTGAACACTTAGCTACCTGGTTCCCACTCTACAAAACGAATAAATTTAGCATTCGTATGGATTTTACTTTCAAATGTGGAAGTAGCAAAAATTACCTATCTATCTACGCTATCCTTTGCGTAGGGATAAGAGAAAAATCATATTACTCTTTAGTACCTGTGTCCTTTAGTTCTAATATTTAAATATTTGCTTTGTTTAGGTGTTTTTGTACAGACTTTAGAAATGGTGAAACTCAAAGTGGGCGTTATCGATGATCGTAGATTTAGCTATATTTATTTCCTTGATTAGGGGAGACCTAGGGAAGTTGAAACAATTTTGACATTTTGCTTAATAGACAAACTTCTATTCACAAAAATCGCATGTGATATGTGTCAATCGATAGTTCATTTCTTGGAGTGGAAGATGAGTACCACAAAGAAAGTGTAAGTGTTCTGTAGCAAAAAATCGATTTGAAAATCACATGTCATTCTGTTTCAACTCCCCTCATGCCGAGGTGTGTGGTGAAACAGAAGATTTTTTGGTAGAATTAAGGGTTGTAAAGTAGAAATGACGCTTTAATTTAAAGGTATTTATTAAAATAAAACTTTTAAAGATGGAACTTGAACATTTTGAATAATATTTTTTTGCTAAATTAATAATTTTATAGTTAACTATTTAAATGTACTATCAATCTTAACAAAAATAATCTCGTCTTATTAAATTCTAACCATGTACTGAAGTAGTATGATATTTGATTATAATCAACAAATAATATGCTTAAACACAATAAAAAAAATCAAAAAATTAACCATCACCATATAAGCAAATCAGCCATACAAAAATTAAACGAGGTGAATTGAAACACTCTGTTTTAAATCTCCTTAGTAAGGAAAATACTCCCGATTTCTATTTAATTAAAAACCAATAAGCAAAACACATAGAAATGAGCTATTTCAATGCTATTATTTTTATTTTTAAAGCTTTCGAAACATATATTACTCAGACCAAAAAACAGACGCATTATCTAAACAAAGGTGTTTGAAAAACACGTATAAAACTTACTTTTTACGATTTCTGCGCCGTGAAACTAAGAACAACGCCATTGCGCGCCCAAAGTCACGGCATTGTACTGAAGGGCCTGCGGGCGATAGAAAAGGATTGAATTGCGTACGTGCAGAAGAACTGGGGTTACTACTTATTTAACACATTCGCAGTCTTCCATGAAGACGGAAATTGCCTAGTATGGTAGGAAAGCGCGAAGAGGCGCGTGAGTACAGGACGTAACTCAGGAGCACACTGCTTAAGCACCACTGCTGGTATACCGTCTGGCCCACTCGACTTATAAACATCTAGAGAAAGCAACACCCGCCAGACCTCCCGCTGTGTTATGGAGATTTCCGGCATGGTCTTACTGCACCACGGTATAGTAGGTGGTACAGAGCCTTCGTCGTTCATATTCGAGTTTGAGGCATAGAGAGTGACCAGTAGATCTGCTTTCTCTTTAGCACTATGGGCCAAGTCACCATCGGACTTTCGCAGTGATGGTAACGACGACTGGCAAAAGTTCCCTTCGGCAGCTTTGGCAAGCGAGCAGAAATCACGACTTTCAGAAGGATAGCTCGCAAGTCGCCCACCTACTCTGCCGATGAATTGGAATTTAGCTCTGGCAGTTGCTTCCTTACTGAACCTCGAGGCAGAATTTAATTTGTGTTTTACCTCAGAAATATTCGGATCCTTATCATTACGCCTCATATGCAGTTTGCTTAAGAATTTTAGCTTTTCTACAAGACCTATTAAACCACGGTCGTTTTTGACGCCGGCAGCTACTCGCGGGTTAGGAATATAACATTCCATACCAGCTAGGATTGTCTCAGTGACTGCGGCTGCGCAGACGTCAGGATTTTCTGAGCTAAAGCAGATCTGCCTCCACGGGTACGATGCGTAAAATTCTCGCAATCCATCCCAGTCTGCCGACTTATAATGCCACACACGACGCCAATGAGTTGGCCCAGATGGATCGGGTTGTGTGCATGACACTTTAGTCCGAACGAGACAGTGGTCCGAGGAGCCTAAAGGCGCATCCACTGAGACGGAATATCCGTCCGGACGTGTAGTCAGCAGAAGGCCAGTAAGGAGCTCGTATGGTCCTCTATATCTGGTATTCTCGTTGGAGAAAGTACCAGATGAGAGAATCCATAGAGGTCAGAGCAAATTCATGAGCAGATATCCCTGCATAGTTATTGGTTCGAGAACTGAGCCACTCACGATGATGGGCGTTAAAGTCTCCCAAAATAACTAGTTCCGCTGTGGGATATTGCTCTAGAACTTTGTCAGTCGTCAAACTCAGGTGCGTGAAGAGTCGAGTTACGTCTGTGTCACCGCTATGAGACCTGTATAGGCACGCACAGATACGAGTGCGGCCGCCGTAATCCACGCGCACCCACAATATCGACAGGTCCCTGTCTTCAAGGCCATGAAGGCGGCGATAGCAGATATGCTCCCGGACGAATATAAGTAGAGGGGATTCGTTGGTTCTGGCGCACTACCCCCCAACCTCAACCCCTCGCCTAAAAACTTTTCTGCCCCCGCACGACTCGCGCTTGACCACTCTCAAAACATCGTTGGTTCTGGCGCACTACCCTCCAACCCCAACCCCTCGCCTAAAAACTTTTCTGCCCCCGCACGACTCGCGCTTGACCACTCTCAAAACATCGTTGGTTCTGGCTCACTACCCTCCAACCCCAACCCCTCGCCTAAAAACTTTCTCAAAACCACCCCCTGTGTCTGGGATACGTCGACTCACGCTTGACCAGAAGTACCACGTGACATCACTGTGGGTTCTGTGTAGTTTAAAAATTATCGTAATGGGTCCATCGTATTTTTCCGTTTATTAGTTATTCTTATTTAATTACAATGTCGTGAGTGCGATAATGATGTTTGTGGTGACATTCCTAATACCTTTTTAATTATATTTGTACTTGTAAGATAAATCGTATATATATAGGATCCATAAACACTAGTCGATAGTATTCGAGTTACAATTTATCATCAAGTGATTGAATTCATCCTGTGTGATACTGAGGCTGGTTCTATTTACTTCAAAAGCTATGGAGGTATGTGTTTTTTTGCTTTATAATTCTTTATCTATATTTATTATATATTACAGACCCTCAAAACTATGTGTTTGTTTGAATGTCTATTACTTAAACCAATTTTGTTTAGGTTTTCACTTTAGGCAAATTTTTGATTCAAATTATTATACAAATATGTTTTTAAAGCATAGGCTTATTTTATTACAGAATTCAACATTTAACGTAATGGAAGAAAACACGTTCAAGCATTACTACTACGCTACATCGGATGATGAGCAATCAACTGAGAAGGCCTTAGAAACAACAAAGCTCAAACGTTCTCGTCGAAATAGTATCGACTCATTCTTTGAGGGGACCAATCAGAAGAAAAAGAAACTTAGCTCTACAGTGGCGAGATCTTCAAAAGATGGTATCCCTGGTGTCACATACTTGTCTACTAATAATGATGATGGGGCTCATGCTACACATTTGATGAAAATTGAGGTGTATGACCTCATAAAATTGAAAAAAGTACCAGTTGATGAACATTGGAAACACTCAGAAGTGAGGATCAAATATTATACGGATATAAAAGATGAAAAATATGAGCAAACGAAGGGTATCATATTTGATATCACGAAGCAAATAGCAGAAACCAATAACTGTAAAAAATACTTTTTTAAAAAGTAATCTCTAATAGCTAAATTAATTTATAAGAACCATCGTTACAAAATTTTATGAGTATCTAATTGATAAGTAACGAGCAACTATTAATTAACCATCAACTAATATAGTAATCACCTTATCGACTTGTATATATAAGAGAAAAATCGAACATTATATTTATTATTAATTCATCATTCACAAGCAAAGCTAAACTGGTTTATTTCAACCATGTCACTAGAAAGTGTTTTTTTTTTTCAAAATGTTTTTGAAGAAGAAGAAAAAGAACTAATGAGAGCGTGTGAGAATTATTAAGATAATGCTCTGGAAAATCCGTATTATGACACTTCACTGTTTAACATCTGTAAAGAAGTTGAGGAAACATTCAGGTATACATTCTAACTATACTTATTTAAATTTTATGTTACATATTTGTGTTCTTATATTAACATAAGCATGTTATACCTACAGAAAATCTTCAATTCAAGTCGGTCGAGGTTTGAAGAGACAAGCTGATATTAGTGTTGAAGATTTACAACAAGCATCGACGTCATCATCTTCCAATACAACACATAGACAGAACGTTATGTGTCAAATATGTGAATTACAGGTTAGCCAAAGGTTCTATGCTCAGCACTTACGATCTAAGGAACACAAAGAAAAATGTCTTATTCATAATCATAATTTACATAATGTCTCTGTTATATCAGTTGCTTTTGGGTCTCGGGTCTTAACGTATAGAATTGTATCACCTAAAGCTAATGAGTCACTTAAAATACAAACTCCTGAAGTATTCATAGCATCAATTAAAGAGTCGATACTATTTCTTATTCAGGAATGTTTAAAAGAGTTAACTATTGTTAAAGTTAATTTTATTATTCATGCAGATTTTGAACAGGAAACAAAAGATTTAAAAAATTCTTTCGATTTTCAAACAAAAAATTGGACTATTTCTTTAGGGGATGAATTAGAAAATTATTTAGAAACTTAAAGCGAAGACATTAAAAATAAAATGAGTGATTTCGAAGCAAAAGATAGTGGATGGACTTTAAAAAAAATTCAGTTCTTAGAAATGAATGTTAATAAGTTCAATCCCTTACGAGGGTCTTCGTTTATTGAATTACCTTTAGATATTAAGCGTAAAAAAGCAGTCATAAATGTAAAAAAAACGATCAACAATGTTTTAAGAGGGCTTTATTATCCGCACTATATCCTGTAAATAAAAGTTCTGAAAGGGTATCATCATACTTGAGGAATCAAAATAGACTAAAGTTTAATAATATACAGTTCCCAATCAAATTATCGGATATATCCAAGGTAGAAAAACAGAATAACATTAGTATCAATGTTTTCGGATTAGAATTTAACAAAGAAAAAAAATGTAATACCATCGTTGGACCATTATATTTTACAAAATGTCGTAAAGAATTACACATTAACTTATTATTTTTAAACAATGGTTCAAATGGTCATTATTGTTTTATAAAAAATTTATCACGCTTGGTTAGTAAACAAATAACGAATAGAAATAATGCTATTCATATCTGTGATGGTTGCCTTCTATATTTTAAATCTAAAGTTAATTTAATTAATCACCAAAAACATGACTGTGCTCATATTGTTACTAAATTACCAGGAATTCATAAAAAAGGAAAAGATTGGTTTAATCGGGAAACAAATAATGATGAAATCTATTTTGATAAGTTTCAAAGAAAATTAAAATTACCTTTTGTAATATATGCAGACTTTGAAGCTCTTTTAAAACCCGTCACCTCATGTGACCCTGATCCATCGAAGTCATATACAAAAACAATACATGAACATGAAGTTTATAGTTATGGATACTATATAAAATGTTCGTATGATGATAAGCTGTCTACATACAGAACATACACAGGGCCTAATTGTGCAAAAATGTTTATGGAAAGCATTTACAAAGATATTAGCAATATACATAGGATAAATTGTTTTCAAAAATGTCCACTTCCATTAACTAACGAAGAGAAGGAATCTATTAGACAATCGCAATTATGTTATATTTGTGAAGGGCTATTGGGTGATGACATCACAGTAGACTATGATTGGAATACTGGTAATTTTAGAGGTGTTGCTCACGAATTATGTAGTTCAAAGTATCGTGTTCCCTTTTTCATTCCCATTCTATTTCATAATCTAAGTAATTATGATGCTCATTTAATTGTTCATGCTTTGAATTTTAAAGATGGAGAAATAGATATCATTCCGCAAAATAAGGAAAAATATATTTCATTCTCAAAAAAACTTAATATAAGAGGTCATTTAGTACATTTGCGGTTTTTAGATTCCTTTAAATTCATGGCCAGTAGTTTAGATAGTTTAGCTAAAAATCTAAAAAAAGATCAATTTATAGAATTAAGAAAACAATTTCCAAACGAAAATGATTTTAACAAACTTATTAGGAAAGGTGTTTTTCCTTATGAATTTGTTAATTCTTATGAATCCTTAAAAGTTACAACTCTTCCAGATTAAGACGCTTTCTTTAACTCTTTAAGTAATACCAGTGTCTCAGATGATGATTATAAACATGCTCAAAATGTTTGGGTCCAATTTAAATGTAAAAATATGTTGGACTATTCCAATCTATACTTAAGAACTGATGTAATGTTACTCACTGATATTTTTGAAAACTTTGAGAAATTTGTATCAAAACATATGAACTCGACCCTGTACAATATTATACCCTTCCAGGATTAAGCTGGGATGCAATGCTAAAATGTACTAACATAACACTGGAATTATTAAAAGACTTTGATAAAATAGCATTCGTAAAGTCTGGTATAAGAGGTGGTATTTCACAGTGTTCTAACAGATATGGAAAGGCAAATAACGAGTACATGGGTGATTACAAAGATAACTTACCAAAATCTTACTTAATGTATTTTGATGCAAACAATCTCTATGGTTGGGCAATGTCTCAGTATTTGCCTGTAAGAGATTTTAAATAGGTTAACCCGAACATAGACTTCAATATATCAGATTCATCAGATATTGGATACATACTGGTAGTTGATCTTGAATACCCTGAAAATTTACATGATCTTCATTCAGACTTAACTTTATGCCCTGAAAACATTGTAATCGGTAACAGTAAAGATAAAAAATTAGTACCAAATTTATATAACAAAACTAAATATATTATTCACTATAGAAATCTAAAGCAATGTTTACAACTTGATATGAAATTAATTAGAGTTCATAGAGTTTTACAGTTTGAGCAAAGTCCTTGGTTGAAGAAATATATAGATTTAAATACACAACTAAGAACTTTAGCTAAAAGTGACTTTGAAAAAGATTTTTATAAACTTATGAATAATGCAGTCTTTGGTAAAACTATGGAAAATGTTGAAAAACGTGTTAATGTGAAATTGTTAACCCACTGGGAAAACCGTGGAAAAATTCAAGGTGCACAAAGTTTAATTGCTCGCCCTGAGTTTCATAGTCTATCTATATTCTCCGAGTCTTTAATTGCTGTACAATTACAAAAGACTAAGGTATATTTCAATAAACCATTTGTTTTAGGATTTTGTATATTAGAAATATCAAAAACATTGATGTATAACTTTCATTATAATTACTTATTTATTTTATTTATTTATTTATTCATTTTAAGACAACAAACGGTCATTTACAGACAGTGACAAATACAATACATTTTTTACATGAAAAGAAAATACAATAATAGTGTCAAGTTATTATACACTGATACGGATAGCTTAGTTTACCATGTATTTACAGATAATTTTTATAATGATATAAAATCTGACTTAGAATGTTTTTTCGATACTTCAGACTATCCTAGTGATAATGTTTATGGTTTCCCACTTTTAAATAAAAAGAAACTTGGATATTTTAAGGATGAGAACAATGGTAAAGTATTTCGGGAGTTTGTAGGACTTCGATCAAAAATGTATGCAATGGACATTGAAAGTAAGGTTATTGCTAAAGCTAAAGGTGTAAATAAAAGTGTGACAAAAAAGATGAATTTGGAAAATTGTAAGTTGTGTCTATTTAATAAAAATGTAAATGTTTCACAAATGTGTAGGATTCGAAGTGTGAAACATACTATTTTTACACAACAAATTAATAAAACTTGTCTATCCTGTAATGACACCAAGAGATATATTTTACCTAATTCAACAGATACATATGCTTGGGGTCATTTTAAGATTAACTTATAGTTTTGAAATAATAATAATATAGAGTATTAATTGTATCTGGTTTATGTGTGTTTAAAAAATGTAAGGTAATAACTATTATTAAGTAACCTAATGATTGTAATTTTTTTTTTATTATTAATTATATTGTTTTTAATATATAAGTGTTTGTTTTTATTGCTTTCCTCCATATGAATTTGAACATTTTCAAAGAGAACACACATTAAAAATAATTATGATTCATTTTTATCATCCCTTTACAGTAATTGTAGCTGGCCCTAGTGGATGAGGTAAATCAGTTTTTGTTAAAAATTTTGTGAAACATGCTAATGAGATTTGCAATCAACATTTTTCTAATATTATGTGGTGTGATGAAATGCAACCGTTATACAACTTGAACAATGTTAATTATTACCAAGGTATTCCTGACCTCAGTATGTTTGATGGAGAACAACCACAACTAATAATAATCGATGACCTCATGCGAGAGTCTGATGGTCGTGTTGTTGACATATTCACAAAGGGTAGTCATCATAGAAACATTAGTGTTTTCTATATTACACAAAATATATTCCATCAAGGTAAAGGACAGAGAGATATTTCTTTAAACTCTAGTTATATAGTCTATTTTAAAAATCCACGAGATAAAACACAAATTCGTTACTTAGCACGTCAAGTCTCACCTGAAAACATCAAATTTTTGGAAGATGCCTACAAAGATGCTACTAGTGAACCTCATGGCTACCTAATGATAGATTTAAAACAGGACACAATTGATATGTGTCGATTTAAAACAGGAATATTTCCTTCTGACCAGAACTGCATTGTATATATACCTAAAAAAGGATTTAAATACAGCAAACATAATGAAATTCCAATCATTCATAAATAATGCATTCAAGAGTGACTACACATCAAGAACTTTTAAAATCTTGTAGTAAAGAAGAAATCAATTTTATTTGTGAGTGTATTTACAACGTATTACAGGGTAAAATACCCGTCAAGGAAAATGATAAAAACAAATTAAAAAAATATAAAAATATATTGAGAAAGTTGGTTTGTAAAGGAAGAAATCTACTTAGAAAAAACGTAATTATTCAAAGGGGTGGTGCCTTTTTACCTATTATTTTAGGATCTGTTCTAAGTGCCTTGGTGAGTTCAATTTTAAAACCTTAGCAGGAAAATAAAAGCAAAAATGGAACATGCTAAAAAAATGATTCTAATTGAACCTAATTTGATAGAAAAAATTAAAAAGGAAAATGAAACACAAAGCGCTGTAAATACTTTATCCCGTTTAGATGGTGAAATGAAAGATATTTTAAATAGTAATGTAGAAGATAGAGAAAAATGGATTTTGTATTTACAAACACTACAAAGGTATTTACATTTTACTGAAGTAGAACGACGACCATATCAAATACCAATTATAACCAAAACAGAAAGTTCGCCTAGTTATAAAGAAACTGATGTCATTAAGGAAACAGTCTTTGACACTGAGCAGGTATCAAACATAAAATCAAAAACCATAAATGATACTGACTTAACCCCATTTTATTCAAAGCAACAACTCTTGAAATTGATTCCTAAGACGTATATAAAACGAGGTGAATTACTAATAGAATCAATTTTTTCAAATAAAAATAAGGTAGATTGGGATACCAATGGAACTGTTAGTATCAATAATATGAAAATACCAGGGAGTAACATTATAGACCTGGTGAATGATACACTTAGACCACTTAAACACAGTGATCCAATTGGGTGGCAAGAGTTTGCATCAGCATTAAAAGAAATTAAAATACCATTAACTTATATTGGAAATCCAAAAAGACTAGAATATATTAATAAACTTTACTTAGGTGATATAAAAGAAGAAATTCCACTTAGCAAATTGCAATCAGATAATAGTTTTACTCCTACTAAGACTCATTTTAACAAAATCAAGAAAAAAATAGACTGGGAAAATGGACCCCCTATTAGAAATAAATCAGATTTACTATGATGTTTCTCATCCTGCTGGATATGGAGGTGTTAACAAACTCATCAACTCGTTAAAGGGAAAAATGACAGCAAAACAAGTGAAAAATTGGTTGCAAGAACAAGAAACTTACACATTACATAAACCTGTAAGAAATAGATTTCCTAGAAATAAGTACATTTTATCTAATTATAATGACTTGTGGCAGGTGGATTTAAGTGATATGCGCACTTATTCTGAATATAATGATGGTTTAAAATATATTCTGTGTGTTATTGATGTATTTAGTAAATATGCATTTGCTAGATGTTTAAAAAAAAAGAACTCTATAACTATAAAAGAATGCTTTGAAAGTATATTTAATGAGTCAAAATCCTTACCTAACCACATTTAGTCAGATAAGGGAACTGAATTTGTTTCTAAGGATGTGCAAAAATATTTTAAAAGTAAAGGTATAAACTATTACACCACTAACAATCCTGATATAAGAGCTAGTATCGTGGAACGCTTTCAAAGAACATTAAAGACAAAAATGTGGCGGTGAAATACCACATCATAACACATATAGATATGTTGATATTTTAAAAGATTTGATTTATTCTTATAATCATAGCTATCATTCAAGTATAAAAATGTGTCCCAAAGATGTTAACTCAGAAAATATTATATGAAAAAGAATTACAAAAAGTAATATACAACCCCACACTCCCACATAAAATAGATAAAATACTCCACACTCGTTATTTTGGAAATAGAAAGCAAGTACTAGTGAAGTGGAAAGGTTATCCAAACAAATTTAATACTTGGGTATCATTAAAAGATATAGAAAAAATATGATTAAGGAAGATTTTTATTTAACTTTGCTCAGTAATAGTTCAATGGAATATTTTCCGAGTAATACCACTACAAATTTTTCAACAAAACTTCCAAAACCTATAAAATTAGAAGGACAGTGGTCTGTTGGAGTTGTAGAATTTCAATACCCATGTAGTATGTTTACAGTTCAAGAGGGTGAAAATATAATGTATATTACTAAGAAAATGATAGTACCTTTGGATAAATCAATATCATCAGTTATTTATAAAAATCATATACCTGCAACCAATTATGATAATATTGATAACATTTTAAAAGCCTTAAACCTAAAAGAAAACTGTCGCTTTCATTATGATAAAGTTTCCCAGATGGTCTCTGTTCAAATTAACGATAAAAATATATCATCTTTAACGTTATCATCAAAGTTAAGTATTCAACTTGGCTTTGAACCAAAAACTAATTTAATAACAAAAAATGTTGGAAGATACCCACCCAATTTACATTTTGGATTACCTTCTCAATTATTTGTTTACTGTGATATAATTGATCCGCAAATAGTTGGAGATGTTATGACACCATTGTTAAGAATAATACCTTTAGACCCCGAGAAATATATCTATGGTGCTTATAAGATGCATGTATTTTCACCACCCCACTACTTACCAGTTATGCGAAGAGAATTTGATACAATTGAAATAGATATAAGAACAAACACTGGTAATAAAATACCATTTCAATTTGGGACCGCATATGTTAAACTACACTTTAAGCGATTATAATGCATAATAACAGTATTTGTCCCTATGAGCAATATTATTCACACCAAGCAGGATCAGGAATTGGTGTAATTTATAAAGGTGTACCACATCAACGTGGTCATGGAATAGGAAGCTTTTTAGGAGGCCTGTTTCGATCAGTACTACCTTTATTATCAAGTGGGGCAAGAGTAATTGGTAAAGAGGCTCTTAATGTTGGAGTGGGATTATTAAGCGATATGATAAGCCAGAAACCAATGAATGAATCTGTGCAAACACGGTTAAAAGATGTAAGTAGTAATTTAAAACGAAGAGCAGATGATAAAATTGAAAGACTAATGAATGGATCAGGTTATATAACGAAACGTCAACGTCGGTTTCATTCCATTCCGTCAACATCTTTGAAAGAGTTGAGAACTAGAAAGTATAAAATTAATAGAAATACTAAAGATATATTTTCAAACAAATAATGTCATTCTTGCATAATCATTCATGTGAATGTATAAAATCGGAATTGGATTTATTTGCTTTACCAACAACTCAGACAAGTATTGAAAATGGACAATGGATACACTACAAACCTATATCATCCCTTACAGACGATGGACCAATTGAATTTCAAATTCCTGGTACGGGGGATGATTATATCGATTTGTCTCATACATTACTACATTTAAAAGTTAAAATTCGAAACCAAGATGGCACCAACTTAGCTGCTGCTACAGTAGTAGCCCCAACTAATAACTGGTTACACTCAATGTTCAATCAACTCGATGTGTATTTAAATCAAAAACTAGTATCTCCACCAAACAACACTTATGCTTATAGGGCATTTATAGAAACTTTATTAAACTATGGTCCAGCAGCTAAACAATCTCATCTGACTTGTGGACTATGGTATGAAGACACAGCTGGAAAAATGAATTCACTAGATGATTCTAATGATGGATTTAAAAAAAGGAATCAATTTGTACGTGAGAGTAAAGAGGTAGAAATGGTAGGACATTTGCATGGGGATTTGTTTAATCAAGAAAAGTTTCTGATAAATGGTGTTGAAATTAGTCTTAAACTAGTACGATCAAGAGAAAGTTTTAATCTTATGGCTGGTGCAGATGCTAAACTGAACGCTACACTTACAGTTCGAACAGCAAAAATTAGTCCAAGTGTATTATTAGCACATCAAAAAGTTTTAAGTGCAACGACCGCTAAGTATCCTATAACTAGAGCTGAAGTCAAAGTGCTCACAATACCTTCAGGAGTTCAGGGAAAAACGCTTGATAACATATTTATTGGTCAAGTTCCAAAAAGGTGTATAATAGGTTTTGTAAACAATGCTGCTTTTAATGGAAGTTTTAACAGAAACCCTTTTAACTTTGAAAACTATGGAATAAATACATTTAGTTTGTATATAGATGGTCAACAAATACCATCAAAAGCTTTACAACCAATGTTTCACAACAATATATTTACCACAGCTTACCATACACTATTTTCCGGGTCAGGTATTCACTTTTTTAAATGATGGTAATGCTATTTCTAGGGAACAATATGCAAATGGATATTTATTATAGCTAGTTCTACGTCTCATTGGAATCTTATTAGACATGGAAGCGTAAGACTGGAAGTTCGTTTTGAAGCAGCACTCATACAAACAATAAACTGTATAGTGTATGCTGAATTTGATAATGTTATTGAAATAGATAAAAATCGTAATGTTTCAGTAGATTACAGTAGCTAAAATATAATAATTAGAACTCAATGAAAGGACTTATTATACTTTTGACATTCATAATATCAACATTTTGAAATGAATACTTTAGATATTCAAAAATGTTTAAAGATAATTTCTCCGAAAATTAAACTAAATGTATTTGCTGCAAATAGATTACCAGTACTCATGCACCTACCTGCTTTTCTCATTAGTAATTTAGATGTTGACAATCAACCTGGATCGCATTGGGTGGGAATACATATTAATAAAAATGGATTAGGTGAATACTTTGATTCTTATGGTCGTAAACCTAGTAGACATCATTTATATTTCTTAAATAAGAATACTAAGATATGGAGTTACAATAATAAAAGAGTTCAAAATGACTTTACAACTGTTTGTGGGGAATATTGTCTTGTTTATTTGTATTTTAAGTTTCATGGTAAATCAATGATTGATTTTGTAAACCACTTTAGTAATAACACTCTATGTAATGATATTTTATTATATGATATGTTTAAAACAATTTTTGATAATAAAACTTTTTAAAATAAAAAAATGTTTTTTTCTTATGTGTGTGTTTGTGTAATTAGTGGTTAAAAAACAAAAAAATATTTTTTATTTATATCATTTATTCATTTATTCATAGTAAAACTCAAACATGATACAATTTGATTCAAAGTTGATTTCAAGTAATACTGAAGCTGGTTCTTATAAATTAATTTAGCTATTAGAGATTACTTTTTTAAAAAGTATTTTTTACAGTTATTGGTTTCTGCTATTTGCTTCGTGATATCAAATATGATACCCTTCGTTTGCTCATATTTTTCATCTTTTATATCCGTATAATATTTGATCCTCACTTCTGAGTGTTTCCAATGTTCATCAACTGGTACTTTTTTCAATTTTATGAGATCATACACCTCAATTTTCATCAAATGTGTAGCATGAGCCCCATCATCATTATTAGTAGACAAGTATGTGACACCAGGGATACCATCTTTTGAAGATCTCGCCACTGTAGAGCTGAGTTTCTTTTTCTTCTGATTGGTCCCCTCAAAGAATGAGTCGATACTATTTCGACGAGACCGTTTGAGCTTTGTTGTTTCTAAGGCCTTCTCAGTTGATTGCTCATCATCCGATGTAGCGTAGTAGTAATGCTTGAACGTGTTTTCTTCCATTACGTTAAATGTTGAATTCTGTAATAAAATAAGCCTATGCTTTAAAAACATATTTGTATAATAATTTGAATCAAAAATTTGCCTAAAGTGAAAACCTAAACAAAATTGGTTTAAGTAATAGACATTCAAACAAACACATAGTTTTGAGGGTCTGTAATATATAATAAATATAGATAAAGAATTATAAAGCAAAAAAACACATACCTCCATAGCTTTTGAAGTAAATAGAACCAGCCTCAGTATCACACAGGATGAATTCAATCACTTGATGATAAATTGTAACTCGAATACTATCGACTAGTGTTTATGGATCCTATATATATACGATTTATCTTACAAGTACAAATATAATTAAAAAGGTATTAGGAATGTCACCACAAACATCATTATCGCACTCACGACATTGTAATTAAATAAGAATAACTAATAAACGGAAAAATACGATGGACCCATTACGATAATTTTTAAACTACACAGAACCCACAGTGATGTCACGTGGTACTTCTGGTCAAGCGTGAGTCGACGTATCCCAGACACAGGGGGTGGTTTTGAGAAAGTTTTTAGGCGAGGGGTTGGGGTTGGAGGGTAGTGAGCCAGAACCAACGATGTTTTGAGAGTGGTCAAGCGCGAGTCGTGCGGGGGCAGAAAAGTTTTTAGGCGAGGGGTTGGGGTTGGAGGGTAGTGCGCCAGAACCAACGATGTTTTGAGAGTGGTCAAGCGCGAGTCGTACAAAGCAGAAAAAAGTTGTTGACCTTTTTTGTAGGCGAGGGGTTGAGGTTGGGGGGGTAGTGCGCCAGAACCAACGAATCCCCTCTACTAATATACAAACACCGGCAGGACTCAAAAAATTGTGCTCGAGTTTGTAGCCGGGATAATGAAGGTATGATGTGTCGGCCGGGCAGGATATCTCCGTTAGAAAAATAATGGTCGGCTGCGCAGTCTCGACATGGTGGTGGACTGCGTTAAGATTTGCGTGAATACCCCTGATGTTGCAAAAATCCACATTATATGTGGATGGAGTAGCCGCTGTAAAATCTCTTGATCTTTTATTTTTTCAGTTATCTGTATTGTGTATGATTTCCACCCTCCTTGTCTTTTTAATGTTGTTAAATCGCCGCCGCCATCAACTAATATTGTTGTTAAGTCGCCGCCACCATCAACTAATAATGTTGTTAAGTCGCCGCCACCATCAACTAATAATGTTGTTAAGTCGTTGCCGCCACCATCAACTAATAATGCTGTTAAGTCGCCGCTACCATCAACTAATAATGTTGTTAAGTTGCCGCCACCATCGACTAATATAGTAGCAGAAGTTCTGCGAAAGCAGTGCCCTGCGTAAAATTCTGGATTAGGCAGATTATAGCTGGCTATCGTTTTCCCTATATTATACTATTTTAAATACCTCTGTTAGTAAGTAATTTATTGATTTATTTATTGATAGCCATATGAATGTCTGCTCAAGCAAATTGTGCCATTTATTTTTAATACAACGTCATCTAGCGGAAGCGTGCCACACCTGTGGTTCGTATTCTTTATTCTGTGGCGTGCAGTTTATTTATGTTTTACTTAAATGATAATCTTTGCTCGTGTTTTAATGTTACAAGTAAACACTTAATGCAACGAGTTGATGAAAAGACTACTAATATGATATGAGTTTTGATTTCATTATTTTAAAATTATAGTACGAGAGTATAAAACGTCTATTAATCTTAATGATTATAATATAATTTTAAATAGTTTAATTTCAATATATGAATATTATATTTTAATGTTTGTACAAAAGTTTCACTTCGATATTTAAAAAAAATAAATGATAATTTCATGTAAAATATTTCGACGCGATAATACGAAAAACAGCGACCGGTCCATCTACTAGTAGCAAGGCGCTATAAATGTATGCCGAGGGGAAACTGACATTCCTAAAAAAAAATGGCGAAAACGCGATATCAAAAAAAAAACGTAAATAAATAATATTATAGAGACTCATTTAAAATGTGAAAAAAATTGCTATTGACTGTTAGTTGTTTTACAATCTGTGAATGAGTTGTGTATATTATATTTCAGCCCAGAATGTCAATATAAATTTTGATGTTTTTTTCGTATCGAGAAAAGTATTTCCAATCGTGTTTTTGCAAAATAGTCATCTTAAAAATAAATTTTTCACTGCGTTTTATCGAGCCATTTTTTCGTAAACTTGTGGCAGTTAAAGGGTGTGGTCAGGTTGTGCCACGTGCCATGTGCCACGGTTGGTTATACATACACACACACACACACACATACACGTGTCGTCACGTTTCTGTCTCTTGTAAATAAAAAATAAACTGTTATTTTACTGCTAATTTGTTTTATTATGCTAAAAAGATTTAAAGAGATCTAAGGCTTCATATGAAGCAATTAAAATAATTATAAGCAATTAAAAGAAGGTTATTGTAACAATGTTACCAACTGAGACTCTACTTAAAAGAAGGTTATTGTAACAATGTTACCAACTGAGACTCTATTTAAACGAAGGTTATTGTAACAATGTTACCAACTGAGACTCTATTTAAAAGAAGGTTATTGTAACAATCTTACAAACTGAGACTCTATTTAAAATAAGGTTATTGTAACAATGTTACCAACTGAGACTCTATTTAAAAGAAGGTTATTGTAACAATGTTACCAACTGAGACTCTATTTAAAATAAGGTTATTGTAACAATGTTACCAACTGAGACCCTATTTAAAAGAAGGTTATTGTAACAATGTTACCAACTGAGACTCTATTTAAAAGAAGGTTATTGTAACAATGTTACCAACTGAGACTCTATTTAAAAGAAGGTTATTGTAACAATCTTATAAACTGAGACTCTATTTAAAATAAGGTTATTGTAACAATGTTACCAACTGAGACCCTATTTAAAAGAAGGTTATCGTAACAATGTTAAAAATTGAGACTCCATTAAAAATTAGGTTATTTTAACAATGTTACAAATTGAGACTCTATTTAAAATAAGTTTAGTGTAACAATGGTACAAATTGAGACTCTATTTAAAATAAGGTTATTGTAGCAATGTTACAAACTGAGACTCTATATAAAAATAGGGTTATTGTAACAATATTACAAATTGAGACTCTATTTAAAATTAGGTTATTGTAACAATGTTACAAACTGAGACTCTATTAAAATTTGCGGTATTTGCAGCCTTAATAAAAATCGGCCAAGTCCGAGTTGGACTCGCGCACGAAGGGTTCCGTACCATTATCTACAAAAACGAGCAACAAAATCACGTATGTTGTATGGGAGCCCCCTTAAATATTTATTTCTTTATGTTTTTTGTATTTGTTGTTATAGCGGCAACAAAAATACATCTTCTGTGAAAATTTCAACTGTTTAACTATAACGGTTCATGAGATACAGCCTGCTGACAGACGGACGGACAGCGAAGCCTTAGTAATAATCCCTATTACTTATACCCTAAAAATGCATAAGATTAAATAAATTATTGTTAACGTTATGTAATTTATTTGACAATTTGTATTGACTGCTGCAGAGTCTCTTTTCCTGTTTATTTTCGCGCCAGAACGTCATTTTGACTTCGAAATGGTACTAACTAGTAGCTTTTTGTTTATTGTTGAATATTATGAGCGCGTTCGTTTTGGGATTAATAGTTCACACGATTGATACTTTTCACACTTTTGATAACGCCAGTTTTGCCTCAGACACTTATCGTTCGTGTAGCTTACCCTTACTAACAAAATTTTTGGTTGCAAAACTTGAGAACCGAACAGTTGACGTACACACACTACGATAAAACACACACACACTACCGTAAACATGAATATGTATAGGCAGTTTTACAGATTAACACAAAAACCCCACCTCCAGACATGGGTCTAAAGTTTTATTTTTCGGCTGCAAAATTGACAAAAATAACAATTTACGATATTTGTAAACGAACGCATGACAGTTTGTTAAAGATGATACTAAAATTTTGATATTTCTGATACCAATGCTAAACGAACAGATGACAGGTGACAAAAGTAATGAAAATAATGATTCTGCATCCCAAAACGAACGCACCCTACGTTACCTGGTTTTTTTATGATTACAGCATTTTAATTTGAACGTTGCTGCAGGGCACCGCCGCGGCCGCCGGCACGAGCCCGTCGTGTGCGAGAGCTGTCCCGACGAGTTGCCGCCCGACGTCGTGCGCGGTGAGTCTCATACAACTACAGTAGTACGTAGTAGTAGTTACCTACTCGAGGCGTATCCGCCTGTGACGTGTGATGTGTGACGTGTCATCGGTAACAAAGTTTACACCTAAAATGCTACTGTGTTTTTAACCTCCTTATTGTTAATCTATATGCACAGACTGCGAACGAAACAAAATTACCCGGCACACATCCAATACACTCATACACATCCAACACACTCATAACCATCCAATACACTCATACACATCCAACACACTCATAAACATCCAATACACTCATACACATCCAATATTCTCATAGATTAGCGTGAAAAAAGTTTATGAATACACTAATAGTTTTCACTCTTCCTACTGGACTCTTTGTTCAGGTGCACATTGACATAATTTTCATCAAACGATGGCCCAAGGCGTATCCGATAGATACACACGATGGCCCAAGGCGTATCCGATAGATACACACGATGGCCCAAGGCGTATCCGATAGATACACACGATGGCCCAAGGCGTATCCGATAGATACACACGATGGCCCAAGGCATATCCGATAGATACACACGATGGCCCAAGGCGTATCCGATAGATACACACGATGGCCCAAGGCATATCCGATAGTGGACATCACAGCTAAAACATGTACGAGGTGCCTTCGTAGCCGGTTGGGCTAAGCCAGTAGGCTTTGTTTGGCTACTACTAGTATAGGAAGAAACATTCAAACTACCCGGAGATTTGTTTACGCAAACGTACATTAATAGACCCCACAGACAGATTTCGCCAATCGCCTACACCAAAAATGGCGAACTTATCTACCGAACCTGCACCAAGTCACAGCAATAAAGTATTTTACTTACCTAAAGATTTATATACCACCGAATTCGTATTTCTCAGCAAAGATCCACAGCCTAAAGCATTGGAATTACCTTATGTGGTACATACGAGTCCTGGAAAAAGGCACCAAAACCTTCGTACGTCACACTTGTAGATGAGTTATTCATAGATCGAGTATATTCAATCCTCAAATAACTTAAAAAAATAAAAACTTTCTTGCAGTCAGTCAGGCACGAAGAAAAAAAAAAATACCCGCAATATTTTCCTATGTTTATCAAACTTTATTAACCAAAATGAACTGATCGTAGGTTTATAAAGTTGCTTCGCACCGGGCATTGTCTGCAAAATTAACGGATTAGTTATTGATAATATATAAATAACGGATTAGTTATTGATAATATATAAATAACGGATTAGTTATTGATAATATATAAATAACGGATTAGTTATTGATAATATATAAATAACGGATTAGTTATTGATAATATATAAATATGACTTATTTTTAAATGCACATCAAAAAACTTATCACCTGTAATTTTTTTTACATCAATTTAATATTTTTTACATTAAAATAATTATAGTTATGCAAACAAACAGAATCACCAACAAAACTAGTACTAAAAATAATCCAAAAATATGCATCTATAAATATATAAATATGACTTATTTTTAAATGCACATCAAAAAACTTATCACCTGTAATTTTTTTTACATCAATTTAATATTTTTTACATTAAAATAATTATAGTTATGCAAACAAACAGAATCACCAACAAAACTAGTACTAAAAATAATCCAAAAATATGCATCTAATACTAGAAATATATACTATAAAAACGTTGTCCAATGCACAAAAAATGTTATTTTCAAATCAAATATACTGATTGCACATCAAGTTAACTAGAGCGTACAACCGTGATGCACGTATAACGAAATAACTATTTTTGCAACATTGGGGTATACTGGGGTATACGCCAACTACCGCGCTTGTTACAGCGAAACTAGTAAAAATAACTTTTTGTTACCGGTAAGAATTTTGTATGGATTCAAATAAATTCTTCATTATTATTATTATTTAGAATTATTAATTCACAGAGGCATAATAACACAGAAAGAACTGAATATAGGTGATATGGATATGATAGAGACGGATGAAAAGAGAATAAAATGGCCTTTAGGGGTAGTTATTAAAATAATCCAGTGCGCTGATGGAAATTTTAGAGTGGAGAAGATAAAAGCAGCTACGTTGAACTAACACGACTCACAAGCTTTCCAATGCCTCTATCCTCTTAAACTTACTACCGATCTGAAAGACGTTACTCAGCAATTGGTGAAATGAGTAACACCATTGTTTAAAGGAACCTGCAGTACCTTAATCATAACCAACAGACATAGCCGGGAGGATGATAAGGTGTGATACGTAGGTATATAGACTGTAAGGAGCAAAAACGATGTGACGAGCGTCATGTCGGAGAAAAAATATTATTATTATTAAATACGCTGCCTTGCAGTTATTTGAAGTAAATAAACTATTTCTTACCTCTCCAGCACCAATAGGGTGATTTTGCTTTTCAAAAAACAGTGGGCGATTCGATCGATTTTTGCTGCGAGCGTGAGACAAAGTAATAAAGTAAAGAAATAAACGTTCGATCTTTTAGAATTTTGCGTTACTGAAAAAAACAACGCTATGATTGGCTTAGAAACAAATTTATCTGAATAAAAAGCATAACTACATTGCATTTTTAGGCCAAATGCCAAAAAACGGAACCCTTATGGATTCGTAATTTCTGTCTGTCTGTCTGTCCATCCGTATGTCACAGCCACTTTTTTCCGAAACTATAAGAACTATACTGTTGAAATTTTGTAAGTAGATGTATTCTGTGAACCGCATTAAGATTTTCACACAAAAATAGAAAAAAAAAAAAAAAT
Source organism: Apoda limacodes (assembly GCA_946406115.1). Taxonomy (NCBI): domain Eukaryota; kingdom Metazoa; phylum Arthropoda; class Insecta; order Lepidoptera; family Limacodidae; genus Apoda; species Apoda limacodes. The sequence continues at coordinate 633,230 of OX291540.1, read as the reverse complement.
TGGTGGTTCCCCATACTTAAAACTGAAACTCAAAATTTTCATTTTTTTCATCAAACCCATACACGTATGGGGTATCTATGGATAGTTCTTTAAAATGATATTGAGTTTTCTACTATATTTTTTTTCGATACTGAATAGTTTGCGCGAAAGACACTTCCAAAGTGGTAAAATGTATGCCCCCCCCCCACCCCCTGTAACTTCTAAAATAAGAGAATGATAAAACTAAAAAAAATATATGATGTACATTACCATACAAACTTCCACCGAAAATTGGTTTGAACGAGATCTAGTAGCTTAGTGTTTTTTTTAATACATGTACGTCATAAATCGTAAACCGCAATTTACCTTTCATTCCATCAAGTCAAATATAAAAATAAATAAAAAAAACATTTTATTTTATAGATAATGGTACGGAACCCTTCGTGCTCGAGTCCGACTCGCACTTGGCCTATTTATGATTAATAAAACCTACTAAGAATTAATAACGTTTAAAAATGTTTTCGATAAAAGTGTCATAACGCACGTCTAAAAAAAAAGAAAGCGAAATGGCGCGAAAGTAATTAGTTATTGTAACCTTAGATTATACATTTACTTATATATGTATTTTTTTTGAAAAAATGGGTGACTTGAGTTACGAAGATATTTCTTTAACACCAGAAGAGCTATGACAGCAAGTATCTAATGCTGAACTAAGCTAACCAGAGAAGTCACGTGAAAAATATCTTGAAGCAAACGTTTTGTATAATATTTTGCGACTTTCAAAAGGTGCTAATTTAAAAAAAATTAGTACCTACCTATTGTTTATTTTTTAATAGGAGCAGAGTACAGCAGGTAGCATTTTTAAATTAGAATAAACTTATTGCTAAATATGGCCTTCAGTGTGTTCCTTGCCTAAGACCAATTTTTTCGCACTGATATAGAGTTTCAGTTGTATGTTTCACACGAGTGCAAATTGTTTTAGGTCTCGTGCCTTAAATTCCTCGCTGTGCTCAGTTGTCTTCATTAGAATCAATTCTGGACTACTTCGCTCGGTCGGGATTTAAAGTTGGCACTCTTCACAAAAAACCGGTTTGCCCACTTGTTGAACAAATACACGGAAAGAAAAAATTAGCTACAGAAACTAAATTTTAGTACAGGTTGCTAAAAAAATTATAAACTTTAGGGACAGCAAACTTTTTAGTTATAACCACGAAGAGATAATTAGTTGTGTTAGAATTGAAAATATGTTAAGCAGTAGCAGCTACATTATTTGGTGTGTTACAAATAACGTTAGCTACATCAACCATTTGTTTTGGTTGTCATTATCAAATGTATTTGTGCCCTTAACTAAGTCCTTATTTAATATGTGTAATATATTAGGTGTACCATATAATCAATTTTGTAGTATTGATGACATTTTTAGCAGTAGCAGTTACGTTTATTTGTAATGTTTACATATAACATTAGCTAAATTAACTATTTGTCTTAGTTGTGATTATCAATTATATTTGCGCCTTCAACTAAGATTTTTATTTATGTATAATATTTTAGGCGTAGTAAACAATCAATTTCGTCGTGTTGATGATGTATTTAGCAGCTGCTACTGCTATGTTCATTTGGTATGTTCAAATATTACGTTACTTACATTAACTATTTCTCTTATATGTGGTAGTCAATTATTTTTCATCACTTTAATATTACGAAATTGATTAGTAGTCACGCTTAAAATCTTACACAGTTTAAATAAAAATCTTAGTTTAAGGCGCAAACATAATTTCTAATTACAACCAAGACAAACGGTAAATGTAGCCAAATACATATCTTAGTTGACGTCGTAAATGTAATTTGTTATTACAACTCAAAACAAGTGAAAAATGCTGCCAAAATAATACGTTGAAGTATTAAAATAATTGCTGTTAAACATCACTTTAATATTACGAAATTGATTAGTAGTCACGCTTAAAATGTTACACAGTTTAAATAAAAATCTTAGTTGAAGGCGCAAACATAATTTATAATTACAACCAAGACAAACGGTAAATGTCGCCAAATTAACAAAACTGATTCGGAGATTAAGTAGCCTTTCTAATTTTCTTTTCGCAAACATAATTAATGCGCAGAATCATCATTTCTACATTTTTATTTTGTGTATAGATAGTATTTGTATAGTATTTCTGCTATAGTTATAATGTATAAAATGTACACCATACTATTATTACAATGTACATATTTTAGATCTGCTGGAAATGGCGGACTACCCTAACACAGGTTTTTGAACTTAACTGGGAAGTCCCGTAACGTGTAATCACAAATTTGTAGTTTAATTAATAAATTTTGAATTTTGAATTCCGGTCAAGTCGGATAGGAAGCCATTTTAGCTTAGACCTAAAACAGGAATCGTGATTAAATTTACGAAGGCCAAAGATAAATCAAATATACAAGTTTTGTAGACGTTATTTGTATTAATTACTGTAGAGCAAATAACTTTTGGTAACTCAAATGCCTGCGAGAAGAGCAAATTTAAAAAAAAAACTGGTGCATTAAATAATTTATTTTTATTATAATCAAAGTGTTACAGCATTTTATAAAAAAATAGTATGTGAATCAATATGATATTTTGCCTACCAATCTTACTGTATAGCATAACATAATATAGCATGGCTTTCTATACTAATATTATAAATAGAACAGATTGTATGAACTTAAAACTTGGACTATATCATGTAATTATAAAAAAAAAAAAAAAAAAAATATTTTCTCACAAATAACGAATTCCCGATGTAAACAATTTGACACAATATACCAATAACAAATAGAACTTTCATGTAATACATAACATCTAAACCTACATCATAAAAGTAATTGAAGGTCTAAAACCAAGTGCAAAAAGAGCTTTACACAGAATGGTGTATTAACACACAAATTGTTATTGTAACTTAATTTATACAAGTTTATCACATAATATTTACCCAAGACGTTTTGACATAATGTATTTTCCACTTTTTGATAAAGGAGCTAGTGGGAATGGATTGTCAAAGGAATTATAAAACGACGAATAAAACAACAATTTCATTCGTATCACCAGTAACTATTTCAAATCCCCAAACATGAGCATTCTATCCTAAATTTTCCATAGGCAAGTAGACAATAATAACATAATTTCGATCTATAACATAGATTGATTTAATTTTCGCAATTATTTTGATAGACGAATCAAGTTATACATTTAATCTTTAACAGCATCTATTTGTAGTAAATTTAATATCTTATTATAACAATAAAAAAATGTAATTTTTTTACAATCATTCGCAGACTTATCCAATTAAATCTGAACTTAATTAAACATTACCAAGAATGTCCACTTAAATATTTACCTTAAATTTGATCAATGAAACAATTAAAAGATTTTGTCGCCAATTATGTTTCATTGATCAAGTTTAAGGTAAATATTTAAGTGAACATTCTTGTACATGTAAGATTCGTCGATGAAGTACCAGACGTGTAATAAAAAAAATAACCAATTTATTTATAACAAAATAAAAGTAACACTGTATAAACAGTTTCCAATTAATTAAGGATTTATACATTTTTAGGGTTTCCAATGATATTTTTTAGCTAAATAGTTAAAATTGACACGCTTAAGATGTTAGCACTTCATCGAAATAATGTAACGTATACGGGGTGGAAACGCTAAGTGATCTCACTCGATTATTTACAAACTATACATGATATCGAAATAATGATTTTAAAGTGCTTTACTCAATAATGGTTTGTAAAATAAAGTGTTTCTATTCGAAAATTAAATGTTTAGAGCTTCCATACATTTAGTAAGCGACATGGCACTCATCGAATGATACCTAAATATATTTGATTAGTAATACAGTTTTAACATCTTTTTTTAAAAAATTAGAATACGCCATCACTACTCTTTCAAAAACGCAAAACTTTTTTGTATAAACATAATTGTAGGTACTTTTTTAGCGACATTCCTTTTAATTTTCTATCATTAAGCCGAAGCTAAATAATTAAATGTATGCAACCATACTATCTATGACAATTATTGGTACAGATATTAATAAGTGCATAATATATTTTTAATTACGTACTCACTCATGTCATCTCACGTCATGTCGCCATACTAAATGTATGGATAAAAAAAAAATTAAATTTTTGGATAGATTCAATTTATTTTATAAACCATTATTGATAGAGCTCGTGAAGAACTTTTAGGAAAAATAGTCAGTATTTCGATATCGTGTATGGTTGAGTGAGATCTCTAAGCCTTTCCACCCTGTATATCAAACAATATTACAATTTCGAAGAATCTTATGAACAATGTAAAGTTCTTTCAAGTACAGGTCCATATTGAATAAGGCCTGCATGTAGTTTTGCTCTCACGGATTTAACTTACAACCTTTTCATTTATTATATATATAATAACATATATATAAATATGTGTGTGTTGTTATATTTATTACCTTTAAACGTATATTGTAAATAGCTGTTTGTAAAAAACACAAGTCTCTTCGCATTTTTCTGTAGAAATTTCAATTTCAAATGTAATGTAATTCGTTTTGTGATAGTTGCTTCCCACTTATTTACAACCAGATTTACAGAACTGTTGTTATTGTTATTGTTTGACCGATTTAACAAATTCTTCTGGTTATCCTCATCATTTTAAACAAAAAATTGTATTAATAGTGATTTCTCTCAATATTGTTATCTACAAAATTTCATATAAAACTTATTCGGAAACATTTTTTTTTTGAATATATGTAAAATTTCAAACTTACAATAAACCTAAAATGTAGGTACACAATAAAATTAAAAACTTATTGAAATGTTTGACATACCTAAGCTGTTTTTAGTGAGTTGATAAGATGATGTATGAATTTTTGATTTGCCTTCAATCCCTGCCCTAATTTACTCCCTTCAATAGATGAATGATGAATATCGTATTCGTTAGTATTGCTAATAATGATTCGGGCTCGCCATGCTTAGTCATCAGATGACAGTAGAGAAGTGGGAAAGCGTACCTACCACATTGCATTTTATGACCAAGCAAACGTAGTTGGCACGTAAAATGTAGTACACATTTGATTTAAGAGTTGAAAGCACGCTGGCAACCCTTGTAGGAGGCACCTGAAAAGGAATTCCGACCCATTTTGGGGCATATTTCAAAAACTTGCTGTAACCTCAATATTATCCATCGGATCGGGCTAAAATTTTGCAGGTTGACTTATGTTGTGCATTATTGTCTATGATGTTATGATGTGATGATAAGCCAGTCAATGCGATTTGTCCACCTACCGGAAGCAGAAACTTGTTTTAATTTTCCGCCCCAAAGGGTTCCTTCTAAAGATAGTAGGTTAGTACTTTTCGCGAAAACTAATGTCAATTTAAGTCAAAAAACTTTTGCCTAACGTCGTTACCACTACTGTAAAATACCATAGCATAACAGCGGGAGATCTGACGGGCGTTGCCTAAACTAGAGGCTCATAATTCGAGTGGGCCAGACAGTATACCAGCAGTAGTGCTTAAACAGTGAGCTCCTGAGTTTTGTCTTGTGCTCATCCGCCTCTTCATGCTTTCCTACCACACTAGGCAGTCTCAGATGACAGTACTGGAGGCGCTTATTACACGGGCTGTGCGATCATCTCTAGTTTCTTTGTGGATGGAAAGCGCGGAGAACGTGTCTCAAATCGATACCACTCTGTCCAAGGTATCTGACTGGGGACGGGAAAACTTAGTCCGTTTAAACCCTACAACGACAAGTCAGTGCATTCACCACTAAGAAAACCCCATTTACTACGGTCCCACAATTCCAGAACACTAAACACTGAACACTGATCTCTGTGATGACAGTGATGTTCAGTTCCGAGATCATTTACAGGTCAAGGTAAAGCTGGCGCCAAAAGAACTTGGTATTCTTAACAGAGCGAAGCAGTACTTCACCTCAGGACAAAGGTTGCTGCTTTGCATGTCGCAAGTCCAGCCGAATATGGAGTAATGCTGCTATCTCTGGGCGGATGCACCCGGATACCAGCTTGGCCCCTTGACTCGATTCAACGACGGGCTGTGAGAATCGTTGACGGTCCCAAAGTCACAAGGCCTATCGAATCCTTAAGTCTGAAGGGAGATTTTGTCTCCCTACATGTGTTCTACCGCTTGTATAATGGGATGTCTTCTGAGGAATTGTTCGCAATGATGCCCACGGCTACTTTCTACCATCGAACCAGTCGCCATCGCCATTCATCCTTAGAACCTAAATAGTCACGTGCATCACCTGGGCGGCATCATGAAACTAGGCCCTCCTATCTGCTCAGATGCACTTTACTAAATGCATTAGTCACGGCAAGACCGAAGACAGGGGAAGGATTCGATGTGATCCATTTAGTTGCTATTGATTCATAGTGCGACAACAAAGCCACTGCCACAAGTACCTTTGAGCAACGCAGATTTTAATTTGGCGACACTGGTATAAACGGGTGATGCCATAAATCATGTGTTTGTCCCTGTTATAAATTTGGTAGTTGCAGCTAACGCCGTATTCGTTGCTATTGCTAAAAATATTTGGGCTCTGTTGCTTGGTCATCGCGCAACAATAGTCGAACGGTTAAGCTTAGGTGCCTGAGCCACATTTTATGGTTAAACAAAGGCAGTTGACACGAATACAGTACAACTTATACCTTCAATTTGAGAGTGGGCAAACTGGTAACCCTTGCAGAAAGACCCGGATTCGAAAAAGTAACATTGGTAATATTTATCGGACTGGGCTAAAATTTTGCAGGGCGACTGATCTTTACCCTGTGCATTGTGAGGGTGTCGGACAGTCAGTGTGGTTAGCTACCCCTCGGGGCAGGCTCATGCCCTGAAAGTGGTTATGGTGTCGAATATCCCCCTCGTCCTAGTCCAGTGTTCAAATCTGACGTACTTTTCATAGTTTGTCTAGAATTGGCAATAGGGGTATATTATTCTGTCCCTAGTCTTTCATTTTACCACTTATTACTCTAATGTTGGTGGTTTACGACGTATGGACGTATGGGACATAGGTATATAAAGCAACTTTAGTCCAGACAAACTTTATCAGTAGCAGAGTTGAGGCCACCTGATACGCAGGACGCACATAACACTGGCTATCCCCTTTCGGGATTAAAACCGTGACGTAAACATATACATTTCTCATAAGATCGGTGTAAAATATTGCATTTCTTGATAATAAACTATTTTGTAGAAATTGCAAACAATACCTTTTATCACTTTGAACAAAGGTACTCGTTGCTACTTTTGCATAAAATAATTAGCGCAATACCAACGAAATATTCATCCAGGGCTTATAATTAAAATTTTGTTAATGTTACAAAACAAAATTACTTTTGGCATTAAAAGAAATTAGTCAAGACTACGAAATTAATTTCCAAACTCATCCAAGTTTTGTTCATTACTATTGATAAGACCTTATTATAGTTCATAGCGAAGTTAAAATTGCTTGTGTTATCAAATAACAAATGATTGGTAATAAATCAACTAAAACTTAATTCGTATTTTTAGTGAAAGACACTTATTCTTGTTACTAAGCCGTTTGTTAAGATTGCAAACATAATTATCAATTTTAACAAAACTTAGCTTTGCTTATATTATCTAACCGTGGTATGTAAAAGTTGTTTACAGATACAGCTAATTACAATTGATGAATATTTTTCTAGATTCAAAATAAGTGTTTTTAGCCCTGGTGGATAAACAGTTTGCAATACTCGCGAATTTTTCTCAAATCCTCTAGCTAAAATTCATTATGTAGCGCAGCCAAGTGATCTTGCTTGTAGCAAGGCTTTGATGTTGTTGGTAATATATTATGAGTAGCGACGTAGAAATCGGCAGCAAAATGCGTTTAGCACCTGTTGGTAAATCATTTTTTTTTCCGTGTAACTACCTATTTTAGTATAAATGTGGTGTTTCCTTCAAGTTCGTTCACTGCATTGCATTACATAAATAATATTATGCTTCATTACAGCATCGGACAAGCCTGGGCTCGGGCTAGAAGAGCTGGCGCAGCTGGATGTGCGGGCGCGCTTCGAGCTGTTCGAGCGGCGCGCGCGCGGGGACCAGTCGCCGCCCCCCGACAAGGGCATCGTTAAGGGGCAAGGTCCGAGGGAGACGAGTCGCGCGTTGCTTTCTAGGATCGCCAAGTCAGTATTGTTATATTGGTCCTTACATATGAAATTGTTGTTTTATATGGAAAAAGCAAAACTAAATTTGTTTTTAATTTTTTTTTATTTAATCAATCATAGTAGTTACCGTTGTTTTTTACCGTAAGTTGTCTGACCAGATCTTAGGAATCTGTAGTGGATGACTCCAACGCTTGTCCACTAGACAGACACTCACCAGTACCTTTTGCTTGGGGCAGGATTTAGCCGGTTCTCCTGGATTTAACCACTGTGATGAGCGTTTCTGATTATCGTATAGGATCTATTTGTCATCACAAGTAATGATACGATTCAAAATCCCCTCGTTATTGTGACGGTTGAGTCAAAATTTCCAGAACGAAAGCGTTGGAACCAAAAACGTACTATGTTTTCGTTTACAGCGGCTTCTCTGTACACATCATTAATTCGAGCTGTTTCTGCAGCGCTAGTGCCACGATGTTTCTGCAGCGCTAGTGCCACGATGTTTCTGCAGCGCTAGTGCCACGATGTTTCTGCAGCGCTAGTGCCACGATGTTTCTGCAGCGCTAGTGCCACGATGTTTCTGCAGCGCTAGTGCCACGATGTTTCTGCAGCGCTAGTGCCACGATGTTTCTGCAGCGCTAGTGCCACGATGGAATTCGTATTCGAAAATAATGCGATTCTTTTCTATGAACAAACGTCAATTTTTAATTCTTAAAATCTTTTTATCGAAGCTCCGCACTGAAAAAAACTACTAGACCATTATAAATACTACTAAGATACTAGACTATTATAAATATAACCTATATCGCTAGGAACATAAAGTTAAATACTAACAAGAAAAATAACCTAACTTCAAAGTCTTTGTAAGAATCACTTATTCATGAAGTGATTTTATTAATAATAATATTTAAAAGCATACGTTAAACTGTTTGTAAATTCATTTTCAGTTATTCTAAGAAAGCTTAAACTGGACCGACTTCACACAAGTTTCAATTCTTATCGGTACCAAACTTACTTGAGTGTTATTTTTAAAGTGAAACCTTCTTTAGCGGCGTTATGCACTTTTTGTGATGGGTAAAAAATGTTAAACTCGCGTCAGAATCACGTGATCAGATTGAAAATTCGTAAGACGAAACTCGCGTCAGGACATGTGACCTTTATTTACATTAGATTGGTTTTTATTTTTAGTATATGGCGATTATGAGCAGTACAGGGAGGTTGGATATGTAATTTTAATTCTATGACAGATTGAGATGTTACTACGTCAAAAAAGTAAAACAAACATTATAATTTATAATAACCAAATATGTATACGAAGTGATGGGAAGTAAAAAGCTAGTATGTTTTCACTTCTGCCGGCACTCCCGGAGTGCAACCCGTTTTTTTCTTAAATATTTAAACTGATTGAGTTTCGTATATGTGTGTAAGAGTGGATAATAATTTGTCGCGCCTTGATAGTACGAGTACGAGCACAGAACATTATAAGTATATAGAAGTGCGATGTTACTCAAATAGTACTGGAACCGATGTCGCCGCAATACATTCGCAGTTTTGAAAGAACCGAGCGTCTTAGCCAATCACGATCAAAGAGGCGTGGTCAGTTTGAAAAGATTTAGGGAGAGGCTATGTCGATAAATCCATATCGATAAATTTGGCGAATGAAGGTAACATTTTTGCTAACCATAAAATAATAATCTACTCATACTTAGGTCAAATAATTATTAAACTTTATGACATTTACTTTTTTACTACATAATATAAAATATGAACCAAAAATGCTTTGTCCTGAATGACTGACTGACAGATCAAAGCACAGCCTAAACCGCTGATCGTAGAGACCTGAAACTTGGAGATGTGTTCTTTGTATGACGTAGGCATCCGATAAAAAAGGATTTTCAAAAATTCTACCCCTAAAGAAATGAAAATGGGGGCAAAGTTTATATGGAACAACGTGATTCCTTGGTCCAATCTACTTCAGATTTTTCTACTGTAAGTCGTTACGCACATGCGCGGAAAGGTTTCTGTGAAAGGAAAAAAGGATCAAGTACAAGTCGGACTCGCGCAATAAGGGTAAACCGATGGTAATGAAATTTTGGTGAGTTATGATGAATAATTCACACGCAGGGGAAGGTTTCTGAATTATAACAACTTCTTAGGATGGTGCGGCAGATGTTTTAATAAAAGAAACAGCTAGGGCATTTCATCTTTCTTTTTCTATTTTTCTTTGGCTACTTTTTAGCAGAAATTGTTTGCGTTTTTTCATGCTTTTGGTAGCAAAATCTAAAGTTGGCTCTTGGCGTTTTGTCTGAGCGGTTTTGCTACGAAATGTTGCTACCAAAAACCCACGTATTTTCGCTACTTTTTGACAGCTGTCAAATGTGAAAGTTGAGAAAAACGATTTTTTTTTAAAGATAAGTTTGTTTTTATGAACTATATATCCTTGTTATTATCTACAAAATCAAAATAAAATACTCAAACATATATATACACGAACTGTCAAAAAATGACGCGAAACGCGTTTCGTTTGGACAATAATAGCGCCGCTAAAATTATCAGATGCGCTTTGACGGAACGGGGAGTTGGTGTTAAAATGAGGTTTTACTGTTAAATTTCAATGCGGCTCAGAAGGAACGCCCTAAGCGTTTGCCGGGTGAACTAGTCTATATATATGAGGCCTTAAACGAGTAAATTTTACATTTTTGAAACATTAATCGAAGTTATTGTAGCTACGATGACGACTAGACTAGGCGATTAGGTATCAAACGAAGCTAGACTATCCCTGTGCATATGTATTTATATTGCTTTTAGGTTTATGAAAAACTGGTAATTTTTAAGATTTATTTGTTAGGAGCAAAACATAAGTTCCTTAGTAATTGTGTGTCTATGACGTAAATACACTTATGAAATTTGGCACACCTCTTTGCCTTTGTGCATTTCCATAGGCTAAAATATGAATATAGCGCAATTCTTACAATTTTATATACATACGGGTCGAATTGATAATCTTGGTTTTTGCGGGCCTACACGTATATACACGCATTAAATTAAGCTTCCGTAGAATGAGAATGCAGATATCCAAAATAATTTATAAAACGATTTTGTTTCAAAAGCAAATTACTCGCTATAACTTAGAAACTACATTTTTTTTAAAAAATCGGTGCAAAGACTATAACATACGAACGGACGGATATGACAAAATTATAAGGGTTCTGTTTTAGCACTTTTATCCAATTTTCTAAGGAAATTCAAAAGTATTAAAACTTAGAATTTTAACTTTACTTAGAAAGAGGCGCTATGTTGACAAGCATTATACGCATTGAATGCGCTCAATGCTGTCTATGCGCACATTTGATCATTCTGTTGAGCAAAAATGAATACTATGCTATGACGTCACTTCTGGACCGTATTCAACGCATTGGCTACACATGCTCGGGAGATAGAGCAGTGGATGCGCTGTCAAACAGTGAACGGCCATATTGTTTGTTTGCATTTGGTAAACAGAACCGCCGCCTCTCAATGCCGTCAATAAAACGCACTTACAGTAAAGTGTAAAAATAAAAGTTTACACATATTCAGTAGAGTAGTTAATAAAACTCGCAATTTCAAAACTTCAGGCCTATTTAATATAATTTTTTCAAAATAGTATGAAATTGGCAGTTGGTACGTAAATCAGTGTTATAATAAAACACAAGTTCTGATTCGAACTAGACACTCTGAAAAATGTCGATAAAAGCAATAAAATATCGTACAACATCACTACCAGAAAAACACGCATTGATCATACGACTCTGTTGCTCACGGCATTTATACATTGCTTTCTAGACACGGTCCCTATTGCGGCTCCGAGGAACATTGACAGTAATGTATATCGCATGTATTTTGATACTTTAAGATATTGTTTATCAATGTCAATTTTGATTTTAAGGAAATTTTTCTTATAATTATGTAAAAGCTTCTAATTATATACTCTTCTACTCACCAATGAAAAGATATTCCACCCTTTGATACATTTAATACCTGAATTCTTGCTCTGCAAGTAAATACTACACAGAAAGGCATTTTAAATATTTTTGCGCAGCTACACACAGCGATGAAGTCCGCGAGCAACTAAATGACAGAAACGCGAGTTTCAGAGTGAATTGAGCGTCTGCTCAAGATCGTGGCGCGCTGGCCGTGCTTACATCGCATTTCTACTGGGTAGTCTTATAAAGTTTTGTGAGTACGAGTTTGTTGACAAATTATAATTTGTCGTCAAATTTAAAAACCGTAGTAACGCATTTTTGTCAAGTCTTGGAATAAATGTGTTTATTAGGGTTGACAAAAATTAGAATACAAGTTTTATAGATTTATTCTGTTAAATATCATCAACATTTTATATCGATTTAAAATCAATATTTCTTAAATAAAATTAGACACTTTGAAAATTATCAGTTTTCCGAAGTTTTATGTAAGTAAATTGCAAATTTAAGATAAATTATACAAATAGTAGAAATACTTAAATGAAAACTATTTAATTGTAAATCTTATTTATAACAGAAGCATATAGTAATAAAATATAATACATAAATTCTGTAAAATTATATAAATTTTATTGAAATTAAGAAAAATATGGAATAAAACACATAAAGTGTAATTGTTAAAATAACATAGTTTTATGAATTTTCCTGAAAGGTTTAAAACTTGTTTGGAAAATTTAAGAAGTTTCACATGAATTAATTTTGCGAACCCTAAAATTTCTTCACAAAATCTATGAAGGTTTATATTAATAGCCTTTTAAACATACGCGCTCATTAACGCACATGTACAAATAATCTTAACAAAAAACCCTGAAAATAATTTACTGTGTTTAACAACAATGGCGAGAGATGTATTCGGTCATTTCTTAAACAGTCACAAAAATGCTAATTTCACTTGTATTCATTTTAATACATTCTATATGAAAACGCACCGTTTTTCGTGTAAACAATATAGGTTCCATCTTGTACTTCTTATTAAGCTATTAAATTCTTAATAATTATAAAAACACCTCTATTTTGAACCATATCAATTTTTATTCACCAAAAAAATGATTTTTGACTTATGTTGTTTTTGAAATGATTCAACTATTTGACCGATTAACTTCTAGGTGGGATTCGGGACCTGAAGTCGTGAAGTAAGTTATACTCTATCCACCGAAACGAGTTAATAGGGGAAAAATGAACTGGCATGTGATTGGTCGAACAATGACGTTAAGGCTGTGTTCACAGCGCGAGTTTTTTTAGTTTGTTCGTGCGACTCGTACTGTTCAGACGTGCTCACTGTGCTAGTGCAATCTATTATTTTATTTTTTGACTCGGCTTGTTATTTGGACTCTGGATAATTTTGTTACGTGTGACCCGGCTTTGTGATTGATTGCATTCCTAAAGACTTGGCGCTTGTATAACGGACTTTTTGAGTTTACTGTCGATTTGCCTAAGTGAGATGGCCGACAGTTTACATGGAGGTAACTCTGTGGAAAAAAGGCGACGACGAGCCTTTTCCTCGACTGAAAAAACAATGATATGGAACATGTATCAATCTATGAGGAGTTCCATGGAATCCCCTTCAAACAATGACGTCATGAAAGCTGTTGCATCATCTATGGGTGTTCATTGGATGTCCATCTATAGAATTCTGAAAGAGAAAGAAACTAAAAATGTTTTAAATTCACCCAAAAAAACAAGAAAACGTACTTTCATTGTAGACACAATCGACGACTTAACTAAATGTGCTATAAGAAGAAAAGTTCACGATTTATTTTCCCGAAATGAGATACCGACATTGGACAAAATAATGAATTCAATAAATGAAGATGGTACTTTGGGGACATTCAAAAGATCAACACTTCATAAAATCCTTAAAATGATTGGATTTAGGTACATTAAAAGATGCAGGAACAGCTTATTGATTGATCGTGACGACATATTTTTTTGGCGGAGGAATTATTTGCGGACAATGAAAATGGCAAGAGAAGAAAAGAAAAAAATATATTATTTGGATGAGACTTGGCTCAATGAAGGCCATACTACTACAAACGTATGGACTGATACAAATGTGAAAAATAAACGCGACGCATTCCTTGATGGCCTGACAACTGGATTAAAAAATCCTTCCGGTAAGTTCTTTAACATAATTCCATTGTTAAAACTGTCTTTGTCATTAATGCAATTCTTTGAAAAGGTTTGAATGTACCTGAGCGATCCTTAATTGGCGGCACTTATTGTTTGTTATGTTATCTTAAACTGTGTGAGCGTTAACTTTGTATCAGATCATTCAATACAATTTTTTATTGTTCCAGGAAAAGGAAAAAGGTTAATAATTACTCATATTGGAAGTGATGATGGATTTGTAGAAGGGGGCTTACACGTGTTCGAGTCAAAAAAGCAAGGAGATTACCATCAAGATATGAATGCCGAAGTGTTTGAGAATTGGTTCAAAAATATTCTTGAAAAGTTACATGATAATTGTATTATTGTAATGGACAACGCTTCGTACCACTCAAGAAAAGTAGAGCAAATTCCGACTGAAAAAAATAAAAAACAAGAGATAATTAATTGGTTGAAAGAAAAACAAATCCCCTTTCAGGATGATTTATTAAAACGAGAGCTACTGAATATCGTAAAAAATCATAAGGAGCAGTACGAGGCGCGTGTCGTAGACGAAATGGCGAAAGCTAAAAATAAAACTGTGGTACGACTTCCGCCGTATCACTGCGAATTAAATCCGATAGAGTTGATCTGGGCTCAAGTTAAAGGACATGTCGCATCCCGCAACAAAACATACAAGATGGCAGAATTAAAAATGTTATTAAACAACTCAATTCAAAATATTGACGCTGCAAAATGGAAAAAATGCATAAAACATGTCGAAGAGATAGTAGAACCGAAAATGAATGCCATGGACAGAAATGTGGAAACAATGACCGAAACATTCATAATAAACGTGGGAAGTGACAGCGACAGTAGTGATACGTCGGAATAATTTAATTAATTGTATATGTTAAACTATTTAAATATACATAATTTTATTTTAAAACATTGTCTTAATATTTTTCTTTCTTTCTCTAAGTTCAATACAAAATACTTAAGTGGTTTTAGTGCTTACTATTGAGCGCACAAAATCATCGCATATGAACACACCTTAACTTTTTATCAGTATAGTTGACGCCCACTCACCTTTTTGTGTCCTTATCTTTTGTAAGGGATTGTGCGACAGAGACAATGCTCTATTAACTCGTTTCGGTGGATAGAGTTTAGTCGTCAGTCAATCGCGAACTTTCAACCGGAAACGTTATTTCTAGTATAAAATACGAGTAAGTAACAGTGTTTAGTTTAGGTAATACTTTTACGACCAACAAATGGTACTTATATCTACGAGTATCCTTAACTTTAGATGCAGATCTAGATCCAGCGCGCAGCAAGGCAAGATATTCCTTAGCTTTTCTGCGTTTTTGTCTTCGTTGTTTCTTTATTCTTAATGGGTTATGTAAAATAGGAGTTTAGGCTTTATGAGATGATTTCTATATTCTAAAATCAAATAGGGACTTTGTGTTGGTCTCAAGTGTTGACAGGTATTCAAACGAGAGGACATCGGTCAATGGCAGTGATCTTCAATTTATTTATTTTAGTTGGGTCAGGGACAAACTACCTATTTTATTTTAACTGTTATTCATAAATATTGTATGAGTGATGGGATGTATGTAGATTTGTTAAATTATTTTGTTTGATGTGTACTTCTTTTAAAACTATTTATCTGAAAAGATCAATCTTAAAACCTTCTAAGTAGATAAACGGCGTAGGCTAAAAATGAAACCACAAAATTGTGCTTAACGCCGATCGTAGGTACACTTACTCAGTCTTACTCTCTCTCTCGCAGTCGTTTGTTTAAAACTCCATGAGGATGCCAAAATGTGCATTCAAAAGTTTATTCTCCTTTAAAATTCGCCATTGTCTCCTTCGCCCTCACTCACTATACGTCAGATAAGAATAGGTGACGATGATAACAGGAACTTAGACTGAATAGAAATACATAGAATTGCTTTTTGTCTTTAATTTTTCGTTCGGCACTCTAAGAAAGTTTTCTTAGAGTGCTCAGTTCTGTCTGAAATAAATAGATAAGTATTTTTTCACCTGTCCTTTAGCTTAAGTGTTGTTAAGCCACCAAAATTTTTATATTATCCTGTGACGGTATAGTATGTTATTATATATGTGTAATGTAATTTAATTCAATGAATAAATCAGTAGTATGACAAGACTTGAGTTTTACTGACGCGTCCCTCGCCCGACATCAGATGGCGACCGTGCAGTTTGAAACCGAGCTTCGCGTCGGGGGGGCGTGCGCGAGCTTTAAAAATAAAGACTTTCCGCCACCGGGGATGTGAACAAAAATTTTTTAACCTTATATTGGTGCAAAAATTAATTAAGAAATAAAAAACGTACTACAGCGGCGAGAAGAAAATTCCTACAAGGACGGCGTTATGAAGACAAAATTAAGAAGACAATAGACGATATCTAACGCAAATCATGGGAGGCAAATCTTCAAAGGAGACTGTAAATCAGGAAACCAATAATCTTCAATTACAATTCTAACTAGAAAGAAACTAGAAACTAGATAGTTACTCTTTTAAAAAAATCAAAAACTAAAAATACAATAAATGTTTTAAATTTTAAGCTGTTCAATTTTATATTATTTACATTTCAATTTGGTTTACCTATGCATCCTGTAATTGAGTCCCAAGGATTTTTATCATTGACAAAGTCTGAAATACTATAGTATGCTTTTTTACAAAGTACTTGTTTGATAAAAGATTTAAATTTACTTATTGATAGCCTTTGAATATTGTATTTTTGACCCCGTTGGGCGCCGGTGTCGAGACTAATTCCTCAGGGGAAAATAAATGAAAAGATACGTGAAGTCCGTAAATACAACTTGTTTGTAGTTTTCTGTACCATCACAATTAAAATAACCTGCAATTCTATTATACCATACACAATTGCACTTAATTCGTTTTTGTAATTATCCGTTTTGCCGTATTTTTCTTTTTTGACGACCGTGTCGTAGTTTTTCTTTTGGGTCGACTGTATTATTACAAATATCAGTAAATCATTATATGATGTAAAAATTCAATAGTTTTCAGCTACCTATGCCATTACCATCTTTTTTCCCGATTAAGAAAGTAAAAAAAAAACATATGGCGAAAAATGGCCAATCCGCCGAAATCAAGATATCAGTGATCACCTAACAAAATAATCTGCACTTAGGTACCTTCTGTGTGGATTTAAGGTGGAACCCACAACCCGCAGATATTTATTTAATAAAATCAAACCCTCTTTATTCCATCTCATGTGGTAAAATCACCTTCAGGTTACATCTCCATAATAATTGTCTCACGCCGAAATTGTTACATATTAAAAATATTGTTTCTAATACTTTTTAGATAAATTTTCAAATTTTGATGAGAACATCTCTCTTAGAGCAAATCTCCAAAAGACCCTCTTCCAATATTTTCCATCTGTCACTCTTTTAAATATCAGATTTAAAAATCTGTTAACGTAAATAAGTATGGCATTTCATGCCTTTATGGATATAGAATTTTTACAATAATTTAAAAGGGTGATCTTAAGCTTTTTACACACCACCTATTGCAAATTAAAATACTTCACCCGCTACATTATACATTGCCCCACAAAAGAGTTACTTCTTTTGTGTAGACGTGTATCATGCACCAACAGCTTATTTTTACTTCTAGTAGTAATTGTGAACGTCACTTTTCTTGCTGAAACTATTGATATTTTTATGTAAATATAACAGATTTTCATATATGTACTGCGACGCTAAAGTTAAAATATCTACTTCCCTAAACCTATCCCTCACAGATATCCTAGATCCTAATCTATAAATAGCACGAATTGCCGTTTTTTGTAACAAAAATATTGTATTAACATCAGCAGCGCTACTCCACAATAGGATATACTATTTTTGCAGTGTCAACATCGATCAATTGTCTTATTTTCTTGATTGCATACACAGCAGCGCTAAGTATTTTGGCTAGGTTATGAATATGAGGACCCCATTGAAGTTTGGAGTCCAGCGTTATGGCAAGAAAGACTGTTGCATTAACAAGTTCTAATTGCTCGCCATTAACATTAATACATGTCTGTATCTGACTAACATTTGGTAATGTAAATTTAACACATTTGATTTTTTTTTCATTAAGTAACAAATTATTAGCGTTAAACCAATTTACAATTTTAGGAAGGGCATTATTTAATGCATCATAACATGTCTGTCGACTCTTGACTTTAAAAAGTAAAAAAGGTAAAAACTAAAAAAGTAAATATACAATTACGACAATCAAAAGTCTGTATGAATACATATTATTACTCATAAATGAGTTAGGTAATGTAGATTACGAGTTAGTGGAAAAGGTTGAGACGTGTTATAATAAAATTTTAAGTTACGAAATGTCTACAGCAGGTGAAGCAGAAATAAAAATGTCTAAATTTGACCTGAAAACAGCGTCATCGCTGTTACCGATTTTAGATGGTAAACAGGAGACATTGCATAAATTAATAGATGCTAGTGATTTATACTCGGCATGCATAGACAAAAGTGAGGAGCAATTATTAATTAAATTTGTTTTAAAAACTAGGCTTGACGGACCATCAAAACTTAAATTAAAAGGTAGTTATGGATCGTTTAATGAATTATTTAGCGATGTAAATAAATATTTTGTCACAAACAAGTCGGCCACGTCCTTACAGACACAGCTCAATAACATGCAACAGCGCAATAAAATACCGGTGAGAATAATGAACACAACGGAACATGATGTAACTTTAAATAATTTTATACCTAACGTAACTAATGTTTCAAATTATCACATATTTAACTTTGCACCGTGCGAAAATGAAAAGGACTCAAAAAGGGTTCAAAACGTTTTAGATTTATTAGATACCAAACATTTAAATAGCGAAGAAAGTTCGTCGTTAACCAAAATTATAGCTAAATTTCCTGACGTATTTCAACTACTAACGTATACGAGCATACTATTGAATTAAAACTCGGTAGTGAGACGGTGTACACAAAACCCTACAGACTACCATATGCTTAAAAAGATGAGGTAAATCAGCTTTCTGTCAGCATTTTCCAGGATGATAAATTTAGCTATGTCAGGCCTTACTTTTGATAAATGTATGGTATATCAAGACGATCTCGGTGTAATAGGAAAATCACTATCTGACCACAATAAGAATCTTTTAGACGTTCTAGCGAGGCTACGAAAAGTCAATTCAAAATTAAATGTAAAGAAATGTGAATTTTTAAAGAAGGAAATGCTTTGTCTTGAGGCCACGTTGTCTCAGAACACGGCATACAGCCCGATCCGGGAAAAATTAAGGTTTTAAAAGATTACCCTGTTTCACAAATTACTATGGAAAATTTATTCCCAACTTTGCGAAACTTACGATGTGCTTAACTAATTTAACAAAGAAAAATGTCAAATTCGTTTGGTCGGACGATTGTCAAAAATCGTTTGAAATATTAAAAGATAAACTTTTAAGTCCACCAGTATTACAATATCCGAACTTTTCAGAGAAAAACAAATTCACACAATACAACAATAATACAATGTGATGCTTCAGGTTTTACATTAGGTAGCGTTTTAACAAATATAAATTGGAGCGCGATCGCTTATGCGAGCCGAACCTTAAACAAAGGGGAAATCAATTATCCTGTAATTGCAAAAGAGCTTCTGTCTATTGTATGGGCAGTAAAACATTTCAGACCGTACCTGTATGGACGCAAGCTTAGAATTCTGACAGACCACAGGCCATTAGTTTATTTATATGGGATGAAAGATCCCTCTAGTAGATTAATAAAATTTAGGTTGGCTTTGGAAGAATATGATTTTTATATTGAATATATCAAAGGCAGTTTAAACAGGCCAGCAGAAGCACTTAGCAGACTCAGAGTTTCGAGTGACGATTTGAAAGGTATGAGTGTGGAAACGTTGAATGTTATGACCAGGGTACAAAAATGAGAGGTTGTGGAGATTTTTAACAAACCGAAGGATATGGCAGAGTTAATTTTTGTTAGTGCAAAAGAGTCAAGAATGTTAAGAAAGCGTCATTTTGTTAGTAAGGAAAGTAGTTATTTAGCATATGCACAAACAAAAGCATGTTGCGACGATACCATATTTATGCCTTAACATTTTCGTAATAAAATGTGTTTATTCAAGTTTTAGCGCGGAGATTTTCATTAGTAAACAATTCTGGACGTACTACCAATAGCAAAATGCATCTTTAAATTACAATGGCGCGTTAAAATATTCAAGTTCAGTAATTTTATACATTAGATGAGAAGTTATGACTTATTTTATGGAAGGTTTAAAGCTAACAAAATATAAGTACAAATGACTAAAATTTAAAATATAAAGTCATGATCTTACGAATCGTAGACATCAACACGGAATTAATTGTTAAATGTAGGTAGTAATCTAACTTCCGATTTATGAATTCGAACTCAAGACAAAATAAAGTTGCGTAAAATTTTGAACCTGTGGCGCGAGAATGAATGGTTTAAAGCTAATTATGATTGGGTGTTTGTTTGGAACTAAAGTGATCAAAGAGAATGTTTTAAAGCAAGCGTTGATTGGTTTGTTCGAACGTACTGTGATTGGTGGTAGTTTTAAGAGCGCTGATTGAGAGTTTTATAATATTGAATATAACCGCGAAAGTTTAAGTTACTTAGAACTTTTATAATATTGAAAACGCACGCGAGACTTACCTAAGTCAGTCGTTTAACAACCATTAGGGTAGCCTAGTACAGTAAAAATTCTAACAATTATAAAAGGTAGTTGTCTTGATTTTCACGTATTTCGTATAATGGTATGACGTGTTAGTTTATTTGAAATTACCCGGGGTTTGTTGGAACTTCATGAACATTAAGAACATAATATTAATATTCTATTGGGATTCTATTTATTTACGATAATAAGGCCGTTTTATCTAGACCGTTAATATTAATCCAGGACTCTATAATAGTACCCCAACCGACATAACTAGTTTTATACTTAAAAAATATTCTTTTTTCTTAAAGTTAATTAAGGCCCACTAAATAACTAAGTCTGCCAAGAGATACAGTAATTAATATGTGTAATCCATGTCCATCCTTAGCGGCGTTAGTAGGGTTTTACTATTTTGGCTTGTTAGCTAGTGTAGGTGAGCGCTGATGTGCATCGTAAGGAGGCGCCCCTTAAACCTACTTTCAGGTCGCAAGTCCTGAACGCTTAGCTACCTGGTTCCCACTCTACAAAACGAATGGATTTAGCATTCGTATGGATTTTTACTTTCAAATGTGGAAGTAGCGAAAATTAGGGTTCCTTTGCGTAGGGATGACAGAAAAATCATATAAATCTTTAGTACCTGTCTTCTTTAGTTCTGATATTCGAGTATTTGATTTGTTTAGGTGTTATTGTACAATACTTTAGAAATGGTAAAAATTCGAAGTAGACATTATTTATGATCGTAGATTAACTATATTTATTTCTTGATTATTTTCCTTTACGCTTATTTGTATACTATTGTTTGCTATATTACTCTGACGTACCTCTAAAAAAACAACTGGGTTACTACTTATTTAAGACAACGGGCTCGGGTCCTACCACTTTTGACGATCACTCTTGGCCAAATAAGATAATTATCCATATCAAAATTTAAATGTTTGATTGATCTACAGGTGCAGATGCTTCGGAAATTTCTTAGAATAGTTTATTGTTTTATTAAAGTATTCATAAAAGGCCGGGGCGTTACTTGTGAAATGGAAGGGTGTTTTAAAACGTTGGAGTTTTATAGCATTAATAGTCTTACGTTGTTGTTAGGTACTTCTAGCTATTAACGGTATTGGGGGAGCGATTTTTTATGAGTAATTGTGTTTTTATTCATCTGTTTTTTAAGCACTAAATAATTTAGTTAATTTACCTAGTTCTCAATTTTATCAATTTACCATAGCGGGGACTGTAATCAAAGAGGACTACTACAGTATTTAGTAATAAGGGGCGTGGCTCTTTTCCTAATAATAAAGTAAAATTTCATTAAATAGTATTTATATTTGTGCAAATGCAGTAAATGTATGGAAGAAGGGTAATGTTTCAATAGAAGGTAGGTACAATAATTAATTTAGATACATTAATTGTCGGGTAAATTTAAAACTCAATAAAAAACATATCTCTCATATAGATTTAGATCAATTACATGAAAAAAAGAATGATTGAATATTTTTTATACCCGGTGTGGGTAGTGACATAGTTGTTCCAGTTCCATGCTACTGTTTACTTTCTTGCTAACTGCGGTAATTATTACTAACGTTTTATCATTTTATTTTGTAGTAGTATAGTGTAGTTTAAAATTCTGACAGAACTTGAGTTCTCAAATTTGTGATTATTTTATTTGGTAGGTATATAGAGTAATGTTTACGTTAATATAACGTAATTAAATATATAAATATACAAAGGTTGCACCTTTGATGGTTATCGTTGTATTTAGAATATTATTTCCTGCTGGGAACAGTATTAGTTACCTATTGTTACATATAGAGGGATATTTTGTGAAGTTCCTTTGGAATAGTACCTATAGGTGTGTTTTTTTCTCTTGGTTCTCCTGTGTATAAAAAGCATTTGTGTATAAGGGGTCTTAAGTCACACTTAGGTTTACTGTGAGATTTCAAGTAGTCTTAAATATTTATAATAGGTGTATGTTAATACTAGCTACCTCCCTCGGCTTTGCACAGGCTATTTTCTCTTGTTTCTTCTGTGTATAAAAAGCATTTGTGTAAAAGGGGTCTTAAGTCACTTTGCTTTACTGTGAGATTTTCAAGTAGTCTTAAATATTTATAATAGGTGTATGTTAATACTAGCTACCTCCCTCAGCTTTGCACAGGCTATTTTCTCTTGTTTCTTCTGTATATAAAAAACATTTGTGTAAAAGGGGTCTTAAGTCACTTTGCTTCACTGAGAGATTTTCAAAGAGTCTTAAATCTTTATAATAGGTGTATGTAAATACTAGCTGCCTCCTTCGGCTTTGCATAGGCTCTGCTATTTATTTGATAAACATTCGTATTGTAACTTACAAAAGGACAAACAAAATCTGAAGTTTTACAGCCTTTGTGTAGATTCATAGTTTTCGTTTTCATGTCGCTAGGATTTTGAGTACTTTTGAATACTTATTGTTACCACCCGGTTCAATACAAGTACCGATCGTTATTATTTTGTTAACTGGTCCATGCTATCTTACATAAAGTTTATATACAAAATAACTCAACTAGGGTTTAACATAGGAGAGTACCGAGTAATTAGTAGTTTTAAAGTTATGGTGCTGTTATGAATTAATCTTTATTGTTGGATACATAGAGGACTATGCATAGATAGGTATAGTCATGGCGTTTTCTTAAATTTTATATTATTACCTGACTAGAGGTTCCTGATAGCAGTCGATGTGTATGGTTTTAGCATGTTCATCTGTTTTCCGATAACTCCTAATTTTTCATGGCATTGCACCTAATAGGGTTTCCTTCGATGAGTTTCAAAAATGCACGGGTTTTATGAGGTATATGAATTAATGAAATTCAGTATAGCAAATTTTGAAATAGATTCAACAACTCAAGAAAAAAAAAATATATTTACGATAAATGTGTCAAGTTAGTACCGAATGACAGGTCTTAATGATAAAATTCTTGTATATATTTTATAGGTTAATTTTACCGCGGAAAATTATAAAGACTTTTCGGTTTAGGAATCACTTAGGTAGTCAGGTCCTAAATTTAAATATTCAATTCTATTACTTTAAGTGAAATACAATTTTACAGAATTAAAGCGGACACTTTATTTCCACATTTTTTTCAGTTTATTCATGATAATGTTATAAACCTAAATTAATAACCAAGATTTCAGTAGATTCAGGCGATTCATTTTACATTAAAAAGTATTTTGGAGTTATTTATTTAGTTTGGACTCTTAATTGAGTAGATATTGTCAAGGAAATTAATTACTTAAGTGGATCATAAATGAAAAACAACCGTGAGTTGATGTCATCCTTTTGTGGGGTTATTTCGGCGCTTGTTGGGTAATTGGGCTTTTGCCTATGAGAACGTAGCCGTCATGAGGTACGGTACATATGCATCTTTTTTTTTAGGCGTACCTAAGTAGATAATAAATAAAAATAATAGTCATTTAGTTCTCACAATTTTTATTTGCTTTATCATTGGTGGTGATTAGTTTCGTAATTAAGGTAGTAGTCGCACAGCTTATTTATAGGTTTCCTATTGTATACTGATCAGCGGTAGATTTTGATGCAGTAGTTGGAATTTTCCGGTGCAGTACCTATTCAAAGTCATTGTGTTTCTTAATTTATTGGTGGCCTTTGGTTCCGATTGGGCCAGTCGGTCAGTATACGTTATAGCATATATACTATTGTTTGCTGTGATAGTTTTTTTCTTCGACAAATTTTGAGTGTTTGTCTGTCTTCTGATTTTTTTTAAAAAGGAAATATTCAGGTACCCATAGCATGAAAAATGGGAGTATCCTCTATTCTGTACACCTATTATGTCGATTCTTATTTTTTTTTTGTTTAGTTTTTAGAATCTTTTTTTACAATTCGTTTTAGGGTCATTTTTTTTCCGCTGTTTTGTTCTTTGGTTCTGGAGTTTGACAACAAAGTATTTTTTTTTCCTTTTTTATAAATTGATTCCAGGATCCTCCCGTTCAATAACCAGCCTTAATTACCATAAAAAACTTCTTTATACTTACCTCAAAGCTCGCGAATGTGTTATTTAGTTACTCGCAGCTTTTATCGCTTGGTGTAGCTCCGTAAAAAAGACTTTTGTGTCGCATAATTACATAAAGGACAAAAAGCTAGGTGTTAAATAGCTCAAAAAGAGGGATATATCTCACCGATAGGTACAAAAATACGTATTTATATGATTTTAAAGAATAAAATACGTAAAATCAAAAGTGTAGTCGAAACACAACGTCTTAATATATAAAAATATAAAAAAAATATACATTACTCACAGTACTCCCCGCAGTTGCAACTATGAGCGTGTCTTTACTGGGTCTAGATAGCAATGTATTGTATAATGCTGTGGACGACAGAGTCGTATGATCACCGCGTGTCTTTCTGGTAGTGTTGCGATGCCCTAACTAGTATTGCTTTCATTTACATGTTTATGTACATATGTATCATTTAATTCAAATATAAAACACTCGTTATGTTAAATACTGTGGATATCTTGTCGCTGTCTATCTGTTTAGTACCTACTTACATATTCGTCAGTCTTATCGTTGCTTATGATAGTTGTTCCATTTTGGTACTAAAATAAGTTTAAAAACTAACCAGCTTATGAGAAGATTTATTTTAAAGAGCACTTAAAATCTAGAAATTCTATAATAAAACTATTTTTTTTTTGGACCTGCAATTCACAGAAAATCGTTATTAAATTTTACCTAATGTACATAATATTATTATTATTATTAGCCTATGTTGTTAATTGACTATGAATAATCATACATTTATGAAAATCAATTTTAATTTTTAATTATGTCTCAATGTTCAGCTTTATTATTTCGTTAGGTTCTTTATCTAACTACAAAACTTGACGCTGGTTAGACTTACTTGGAAATAAAATACCCAGCTCCATACTAATTCGGTACAAGTCTTTTACAGTTCACATAACAGCTTTAATGTAGTAGTGCCTGCGTGGTAATGCAATGGCACTGTATGGTTTGTAACGTTGGTTCATATTTACTTTATTATACTTATAGTTTACTTATATTTTAAAGTCACTTATGTGATAAAAAAATTGATTCAGAATTTTATAGTTTGCAAATTGAACCACAAGACAGATCTTCATTCACCAAATCCATCGATATGAATTTATCGACACAGCTCCACCCTAATACTTTTCAAACTGGCCTCCGCCCTTCTTGATCAAGATTAGTTCAGTCATTGCTCATTCAAAATTTCGAATGTAGTGCGGCGCGGCGACATCGGTTCTGGACGTTCTGGGTACTATTGAGAAATATAGCACTTCTATCTCGTCTTACAATGCTCTGTAGTTACACTAATTACCTTACATGACCGGCAACAATTTCCAATAAATAACACTTATTAAAAATATTTAAATTTATTAAAAAATATTAATCGCTTTCCTAGGCACAGTTTGTTCAGCTAAAGCTGTCAGTTTAAAATTGTTTAAACCAAGCAACTAGGTACCTATTACCAGCCTCCCCCCAAATATCAGCCGGGCGTGCTTTTTTCTGTGATAAATAAGAATTAACATGCATGAAGCAACATAATATCTTCAACTATGGTCTATTTTTAAAGGAATATATATTTACGACGAAAACTGTCAATTATCGTGCCTATCCCTTCGTTAGGGTTCTTTCAATCTCCATTTCACTGATTGTTTGGCCAATACATACAAAATTCAACTGAAACGCGTGATTTTGCTGGACACTTAGTAAGCAATATTTCACTAACTTTGATGAAAAGATATGTTTTAATAATTTAAAGGAACATGTTTAAATATTTCACACATTAATAAGAAAAATTAAGTCAATTTTCCCCTGGATTTAGAATTTAATAGAGGGCTGACGTTTGGTCCATTTGTTTGTATGGAGTGCCATATATCAGCCGGGGTGGCTGAACTTTGGTACCGGAAGTGTTCCAAATATCAGCCACCACTTATATTTTTTTACTAAAATATCCATTTTTGTTTGCAATTGTACTTTTTCGTACCTAACATTATTTATTACATGGTAAAATATGTCTTTCTGCTATAGTTTTACTAACTAGCTTCCTTAGTTTTCATATGATTATATCGTCATTCATTAACTAAAATAATAACAAATTAATTGTGGAGTACAATCATAATCATGAGTCGTTTTTATTATTTTGTTAAAAGTTTTTTTTTATCTTTAAACCTTTACGGCATTTATTCCAAGGAGGGTGGAACAGTGGAACGCACCCACTCATTATTTAGGAGATTGTTTATTTTCACCAACTCTTTTAGTCCTACATGACAGGGGGTGAGCCCATCACCGCAGCACTCTTTGTAATGCAATATAACTGGACTTAGGAGGCTTTATATATGTCGACTATGCAGGGGTCAACTAGATTTTCGATAAAGGGTAGAATGCAAAAAGACTAACATGGAATACTTATAACTCTATTAAATCAGAGGTTCACGTACAAATCCCTCAAAATTCACAAAAACTTGTTTTTTAATAGTTTTACTAGTATTTTGTCATTTTTATGCATAATAATGCAAACTCAACATTGCAAGCTACAAGTAACAAGTAAGAGTCTTAGGTTATTGTTTAATATGAGAACTTAGTAACCATTTAAAGTTGAAAAAAAAAAGTTAGGGGCCTGATATATGGGTCATTCACTATAGGTACTATTTGTTTGCCGTCTGCTAACTATGATTTACGTGTAATTAAATAAGTTATATTATATCACATCACACAGACACCGCAAGCCACCTCAGTATTATTTTATTGCATATCGTGTGTATGTAATAGGGACCCTTTAACTTTAATGTTAATAAATTTAATCATTAAGGCATATATAGCAGCTAACTAGCGCCGCCATTAGACATCCCTAACCTTCCCCTCGCAGAAAACGAACTCCTAAAATCCAAATGTGGCAAATACAAAACTAGTCACAAGCCGCTTCTAGAAGGTTCCATACAGCTTCCAAGCAACATCCGTGAGATGCAGCTAGCAATTCTGCCAAAAACGGCCACTTTTAGCCACAGACATTACTAAGAAACTATATATAACCTTCCAAAAATAGCCTTTGACCAGTTCCACATTTGCGACATCTGTACTTCAGAAACTCGCCCTCCACGAAGAGAACATCAAGAAAATCCAATGGCGTCGCCAGCGGGCTGTAAGAGGGCCCTTAAACACGAAAGAAGGTGAAAATGTAAATAGTCCGATAAATACGAACATTGTACCTAATAATCACCCATATAAAAAAAATTGAATTATTTCAACTATGCTGGCATATTTGGAATCATATTATACATAACTATCTAGCCCGGCAGACGCTGTATCGCCCTTTAAGCATTTTCTTTCTTTCGTCATTACGCAGATTACCTTATGTAACTACATCCTAGAACGTGGCCAGTAGTACAAATACGGATTTAATAAACCCCATGTTGAATCGGGCAAGTGTTTCCTCCTAAAAAAAACACAAACAGACTAACAGATACACGTTAGGCCCTACAATATGTTATAATATAGATACTCAAAATATTTATACCTTCAAATACCTGCCTATACTTCTATTAATAGAGTGAGTACCCAATGCATTCTCAGCAGCTGACAGTTGTAATCTATGATTATTAGCTTGTCTATCAAAGCCTGGTAAATTAAGAAGAGTCCTTGTTACGTTAAGCGCGGGATCACACTCGAAATGGGCTATAAGGACTTTGACTGGAAGTAGTAGTAGATTTGAGTAAAAAGAAACTGAGTAAGGAAAAGTACTTTTTACTCCTTCAAAGAGTGGTTTTTAGCCCAGGTATTTTTCGATACTCGTACTTATAATATCTGGTTTTGATTTTCGCAAGTACGACCAATGCTTACTTAGACAAAGAAAATGTATTATTACTAGGTACTAATCTGTGACGATATAGGTACAAAGTCAATGTCATTTGATTTTTTTTACTCAAATTAGGCTTCCGCAAACACCCCTAAATCTTCAAAGTTATGAAATACTATATTTTGGAATGAATGAGTGACTATACGTATAAACGAACAAATAAAGCAGGGCATAGAGAGTACTTGCTCGAATGAGCGGCCCGAACTGGGGAAGTACCTCCACCTTACAGAAAACGCGGCCACAATAACACTAACAATGAGTAGTGTTGTGTTCCTGGCGGTGAGTAAGGTTGCCAGAGCTCTCTTTGAGGATTCGCTGCGCGGACAGCGGAGGACCGACGATGCTTGTTGCTGTCATTGCTCGGCGTAGACGCGGCGTGCTGGTTCGGCGGTCAGGGAGACCTGATGAAACGGCTGACCGCTGGCCGCCCGCAGGTTGAACGGGTTCCCGAACCCAGGGATCACTTAATCTTCGCCCTGAGGGGCTGATCCGCCAACCCGTGTAAAGTCTCTGAAGTAGTAGTCGTGCCGGAGAAGGAGACCGGAGTGGACCCGGCTACTAAAACAGAGGGGGATCAGGGGCCCTTCCGCCCGCCGTGCCAGCAACCGTATCATCTGTGTTGAGCTTCGGCAGTCTTAGTACCGCAACTTTTTGTCTTCTAAGCTGTCTGTGCAATGAATCCTCATCCTTAGTCTAAGTAACTTCAAACAAAATGGCCAGAAACAGAAAAAAGATTAGAGTTTTTACAGCGGCTACTCTATCCACATATAATGTGGATTTTTGCAACATAAGGGGTATTCACGCAAATCTTAACGCAGTCCATCATCATCTCGAGACTGCGCAGCCAACCATTCTTTTTCTAACGGAGACGCAGATATCCTGCCCGGCCGACACATCATACCTTCGTTTTCCCGGCTACAAACTCGAGCACAATTTTTCGAGTCCTGCCGGTGTTTGTATGTTCGTCCGGGAGCATATCTGCTATCCCCGCCTTCATGGCCTTGAAGACAGGGACCTGTCGATATTGTGGGTGCGCGTAGATTACGGCGGCCGCACTTGTATCTGTGCGTGCCTATACAGGTCTCATAGCGGTGACACGGACGTAACTCGACTCTTCACGCACCTGAGTTTGACGACTGACAAAGTTCTAGAGCAATATCCCACAGCGGAACTAGTTATTTTGGGAGACTTTAACGCCCATCATCGTGAGTGGCTCAGTTCTCGAACTAATAACTATGCAGGGATATCTGCTCATGGATTTGTTCTGACCTATGGATTCTCTCAGCTGGTACATTCTCCAACGAGAATATCAGATATAGAGGACCATACGAGCTCCTTACTGGACCTTCTGCTGACTACACGTTCGGATGGATACTCCGTCTCAGTGGATGCGCCTCTTGGCTCCTCGGACCACTGTCTCGTCCGCACTCAAATGTCATGCACACAACCTGATCCTTCTGGGCCAACTAATTGGCGTCGTGTGTGGCATTATAAGTCGGCAGACTGGGATGGATTGCGAGAATTTTATGCATCGTACCCGCGGAGGCAGATCTGCTATAGCTCAGAAGATCCTGACGTCTGCGCAGCCGCAGTCACTGAGACAATCCTCGCTGGTATGGAATGTTTCATTCCTAACCTGCGAGTAGCTGCCGGCATCAAAAAACGACCCTGGTTTAATAGGCCTTGCAGAGAAGCTAAAATTCTTAAGCAAACTGCGTATGAGGCTTGGACCACGGCTCGTAATAATAAGGATCCGAATATTTCTGAGTTTAACGCAAATTAAATGCTGCCTCGAGGTTCAGTAAGAAAGCAACTGCCAGAGCAAAATTCCAATTCATCGGCAAAATAGGTGGGCGACTTGCGAGCTATCCTTCTGGTCGCTTGCTAAAGCTGCCGAGGGGAACTTCTGCCAGTCGTCGTTACCACCACTGCGAAAGTCCGATGGTGACTTGGCCCACAGTGCAAAAGAGAAAGCCGATCTATTGGGCAGTCTCTTTGCCTCTAACTCGAATGTGAACGACGAAGGCGCTGTACCACCTACTTTACCGTGGTGCGGTAAGACCATGCCGGAAATCTCTATAACACAGCGCGAGGTCCAGCGGGCGTTGCTTTCCCTAGACGTTCATAAGTCGAGTGGGCCAGACGGCATACCAGCAGTGGTGCTTAAGCAGTGTGCTCCTGAGTTATGTCCTGTACTCACGCGCCTCTTCACGCTTTCCTACCACACTAGGCAATTTCCGTCTTCAGGGAAGACTGCAATTGTGCACCCGGTGCCCAAAAAGGGCGTTAGATCAGATCCATCGAATTACAGGCCTATCGCTATAACCTCTCTCCTCTCCAAGGTGATGGAGCGTGTGATCAACACACAGCTTTTGAGATACCGAGAAAAACACGACTTGATCAGTGACGGTCAATATGGCTTTCGCCAAGGTCGCTCAACTGGTGACCTTCTAGTGTATCTCACACACCGATGGGCACTAGCCAATGAGAGTCAGGGGGAGGCATTGGCATGTAGCCTAGACATAGCGAAGGCGTTCGATCGGGTCTGGCACCGGGGTCTTCTATCGAAGTTGCCATCTTACGGAGTGCCCGGGGGATTGTGCAAATGGGTGGCTAGCTTTTTGTCCGGCAGAAGCATACGAGCCGTAGTTGACGGTAGTTGCTCTGATAGCATGGACATTAATGCTGGTGTCCCGCAAGGCTCTGTGCTGTCTCCTACGCTGTTTCTACTGCACATCAATGATGTGTTGGACATCAACAACATACATTGCTATGCAGATGACAGTACTGGAGACGCTTATTACACGGGCCGTGCAAACATCCTACGTTCCGTTGTGGAGGAAAAGCGGCGTGAAGAACTTGTGTCTCAAATCGAGATCGGTCTGTCCAAGGTCTCTGACTGGGGGCGGGAAAACTTGGTCCGATTCAACCCTTCAAAGACAAGTCTGCGCATTCACCGCTAAGAAAACCCCATTCACTGTAGTCCCACAATTCCAGAACACTCCCCTCTCCATCTCCAAGAGCATTGGGATCCTTGGCGTTGACATCTCCAGCGATGTTCAGTTCCGAGATCATTTGCTAGACAAGGTAAAGCTGGCGTCCTAAAAACTTGGTGTACTCAACAGAGCGAAGCAGTACTTCACGTCGGGGCAAAGGTTGCTACTTTACAAGTCGCAAGTCCGGCCCCATATGGAGTACTGCTGCCATCTCTGGGCGGGTGCACCCGGAAACCAGCTTAGCCCTTTTGACTCGGTTCAACGACGGGCTGTGAGAATTGTCGACGATCCCAAACTCACTTGCGGTATCGAACCCTTAAGTCTAAGGAGAGACTTTGCCTCCCTGTGTGTGTTCTACCGCTTGTACAATGGATTGTGTTCTGAGGAATTGTTCGAAATGATGCCCACGGCTACTTTATACCATCGCACCGCTCGCCATCGACAGGGAATTCATTCTCACACTTTGGAACCGAAATGGTCGCGTACAGTGCGGTTTCAGAGAAACTTCCTCCCGCGAACGCTTGGGTTGTGGAATGAGCTCCCTGCCAAGGTTTTCTCTAAGGACTACAGTATGGGGTTCTTCAAAAAAGAAGTTATTAGATTTCTGAAGGGTCGGCAACGCGCGAGTGATGCCCCTGGTGTTGCAAGCGTCCATAGGCTACGGTGACCGCTTACCATCAGGCGGACCGTAGGCTTGTTTTCCACCTAAGAGGTATAAAAAAAAAAACCGTATGCTGTGTAAGGGTTCAGTAAATTACAGCTGTATATTCCAACCTAGAATAACGTGCGGTCACATTTTATACTTAGAAACGATAATTATTCTCATATAATTATTTAAAAGAAAGATTTATACATATACCTAGTTAAAAATATTATCTACGCAGTTAGATACGTTTAGTCAAATCAATAGCACAAAGTACTTACCTATATTAAGACCTATACCATAAGAGATATTTCAATCTACATAAGGACATAAGGATTTTTTTTAATATTCAATTGCAATAGATCGTGGTTCGCATTGTATTTTCTTGTATGATATAATTATTTATTTATAATTAAATCAGGCGTTTTGTAACGTTATGTACACCAAAAACTGATGCTAACGAGGAATAACCCCACAATAATAAAATGAAATCGGTGTCTACTATCTACAACAATTCCTGACGTATACCTACAATATTAACCGTATTCATTACGTGTGCAAACCGAATTCATCACCCGTCCGCGTTTGCGCCGGCCGTTAGGGCGCCAAGGGTCGCTGTTAACTGTCCGCATCTGTTGACCACACCACCAACATTTTTACCATAAAAATATAATAGATAAATATATAAAAATCAAATTAAAACTTTATGCTCAGTCGTTTAAATGTTCAATATATACGGAAAACTAAGACACCTACTACTTATATGTATGTAGAAAATATTTCATAAAACTGTACTCTCGTCGTGCGGATTGCATTAGTTTTTTAGATTATCGCCCGCCAATTATGTAATCGTACCTATAGGCGATCTGTGAGATATATTCCTCATACAAAGGTAGGTATTCGTATGCGTACTTGCTAGGAGAGTCTAAAAGTGTACCTCACTTTATATACCTATTATATAATCGTACCTATAGTCGATCTGTGAGATATTTTCCTCATACAAAGGTAGGTATTCGTATGCGTACTTGCTAGGAGAGTCTAAAAGTGGACCTCACTTTATATACCTATCATATAATCGTATCTATAGTAAGGTATGGATATTTAACCCTATTGTATTCATTCTACACTCTTTTATTCTAAATCAGCGGCTGAATACTTCGAAATACGATAGCAAAACCTATTTGTCATGAAAACAAGCTTTGCTTTATCTTTATCTTAGAAAGTTTCTCAGTAATTGTTAAGAATAAGTAAGATGGTTACTGTCGACAGCTTGCAAGCAAACGTCAAACAATAAACGTAACGGTCAGATATTTCATGTTATTGGGTCCCTTTGCGCTTATCGTTTTGACGTATATATATTTTTACAATACCTTTTGCCGCCGTCAGTAAAATGCTTTTATTTCCTCTCAACCAACAATACTTACAAAATTTGTAAAATGCCACATCTTTGTTTAACATTTAAATTCTTTAGAACAAAGATTCATATTTTTTAGTAGGTACCTATTTCAAAGTATCTTTCCATCATACCAGTATGTTAATGGTATATGTAATGCCAAGGGCTTTAATTAACCAACCCACATCATGTTGATGGTATACATACTTGTATGAAAGCTTAGACTATTATTTTGAATATAATTTTACTCAAAAATTAAATATTCATTAGGTAAGTATATACTTTTTCATTATTGCATTAGATTTCGATTTCGCTATAACGTTTCACTTACTATACTTTCATTACCGTATAACAATAAACAAACATAATCTATTCTCTGAAAAATGTGTTTTACACATACATACACACACGCCTCCGGAAACTGAAGAATATATAGTATATTTTTTTGTTATTCTTGCTCATAAATCATAAAATGTATTATTTTACTGCGGCGATTTATTTGTAATGAATTTTAAACTCGGTACCTATTTGTTAGCAAATAAGTGTTGTTAGTTTCTAACATAATGGAAATCTATAAGTTACCCTTCCCTAGGTTAGGGCTTCGTGAATTGAACCTGTACCTAAAGTCTGATTTTCTTTAAAGCCTTAAACATCTAAATAGATTTGCACAAATGCAATTAGATATTTATAGGTGCTTTCTATACCTATTCATCGTATTTCTTGGTTTTTAAGCATCCCAAGAAGAAAGTAAATATACGAATACGAATTACATGTTTTATCGATTTTAATGTATAAGTTAGTTACCAGCTTAAGCAACATAGTTCCATTTAATAATACGCTATGCATTTTTCTATGTGAATTAAACTTAACGTTAAAATGATTCAATTTATACATTTTTATCTTGTAGTTATAAATAGGTAATCTAAAAATTGTCGTATTTGCATTTTCCGCGCCTCCCACAACATTTTCATATGCTGATTTTTTATAGAATTATTATCATCATACATTAATTTCTTAATACAAAACTATCTATAACTCTATTTTATAATAATATTTCTACTATTATTTTTATGAATATTTCTTGCTGTATTGCAGATTGCAACAGAATCGAAGCTCATTTCTAGTGAAACATAAAGAGACTTGCATTGTCTTTCTTACATCATCCTCAAAATAGGTACCTGTGCAGCAAGCTTCCCTGCTCTAGCCTAGTGATTAGGATTCAGCAAAGGGTTTACACATCTGTTGAGCATGAACAAACAAACGCGAAACGTTAACATTCTTATGGGTACCTAAGTTTTGTGATTTTGCTGTTGTTGTACGCATCGCGAGCCAAATGACACCCTTACGCTTGGCAACATTAAGAAGTTAAATGATATTTTCAAAATAACGTAAGACGTCAGTAACCATCTGTTTCTTTACTCGTCAGCAGCTTAATTTATGATAATATAGGTATATAATACAACTGCTTTAGCGAAATTTCCGCGCTTTGACAACATTTGCGAGAAACAAATAGGTAGTTTGGCAGAATCAGAAAGAACACTATCTATTGCAATGAATTTTGGAATGCTTGTCACGCATCACATAAGAGCAGCTAAACCAATTCGAGTAAAAACTCCGTGACGCAGAGGTCGCACCATGCAGTGCTATTATCTATACTGTGGTCGCTAGCACGCAAGTAAAAACCTATCTACAAAGTAATGGAACACTCTCACCGGGTTCTGGTCACCGCTGCTGTTTCTTGCTTTTATAACACACAATCGCGATCGCGCCCTACATCGACACCCCCGCGCGCGCACACACAAAAAGTGGTTCACTATAACACTTTTATCCTATAACTCTTTAAGTTAAAAAATTTAAAATATCACTCATTAAATATTAAATCGGGATATTGGTAAGGTCCACCGCCGTTGCTAGCGCCGTAAAAAGTAACGATTAACAAAAGAATTCGTGCCCGTCTCAGTTGTGGACCCGGGACACGTCCGTACCCCAGTAGAGTCGGCCACGGTCTTCCTGAATAGGTTTTTTGGCCGAGTTCTATAAATAATAAACGTCTGCATAACCAGTGTTGCTCCATACTGAATAAGAATCAAAGAAAAATAAACACTAAAAACAAATAACTAAAAGTAATATTTAAATCCCGTCACAGAATTGAGGACTTTTAACGCTCCACACGGCGGCTTCACAATCTGAAAAACAATAGGCTATAAAAATATAACTTAACTTTTATCTGTATCTGTAATCACTTGTAGGCGACAAAGTTAACAAACAGTAAAAACGTATTCATTATGGTTAGTTCACACCGATACGCGACGCGACGTGAAGGGGCTTTAAGATTGATTGATAATAACTAGGGATTGCAATCCCGCAGATCATTCAATTCCGCGCTATTGATTTGCAGGATTACTCATTCATGCGCGGGATCACGCCGGATTCCGCATCTTTGAAATTATGTTATAAAATCAAATTGAAACTACAGATTTTTGTGTAAAAATCAACTTTTATTAAAAATTTCTTACATTAAACAGATATTTTTTTTCTATTAATTAAGTTTAAGTAATTAAAAATCTGTTTTCTTATTCATCATCATTTAGAGTCGTATTTAAATGTTTGTCATAGTTAATTAGTTATATTTAATTTTACCCTTACTTATTCATATAGTGACTAATAATCAAATAACAACTTTCTGCTATTTCTATATGTTCGGTAAAGAATCAATGACTCACTCGTTTCGGACCGGTGACGGGTTAGCTATGATTCATCGCGCCTGCAGCGCGGCAGTCAGTCGCACAATACTGTATACGGTGAGCGGTAGTCGTCACAGATTTAATTCGATAATTCATTTCAACTGTCGAAAAAAGGCCAGTTATCGGTCAGTGATACAGTGTCAAGTGAGAATCACAGTAAAGCTGTCAGGAACTTCAGCTCGATTTAGTCACCAACTGGAGAGGAAATCGTCCCCCGTCAACAACGAGTTACACAGTACATGGTACTTACATTTACTCACATATTCGACTCGTTAGACGGGCCGGTACAAATATATAGACAGACGTGAGTAGAAACAAAATATTTTTTTCGCGCCCAAATTTACGGCACACTATGATATCAACCTACAGTCGTAACTGTTGAAAATACGCTCTGAAGAAGCAAATGGCATTTATTGTATCGCTATATTAAACGCCTGACGGTGAATACGAGAACGAAACACTCGTCACCTACAGAAAGACGTGCGCAGGCGCAGCGCAGTGCCATTTATGAACAACTGAAACGTCGCACTCGCGTTCTCTGTTGGGTACATTTTATGTGTTTTTCAGAGTTATAAAAATTTAACTTTAAGGCATATTGTTTATACTTATGGTGCAGATGCGCGGCCCGTGGGCTGGACGTAGGGGGCGAGTGCAGCGAACTATGCTGTAGTGACAAAGAGGACGATGGTGAGTCTTAGCTTGTTCAATTTTCCACCACGTCTCTTAATCTCACACTCACTAACTTTCACATCCTCTATCTGCTATAGTGTACGGCGGGCGTAGCGAGCCATGCTCTAGCAACAAAGATATAAGTCTCGCTGCCTTCCCTATCTCCTCTCCACGCAGTTTCTCGCTCGCTCACTCTGACTCTCCCATTATATCCGCTCCACTAGTGTGTAGCTGTGTGACGCAGTAATCTGTACTGTACCTGTAAAGAGAATTAAGGTGAGCTTCGTCGCGTCCCACTTTTGTAGACTCAGTAGCCGACTTTAAATCACAGTGGGCGCGGCGAGCCATGCTTTATCAACAAAGATAATATGAATATATAATGATTCGCACTTTCCACGCAGTCTCTTTCTCGATCACTCTAACTTGCTTACACTTCTCTAACTCTTTCTCTTACTTTACGCTCTGTCTTATACGAGTGCGGCATGTGCTATAGTGCTATAGCTGTAGAAAAGACGATGGTGAGTTTCGCTGCATACCACTCTCTACACACTTTCTCACTCAC
The DNA here is from genome assembly GCA_946406115.1 of Apoda limacodes. Lineage (NCBI taxonomy): Eukaryota > Metazoa > Arthropoda > Insecta > Lepidoptera > Limacodidae > Apoda > Apoda limacodes. Next base: position 595,401 of record OX291540.1, on the reverse strand, counting down.
TTCCTCTCTACCCGCTATACAAATGTGCCGGGCGTGGCGAGCCCTGCATTAACGACAAATAAAACAATGGCGAGTCTCGCTGCGTCCCATAACTCCCGCTTCCATTTACTTACCTTTTAACTCTCTTAAACTTTATCCGCAGACGAGGACTCCGTGCTGAAGAAGTCGTATCTGATGGGCGCGCGCGAGCAGCCCGTACCTGCGGGCAATATGACGGAGATCGTGGACAGGTTCGAGGCTGGGCCACGCGCCTCCGCCGACCGGCACAACGAGCGCAAGCAAGAGATACAGAACATACGCAGCCGGCTCTTCATGGTGAGACTTTATAGAAAAGGGTAATAAGTAAATAGACAAGGGGGCTTTTGGAATTTAACCAATTTTAAAATAGATTTTTCTATTGGACGAAATGGGTTTAGGAACAAAAGTGCTAGTGCAGGAAATGGCAGCTAACAACCATTAACTTTTAGCATATTTACCTCTTTTTATAAAAAGATGCACTTTGGAAGTCGGCGACTCAACTGTTCGTGTTCCTATCCGCTTTATTTGTTACAGGGCAAGCAAGCCAAAATCAAAGAAATGTACGAGCAATCGGTGCTGCAAAGCGAGCAAGGTCAGTCACACACTTTGCTTAAGCCTTGTTAGTCATAGATATAGATATTCTACACCTACCTATACGAGTACTTACACATTTAACCGTTCTGCTACACTATGATTACGAGATAGTGTTGTTCGCAGATGACACATCACTTTTGTTTAGAGTTAAAAGACGCGAAACAGTTCTAGATAATGTAAACAACTGTCTGACTAAATTTGTCCACTGGTTCACTAAATGTATTAAATTCTTAATGCCAAATGTTAGTCAAGTAAGAACCAGTGTACTTATAAATGGGGAGCAATTAGATGTTGTAGATAGCGCTGTATTCTTAGGCATTACTTTAGATGCAAAACTTCAATGGGACCCTCACATAGCTGGATTGGCGAATAGACTTAGTTCTGCAGCTTTGGCGGTTAAAAAGATTCGTCAACTTACAGACGAAGCCACAGCCCGGCTAGTATACTTCAGCTACTTTCATAGCGTGATGTCCTATGGTATCCTATTATGGGAACACGCAGCTGATATACAGACAATATTTTTACTGCAAAAGAGGTATATTCGAGCAATATACAAGTTATCTAACAGACACTCTTTAAGGGATAAATTTAAAGAGATCAATATACTAACTGTACCTGGTCAATATATATTTGATAATTTAATGTATGTTTATAAGAACATTAATTTTTTTTTAAAAAAATAGTGATGTTCATAATCGAAATACAAGAAATAGACACAAACTGGCTCTGATCCACACAAGGCTTAAAAAATTTGATAAATCATTTAAAGGACAATGTGTCCGTTTTTACAACAAAATCCCTGCAGAAGTATGTAAACTGAATTTAAAAAAGTTTAAAATTTTTGTTAAACAGAAACTTGTCAGACAAGCTAAATTCAACTAAAGACTATTACTTATAGATAAAAACGCATGTGATTAACTATAATGTTGTTATCATAGTACTTATATTTGTACAATTAATATTAAAAAGAGCAACAGCTGGGGAGTTTCTTTCGCCGTTTCTTCTCCCGAGAACGCCATCTTGATTCCGAAACGGTAGTAGTTTATAAATTTCTTGCATATTACACTGACGTCAAAAAAGTGATATTGTATCTTATTTTGAGAAATAAACTATTTGAATTGGAATTTAAATATTTATGCCGTAATCTTTACATGTTTTCTGTATAAATGGACTCTTTACATTTTTAAAAACCATTTTTTTTACACAGACTTGCTTATAAATTGGCTCTTATGTCAATGTCTCATTGCGGATGAAATCAAATTTCACAGTATGCGAACGGACAGCAAGAGTTCCGCGTGTTCAGCATATCCGTTATTTATCAAATGATTATATTTTTTTAGCAATCACTTAAACTAACTAACTAAGCAATTTATCTACTTGGCAAATCAATGTGCTCTTTAGTTTACGATTCATTTTACATTATTTAAAGTGAATTTGTTTTACTTTTTTCTTAGCGTTTCTTATTAAATTCGCTTACAACTATCATTTAGCATTTATCATTAGCTTAGCTTGTTGGTTACAAATCCAACATCTTTATGGTCCTTCGAGCATTTTGACTTAGCGCGTGGCTTATTTATAAGCAGGACTAATCGCGTACTAGCGTATCTTACTATTACGAAGCTAAAGAATGCCAAAACCAGAACTGTGAAATAATTTTCATCCAAAATAACTGATTTGCAAAATAAAAAATGAGTTAGTCACAAAAGCAAAATCTTGAATTTAATTTCAATTTTAGACGAAGAGGGAATTTTAAGAGTGGGCGTGCGATTGAAATACGCAAATATTGAGTTAATATTTTAGTTAATATCTTTGTTAATATTTGCGTTTTGCGTTACACATCTTAACATACAGCAGCCATTTAACCAAGTTAATTATTGACCACGCCCACAAACTTACATATCATGGTGGGCCACGACTAACCTCTGCATTTATCTGACAAAAGTATTGGATTATTGGTAGAAATCGAGCTACAAAAAAGCAAGTTCAGATTATGCGTAAATGTCGCTGTCGTAACCCATACAAACAAATGTCATTAATGGGAGATTTATTAGAAGCAAGATGTTATCTATCTCAACCATTTTATCACACCGGAGTGGATTACACTGGTCACGTCCATATAAAAGCAAATAAGGGTCGTGGAACTAGAATTACTAAAAGCTACATCATCGTCTTCGTGTGTTTGGCCTGTATATACAAAGGCCGTACACTTAGAGCTTGTATCAGATCTTTCGTCTTCAGCACTTTTGGCAGCTCTGCGGAGGATGGCCCCCAGGAGAGGAACGCCTCGGTACATTTACAGTGACAATGAAACTAATTTTGTTGCCTCAGACAGACTCATTCAAGAAGGATTTCAAATAGATCTAGAAATCGTAAATCCGGAGTTTATGGCAGAACTTACGGAATTGGAATTAGAATGGCAGTGCAATGAACTTTCATGGCCTTCAGCTGGAGGGCTTTGGGAAAGAGCAGTAAGAAGTCTTAAACATCACTTAAGACGCGTCATAGGCGAGCAGAAATTAACCTTCGAGGAATACTCCACGTTACTCACACAACTGGAAGCCTGTCTTAACTTTAGACCTGAAAAGAAGACGTGGAAGATGGGTTTTCTAACACCAGCACACTTTTTGACAGAAAGAGCAGAATTTACTGTAATAGTAACACCACTCGATGCCAGAACAAGATGGCAACTGATTGACAATACATTCAAAGACATCTGGAAGAGGTTCCAAACTGAATATTTAAGCCAATTAAACGCCAGAATTAAATGGTAAATTGTACTAATGTTAAAAACTGTCTGGAGACATACATACAACTTCAAAAAATTAAAATAGCCCTTGTATTTGGCGACTTTAACATAGACTTGTTAAAACCGGATCAGGTGGTTTGTAACTACAAAGATACACTATCAGAAAATGACTTTAAAATTTTAATAAAGTGGATTTACAATACTGTACTCGTGTAAGTACCACAAAAAATACTATTTTAGATCACGTTTGTTCAAACTTAAAAACGAATGACTTCCATTTTGTTGATATCGAATCCGCTATGTCCGATCATAAACAGATCTACCTGGAAATTAAAAAATACGAACCACCACCAATAGAAGCATCAGAATATACAACGATGAACTACGACAAGCTATACCAATCCATAGAAAAGACGATGAATGATAATACCGAATTTTTTTTCGAAGAGCTGGAAATAAAGTTACTGGTACATGGCATGCAGTAAAACTAAGAAAATCAAAGTTTCAAATGCACCACGCAAAGACTACATAAATAAAGAAATCATACATGAGATCAATAAGCGAAACATATTATGGCAAAATACAAACAAGATAAAAACGACAAAAATTCTGAACAAAAATTTAAAAAACAGAGAAATAAAGTGGCTGAAACCATCCAGAAAGCAAAGTATGAGTACTATCACAAATCCTTCAACACCTGCATGAATAAACCTCGCAAAATGTGGAAGTTAATTGATATTTTGGCAATCAACAAAGTTAAGACCAACTCAGGCCCTGATAAACTAATAACAACATCTGGAATAATCGCAGAAACGAACGAGATCTCTGAGTACCTTAACGCATATTTTTCAACTATTGGATCAATTTTAGCCAGTGAGATACCAAAGACGAAAACCGATTATCGAGCCCAACTTCAAGAGATTGACTCAGTGAAACCAACTGATTCCACATGTTTCACTCCAGCGACTACAGACGAGATCATCAAAATTATTGACAACTTAGATCCTAACACTAGTTCTGGCATTGATGGCATAAGTACAAAATGTATAAAATCTGTTAAGAACCTTATTTCTCAAGAACTAACCAAATGCATAAATAAGTGTTTAGAAAGCGGAATCTTTCCAGACAGTCTTAAAATTGCCAAAGTAATACCAATTTATAAATCTGGAAAAAAATCTGAAGCTAGCAACTACCGTCCGATATCCGTACTACCTGTACTATCAAAAATTTTTGAAAAAGTTATTTACTCCCGATTAGAACTATTTCTGACATCTAAAAATGCTATTTACCAACAACAATATGGTGTCCGTCAAATGTCTAACACACTTTCAGTAACTATTGACCTTGTCACTAAAATACGAAATAATATTGATGGAAAAAAGGTAGCTATTGGTACCTTTATCGACCTGAAAAAAGCGTTCGACACAGTCAGTCATAAAATCTTACTAAAGAAACTTTTCGACTTACTTTTAATGCTGGTACTAAATCATGACCATGACAATATGAACTATAATAACTATGAGAAATGGCTCAGAACACAGTTAATGCCTCACCTTCCACCTAATTCCGTTGTTTTTGTTTTATACCATTAAGGTGGCAAACAAGCTTACGGTCCGCCTGACGGTAAGCGGTCACCGTAGCCTATGGACGCTTGTAACACCAGGGGTATCACTCACGCGTTGCAGACCCTTCAAAAATCCAATAACTTCTTTCTTGAAGAATCCCATACTGCAGTCCTTAGAGAAAAACCTTGGCAGGGAGCTCATTCCACATGTCCAAATGTCAGAAATATAAGTACTAAATTATGCTTAAACGAAGAAAGAATAGAACTATTAGACTAAACAGTGTTTCTAGGTATTACATTAGACAATAGGCTGCAGTAGAACCCTCACATCTCAGATCTTGCGGGGAAACTTAGTTTAGCTGCTTATGCAGTTAGAAAAGTTACGCTGCTTACAGATGTTACACAGTAAAGCAGCTGATATTAATACAGCAGCTTTATTTTGCAAAAGAGAGCAGTATGGCCAATCTATAAATTAGGACCTCGAATTTCTCTGAGGGAACTATTTAGGGAAATCGATATTTTAACTGTTCCTTGTCAATATATCTTCGCTTGTATAATGTACGTACGCCAAAATTATAACTTATTTGCTAAAAATAGTGACCTAAACAGTGTTAATGCAAGGAATTAGGATAAATTGGTATTTCCAAAATGTCATCTTCAGAAGGTACATTTTGCAACACAACGTTAATATTTTTATAATAAATTCCAGAACATGTAGTTAATTTATCTCCAAATAAATTTAAAATATATGTCAAATTGAGTTTAATGATAAAAACTATTACAAAGTTGATGAATACATAAACGATTAAAATGCTTTAATTTGTATTAGTATTGGTGCATTTGACATATTTTTTTAAAATTAAAACATAGTATATTATATTATGCTATAAGGCTATATTGTATTTTAGTATGAAGTTGAAAAAATATAAAAGATTAACTGCTGAGTTTCTTGTCAGTTCTTCTCGGTAGTAAATCATTCCGAACCGGTGTTTTTTTTATTATTGCACATATTCTCATTGAGCTGTCATACAATACATACATATAGGTTGGAAGGTCACCTAGAAGTTATACCTATAATTAATAATTATGGAAATTGAAAAATGGTTCCCGCTCAGGCCTAATTTTTTTATCGCGTTTTTCTAATGTGTAATATATTTTTACAATTAATACATAAAAGATTGTTACAAAAATATCTGTTATCATAAATTTATAAATCTTTCCTACGCGACAGTACGCATGCGCAAACATCCCCTCCACGTTTCACTCACCGCTAGACTTAGGTGCCGCTGCCTAAACAATGAACTGGAATACTATAACCGTATCATGTTGATCGGTCAGTAAAATGCGCGCACGCGACGACGGCGCCGTTGACTTATTACCGGCGAGACAACTAGAAGCATTTAGCACTTTTATTTCAGAACCAGGGAGCCAATTCTCACGCGATCGAATTGATCACGAATTCTAAATAAAGTACGAATTCAAACTTATTCTGGTAAAGTCAAATCCAACATTTCTCGAACGCAAGCCGCCCGAACTGCTTTGAGTGGTCGGGACCGTTCGAAACTACATCCCGCATTCGAATCATGACAAATTCGTTCAAAATAATTGGGTTCTAAATAATAATTCTACTCTTAGAGTAATGTAAAATATAGGCCAGAGTAATTAAAAGGGCGGCGGAATAAAAGACTTTTATTAGCAAATATAATTTTTACCTCTATTTCTTTCATAATACATTACTAGTCTTTCCTCAATTGATTGATTAGCCGATTCTCGCATTTATTTGAAGTAGCCCATGACAGTAATACTTTTCTATTTCTATTGATTTCCATCATAAAAAACACTAGGTTACATCACATACACTGACAAAAATGTTTAAGGTCCGGCGCCGCCATCTTTAGGGCTGCGTAGTATTTTGATAATACTAGGTGGTCATTTAATGTAAGAAAAATTTAATGAACCCAACTACACCTTTGAAAATAAGAATAACTTATAATTCTCAACCAAATAAACGAATAAAATACTCAACAAAATCAATCAGAGTTTTTTTTTATTTATGTCCAAATACGTTCCGTTAAAAGGTAATATCTCGGAATAGGGATATAGTTTACAAACTAATTTAAAGTTATTATTTCCTTATTAATAATGATGAAACGCAAACAAAATGTTGCTTTAAACATTTTAATAGTCACCACAATCTTTTTTAATATATTAAAAGAGGTATATCAGAGTAGGCGTTTTAAAAACGCTCAAATACTGTGCAAAGTAACGTTACGTAACCAGTTCACAATGGCAACATTTCACCGCTTCGAACGACATTTTGTTCAACGGTTCTTTCGATTGATAGTGAGAATACAGCAAACGATAAAATGATGTCGATGTCGAAATTTTACAGTCGTGTTGACAGTCTTCTAGATAATCTCTAATTCGAAATAATCTCAGATGAAGTGAGAATTAGGTCCCTGACACTCGTAAGTCGAGATGTGTATGAACTATACAAAATTATTTCCATTCCACTAGAAAAAGATCATAGATGTAGAACCGTTCAACCTATCACAACACGCATTGCAATAAATTTAGAAAAGGACACACTTCTTCCTTTAAGTACGGCCGACCTCCAAAATGTATACAATACGATACTCCAGCGGTCCAGCATACATGTGATACTTAAAGACACCCATATTCTACCGAAACAAAACATAACTGAAATACATAATTGTAAAAATATTGTTTTTGTTACGGCGAATGCACTACAAGAATATTATGCAATGATCAAGTTACATTACAACAAGTAAACAAGGCCGGTGTCATTGTCCCGAGTCAAAACTGCATAGTAAGGAGTGAAGAGTAACATATTGTATATTAGCCCGCATATCTTACATGCAACAATAGCTGCCAGCAACCATTTTATCAACATATCAGTACCCAATATCAATATCAAAAATTATTCTTTTTAATTTGCTGAAAAAACATTAAAATTAAAAATCAGTATGATGAACTCAAAAAAATACCTACCATATCAGAGACCATATCGCATAATATACATCATTATACTATCGTTTATGTACTGCTGCGTTGTAAAGGGTGTTATTTATTTCTGGCGGCGGCGTTTGCGGATACAGCCCCGGCTCCGTTGTCAGCAAGAGTCCGTAGGCGAGCGAGGAGGAGGCGTTCGTAAAGTTTACCAAGGGCCTTTATTAAACTTATAGGGCGGTAGGAAGACGGCTCGGGACGAGCTTTCCCTGGCTTATATGATGCCTATAACAATTGCATCTTTCCATTGAGAAGGAAAACTGCAATTTTTGATAACAGCGTTGAAGATGGCTACTAGAAGGCAGAGAAGAGGAAAAGTAAGGCGCTTGAGAATATCGTTAGAGATACCGTCCGCGGCGGGGGCGTAGGTCTTTGATGACCTGTTTGACCTCGTCAACCGTAACGGGGGGCAGGGGATTGTAACGCCCCCCCTTTAGTTTATATTTTAATAAAATAATGAAATGTTCTAAGAAACTTCTGAAGCATCAACGCTCACTCAGAGAGAAATCAAAAGAATCTAATAATTAATAATAATAGTAGAGAAGTATTTTATTTGGCCAAGCGTGATCGTCAAAAGTGGTTGGACCCGAAAACCGTTGTGTTTAATAAGTAGTAACCCAGTTGTTTTAGAGGTACGTCAGAGTTATATAGCAAACAATAGTATACAAATAAGCATAAAGGAAAATAATCAAGAAATAAATATAGCTAAATCTACGAACATAAATAATGTCCACTTTGAATATTTACCATTTCTAAAGTCTGTACAAAAACACAAATCAAATACTTGAATATCAGAACTAAAGGACACAGGTACTAAAGAGTTATATGATTTTCCGTCATCCCTACACAAGGAACTTGGTTGGGGTACTATTATAGAGTCCTAGATTAATTTGAACGGTCTAGATAAAACGGCCTAATTATCCTAAACTAATAGAATATTAATATTATGTTCTAAATGTTCGTAAAGTTTTAACAAACCCCGGGTAAGTTCAAATAAACTAACACGTCATACCATTATACGGAATACGTGAAAACCAAAACAACTACCCTTTATCATTGTTAGAATATTTATTGTACGAGGCTACCCTAATGGTTGTTAAACGACTCACTTAGGTAAGTTTCGCGGGTGTTTTCAATATTAAAAAAGTTCTAAGTAACTTAAACTTACGCGGTTATACTCAACATTATAGGATTCCCAATAACAGTAGCATTACTATTTAACTAAGGCAATAAAATTAATAAGAAAAAAAACCGCGGATAACAAAAAAACTCCTATCTAGAGGGTCTCCGATTTATCCTACGTTTAATTTCCTGAATAAAATTTCATTGGAGCAAAGGTTATGAAACTACCTTAAAGAGCATATGAAACGTGCTCCCATTTCTATATCACTTAACCACCAATCAGTGATTGTCTTGAAACGTCCTCCAATGAACTTGGCTTCCAAAGAAACATCCAATCACAGTAAGTTTTAAAGCATCCATACTCGCGCCACTGGTTTAAAACTTACGCAACCTCATTTTATCCAAGGTCCGAATCCATAAATCGGGAGTTAGATTACTACCTACGTTTAACAATTAATCTTGTGTTGATGTTTATGATTCGTAAGTTTATAATGTAATATTTTACATTTGAGTTATCAGTATTCAACTTTTTGTTAGCCTCAAACCTTTCATAAAATAAATCATAATTTCTCAGCTGATGTATAGAATTACTGAACTTGTATATTTAAACGCGTCATTCTTATTTAAAGATGCATTTTGCTTTAGGTAGTAAGTTTATTGAGAATTGTTTACTAATGTAAATCTTCGCGCTAAAACTTGGATAAAAACATTGCATTACAAAATGTTAAGGGAAAAATAATGGTATCGTCACAGGATCCTGTGGGGGCAGAGATGTACTGCGCTCCACTTCACCGTCTACCTCTCGCAAGTGATCGGGATCGAATGGTTGTGTGCTTAGGGCGCATTGGGCTAGGAGGCTAGATGCAAGGCAATCTGCTTTTTCATTCATCGCCATCGAACGCGGAAAAGTTGTTGGGTCGAGTTAACGGAGGGAGGGAGTTGAAGGCGTCTGATTTTAACGCTCTAGCGCCAATAACCTAGATGAGAAGGAGAGATATTCTTCATTAGATCTCCGAAACGTTGGGCATGAGCTCAGCTACAGCTGATCTTACACGGTGTCTGTAATGATTGATTGGAAGGGTAGCCTGCGTGGCGCTCGGTCGTGTGTTTCGGTTCTACAAATTTTATATTTTATAAATCTCTGTTAATAAATCGTGATTGGATGTTAATAAAATATTCAGTTTCTTGTCACTCTAGTATTGTGCTTGTGAGATTGCTCCACCTGGTGGGAGGAGCTAGAGTGAAATAGCAGCATATTTCGTGTACCTGGAAAGAAAAGGCGTTACAATATCTTTGCGGTTCTGAGGATTCGAACCCAGTGTGCGTGAGTGCAAGTTGGTACTTTGCGGACGGAGCTACCGAGGTATAGTATCGGTTGTGCCAAATTACGCACCACCAGCAGCGGCTTGAGGCGACGTCATCTAAACCGGATAGCGAGTCAACGCACAGGTCAACGCTACCTGCTAAATTGCGCTCTCTGCCTAAAGCACACAATGCAATGTCGAAGTGCGCCGCCTGTGGAAGAGTATTAAATGCACTGGTTGCAGTAATACCTTGTAGATTATGCTTAAAACTTAGCAAAAATTCTACATTGCCCCAAAAATTGTTGTGTCCTGAGTGCACCACAAAGCAACCCCGCAAAGATAATAATGAAATACCGATTAAGTCTCAACCAGATATCAATGTGAGAGGAAGTCAAGAGATGTCACCGGCAGGATGCAACGACAACAGCGACAACATTACACAGGTATTAAAGGAACTCAAGGCAGAAACTGCCGCCATGCGAAAAGAACTTACGAGTTTTTGATCTAGATTTGACCGCTGTTGTCCGCAGTTGACAGTTTTGCACTCGAATTGATGGGATCGAGGTCAGAGTTACGGCGCTCATACAAAAAACACAATTAAACCCCGTAGAAAAAATGAAAGCAACGAGCTGGTTCATATGATTGATAAAGCGTTCAATCTAAAACTAGAATTGAACGATCGCGACCAAGACTTTCTACTCATGGATGTTGAAATTTCTTTATCTTGCGTACCAGAGTTTAAAGGTGAGAACGCATTACATTTAGTTTCTGTGATCGCCGGAAAACTGGATGTAAAGTTAGAGGAAAGGGCCCCCCCCGGCCGCGGCCGCTCGCCGTGCGTTCGGCGCGGCGCGGGCTGCGCGATCGGCTGTTGCGGAACGCCAGGGTGCATCGCGGCGCCGACACCGCTGGATTTAATTTACCGGGTCCGACGAGTAAGTTTTATGTGAATGAGCGTCTGACACCAACAAATTAACAGTTATTTTTATAACGTGACAAGCAGCTACAAAGCATAGTTGGAGATGCGTCTGGTCTCGCGGCGTTCGTATCTATGCGCAACTCCGACAGGACACTGAAGTTCGTCGGATAAGAACCGACGCGGATATAATAAAGTTTTTTGGTTAATTTTTTGTTGGCTTACTGTTTTTCTGGCGCAACTATTTACAAACAGTTGTAAAAAAAATTCAAAAACAAACGAAAGCCTAGCTCGAACGATCCGAACACCAACCAGACGGTTCATTCTTTACTAAACAAACAGACTGTGTCTGGATGAGGATAACCCGAGCCAGAGCCATCAATCAACTGGTAATCTGGAAAGCGTCGCGAAGGCACGCTTTAGTACTGGATGCTCTACCAAGACCTCTGCGACCCGCGGGATACCGTCCGAACCGGCGAATAATTGCACGATGAGACCTAAACGCCATTGCAAAGGCGGTAAGTTTAAGTCCTTTAGGAGGACGAGGTCTCCAACGCGCGGGGGGTTGGTTTTATCCGTCCACCGAACATGTTGCTGTAACAAATGTAAATATTCCGAAGACCACCGACTGTGGAACAATTGCGTAATTTGTTGAAGGATCTGAAAACGCAATAACCTATTTACTGACAAATCGATGAAGGGGTATTCAGGCAAGGAGGTTAAAGGACTACCGATCAAGAAATGTCCTGGAGTTAGCGGTTCCAGGTCATTAGGATCCGACGAGGTCGGGCAAAGCGGTTGTGAGTTCAATACCGCTTCGACGTTGCTAAATACCGTTTGTAATTCCTCTAACTTGAGGACCGTTTCTCCAATCACACGGCGGAGGTGAGTTTTGGCGACCTTGACAGCTGCTTCGAAAATACCGCCCCACGAAGGATAGCCGGGGAGGATCAAAAATCCAAGTCATTCCCCCTTTGGATGATTCCGAGTCCATATACGTGTGATTGTCCGACAAAAACTGAAGGACTTCCTTCGGTTAGCGATCTGCACCTTTGATATTTGTGCCACAGACCGAGCGAATTAAATGAGGGAGACCACGCCGACTAACAAACCGCGACAGACATGCGACAAAGGCCTCCGTAGACAAGGCTGAAACGAGCTCCAGATGCACAGCCTTGGAAAACAAACAGACGAAGACGCATAAATGGCCTTAACCTGTCGGGCATTGCGAACACTTGACGTCTTCACCCAAAACGGACCCGCGAAATCCAACCCAACCTTAGCGAAAGGTCGAGCGGGCCGGACACGATCGGGACAAGGGATACATTTCAAAATGACGCTCCGAGCTGCTCGCCTGGCGGACAAAATCCAGAACTCTCGCTGCAGACAAGCCAGCAATGCGTTGAGACCGGCATGACAGTTCCTAACATGGCGGTCCCTGATCAGCAACTCAACAAAATGACCGCTTTTGGGCAACAAGAGAGGATGGCGAGCCCCATAGGGCAATTCTGAGTTAAGAACTACCCACTCGCAAAAACTCCGACTCGTCCAGAAACAAATTAAGACGAGCAAGACTTCCCCGCAATTTCCTGTTCTCTGAACGGAAAAGACGAATTTCCTTCCCAAACGGCTGAGCCTGTACCAGTCGAACACAGATGAGGAGAGCATCTTGACGCTCTTCAGGAGACAAGACTGAAGACGTCCTTGGCTGTGGCCTGTTCCTTAAGTTTTGGAGAAACCTCTTTATCCAACCGGTGACACCAACGAGCTTGTTGAGAGAACTGAACCGATTAAGTAAGAAGTTCGGTGAAGTGTCTACAGTCTGCTCAACAGCAAAGACCTTTAACCCTGGCAGAGGGTCAACAAACTCCACAACTGTATGAGGCCAAGTGTCCCCAGAAGTGGCCAGCCAGTCAGGACCACACCAGGAGTCAGGATTCTCAGGATTCTGGAAGAGGTGGGGCTGCTGAAGTTCTGACGGTAAATCTTCCATGACGGCAGGTGAATTGGAAATCCATTTCCTCAATTCATAACCACCTGCCCGTAACAAGCCGATTAGCTCATCCCTCAGGACTAACGCTTCCTCTACAGACGAAGCACCCGTGCAAATATCGTCGACGTAGGCGTCTGAAGGGAAGACAGCAGCTGCGCGCGGGAAATTCAGACGCTCACGATCAGCTAAATGTAGCAACGAGCGAATTGCTATAAACGGGCTCAACTTTAGCTCATAATAACAGATCCGAGATCAGTCGGAACAGCGACCAACCCACCTGGTTGAAGTAACATGGCCTTTTCCAGTCCGAACAATCCAAGGACATCAGCGCAAAGCAGGAGCTCCACAGGACCAGGTAGGTGGAACCTTTCATCGGCCAACTGCAGACCAGACGAGAGATCCAGCACGTTCGTCGGCAGGGGCACCTGAAGGTGATGACCTAAAATATCCCTCAAGACAACAGCTCCTAGATGATACTGCATGCTAGGATGGAGCAAGGAGGAAAAGGTAAACGTGACTGTCCCCACGACGTTGTCCACCCCTACTCCAGAAATCCCATGACTACGCGAACTTGCCCGTAAGCGGAGACGCTTCACCAGCCACAGCGACATTAGACACCCCTGAGCGCCTGAGTCGAAAATGGCGGGCACAACCACACCAGCTCCGCGCGGAGAATGAACTAAAACCTGCGCGGTGGGTAAAACTGTTGTGACAGGTGGTGGACAGACTGGTGAAGCGGCTGCCACGAGTCAACGGGCTTTGGCTCGACCCGAGCGCCGTACTTGGCCCCGGGGCTCCTGTGGCTCATAATGCCCCACGCTTGAACCCGTATAAGAATACGGGTCCCACGCTGGCATAAGTGGCTATCGAGACGCGCGTGCCATCGGCGGGGGGCGATAGCCACCCGATCCCGCCCTCAACTCGCGAGTAACGCGAGGACGCTCCGCGATAGGAATGTACCCGTTCCGCAATACCTACCATATGGTATCCTATTGTGGGGTAGCGCTGCTGATGTAAATACAATATTTTTGTTACAAAAAAGGGCAATTCGTGCTATTTATAAATTAGGATCTAGGATATCTCTGAGGGATAGGTTTAGGGAAGTAAAAATTTTAACTTTAGTGTCGCAGTACATATATGAAAATCTTTTATATGTACATAAAAATATCAATAGTTTCAGCAAGAAAAGTGACGTTCACAAAGTAAATACTAGAAGTAAAAATAAGCTGTTGGTGCATGATACACGTTCCCAATAAAATTCAAAATCTATCAATAAGTAAATTTAAATCTTTTATCAAGCAGGTACTTTGTAAAAAGGCATACTACAATATTTCAGATTATGTAAATGATAAAAATCCTTGGGACTGATGATGCTCAATTACAGGATGCATAGGTAAACCAAATTAAAATGGAAAAAACATAAAATTGTACGACTAAAATTTTTTTATATAAAACATTAATTGTATTTTAGTTTATTTGTATTATTGATAGTGTTTTTAAAAGAGTAACTATCGAGTTTCTTGCCGGATTCTTCTCGGTAGAAATCAACAACATTGTGAACCGGCGGGAAGGTGGGAGGGTTCAAAAAATAATATTTTATAACTTTGAGGATTCAAAAGTGATTGTAAAATCCTTATTTAAATAAAGCATTTTGACTTTGACTTTGACTACCTCAGCGTAAGGGGCACGTGAGGGTGGTGACCGACCACCATCCCGTGGGCTCGCCCGCGGTGAACGGGGCGGGGACGGTCGATGTTGCACTGGGGACGGGGGCGATTGGGTTCGATTCAGCGGCGACGAACCCCCGCCCGTGCCAGCCGTAGACACACCTGCATGAGTCATCCGAGGACCATCCTCTCGGATGGGCATACATAAGCAATAAGGTTGACACCCTACCGGAGACGGGAATTGTGCAGATATGTCTTAGTGCGTATTCTACCGAGGATATAGAAAATGCAAGATCCATTGCTTATAAGCTGTTGGCGCCTACAAAAAAATTCATGCGGAAAAAGGAAGGAGCTGAACAAAAGAGTGTACAAGAAATCATCAAACTGGTAAAAGAGTTTGAACCGGACTGCCTACCGATTTTCGTGGCAAAAAACCTAAGCCGTATTCCAGCAGTATTATTTGACTATATTGACATTACCACTTTTCTCAAAGAATTGTTGAAAAACGATGTGGCCAATATTAAATCAAAATCAACCGCAAATATCGAAAATATAATTCTGCCATCTGATATTGACTCAATAAAAAAGGAGATAGACGACGTCAAGAAAATACTAGCGGAACTTCGTGAAACCCGCATTGACAATAAAAACTGCGGTGCTAGTGTAAGTGCGGGTAATACCGAGCCTGCGATTCAATTGCCTACAGGGGGCGTAACTAAAAGTGTAGGGCGAAGCACGCGGCGGAACGCTGAGTGCTCTTGCTCGCACGCGTTACCTGCGCTGACTGCGATGACGTGCGTCGAACCAGCGACAGCGCTGCCTGCGCAGCGGACTGACGGACTGGAAAAAATGCCGTCATCAACGAAACAGCTGATCGATGTGAATGTGAATGAACCGTCCTGTATGCCTACATCTATGCAACAGCGGAGCGTTGTTAATGAGTCGCCGTCGTATATACCTACGTATAGAGATATGACCTGTACGAATTATAATGAATCTCGTAAGGAAAGTAATGCCGAGAGGTTTACTTTAGTAACGAGAAAAAAATACTCGTATAAGTATAAGAATAGGCGAGGGACGTTACAGAGCACTATCAAACTGCAGGCTGTAGAATCGTATGCGTATATATACCTATCTCGTACGCGGAAGCTCATTAATGAAGACGACATTAAACAATATGTTAACGGTATGAGTGAAGAGTGCTAAAAAGTTGAAATGCTAAACCAGACTCGCGAAACGAATTTTAACTCTTTTAAAATTACCATACTGACATCCAAATTAGATTATTTTTTACAAAAAGATTTCTGGCCCGAGGGTCTGGCATTCCGACGATATCGTCAGCAGCGTTCCAACAGGAATCATACCGCTGTATCTAAAAGTACAGTGTGATAAAAATAATTCTGGAAATAGTAATATTAAATATTTTTGGGGTAACAGGGAATGGGAGCAAAAAATATCGTACACTAATTTTTGCGACAAACACCTATGTGAATTATTAAATAAATGTAATATTAATTTTTTGAATTTTAATTGTCTAGACACTAATTTATTATGTGAAAATAAATGCCATCATAAATACATTGACGACCTATATCGTGTTATTGTAAGTACTCTGCAGAACATAGCTCTCATGTAAAAAATAGAAATTGCCAAAAAAAAACTGTAGGTTGGAATTTTCACGTCAGGAGTGCTCATATTAAGGCTAGAGAAATGTTTTTACTTTGGGTTCAGAACGGTAGGCCTTGCACGGGATTTTACTACGACAATATGGCTGCTTCTCGCAGGGAGTTAAAAGCTGCTCTGAAATACGTACAAAAAACCAAGATAAAATAAAACTGGATGTGCTGGCCCGGCATCGATCAGCTACAAACTTTGTCAAATTTTGGAAGGAAACTAAAAAGTTAGATAGCAAAATTTATTTACCTGTTAATATGGAAAGTGAAACAAACAAGAAAAATATAGCAAATCTATTTCGTAATCACTTTAATGGCCACAATAATAAAAGCAAAAAAAATTGTGATCCTCCTTCAGCTCATTGCTTGGAGATTCACCACATTACACCGAAACAAATCGAGATAGTTTTGAGAAATATGAAGCGTGGGAAGTCTCCTGGCCATGACAATCTCAGCATAGAGCATCTTTTGTACGCGGGTCAGCACATCTGTGAGTTGTTAGCCCGGTTTTTTACTCTCTGTCTGAAGTATTTTTATTTACCGGCCGAATTAATTCGTACGCTAGTTGTCCCTATTACAAAAAATAAAACAGGTGATATTTCGAACATGGCAGACTATAGACCTATCTCATTGGCCACGATAGTAGCAAGTGTCCTTGAAAGGGTCATTAACATACACATTAGTACCTGGGTACCTATCGATGATGGTCAGTTTGGGTTTCGTCCACAAGTTTTCACTAACATGGCAATATTCTCTTTAAAGCAGGTTGTCAGCTACTACAAACAGAATAATACAACTGTCTACGCTTGTTTCCTAGACCTGAGTATTCCTTTGACACGTTGAACCACGATTTACTGTGGAGGAAGTTAAGAGAAACGTCTGTCCCCAAAGAGGTTGTTGGTCTTCTTGCATACTGGTATCGTAATCAGACCAATTGCGTCCGATGGGGTTCAGAGGTGTCGGATACCTACAAGCTTGCTTGTGGCGTGAGACAAGGTGGGGTAACTTCTCCCGATCTATTTAATATTTATGTGAATGATTTGATCGTGGAGCTCAGCAGCATCCCGGTAGGGCTCAGATTAGATGGCAGGTATGTCAATAATCTGAGCTACGCTGATGATATGGTGCTGCTTAGCCCTACGATCAAAGGCTTGCGAAAATTAATTGCGACGTGTGAAAGATATGCAAAAGAACACGGTCTCGTCTACAATACAAATAAGACTGAAATGGTAATATTTAGATCGGGAAAAGGACCACAAAACTTGCCTGCTGCTTATTTAAATGAGACGCCAATTATGATTGTAGACAATTTTAAGTACCTTGGCCACATTGTTACATCTAGCTTAAAGGATGATGCAGATGTGGAACGTCAACGTAGGGCTCTGTGCGTAGTGGGAAACATGATTGCGAGGAAATTCTCTAAAGCAGCTTCTGACGTTAGAGTAACACTCTTTAAGTCTTTTTTTCAAACGTTTTACACGGACTGACTATACCAAGAAGGCACATGATGGCATTCGAGTAGCTTACAATAACATTTTTAGACAGCTGATGGGCCTCAAGCGTTACTGTAGCGCTTCTTATATGTTTGCTGAGGCTAGAGTCAATTCTCTTAATGCCATTCAACGTAACAGGATAGCGTCGTTTATGTCCAGAGTTGACACGTGTGACAATGCAATAGTTAAGAGTTTGGCAGACAGACTAATGCTGACTGCAGTGTACAGACGGTGGGTGGAGATAGCCACTTAATATATATTTTAAATTTAATCTCTTACTGACATTTCTTTTTTTTTTTTATTTAAACTTTTAATTTGACTAATTTTAAATTATTTAATTATTTATTTTACTATTTTTTATTTTTTTTAATTTTATTGTAAATACTGTTTTAATTTAAATGTAAATGTATGGATCATTGTGTCTGAAATAAAGATTTATTATTATTATTATAAGTCCGGGTGGTTATCCCCACCACACTTTGTACAAGGTCGCGGCTGTCGACAATCCTTGGCTAGGTGCTCCCCCAAACAATAATAACATAGGCCTAGCCAACGGGTCAAAAATCGTTTTCGTGCCACCCCAGATTTTCTGAACTGTGTCCCGGTTCATAACACACCCCACACCGTTCAGTCCGTTCAACTATCAAAATTCTGGGGGGCCGAAACGTCCCGGTACCTCGCGATGTCCCGGGACGAGGTTGTTGACGGGGTCCAGACTGGGGTTGTTGACGGGATCCAGACGGGGCCAAAAATCGTGACGGTCCCGATCGTGGCTCGGCGGGTAAAATCTCCAGCTTCCTACTCTGGTCCTCCAAATACGACACTAAAATGTCAGTAGTAGATATATATTACGCCGAGTCACCTCCGTGCAACTGTTCAAAACGCGCCCTGACGTCATTGGGCAATTTGATAAGTACAATGTGCAACAATAAAAATGACCACTCTGTTACAGGGAATTTTGGCCCCCCCAACGCATTTGTCGCCACCAAAATAGGGTTAAGCAGATCCGACCGCAGCTGGTTAACTGATGACAGTTGAGGAATCCCTGAAATGGCAGCCACATCAGTATCCGCAATGCGACGGTTTTTTGGTACCGCTTCACTAATAACTCCCTGGCTATATTATAATTGACATCAGTGATGTCCAAATGTTTTATCAAACAGAGAGGCTCATCCCTGATAGACGTTAAAAGGTAACTTAATTTTTGTGAGTCAGATATGTCAGTCCGTCGGTGCACAATGCTATCAAAAAGTGTGATAAAATTAGTCCACTCATTCAATGATCCTTGAATTAAATTCCCACACAAAAAAACAATCCAAAACTAAAACAAAAACACAAACAAACGATTCTGATTGTTATTTACAGTTTGTTACAGCAAACAATTTGATAGCGTAAAAGTATAAACCCCAAAAAAACCCAACTACAAAATGTATAGAAACCCCGACTACACAGTCACACAAATTGTTACGTTATCGTAATCCTAACAAAACAACTATTTTAAAACCTATTTATTCCAATCTATTTTAACCGCAATAACAAAGAGGTAGGTAAGTCATAAGCTAATATTATTATGTCCGATGAACGATTATATGAGATAAGACCGGTGAACTATACGACGTCACGAATTTTAAATTGTAATTTACTGTAAATCCGCAAAAACAAACTAATCGACAATTTAAAAAAAATTGTAATACGATCCATTTACCTATATCTGGTCCGAACCAGGCTCTACGCTACCAACTTGTTTACTAAAAAGGCCACACGTAGGCCGTAAGAAAATTGCATGGACTTACCCAAATTTGGCGTCATATGTTTTTGATGACGTTTTTTGTGTAAAATGGGGTGTAGTGAGCAGTATGTTTGTTTTCGTGTGTGTGATTAGTTTCACTATAACTATTAAATATAAAAATTAGCGCAAGGACAAAAACGTAGCCGCGATGAGATGCACAGATTAATGACGACTGACTAGCGCACGCGCACAGAGTATGCAAAGAACGAAAGCCTAGCTCGAACGATCCGAACACCAACCAGACGATTAATTCTTTACTAAACAATATATGTTACATTATTTTAAATATAAGTGCTTGTCAGTCAATTTTAAAATGACACTTATCATATCATATTATTATTATAAAGTATTTTTAATCCTATGTCACAAGAACTTCATATGCAAATATTATTATTTAGAGTATAAATGTAGTATCAATATTATAGTAATGAGTTTACTGAGTCGCTTTCAAGCTTGTCGCTTGCTCATTGTGCTATGTCATTATGTGGTATTATGCTGAACGGGCCGTGGAAACTATAACTTTTTTTATCCCCGAATTACAAACTAGTATACTATTTTATTTTTAGGTATGGCTCCAAAAAAAACTTAGACTTAAAATTGGATTCCTTAACCCGTGTTCATTAGGCGCAAAACATGATTTATTTATTTATTTATTTATATATTTGGTCTGCCAACAGATTTAACATTATGAACTTATGAACGACTATAACTTAACAACTAACAAGCTTAGAATACTACCATATAAATAGTAGAGGACTATCTAGAAGACCTGAGAGAATTTTAAAAAGAAGTATTTGGTCAGCGACCCAGCGGTGATCTTCAAGAGAATTAATTTTGAAAAATGTTAATCTATCCGCGTAACTTTGCAGCGTATGTAATTTGTGAGCATGAACTGACAAGAAAAACAGGAAGCGCTTTTGTACTTTTTCTATTCTGTCAATGTGTCATTTATTTAATGAATATTTAATTTTACTGCCTAGGTCGTTAATAAATATCGAAAATAATATTGGGCCCAAATGAGAGCCTTGGGGGACTCCTGACGTGACATTATAGGTATATGATTCCTGACCGCCAACAATTACTTTTTGGGTTCTAGAAGTTAATTATGAAGAAAAACATAAAAGGAGGGATCCATGAATTCCAACGGTCGATAATTTGATTAGGGGTAAATCATGTGCCACCCTATCAAAGGCCTTGCTAATGTCTGTATACACAGCATCGATTTGCAAGGACTTATCCAAGGATTCGGATATTTCATGATGAATTCAATGCAGCTATGGGAAAACACGATGTTGATATCATGGCCATAAATGAGACGTGGTTACGCGAGGGTGAGGAGGGTCGCGCGCCCACGGTGTCCGGATACCGGGCAGCGGCGTGCGCGCGCGCGCGGCTGTGGCGTGGGGTTTTACGTGCGCCGCGGAATCGCACCCAGCCGCGCCGCCCGTCGAACAGATGTGGCTCAGACTGAACGCCAACGGCACGCGACTTGCGATCGGTACCGCCCGCCCTGGCTCGATGTTGAGACATTTTTCGACGCACTGACTGACACGATAACATCGTTTTCTAACAACGATGACATTATTTATTGGGGGATTTTAACATAAATTTACTAACTAATAATTTAAATTACTCTAGATTTACAAGTTACACAATACGCTAAAACGTCCACACATTTCACCGAACAAAGCGAGACGTTAATTGATGTCATTTGTAGCGATACATCAGTAATTAATATAACCGTTGATCATATTCCTGACCTTAGCAGCCACGCTTATTTTACATGCGAATTAAATGTTAAAAAGCCAAAGCCGTGCCCGCGTAAATTCACATTTCGCCCATTAAAAGATATCGACCTAAACCTCTTTCAACATGCACTTGAGTCTATTAAATGGGAAACAATACAAAGTTCGCCTGACGTAAATACTACGGTATTGGCCCTCAACAATGCCATTCTTTATTTGTTTGACATCTTTGCACCTTTTAAAACAGTAATAACCAGGGAAAATTTTCACCCTTGGATAACCTGTACGATACGGGAGATGATGCAACTACGAAATGAGGCTCAGTGGCGTTACTGTGAGACGGAGTTGGCACATCACAAGGAATAGTACAAAGAGCTCAAGAGGTGTGTTAACTCGGCTATCCACAATGAAAAACAAGCATATTTCAATCAATCAACACGTAAATAGTACGACTCTCGAGTACTTTGGAATAACCTAAAGCGCACCATTAATGTCTCCGACAAATCCAGTGATGCTGAAATTCCTGATAATATTAAAGACCCGGATAAACTAAACTTACATTTTTGTTCTGTACCACGAAGCGTAAGCGTAACAGAAATATCGAACACGTCTTATTTTGAATTTCATAGGTTTGGCACTCCGACTTTTGAATTGATGACCACAGACGAGAGTACAATCGCAGAAAATATCCAATCCTTAAAATCTAATAAAAATAATAAAAGCAACGGTATATCCCTGGACATTTTACTACTTACCCTTTCATACACGTTAAACATAATAACTACATTTGTTAATATGTCAATACAGACATCTACTTTCCCGGAAGCTTGGAAAATATCACAGGTTATACCGCTACCGAAGAAAAATACAGTTGTCGATCTAAGTGACCTTTGTCCTATTAGCATCCCGTACTGTTTATCAAAAATCTTAGAGAAAGTGGTATGTATGCCAGCTTACAGCATACTTAGAAAATAACAATATACTACCTGCGTTACAGTCCGGTTTCAGAAAATCGCGCAGCACTTCGACTGCATTGAATGATGTGGTTGACAATATCTTGACTTCTCAAGACATGGGAGATGGCTCGATTATGGCACTACTGGACTTTTCCAGAGCCTTTGACTGTACAAATATTTCTCTCTTATTGTCAAAACTTAGTTACTATGGGTTTCATACGGGTACAGTCAAATGGTTCTCCAGCTACTTGAGTGGTCGTACGCAATCAGTTACGGTGAAAAAATACGATGGTTCGCACTTGATTTCAAGCCCTCATCCAGTGACAAGAGGAGTTCCCCAGGGATCTATTATGGGTCCTAAACTATTTATCCTATATACTGCAGATATTTGCTAAAACATTGAATTTTGCAAATATCACTTATATGCAGATGATATACAGGTGTATCTGTCTTTTGATCCCAGTGATACCAGGACCTGAAAAACATTGCACTGTGGTCAGAATCAAATACACTTGTTCTCAATCCTAGTAAATTGAAGTACATGGTGCTGGGATCAAGGAAACAGATTAGGTTTAAGAAAATTATTTCTCAAAAGAATTAAAACATTCACTGAACTCAATTAAACAAATTTAGGTATAAGTACTTAAACACTAAATAAGTAAGCTAGTTAATGAAGTGGTACGTAAATAACATATTAAGTATGTAAAAGAGAAATGAGTATAAATGTGTACGAGAAAAAAAAAGAAAACAAATCAATTAGGCTGTTACCAACGTATGTACGATATCTGACTAAAATGCGTAATTGATGTGGGTAAGAAATTGTCATAGCAAAGCTAGTGGTCCAACTACTTGCAATCGGTGCAAAACCAGGTAAGAACGGTGTCTATAACGTATCATTTAAGAGTCGGAAGAATGATAAACATTGCGATTAGTGTAGTAATCGATGTAGAATAGGCAAATATAGAAGAAACTTTAAATATGCACTGTACATGTGTTAGGATTTGTTAGCGTTAATTAATTGGTATTATTTATAATTAATAGCATTATTAATTTAGTTTGATTTGTATTACATATAACATGTACAGAAATATTTTTTATGTTTTAGAAAATTATACTGTCCCGCAGTATAATTTTTTTTTTTAAATTGATGTTTAAATTTAGAATAATTAAGTAAATATTTTGATATTGATACATCAAAATCAAGACAAATGGGACTTGCTAAAGTATGTTTTAGTAGTAGACCGGGAGACAGTGACACAAAATACTGGGTCATTTGTACCAGTATGGCGGTTCTTCAGGGGTCTACGAAAAGCAAAATAATGGTCTTAGCGCTTGTACCGGCGGCCCAATCGCGTGGTTGTTAGTCGAACGTGTCGGATAAATTACGAGTGTCGAACGATTTGTTCCACAAAAATCCTTGTATTTTCCGATAGTCCTAAAAAAAAAGTAGGCGGTAGCGTAATGCCATACTTCTCCGGTGTGACTTACAGCCCGCCATACCGACGCAAACACATTAATAATAAACAATTTAACCATTTATACCAAGCTAATTTTTGCACAGCTAATCATCGTCGAGTAGCCATTCACGAACATGACCATGCCATACTTTCCGGACGGTTTCAAATGGCCGCCGCAAGGGAGTAAATTTTTTTTTGCAAATGATTTGTAGCACCTTGAAATTTTTTTTCAACTATTTCTGTCTGTCTCTCTTATCTTCATTTCATAAATAGAAGTCTGATAATGCCATACCTTTGGGAGGTGGCAAATGTGTACATTTTTCAGAGATAGGTGGCCAGGTTGTTTCAGAAATACAGTAGAAAGCCTACAAAACTACTGTCTATGTTTAATTATCATGATTTATTTATTATTTATGGAATTATTATAAAAAATACACAAACACGTCGGCGGGCGCTTTATGAGCTCCCTTTTCAACAATGGGCGTCGCTGAAAATCAGCTCTGTGACAAATTGTTGTAGCACACGCTGAGTTGATGTCCATTTTGGCATTACAGCACATTGCTTAAAAAAAAAGGAGAAAAAGAAAAAAATATCAAAATTTACTGTTTTTGTGTTGTGTAATTTTTTGTTCGTATGTACATATTTTTCTAAATTATTTGGTTTTTAAATTATTTTTGTATGGTCTTTGTTTTGTTGCTTGCATACAATTTTTTTGTCTATGTTTATAAGTTTTTGTTCATTGTCTGTGTAGTAAATTAAAATGTGTTGTGCCTATGCCTATGCCTATGCCTATCTATGCGATAGTTCGGAATCGAAGGGGTGCGGATGCCGGGTTAAAGGAACGTTTTCTGAAGAGGAACCCGTTTATGGGATTTATGGGACGAAATCAATTTCCGGTTTATGGGACAAGAGGAATTCCGATGATTCCTCCCTTTGGTTGCGGAGACCGTTGGCATTAAAGTAGCCGATGGAGACGGAGCGGGGTTTTTCGCGTGCGGTTGTGCAATTCCTTTTGATTTTATTGTTTAAGAATCGCCGTACGGAGGACGTCAAAAAACGGGCGAGCATCTGTTGGGGGGTGGTAGTCGTTTCGTATTTCACGAACACGGAACTTACGTAGTCTGGGTCGAAGGCCCAGTATAGCTCACAGAGCAGATCGAGCTTTTGCTCGATTGACAGAATGGCATTACGGGGTGGCGCGAGGGAGGGGCGCGGGGGGCAAGGCGCGTGTTCGCAAGCAGTGCGAGTCGTGCGGGGAGAGCGCGAGCGAGTGCGAGAGCGCAAACGCGGTGGGACGGACGGGCGCTTAGTTGTGTTGCCGGTTATGCTTGACCTCAGAGCCTTTGAAATGCAGGCTTGGACCTGCTCTGAGCCATCGCGAATGAGAGCTTCGATACTGGCTCCTAGTTGGTCCCGAGACAAACTGTTAAGTTACTCGGCCATTAAGAAACATTGATGGTGGAAAGAGACCTCTTGATTATATCATTAATAGAACCATACCTGGAGAGTCGACCCGCGCTATGATACAGTCCATAAAGGCCAAGGCTGTCAACGGCACGTGGCACGTGGCACTAGCACACGGAAAAATATAAGGATTGCAAATTGTTGTCTAGATTTTATGATGGAATAAAATGAGGTCAATGCTTTGTCATGATCACTAGTAAAATTATGAACCATATTTTTATAAGTCAACTAAATCAGCGGTATATCCCAAAGTTTTTTCTAATAGAATATCCTGACTAGAAAAGAGACTTTTCTGGCCTTCTAAAGCTTCTGCATCACCTACAATTTCAGTTTTCATGACAGCCGAATAAGAGTTGCACAGACTATCAACACTGTGTACTTCCGTATAAGAAATCTGGAATGGCAATACTCAACATTTTACCTATACATAGTTATTTAGTTAGTTGGACTTATGTATTCCGCACTTAGCCTAATAATAGGGCCGTTGTGCGCAGGTAACCGATTCACAAGTTATTGGTTACTCATACCATTTTAGCTCCATCCAGAAATCCAAGAGGCATCAGATATTATTCGTACCTCTCTCATGGTTTGTGGATTCTTAAGGAGTTTTGCCCATTGGTCGCCCACGCTCTTGCAGTGAAGGATGACGTGAGATAGTGTTCCTCGGCCTCCATGCAACCCCTACATTGTCTAGCGGGCAGTGACCTGTTATTATGCCAACTATGTAGCGTAGGATTTTCCGACTGAGCTGCTGAGCTGCTGAGCTTGCGCGACAGATTTGCGTCCAGGGGCCAGGGATGCAAGAACAATCTTAGTTACTCTTTACCTATGCATATCTTAGCTTTTGATATTTAAATCATTTCAAAAAACGATTATTAATAAGTCATATGGAAAAATAATGCAATACAAATAAAATTCACACATCAAACAAGACACTGAGTGTTGTTACGCTGTACCTACCTACGTGAATCAAAGACAGAAAGATATTTAAATATCGCAAAATGCTGTAATTACCTACCCATGCTTTGCCAATTTTTTTTGGATTTGCCTATTTTTTGATTTGGATTTCATTAATAAGGTTATTCTAGCTGGAGAATTTCTATGATAACATTTTTAAAGCATGGCAACCCTTACTTTTAGTTCCGGCAAAAAAGTTGTGAAATGTTAGTGAACGTCAGAATTGTGTAAATGGTATTTTTACGGATTTTAAGGACAATTTTAAATGAAAATTAGTCTTCTACCCCTTTATCTATGTCTTGCATTTGATAAAACTTAGCGGTTGATCTCGTAAACACTAAATATAGCGGTTGATCTCGTAATATCAAAATGCTAAACATAGCGGTTGATTTCGTTACATCAAAATGCTAAACATAGCGGTTAATTTAGTAATATCGAAACACAGCGGTTGATCTCGTAAAATCTAAACAATCGGTTGATTTTGTTATATCAAAATGTTAAACATAGCGGTTGATCTCGTAATATCTAAACATAGCGGTTGATCTCGTAATATCTAAACACAGCGGTTGATCTCGTAAAATCTAAACAATCGGTTGATCTCGTTATATCTAAACATGGCAGTTGATCTCGTAATATCTAAACATTTTGCTCTCGTAATATCTAAGAAATTATCATCGTATAAGGCACAGAAACAATTCGGGATGCCTAGGCCTATCATTTTAAATAAAGTCAACAAGCGCTCAACGCTCTTGGGGTCGTCGCTTCGACCAGCGTGAGCCTCGAACCCGCAGGTGAGTCAGCGCCAGGACCACTCCTGCGAATTCCCATTCACGCGGTTGCGAGTGAGTGGTGGGCGAAAGGCTCCCGGCACTCCTTGATACCTCGTATATGAAATAAGCGTGCGGGTTGAAGGTCTGCCGACGAACCCAGGAACGGCGTCTTGTGAGGGGGGTGGGTACTACAGTGCTGTCATCTGCATAGCAATGCATGTTGTTGATGTCCAACATGTAATTGATATGCAGCAGAAACAGCGTAAAGACAGCACAGAGCCTTGCGGTACACCAGCATAAATGTCCATGCTATCAGAGCAACTACCGTTAACTACGGTTCGTATGCGTCTGCCGGACAAAAATTTTGCACAAACCCTCGGGTACTCCGTATGATGGCTACTTCGATAGAAGACCCCGGTGCCAGACCCGATCGAACGCCTTCGCTTTGTCCAGGCTAAATGTCATTGCCTCCCCATGACTTACAATGGCTAGTGCCCGTCGGTGTGTGAGATACACTAGAAGGTCACTAGTCGAGCGACTGTGACGAAAGCCATATTGACGGTCACTGACCAGGTCGTGTTCTTCTAGGTATCTTAGAAGCTGTGTGTTGATCACACGCTCCATCACCTTGGAGAGGAGAGACGTAATAGCGATAGGACTGAATTTCGATGGATATGATCTATCGCCCTATTTGGGCACCGGGTGCACATTCGCAGTCTTCCATGAAGACAGCAATTGCCTAGTGTGGTAGGAAAGCGGAAAGAGGCGCGTGAGTACAGGACATAACTCAGGAGCACACTGCTTAAGCACCGCTGCTGGTATACCGTCTGGCTCACTGGATTTATGAACGTCTAGAGAAAACAACGCCTGCCGGACCTCCCGCTGTGTTATAGAGATTTCCGGTATGGTCTTGCCGCACCACGGTATAGTAGGTGGTAGTAGGGAGACAGTGAGACGGAATATCCGTCCGGACGTGTAGTCAGCAGGAGGTCCAGTATGGAGCTCATATGGTCCTCTTTATCTGGTATTCTTGTTGGAGAAAGTACCAGCTAAGAGATCAATAGGTCAGAGCAAATTCATAAGCAGATATCCCTGCGCGTTGAAGTCTCCCAAAATAACTAGTTCTGCTTTGGGATATTGCTCTAGACCTTTGTCAGTCGTCAAACTCAGGTGCGTGAAGAGTCGAGCTACGTCCGTGTCACCGCTATGAGACCTATATAGGTACGCATAGATACGTGTGCCACCGTGATCTACGCGCACTCACAATATCGGCAGGTCTTTGTCTTCAAGGCTATGAAGGCGGCGACCGTAGATATCCTCCCGGACGAACATACATACACCGGCTCGACTTACAAAATTTTGCTCGAGTTTGCTCGGGCAGGATATCTGCGTCTCCGTTAGAAAAAGAATGGTCGGCTGCGCAGACTCAAGCTGGTGGTGGACTGCGTTAAGATTTGCGTGACTACCCCTAACGTTAGAAAAGTCAACATTAAATACGGATGGAGCGGCCACTGAAAATATTCTTTTCTGTTTTGTACCTTTTGCCATTTTTTTAAAAGACGTTACTTAGACTAAATATGAGGATTCACCTAGACGGCTTAGAGTTCAATAAGTGCGGTACTAGAACTGCCAAAGCTTGATAAAGATAATACGGTTCAAAGTCAAATAGTCAAACGGGGTGGTACTGATCCGCCTCTGTTGTAGTATCCGGGTCCAAACCGGTCTCCTTCTCCCGCACGACTACTACTTCAGACACTTTGCAATGGTTGGCGAATCAGCCTCCTAGGGCGGAGATTAAGTAATACTTGGGTTCTGGAACAGCCGCCTCATCAGGTTTCCCTGACCGCCGTACCAGCACGCCGCGTCTACGCCGAGCAATGACAGCAAAAAGCACCGCCGGTCCTCCGCTGTCTGCGCAGCGAACCCTCAAAGAGCTCTGGCAACCTTACTCACCGCCAGGAACACAACACTACTCATGTTAGAGTTATTATTGCCGCGGTTTTCTGTGAGGTGGAGGTACTTCCCCAGTTCAGGCTGCTCATTACTCGCTAGACCCCGCTTTCTTTGTTCGGGCGGCTTGTTCGAACGAGTACTTGCTGTGCTCTACCTATCTCTCTTGCATTCTACAGTTAGAAATTCGGGAACAAAATATATCTATTCCTGGAAATACATATAACTTTTAGTGTAGGACAGTGGTGAAATTGTGTTTTACACTTTATTCCTGACAGGAAAAAGTTGAAACTAGGTTGTTATTTATGAAGGAATTGTTTGGAAGAGACAACTTTCTAGCGTACCACTGCATTTGTAGGACTACAAGCGTAGGACTCTAAAAAAGGTACCACTGCATTTGTAGGACTACAAGCGTAGGACTGTAATAAAGGTACCACTGCATTTGTAAGCCTACAAGTGTTGGACTGTAAAAAAGGTACCACTGCATTTGCAGGACTACAAGTGTAGGACTGTGAAAACGTACCACTGCATTTGTAGGACTACAAGGCCATTTCAGTGTGCAAATATTTATGAGAAAGAAACCAAAAAGCTTTGGTGATACGAATAATTATTTACAAAATAATGATAATTTAGAGAAAATTTCACTAAATAAGACTGGCAAGAACACTGAAAAAGGGTAATATGATTGTATGGAAAGGTTCAATATAGGAGACACAGTCAAAACAAGACAAGTAATATGATTGTATGGAAAGGTTCAATATAGAAGACACAGTCAAAACAAAACAACTAATATGATTGTATGAAAGGTTATATATAGGCGACACAGTCAAGACAAGACAATATGATTGTATGGAATGGTTCAATATAGACGACACAGTCAAAACAAGACAAGTGTCAAAACAATGACAAGATGTTTGTTAAACCTAAACCTGAGCGCATTGTTGATAAAGATACCATCCCTGAAGAGTCCACTGTGAATTTTGCCCAACTTTTGTAAATAAATAAAAATCCTGTCGAATATGTTTTAATGCTAGAATATAATATGTTTCTTTTCTTTATTATATTTGCATTAGGAGCGTAATTTTGACGTGACAACGTCTTATAAATTGGTTTGCCGGGTGACACTTCAAGAAACTGCGTTACGCTCCGCTCACGTTATGCGCTCACAATGAGAGCGAGTGAGAGGCACGCGCCCGCCTAAGAGCGAGAGAGACAGACATAAAATCATTGTCACGTAAAACTTTCGCCCGTATACCGACTTTACAGGCAACCAGTTTTTCGATTATTTTAAGTATAAATTGTTAATTTAGAAAGGTGTTGATGTGTCTACTGTCACGTTGAGCTAGGGTGACATATTAAATAATAAAAAAATTAGTTTAGAAATAAATAATTATATTAATAAAGTTAAGCTATAATGACTAAATAGAATTAGAAGGGTCGGGGTTCTTTTACTCTAACTAGCAATGGTCTTCGAGTTGCATCGCGAATTGTCTACTTAGGTGTAGAACGATAGGCTTCCCTGCGGGTCGGGTCGAAGTTCACCAAGGCGGCGGCAGCAGGGTAAGCTTAGAAGTCGCCTGCCGGTAGACTGCAGGCGTCAACAGGAAGTACCAGTGGTTGTATTCACCGGATTTGTTGGTAGAATTGAAAAAAAACCTGGAATCATTATTTTGGCCATTTAATCCAATGTCCAGTTTTTCACCCTGACTGCAACATGATGATCATTTCGATTAAAAGCAGGAATGAAGCGTCTACTTGCAGTAGCTAGACTGTGTACTTTTATTAGTGATCGAGATGAGGCAGTCAATGTTTATGGCAAACGAGCAGAAGGACTACAGGATAAATTTCAAGAACTTAAAGATTAATTTTAATTTAGCTAATAGCAATGAGCAAAACAAATAATGAAAGTGATGATGAAAGATGAAATTAAATACTTTTTATACTAGGTACTTTAATTACATAATAGTTTAAAAATCAAATCTACGTTTAAACTCACTTTTCTAAAGTAGTTGTGTCACTTTGCACGGTTAGAAGTCATGGCAATGCCATGTCAAAACAACACGAGGCAAGTCACATTTACAACTAACAAAATATAGCTAACCACACTTATAATATAATTAAACAACTTACCCTATAGTTTTGGGGTTTTTCACTATTAAGTATTTAGAACTACTTTTAGAAGCAATTTAGTATAAGGTAGAATATCTTATCTATAATACAAAATGTAAGTCGCATATCTTGCCGATAGCTGGTAAGGTGTGAGTGTGGTCAGTAGAGGGGATTCGTTGGTTCTGGCGCACTTCCCCCCAACCTCAACCCCCCTCGCCTAAAAAAAGCTCACCAACTTTTTCCTGCTTTGTACGACTCGCGCTTGACCACTCTCAAAACATCGTTGGTTCTGGCGCACTACCCTCCAACCTCAACCCCTCGCCTAAAAAAAAGCTTACCAACTTTTCTGCTTTGTACGACTCGCGCTTGACCACTCTCAAAACATCGTTGGTTCTGGCTCACTACCCTCCAACCCCAACCCCTCACCTAAAAACTTTTCTGCCCCGCACGACTCGCGCTTGCCCACTCTCAAAACCACCCCTGTGTCTGGGGTGTGGCGACTCGCGCTTGACCACTCTCAAAACCACCCCTGTGTCTGGGGCTATGTCGACTCACGCAACCAACCCCTGTGTCTGGGGGCTATGTCGACTCACGCTTGACCAAAACTACTGCGTGACGTCACAGTGGCTCCTGTGTATAACTTGTCTCTAGTTTTGTTATGTAATTACATCATTATCGTAATGGGTTATCATGTTTTTCCCCGTTCATAATAAAGTTATTCCTATTTAATTACAATGATGTTGGTGGTGACATTCCAAAAACTAGTCCCCCGAGGGTGTATCTCAAGGTTTTAGGGGTGTGTCCACTCACGCTTTACAAAAACAACCTGGAGACGTGTCGGTTCACGCTTGATATGACTTGACATGTTATACCTACAGAAAATCTTCAATTCAAGTCGGTCGAAGTTAAAGAGAAAAGCTGATAATAGTGTTAAAGATTTACAACTAGCATTGACGTCATCATGATGTGTCAAATATGTGATTTACAGGTTAAGCAAAGATTCTATGCTCAGCACTTACGATCTAAGAAACACAAATAGAAATGTCTTATTCTTAATCATAATTTACTTTATGTGTCTGTTATATCACTCGTGAAGTATTTATAGCATCAATTGAAGAATCAATACTATTTTATTATTCATGCAGATTTTGATCAGGAAACAAAAGATTTAAAAAATTCTTTTGAATTTTTAAATTTGACTATTAGGAATTGGATAAAAAATGGTGAATTAGAAAATTATTCAGAACCTTTAAGTGATGACATTAAAAATAAAATGTACGGGGATCTTCGTATATTCGTAAAAAAGAACGATCAACAATGTTTTAAGAGGACTGTATCCTGCAAATACACATTCCGATAGGGTATCATCATACTTGAGGCATTAAAATAAACTAACGTTTAATAATATTCAGTTCCCAATCAAATTATCTGATATACCCAAGGTAGAAAATCAAAATGACATTAGCATTAATATGTTTGAATTAGAGTTTAACAAAGAAAAAAAACTTTACAAAATGTTCTAATTAATTACAAATTAACTTATTATTTTTAAACAACGGTTGAAATGGTCATTATTGTATTTATCACGCTTGGTAAATAAACAAATAACAAATTGAAATGACACTATTCATATCTGGGCCGGTTGCCGTAACTATTTTTAATCTAAAGTTAATTTAATTAATCACCAGAAACATGAATGTGCTCAAATTTTTACTGAATAACTAGGAATTCATAAAAAAGAAAAATATTGGTTTAATAGGGAAACAAATAATGATGAAATCTATTTTGATAAATTTCAAAGAATATTAAAATTACATTTTATAATATATGCAGACTTTGTAGCTCATTTAAAACCCTCCTATTGTCACCTATTGTGTCCCTGATCCATCGAAGTCATATACGTAAACAATACATGAACATGTAGTTTGTTCTTATGGATAATATATAAAATGTTCATATGATGATAAACTGTCTATATACAGAACATACTCAGAGCCTAATTGTACAAAAATGTTTATGGAAAGCATTAACAAAGATATTAGCAATATACATAAGATAAATTGTTTTCAAAAATGTCCACTTTCTTTAACTAATGAAGAGAAGGAATCTATAAGAAAATCGCAATTATTTTATATTAGGTGATGAAATCACAGTAGACTATGACTGGAATACTAGTAATTTTAGAGGTGTTAGTCACGAATTATTTAGTAGCACAAAGTATCGTGTTCCATTTTTCATTCCTATTCTATTTCACAATCTAAACAATTATGATGCTCATTTTATTGTTCATGCTTTGAATTTTAAAGATTGAGAAATAAAAATAATTCCGCAAAATAAGTAAAAATATAATTCATTCTCATGTAAACCTAATATGTCGTATAGTTCATTTGCGGTTTTTAGATTATTTTTAATTTATGATCTACTAGAGTTTAGATATATAGAATATTATATAAAGACCAATTTGCAGAATTAAGAAATCAATTACAAACGAATTTTAATAAACTTATTAGGAAAGGTGTTTTTCTTCATGAATTTGTTAATTCTTATGAGTCCTTAAAAATTACATCTCTTCCAAATCAAGACGCTTTCTTTAACTCTTTAATACCAGTGTATCAAATTATAATTATAAACATGCTCAAAACGATGTCAGCCCAATTTAAATGTAAAAATATGTTGGAATATTCCAATCTATATTTAAGAACTTATGTAATGCTACTCACTGATATTTCTGATAACTTTAGAATTTTTATATCTAATGTGATATAATTGTAATTATTTATTTTCTTCTTTTTACACTAAGCTGTACACCTATCTATAATATATTTTTGCCACGGAAAATGAGCTCTATTTTAAAATTAACCTGTAACCTTAAGTACCCTGAACATTTACATGATCTTAATTCAGATTTACCTTTATGCCCTGAAAAACATTGTAAACGATTACAGTAAAGATAAGAAATTAGTATCAAAGTTTTATAATAAAACTAAAATATAATTTACTATAGAAATCTCAAACAATGTTTACAACTTACTATGAAGTTAATTAGGGTTCATAGAGTTTTACAGTTTAAGCATAGTCCTTAGTTGAAATATATATAGATTTAAATACACAAGTAAGAACTACAGCTAAAAGTGACTGAAAAAGATTTTTATAAATAATACATTCTTTGGTAAGTCTGTAGACTCTCGAAATACTTCACCATTGTAATACGCAAGTTTCGTTTTATTAAAGTTTAATTATAAAGTAACCATAAATGTTATCATTAGGATAGTCTGAAGTATCGAAAAAAAAATCTAAGTCAGATTTTACATCATTATAAAAATTATCTGTAAATACATATTAAACGAAGCTACCCGTATCAGGGTATTATAACTTGACACTATTATCTTATTTTTTTGTGCATGGTATAATAATGAAAGTTATACATCAAAATTTTTATATTTCCAATATACAAAATCGTAACAAGTATTTCGAGAGTCCTACAGAATTCTCAAAAATTAATAAAACTTGTTGTAGACTTATAATTGCTTGAAGTAATTGCCGAATCTAAAGATTTCAAAAAAGTGAGACAAAAAAAAGAGATTTATTTGGAGAACTAAATAATAACAATTATATCACATTAGATATAACAAATTCTAAAGTTATCAGAAATATCAGTGAGTAGCATTACATAAGTTCTTAAATATAGATTGGAATATTCCAACATATTTTTACATTTCAATTGAGCTGACATAACAAATTCATGAAGAAAAACACCTTTCCTAATAAGTTTATTAAAATTCGTTTGTAATTGATTTCTTATTTCTGCAAATTGGTCTTTATATAATATTCTATATATCTAAACTCTAGTAGATCATAAATTAAAAATAATCTAAAAACCGCAAATGAACTATATGACATATTAGGTTTATTTGAGAATGAAATATATTTTTACTTATTTTGCGGAATTATTTTTATTTCTCAATCTTTAAAGTAATTGCCGAATCGAAAGTTTTCAAGAAAAGTGTGACAAAAAAAGAGATTTATTTGGAGAACTAAAAGTCTACAACAAATTTTTTTTAATTTTTTGTGTAAAATAGTATGTTTCACACTTCGAATTCTGCACGTGAACTATTTACATTTGTGATACATAGACACGACTTATAATTCTCCAAATAAATATCTTTTTTTCACAAATACACGTTTTTCAACATTTTCCATATTTTACCAAAGAATGTATTATTTATAAAAATCTTTTTCAGTCACTTTTAGCTGTAGTTCTTACTTGTGTATTTAAATCTATATATATTTCAACTAAGGACTATGCTTAAACTGTAAAACTCTATGAACCCTAATTAACTTCATAGTAAGTTGTAAACATTGTTTGAGATTTCTATAGTAAATTATATTTTAGTTTTATTATAAAACTTTGATACTAATTTCTTATCTTTACTGTAATCGTTTACAATGTTTTTCAGGGCATAAAGGTAAATCTGAATTAAGATCATGTAAATGTTCAGGGTACTTAAGGTTACAGGTTAATTTTAAAATAGAGCTCATTTTCCGTGGCAAAAATATATTATAGATAGGTGTACAGCTTAGTGTAAAAAGAAGAAAATAAATAATTACAATTATATCACATTAGATATAAAAATTCTAAAGTTATCAGAAATATCAGTGAGTAGCATTACATAAGTTCTTAAATATAGATTGGAATATTCCAACATATTTTTACATTTAAATTGGGCTGACATCGTTTTGAGCATGTTTATAATTATAATTTGATACACTGGTATTAAAGAGTTAAAGAAAGCGTCTTGATTTGGAAGAGATGTAATTTTTAAGGACTCATAAGAATTAACAAATTCATGAAGAAAAACACCTTTCCTAATAAGTTTATTAAAATTCGTTTGTAATTGATTTCTTAATTCTGCAAATTGGTCTTTATATAATATTCTATATATCTAAACTCTAGTAGATCATAAATTAAAAATAATCTAAAAACCGCAAATGAACTATACGACATATTAGGTTTACATGAGAATGAATTATATTTTTACTTATTTTGCGGAATTATTTTTATTTCTCAATCTTTAAAATTCAAAGCATGAACAATAAAATGAGCATCATAATTGTTTAGATTGTGAAATAGAATAGGAATGAAAAATGGAACACGATACTTTGTGCTACTAAATAATTCGTGACTAACACCTCTAAAATTACTAGTATTCCAGTCATAGTCTACTGTGATTTCATCACCTAATATAAAATAATTGCGATTTTCTTATAGATTCCTTCTCTTCATTAGTTAAAGAAAGTGGACATTTTTGAAAACAATTTATCTTATGTATATTGCTAATATCTTTGTTAATGCTTTCCATAAACATTTTTGTACAATTAGGCTCTGAGTATGTTCTGTATATAGACAGTTTATCATCATATGAACATTTTATATATTATCCATAAGAACAAACTACTTGTTCATGTATTGTTTACGTATATGACTTCGATGGATCAGGGACACAATAGGTGACAATAGGAGGGTTTTAAATGAGCTACAAAGTCTGCATATATTATAAAATGTAATTTTAATATTCTTTGAAATTTATCAAAATAGATTTCATCATTATTTGTTTCCCTATTAAACCAATATTTTTCTTTTTTATGAATTCCTAGTTATTCAGTAAAAATTTGAGCACATTCATGTTTCTGGTGATTAATTAAATTAACTTTAGATTAAAAATAGTTACGGCAACCGGCCCAGATATGAATAGTGTCATTTCAATTTGTTATTTGTTTATTTACCAAGCGTGATAAATACAATAATGACCATTTCAACCGTTGTTTAAAAATAATAAGTTAATTTGTAATTAATTAGAACATTTTGTAAAGTTTTTTTTTCTTTGTTAAACTCTAATTCAAACATATTAATGCTAATGTCATTTTGATTTTCTACCTTGGGTATATCAGATAATTTGATTGGGAACTGAATATTATTAAACGTTAGTTTATTTTAATGCCTCAAGTATGATGATACCCTATCGGAATGTGTATTTGCAGGATACAGTCCTCTTAAAACATTGTTGATCGTTCTTTTTTACGAATATACGAAGATCCCCGTACATTTTATTTTTAATGTCATCACTTAAAGGTTCTGAATAATTTTCTAATTCACCATTTTTTATCCAATTCCTAATAGTCAAATTTAAAAATTCAAAAGAATTTTTTAAATCTTTTGTTTCCTGATCAAAATCTGCATGAATAATAAAATAGTATTGATTCTTCAATTGATGCTATAAATACTTCACGAGTGATATAACAGACACATAAAGTAAATTATGATTAAGAATAAGACATTTCTATTTGTGTTTCTTAGATCGTAAGTGCTGAGCATAGAATCTTTGCTTAACCTGTAAATCACATATTTGACACATCATGATGACGTCAATGCTAGTTGTAAATCTTTAACACTATTATCAGCTTTTCTCTTTAAACTTCGACCGACTTGAATTGAAGATTTTCTGTAGGTATAACATGTCAAGTCATATCAAGCGTGAACCGACACGTCTCCAGGTTGTTTTTGTAAAGCGTGAGTGGACACACCCCTAAAACCTTGAGATACACCCTCGGGGGACTAGTTTTTGGAATGTCACCACCAACATCATTGTAATTAAATAGGAATAACTTTATTATGAACGGGGAAAAACATGATAACCCATTACGATAATGATGTAATCACATAACAAAACTAGAGACAAGTTATACACAGGAGCCACTGTGACGTCACGCAGTAGTTTTGGTCAATCGTGAGTCGACATAGCCCCCAGACACAGGGGTTGGTTGAGTGAGTCGACATAGCCCCAGACACAGGGGTGGTTTTGAGAGTGGTCAAGCGCGAGTCGCCACACCCCAGACACAGGGGTGGTTTTGAGAGTGGGCAAGCGCGAGTCGTGCGGGGCAGAAAAGTTTTTAGGTGAGGGGTTGGGGTTGGAGGGTAGTGAGCCAGAACCAACGATGTTTTGAGAGTGGTCAAGCGCGAGTCGTACAAAGCAGAAAAGTTGGTAAGCTTTTTTTTAGGCGAGGGGTTGAGGTTGGGGGGAAGTGCGCCAGACCAACGAATCCCCTCTACTGTGGTCGAGGCAGCTAGACCAAGTGGCGCGCGCACAAAACTCGCCAAACCGGTTCAGAGGTAGCCGGGCGATGATGTTAGGTGATTAGATATCTACTAATAGAATAATTTACTTGTCCTTTATAAGTTTTGAAAGATTTATGTTTAATATGTATATTAAATTTATTTTTGTATTTTAGCATTAATTGTTATATTGTTTAGATATAGAAAATATAAACTAGATTTAAGTGTTTAGAACTAATTAGCTTCAGTTTTAATTTTATTAAGGGTTTATAATTAAATTTAATTAAGTTTTATTTTTATTGAATATTTTATTTACTACGAAGTTTTACCGTAAGCGTTACCCTACCTCATCGTGTTGGTTAATAAAGAGTCTTAAATCATGCCAAATCTGTGGAACTAGCAATCTAATTAAAATATACAGGAACCTATTTATGATAAAGGATTACATTTATTTTCTTAATTAATTTTATTTTCTTATCATAGTTTTATTTTTCTGACAGTACAAATTGTTAGCTGGGTACTGCAGCGAAAGGGGGCGTAATGCTGCTTTAACTATAATATACCTTTAGGTACGGGACCTATCTGCTTACGTGAAACATTAGGCATATTAGAGAGGTCTTTTGTATTCTCTTATTGTCCTTTTTAGGGTTTCAGTACATCAAAAGAAAAAAACCGGCCAAGTGCGAGTTAGACTCGCGCACCGGGGGTTCCGTACCTACCACCATTTATTGAATATAAAAAACACAAACAAATTTTTTTTTTAACGGGTTGTTTGAATGAAAGGTAAATTGCGGTTTACGATTTATGTCGTAATAAAAAAAAACTACTTACTAGATCTCGTTCAAACCGATTTTTGGTGGAAGTTTGCATGGTAATGTACTTCATATATTTTTTTTAGTTTTATCTTTCTCTTATTTTAGAAGTTACAGGGGGGGACACACACATTTTGCCACAGTGTCTCTCGCGCAAACTATTCAGTTAAGAAAAAAATTATATGAGAAACCTCAATATCATTTTTAAATACCTATCGATAGATACCAACAAGTAAGGGTTTGATGAAAAAAAAATTTTGCGTTTCAGTTCTAAGTATGGGAAACCCTAAAAATTTATAGTTTTTTTTCTATTTTTGTGTGGAAAACCTTAATGCGGTTTACAGAATACATCTACTTACCAAATTTCAACAGTATAGTTCTTATAGTTTCGGAAAAAAGTGGCTGTGACATACGGACGGACAGACAGACCGATATGACGAATTTATTAGGGTTCCGTTTTTTTGCCATTTGGCTACGGAACCCTAAAAAGGAACCCTTATAAGACCACTTTGTTGTCCGTCTGTCTGTCTGTTTGTCAAGACCCTTTTTCTCGGGATAGCGTAAAGGTATCACGTTAAAATTAATATTAAATACTAAGGTCTACGGTCCTTTGACGCTGTAAAAAAACCAAGCTTCTATGTTAGTAAAATAAAAAAAGGCCGAAAATTTTGGGATTCACAAATAAATTAAAACGTATGGGGTAATTTCCGTTGTCCTAGAATCCTGAAAAGTGGCAAAAAGCCAATGCCATGTAGCACACATAAAGGAAAAAATCCGAGAACCGATTTTTTTGGCGATTATAAACTTATTTGCAGTCGGTAAACTAATCGCCACCTATGTCGATGTATTGAGACAACAGTTGTCAAACGGCAAAGTTAAGTTTGTCCCTCGGTACAGTTCACTTTTTACGGGACCCTCGGTGCGCGACTCAAAATTGCACTCGACCGGTATTTTTAATCTGAGGCGACTATTATCATATTAATATTCCTATACTCAAATAACATTATACAAAGTTAACACTTAGCTCTCATTTTCCTCGGTGTCCAGTGTCCTCTTTTCTAAACCTTCTTCTTTACAGGTTTACAATCGCTTTTGGGACATGCTAGGTATTTATTTATGCTGTAAGAGATGCGCCGATATTTGACAATGGAGTGTCTGACGTTGACTCTACTGGCTACACAGAGACATTTTATAATACCTTAGGGCTTCCTAGTGAAATAAAGAAATCGGCCCAACATGTAAACAAGACTTATGGAAAAAGAAACAACCCGGCGTCCGATTGTTTGTGTTCAAACTATCTGACACCGTCTCTTACAGCTTCGTAATATCACGATAAAGTATTTACTGCGATAAGACGTTCGCTAGCATTTCTACCTCCTTTTATCCTTTCGAGAGGTCGTAAGCTCTACATATTTCCCACCGATCGGCCAGAAAATTATAGCAACTCGTTGCGTATAATTTTTTATTCGCTATCTATAAACTACCCATCGAAATATTAATGGTGGGAAAATTACATTATCCTACTGATTTTAACCTAAAACCGGGACACTTCGTCACGCGATGCTAAGCCACATGCCGATGGTAAATTAACTAATTAGGAATCCCTTTTAGATTTTATTAATTTTCCTTCAGATAAACCACGGTAAGGATCCGACAGACACGGCACTACCAACCTCCTTATCAAACACTAACTGTCTAAATGTTGGGCAAACTCCCTTCAAATTAAATCATTAATTAAGCCAACGCAAAACGTTTTAGTTTTGACTTTTGAAGTCAAACCTTAGAAACATTATCTATACATATAAAAGGCTTTGTCCTGAATGACTGATGGATCAACGCACAGCCTAAACCGCTGATCATAGGGACCTAAAACTTAGAGGGTGTGTTATTTGTATGACGTAGGCATCCGATAAGAAAGGATTTTCCGGAATTCTACCCCTAAGGGGGTGAAAAGGGGGGCAAAGTTTGTATGGGACAACGTGATTCCTTGGTCCAATCTACTTCAAATTTTGCATAAACCTTTTTTAACAGAATTGATGGAAGACGTGTTTCGTATTTCATTGAAATTCATTCCCTAACGGTGTTAAAAAGGGGTAGAAAGTTATTTGCTTCGAAGTTGATATCCAATACATGCACTAAGGAGTAGTGCTTTTGATTTTAATTACATTTTATTTTGACACATGTTTTAAAACTAAAAAGGTTGAACTTACTTAAAAACATAAACAACTTCAATACACTTTAAAATTGGAATTTCTCGAATGTCACCGTACTATATTAGTATCTCATTTAAGGGGCAAGTATTATATTCTGTTTGTTAAATGGTTTCTAAGGTCAAAGAGGTTATGCGTTTTTTAGGTGTTTGATTTTTTGTGTACAATAATACTCAGTTTTCTTTTTCTACCTATCTTATATACATACAAAATGCTTTGTCCTGAATGCCTGACGGATCAACGCCAAACAGCTGATCTTAGAGACCTGAAACTTCGAGGATGTGTTCTTTGTATGACGTAGGCATCCGATAAGATAAGGTTTTACGGAAAGGGTGAAGTGCGAGTCGGATTCACGCAATAAGGGTAAATCGATTGTAATGAAATTTTGGTAAGTTTTTATGCACACGCCGGGAAATGTATCTGAGAAAGAAAAAATGGTCAAGTGCGAGTCGGACTCGCGCAATAAGGGTAAACAGATTTTAATGACATTTTGGTAAGTTGTTATGCAAACGCCGGAGAAGGTTCCTGAGAAAAAAAGGGTCAAGTGCGCGTCGGACTGGCGCAATAGGGTAAACCGATTGTAATGAAATTTTGGTAAGTTGTTATGCGCACGCCGGGGAAAGTTTCTGAATTAGCACAACCGTATTAGGTTGTTTTAAAAAAGAAACAACGTTTGCCGGTTCAGCTATATTTATAAAAAGAAAAAAATGACTGGCTGACTGACTAATCGATCAATGAACAGCTGAAACCGCTGTGTCTAGAAGCATGACATTTTGCACAAACGTTCCTTAAATGACGTAAGTGTGCACTGTGTACAAGGGATTTTTGGAAATTAATCCCCTAAGGGGGTAAAATATGGGTTTGCAGTTTGCATGGAAATGGCAAAAACTTGGCTTAAACGTTAAAAATTAAGATTCACGTGATTCACGGTTTTTAAAAAAAAAGATTCTCTAGACGGCAAAATAGATGATGAAAATGTGTATGAGATTTCCGATGTTATTGTATGTAAAACAGTGAACAGTCAAAAGCTGTTTTTTTTAAAAAGTTTACGCAGACGAAGTTGCGGTAATAAGCTAGTACACTATGATGCTAGTATATCCAGATATACTACGTTAATTGCTATCTATATTATATATATAATCTTAAAATTATCTACAAAAAAAATTCCGTGATAGCATCCTACGAATAACCCACAGTGACCATTTGTATGCAATTGATAGTTCTCTTTGTGTGTTATACTTTCGTAGTTATTTTGCCCAATATATTATGAAATATCTATCTATAAATATTATATATATATAGATAGAATAGAATAGAATAGAATAAAATTTATTTGAGTCACAAACCTTAGTGTTGCAGTGTGACGTCAAATCGGTTTCTGCCCAGCATATGCTGTGAGAAATCACATATATATGTATATATATATATATATATATATGAATGTAATGTATGTAAAATAACAGAAGTGTATAGTTAATATACCGCACAAATAATATTGTCTACGTAAAAATTAGAAATTGATCAGCATCCAATGCCCGGTAACGTTTATATTTGCGATATTTTCTAAAATATTAGGAACCTACTTTAATATTAGGTAAAGATTAACAATAAGAGCTTACACTTTTTCACTTATTTTTGACACTTGTTAATCAAACACCACGAAATTTTGAAGACATGTTTTAGTAATAAATATCTAGGTCTGCAGTGTGCCAGTTTTCTATAAAATTTTATAGTTCAAAAGTTATACAAGATTCTTGTTTTTCATACAAATGGTTTTCAAAAAGATTTCTAGTCAACAGAACGTTTTACAAGATTTTGGAAAAACCACAGACCTAGTATTCGGCTTGGGATTATGACTAAGAAATTTCACAATGATTGATCAGTTAATGTCAAAAACAAATGAGAAATTCGTTTGTATGAAGTTTGTATGGAGCTACGATCGCCGAAAATGCCGAAAGCGCCGAAATGCAACCGTTAACTCCTGACCACGTAGTCAGGTTGTAGTTTAAATAATAAGGGTAAACAAGACATATTATACACTTCTTTATTTTGTCGGGTAACAATGTTTCTTTTATCGCTATGGCCGCGGTACACACCTTATTATTGCGACTATTATTTTGATTTTTGAACATCAAACTACTAGGCAAGTGTGCACCGTGACGATAGCGATCATAGAAACGTCGTTACCGGACCAATTATTTTTAAGTTGTTTTTAAGGTAACCTTAGCAGATAGTTAAATGTTAAAATGTCTTTCGAACACATAATAAACTCCCTCG
The DNA here is from genome assembly GCA_946406115.1 of Apoda limacodes. Lineage (NCBI taxonomy): Eukaryota > Metazoa > Arthropoda > Insecta > Lepidoptera > Limacodidae > Apoda > Apoda limacodes. The sequence goes on along the minus strand of OX291540.1, from coordinate 551,674 downwards.
ATATACTATTGTTATATTAAGTATGTTACATTCATAAACCTGGGTGGCATAAACCGCACACGCACACGCTCATGCACACGCACACGCACACGCACACGCACACGCACACGCACACGCACACGCACACGCACACGCACACGCACACGCACACGCACACGCACACGCACACGCACACGCACACACGCACACGCACACACGCACACGCACACACACCGCCATCTATTTTTTTTTTATTTACATGTATACAGCAGGAGCTGAAGCTGACAATATCTTGCTTTATTTATTTATTTTGTACTAAAATGCTGCATGTTGGTCTCTGCAGGTGTGACGTCATCGGAGCGCATGCGCTCGCCCGACCGCGAGGGGGCACGGGAGGGGCGCGCGGCGGCGCTGCGAGAACGGTTTGAGCGGGGGGAGCCATTCGGTGCGGGAAAGGCGATGGAGGAGGAGGGGACCGGGGACACGCACGGAGACATCGACGACGCGAAGCTCTTCGACGAAGGTACGACGCACTCAAGTGCACCCGCTTTATATAAAAACTAGAGTTTAAGTATTTCGCTAGTTGCGTAACCAGCTCGCGTGGTGTTTGTGGTGTAAACCTCTCATCACTAATTTTTACTTACGAAGACTACCACTACTGGAAGAACAATAGGTTTCAATAAATCATCACTATTACGGTCATCTTGAAATTTTGGAAAATCGACTCAATATTTAATATCTGCGACCCCGAAAACCCCTAGGTGGAGATTTCATCCAGATCGGTAAACGAATTTTTCGACCGCCAGCTTGGGACCACCATCTTGATTTTTTTTTCCGCCACGCGGTTTCTCTTTGTCACCCTTTACAACATTTGTTGTTCGTTGAATTAAATGTTTTGTATGGCGGCCATGTTTTTTTCCGCCATTTCAAAGATCTGAAAGATTTTCAACAATCACGGTAACATTTTCATCAAACATTACATACATTTTTTTCACCCCCGGAGAAGTCTCAAGGGAGAATAAAAGGCTTCAATCAATTGTCACTATGGCGGCCATCTTAAAATTTTGGAAAAACAAAAAAAATACTTAATATTTAGTATCAGCGGCCCCGAAAACCCCCGGATGTAAAGTTTCAGCCGAATCGGTGAACAAATGTTTTAGACCGCCATTACAAATCCGCCATCTTAATTTTTTTTCAACCAGGCAGTTGCTCTTCAGTGCCCTTTATAACATTTGTTCGAGCACCCCCTTCCTATGGCAAATCGTTTTTGAGATAAAATATACTTCGTTGAATATTTGAATGGTACCCATGTTGTTTAAATCCACCTCCTATTTGGTCGAGATATCCTTCATTGAATTGAAAGTTTTGTATGAAGGCCATGTTGTATTTTGCTATTTCGAAACTATAAAATTTTTCCCATACTCACGGGACCATTTCTATCAAATCCTCCATACATCATTTTCACCTCCGAAGACTCCTTCTGGGAGAACAATAGACCCCAAAAAAACAGCAATATGGCGGCCATCTTGAAATTTTGAAAATCAAAAAACCGACTCAATATTCCGACCCCGAAAACCCCTATATGCAAAATTTCAGCCGGATCGGTAAACAAATTTTTTTGACCGCCATTTTTAATCCGCCATCTTGAATTTTTTTTTACCAGGCAGTTGCTTTTTGGTTCCTTTTTCCACATTTGTTCGAGCACCCCCCTCCTATATCAAATAGTTTTCGAGATATCCTTCGTTGAATGTTTGTATGGCGGCTATATTGTTTTCCCCCATTTTAAAGTTTTGAAAGTTTTCCCATACTCACGGGAGAATTTCGATCAAACCCCCTTTGCATCATATTCACTCCCGGAGACTCCTTCTGGTGATTAAAAGGCTTCAATAAATCATAACTATTACTAAATTTTAGAAAATCGAAAAACCGACTCAACATTAAGTATCAGCGACCCCGACAATCCCCAGATGCAAAATTTCAGCTGAATCAGTGAACAATATTTTTTGGCCGCCATTTTGAATCCCCCTTTTTTATTTTTTTGCCCACCAAGCCGATGCTCTTTCTGGTGCCCTTTACATCACTTGTTCGAGCACAAATGACCTACTATTGTAAATAGTTTTCAACATATCCTTTGTTTAATATTTGTATGACAGCCATGTTTTTTTCCGCCATTTTGTTTTTTTTCACCGGCGATAGAATTTGACCAGGGTATCAGTTTACATCGTGAAAAAATTATCCCCCTCAAGACAATATTTTCTGCGGGCTGCATGCTCCCTCCCTGATGCGGTTTTAGAAGATCTGGAAGTTTTCCCATACTCACGGTACCATTTCGATCAAACCTCCCATAAATTATTTTCATCCCCGGAGACTTCTACCGGAAGACTAAAAGGCTTTATCAGCACTTTGGCGGCCAAAACCAACTCAATATTAAATATCAGTGACCCCAAACATCCCCGGATGCAAAGTTTCAGCCATATTGGTGAACAAATGTTTTCGACCGCTATTTTAAATCCGCCATATTGATTTTTTTTCCGCTGGGCAGTTGCTCTTAAGTATCCTTTACAATATTTGTTTGAGCACCCCCCTCCTAAAGCACATAGTTTTCGAGATATCCTTCATTGGATCAAATGTTTTGTATAGCAGTTTGTATATTGTTTTGTATATTGTTTTCCGCCTTTTTATTCAAATCTTGCAGTATTCTGATAGTCACAGCACCATTTCGATCGAACCCCCTATACATCATTTTCGCCCCCGGAGACTCCTTCTGGCAGACTAAGAGGCTTCAATAAATCATCATTATGGCGGCCATATTGAAAATTCGGAAAATCAAAAAACCGACTGAATGTTTAGTATCAGCGACCCCGAAAACCCCCGGATGCAAAATTTCAGCCGGATCAGAGAACACAATTTTTCGACCCCCATTTTGATTTTTTTTCCGCCAAACAGTTGCTATTTGGTGCCCTTTACAATATTTGTTCTAGCATAGGAGGGGTTCCTATCGCAAATAGTTTCCAGATATCTTTCGTTGAATTGAATGTTTTGTATGGGCGGCCATGTTATTTTCCACCATTTTGAAAATCTTAGTTTCCTTATACTCACGGAACAATTTCGGTCAAACCAGCCATACATCATTATGGCGACCATCTTTTCAGCCGGATGGGTAAACAAATATTTTCGCCCACCATATTGAATCCACCATCTTGAATTTGTCTCCAGCAGGCAGTTGCACCTCATTGCCATTTACAATTTTTGTTCGAGCAATCCCCTCCTATAGCAAATCGTTTTTAAGATATCCTTCATTGAATTGAATGTTTGGTATTGGCGTTTTCCACCATTTTGTAAATCTGAAAAATTTCCCATACTCACGGTACCATTTTCATCAAACCCCCCATGTACATTATTTTCACCCACGGAGACTGCTTGGTGATTAAAAGCTTTCGATAAAATAATCACTATGGCGGCCATCTTGAAATTTTTGAAATCTACAAATCGACTCAATTTTCAATATTTAGTGCTAGCGATCAAGGAAACCCCCGGATGCAAAGTGTCAGTAGGATCGATGAAGAAATTATTTCGGCTACCATTTTGAATCCGCCATCTTGAATTTTTCCGTAATGAAGATGCTCCTCGTTGCCCTTTACAACATATGTTCGAGCACCCCCTTCCTATAGCAAACAGTTTTTGAGATAATATAATGTTTTGTATGGGCGGCCATGTTGATTTTTGCCTTTGCATCTGGAATGTTAACCATACTCACCGGCCCATTTCCATCAAACCCCCCTTATACATTATTTTCACCTCCGGAGGCTCCTTCTGGGAGGACAATAGGCTTCAATAAAACATAACTATGGCGGCCATCTTGGAATTTTGGAAAATCAATAAATCGTCTCAATATTTAGTGTCAGCAAACCATAAAAACCCAGATGCAAATTCTCAGCTGGATCAGTGAACAAATATTTCCAACCGCCACTTGAATCCGCCATCTTGAATTTTTTTCTACCAATCATCATTGCCGCAGTTTCCCCATACTCACAGGACCATTTTGATTAAACCCCCCATACATCATTTTCACCCCCGGAGATTCATGTGAGAATAATAAGCTTTAATAAAATATCACTATGGCAGCCATCTTGAAATTTTGGAAAATCGAAAAAACAACCAATTATTTAAGATCAGCGACCCCGAAAACCCCCGACGCAAAATTTCAGCCAGATCGGTGAAGAAATGTTTTCGACCGCCATTTTGTATCAGCCATCTTAATTTTTTCCTGTAGGCAGTTGCTCTTTGGTGTCCTTGATAATATTTGTTCGAGCACCTCCCTCCCATTGCAAATCGTTTCTGAGATAATATAATGTTTTGTATGAGCGGCCATGTTGTTTTCCGCCATTTTGAATATCTGGCAGTTTCCCCATACTCAAAGGAACATTTTGATTAAACCCCCCATACATCATTTTCACCCCGGAGACTTCTTCTAGGAGAATGATAGACTTAAATAAATCATCACTATAGCGGCCATCTTGAAATTGAAAAATCGACCAAATATTTAATATCAGAGACCCCGAAATCTCCCGGATTTTCGACCGCCATTTTGAATCGGCCATCTTGATTTTTTTTCCTTTAGGCAGTTGTTCTTTGCTGTCCTTGACAATATTTTTTCGAGCACCTTCCTCCTATAGCAATTCGTTTTCGACATATTCTTCGTTGAATTGAATATATTGTAGGGCAGCCATGTAGTTTTCCGCCATTTTGAAGTTTTGAAAATTTTCCTATACTCACGGGACCATTCATGTCAAACCCTCCATACATCATTTTCACCTCCGAAGACTCCTTCTGGGAGAACAATAGACCCCAACAAAACAGCAATATGGCGGCCATCTTGAAATTTTGAAAATCAAAAAACCGACTCAATATTCCGTATCAGCGACTCCGAAAACCCCTATGTGCAAAATTTCAGCCGGTTCGGTAAACAAATTATTTTGACCGCCATTTTTAATCCGCAATCTTGAATTTTTTTTTACCAGGCAGTTGCTTTTTGGTTCCTTTTTCCACATTTGTTCGAGCACCCCCCTCCTATATCAAATATTTTTTGAGATATCCTACGTTGAATATTTGTATGGCGGCCATGTTGTTTTCCGCCATTTTGAATTTTTTTCATCGGTGATCAAATTTGACCGGGGTGTAGGTACACAAAGTACAAAAATTGTGCCTCGAAATGCCATAACTTAGGCGGGCTGCACCCTAACTTACTGATGAGGAGCAGTTTTCGAAGATCTGGAACTTTTCCCGTAGTCACCGGCCCGTAGTCGGTGAATCAGTGAGTGGTTCTGCAGCTTTATACTATACTAGCTTTTGCCAGCGGCTTCGCCCGCCCTGAATTTGGTAATCGGCGTAGGATTCTTACGGAAACTCCTCAATTATAGAAGAAAAACTTAAAAGTTGAAAATATTTTTAAATAATAGGTACCGCCCTTCCCACTCATGACTGCCCGCCAGCCTTGCACATTATAAATGCGTGCGCAGCACTTGATCATTATTTTGCTGACATGTTATTTTAAAACTGCGATATCTCCTCAGATATTCATTGAAATCGAATGATGTAAAGGGAAATTTTGTTTTAAATTAAAGACTTGTGATGAATAACGTATTTATTTGGATAAGGATTAATATCATGTTTATAGAAACACCTTCGCAAATAATGCATTATTTTAGAACAAATTTGTTTAGCATAAAAAAGGAGCCCACCTTAAAAGATAGACATATGCTGTCGCGGAATTTTTTAAAGAACTTTTAAAGAGGAACAATTCTGTAATACATGATTTTTGCGAAACTTTAATCATTTACGCAGCGCACGGAGCAGAAGCTCTTAAAAGGAGTAAAACCTCCCGATTTTGAAACATTCTTCCATGGTGCTCCGCTCCTATTGGTCTTAGCGTAATGATATATAGCCTATAGCCTTCCTCGATAAATGGGCTATCTAACACTGAAATATTTTTTAAAATCGGACCAATAGTTTCCTAGATTAGCGCGTTCAAACACACAAACTCTTCAGCTTTATATATTAGTATAGATAACCAGTTGTTGCTTATTGCCTTTTACAATATTTGTTCGAGCACTCCCCTCCTATAGCAAATCGTTTTCAAGATATCCTTCATTGTATCAAACGTTTTGTATGGCGGCCATGTTGTTTTCCGCCATTTTGAATATCTTGCAGTTTTCTCGTACTTACGGTAACATTTCCATCAAAACCCCCATACATAATTTTCACCCCCGGAGACTACCGCTGGCAGACTACAAGGCTTCAATAAATCATCACAATGGCGAACATTTTGAAATTTTGGAAAATGAAAAAATCGACTATATATTAAGAATAAGCGGCCCCGAATACCCCCGGATGTAAATTTTCAGCCAAGTTGGTGAACAAATGTTTTCGACCGCCATTTTGAATTCGCCATCACAATATTTGTTCGAGCCCTCCCCTCCTATAGCAAATCGTTTTCAAGATATCCTTCATTGTGTCACTATGGCAGCAATCTTGAAATTTTGGGAAATCGAAAAAACGATCCATTACTTAAGATAAGCAACCCCGTCAACCTCGGATGCAAAGTTTCAGTCGGTTCGGTGAACAAATTGTTTTGACCGCCATTTTGTATCCGCCGTCTTGATTTTTTTTCCGCCAGGCAAGTTGCTGCTCGGTGCCCTTAACAATATTTGCTTGAGCACCTACCTCCTATTGCAAATCGTTTCTAAGATGATATAATGTTTTATATGAGCGGCCATGTTGTTCTCAAAATGCCGTAGTTTAGGCGGGCTTCACCCTGACTCCCTGATGAGGAGCAGTTTTCGAAGATCTGGAAGTATTCCCATACTCACCGGCCCAGTTTGATGACTTTCCCCATACATCACTTTCAACCCCGGAGGCTCCTTCTGGGACAACAATTATGTCAATCAGTGAGTGAGGATATTTTGGGCGAGCGGGGCTTGCATGTAAAAGTTAGGGAATACGATGGTGGTTATGAATTGAGGAAATGGATTTGGTGGTCTGGTGGTCGCAAAGAGTAAGGTTGCACCTTTGCGGACCAAATTGACAATCTCCCAGCAGGAGTTGTCAGGAGCTACATTGCTGACTCGACTCCTCAACCATGTCTTCTCCACCTTGGGTCAATGGGTCCAATTTGACTCCTTCACGGCATGGACAGACAGCCAAATCATTTTGTCTTGGCTCAAGGCGTCCCTTCATGCCCTAGAGACCTTCGTGGCCAATCGTGTCTCCCAAATCCAGTCTTCTGCGGTGTCTCTGTCATTAATTTTATACATTGTGAATAAGTACGTCACATAGAGAAACACAAACATACAAAAACAGAAACACAATACACCACATATTACACAAACCGTGAACATAAAATCTGACGCCAAAATTTGGGTAAGTCCATGCAATTTTATTAAGGCCTACTTTGGCCCAGTTTTTACGATCCAATCTACTTTACAAACTGTTTTTAGCGTTACCTTTTTGTGTCTGAATACGACTTTATATACCAAAAAAAATTCTTATTTTAAATTAATTACATTTTAGTCCTATATGATAACCTATTTAAGTATTTCGTGTGGTCCGTCGCTTACAGTACCGTAAGGTTGTTTGCCACCTTAGTGGTATAAAAAAAAATTAGACGCTCAGACACAAGTACTTACTACTAAAAATATGACTTCATTAGACTTTTGAAACTTCTCGCATGGAGGTAGTAAACAAAATCGAAAAAAACCTGCATCAATATTACAAATATTTAAATAAAAAAACTGCATCAACCAAAAGTAATGATGAAGAACTGGTTGACCTAAAATTATTGGTGAAATGAAGAGAGCAGGGCAGGTGACATATAGTCGAGAGTTTCGACTTTCTACGGGGTTAAAAAAACATCATAATAAACGAAATTTCGTACGAAGAAACAGAAACAGCTTTAACCAAAATGTAATTATGGTAATCAAAATAATGTGAATGAAGCATATCTTAAAATTATTAAATTTAATTTAATTTTAATTTTTAAAATAAGCATTACATGGAAGTCACGACGAGGGTTTTTAAGAATTTGATTTATTCATGGTAAAAAACGAATACACAAGCATGTTTCAAAAACGAAACCAAAAAAAAACAATAAATCATGAAACAAAAAAACATGATAGAATTTCGAAATAAATGTTTGAAATTAATTCAAATGAAGATCAGGACTCTGCGCAAAATTAATTTGAGATGCAAATGCCATGACATTTGAGAATCGTGAGGACCACCAGAACTGGTATCGAAGCAGAAATAGACTATTAGATCTATATCGAAGACATTGTTTATTATTTTGGAAAATTATTTACCAATAGTTAGAAATCAGAACTCTTCGTAACATTGTTCAGGAATCCAGTTAGTGTTACCAATAAAGTCGAGGAGATCAGAACTCGTACTTGGTCGTCAGCAGATCAGAACTCGTACTTGGGCGTCAGCAGATCAGAACTCGTACTTGGGCGTCAGCAGATCAGAACTCGTACTTGGGCGTCAGCAGATCAGAACTCGTACTTGGGCGTCAGCAGATCAGAACTCGTACTTGAGCGGTAGCTGATCAGAACTCGTACTTGAGCGATAGCAGATCGTGGATTTTTAACAGATGTATTGTCAATATTTTTTTTATAATTTTACACTCGATAAATGATCAAAAGTCTTTGTAGCCTCGTTCAGGTATCCAAATAATTTTCCCAAAAAAATCCTAGAGGCTAGAAGTCTGGTACAAGCGGTTATTATTATCGAATCGGTTGTTTATCATTTTTTTTAATTATTTAACAGTATATAAATTATCGGAACTCTTTGAAAAATTGTGCATCCAGAAAAATCGTTGAGGCCAGAACTCTTATCTGTGCAGTAGCAGCTCCCGAGCTATTGTCACATTCGTTGTTTTTAATTTTTTTTTATTAATTTTCTTCAAGTTAGAATCAGAACTCTGTGCAGGATCGCTCAGATATTTAGAATCAGAACTCTGTGCAGGATCGCTCAGACATTTAGAATCAGAACTCTGTGCAGGATCGCTCAAACATTTAACGCGTGACTTCAAAAATTGTAGAGGCTAGAACTCGTACTTGAGCAGTTACCTCGAAGAAACGGGGATCACGAATTGTTAGCAAAATGTGTGTTTATAATTTTTACAAATTATTTACCAACATATAAAAATTGGAACTCGTCGTGGAGTTGTTAACGGATCGAAATAGTGTTCCCTGAAAAATTCTAGAGGCCATAACTCTCATGTAAGCGGTAGCGGATTATGATAAATAATATTATTTTAAAAAAAATGTTTAACACTAGATAAAGTATCAGAACTCTTTGAAGAATTGTTCAAGAATGTTAGACACGCCCCAGAAAAATCGTAGAGACCAGAACTTTTATCTATGCAGTAGCAGATCGTAAACTGAAATTAAATTCATTGCTTATCATTTTTTAATTTTTTTTTTGTTCAGCACAAATCAGAACTCTTCGCAGAATTGTTAAAGAATCGAAATAGTGTCACTTGGAAAATCCTGTAGGCCAGAACTCAAACCTAAGCAATAGCAGATCATAAATTGATAGCAAAATCTTTGTTTATAATTTTTAATAATTATTTACAAACTGATAAAAAGAAAAACTCTTCGTAGAGTTGTTAACGGATCGAAATAGTGTTACCTGATAAGTTCTAAAAGGCCAGAACTCAGATAAAAGCGTCAACAGATCATAAATTATTATAAAATTTGTGTTAAAATTTTTCAAAAAATGTTTAAAACTAGGGAAACTACCAGCACTCTTCGAAGAATTGTTTAAGGATCTTAGACGTGTCCCAAGAATATTCGCAAAGTCCAGAACTTTTATCTGAGCAGTAGCAGATCGTGAATTATTTTTTTTCGTTAATCAAATTATTTATCGATCAGAACTATTCATTGAACTGTAGAACTCACTACAATACACAATTTTCAAAGGAAAAAAAAGGACTATATGCTGTATGAATGCTGTGGCGATGTTAGCAGATAATTAAAAAAAAAAAAAACTATACAAATTATTTATCGGTCGGAACTATTCATAGAATTGTAGAACTTACCGCAATACACAGTTTCAAAAAGAAAAAACATCAAAAAACCTGCTGTGCGAAGTTAGATGAAGAGGAGGGAGGTAATAGCGATAGGCCTGTAATTCGATGGATCTGATCTATCGCCCTTTTCGGGCACCGGGTGCACATTCGCAGTCTTCTATGAAGACGGAAATTGCTTAGTGTGGTACGAAAGCGCGAAGAGGCGCGTGAGTACAGGACATAACTCAGGAGCATTCTGCTTAAGCACCACTGCTGGTTTACCGTCTGGCCTACTCGACTTATGAACGTCTAGAGAAAGCAACGCCCGCCGGACCTCCCGCTGTGTTATGGAAATTTCCGGCATGGTCTTACCGCACCACGGCATAGTAAGTGGTACAGCGCCTTCATCGTTCATATTCGAGTTTGAGGCAAAGAGACTGCCCAGTAGATCAGCTTTCTCTTTAGCACTATGGGCCAAGTCACTATCGATCTTTCGCAGTGGTGGTAACGACGACTGGCAAAAGTTCCCTTCGGCAGCTTTGGCAAGCGACCAGAAAGCACGACTCCCAGAAGAATAGCTCGCAAGTCGTCCACCTATTTTGCCGATGAATTGGAATTTTGCTCATGAATTGGAATTTTGCTCTGCCAGTTGCTTTCTTACTGAACTTCGAGGCAGCATTTAATTTGCGTTTAAACTCAGAAATATTCGAATCCTTATTATTACGATCCGTGGTCAAAGACTCATATGCAGTTTGCTTAAGAATTTTAGCTTTTCTGCAAGACCTATTAAACCACGGTCGTTTTTTAACGCCGGCAGCTACTCGTGGGTTAGGAATATAACATTCCATACCAGCTAGGATTGTCTCAGTGACTGCGGCTGCGCAGACCTCAGGATCTTCTGAATTAAAGCAGATCTGCCTCCAGGGGTACGATGCATAAAATTCTCGCAATCCATCCCAGTCTGCCGACTTATAGTGCCACACACGATACCAATTAGTTGGCCCAGATTGATCGGGTTGTGTGCATGACATTTGAGTCCGAACGAGACAGTGGTCCGAGGAGCCAAGAGGTGCATCCACTGAGACGGAGTATCCGTTCGGACGAGTAGTCAGCAGAAGGTCCAGTAAGGAGCTCATATGGTCCTCTATATCTGGTATTCTCGTTGGAGAAAGTAACAGCTGAGAGAATCCATAGGTCAGAGAAAATTCATGAGCAGGTATCCCTGCATAGTTATTGGTGCGAGAACTGAGCCATTCACGATGATGGGCGTAAAATTCTCCCAAAGTAAATAGTTCTGCTGTGGGATATTGCTCTAGAACTTTTTCAGTCGTCAAACTTGGGTGCGTAAAGAGTCGAGTTACGTCCGTGTCACCGCTATGAGACCTAAATAGGCCCGCATAGATACGAGTGTGGCCGCCGTACTCTACGCGCACCCACAATATATCACAATATAAGGCTATGAAGGCGGCGACAGCAGATATCCTCCCGGACGAACGTACATACACCGGCACGACTCATAAAATTGTGTTCGAGTTTGTAGCCAGGATACTGAAGGTATGATGTATCGGCCGGGCAGAATATCTGCGTGTCCGTTAGAAAAAGAATGGTCGGCTGCGCAGTCTCCAGATGGTGGTGGCTGCGTTAAGATTTGCGTGAATACCCCTTATGTTGCAAAAATCCACATTATATGTGGATGGAGTAGCCGCTGTAAAAACTCTTTGTCTTTTATTTTTCCTGGCCAATATACATAAAAAAAGTTACTTACACTAAGTATGAGGATTCACTGTACAGACAACTTAGAAGACAAAAGGTGCGGTACTAAGACTGCCGAAGCTCGACACAGATGATACGGTTGCTGGCACGGCGGGCGGAGGGCCTCCTGATCCCTCTCTGTCGTAGTAGCTGGGTCCACTCCGGTTTCCTTCTCCGGCACGACTACTACTTCAGAGACTTTACACCGGTTGGCGGATCAGCCTCCCATGGCGGAGATTAGGTGATCTTTAGGTTCGCGAATCCGTTCAACCAGCGGGCGGCCAGCGGTCAGCCGTTTCATCAAGTCTCCCTGACCGCCGTACCAGCACGCCGTTTCTACGCCGAGCAATTACAGCAACGAGCACCGCCGCTCCTCCGCTGTCCACGCAGCGAAATCTCAAAGAGCTTTGGCAACCTTACTCACCGCCAGGAACACAACACTACTCAATGTTAGTGTTATTATGTTCGCGGTTTTCTGTAAGGTGGAGGTTGTTTCTGATACAGTTCGGGCCGCTCATTTGAGCAAGTACTCGCTATGCCCCGCTTTAATTGTTCGGGCGGCTTATTCGAGCGAGTACTCGCAGTGCCCTACCTCTCTTACGCTTCGCTACGCGTGCTAATACAAGTAAATTAAAGTGTAATTTCGAAGAGCGAATCACTGAAGTTTAATTAAAGTTAACAGTGTTAGATTAAATTAGAGAAGATAAAAAAATAAATTTAGATATTTAATAATGTTAATTTTGAATTGAAAGTGAATTTTAAGTATGGAAATAAAAATAAACAATAGAGGCCATTTGTCCGCATTGCACTTAGACATTTAAGCCTGAGTCTGAGACAGTCACGAGTCACGTGTTACGAGTCACGTGTTACGAGTCACGAATCACGTCCTTAATACGAGTATATTATACATTTAGCTAAATCCAACTACGCTTTGATGTGGAATCTCCTCTGTGTCTAGCGATTGCAAAACACAATCCACCAACTGTTTTTTAAGTTTTGCAGACACGTACGGAAGGCGAATTTTTATATACAATGATTGTCAGAATATTCTTGACATTTTCAACATTATTGTTGCTGTGATAATATAAAATTTTGTACGTAAGGTCACCATTTGTCAGATAGCGGCCGCCACACGCCAGCCCGTGGAATATTGGTCGGGTTGTTGTCAGTTTCTATGGAGTATATTAAATCTAAGAGCAAGTTTTTGGGTGGCAAAAGGAACCTTAATTTTCAAAATTGATAAAATTAAAATAAAGGATAAGCAGTTTGTTTGGCCCAGGCTCAGGACTAAAACCGATTCGGTCTCGCTCGGTCATTTTAGTTTGAGATAGCAGGCTCAGGACTAAAACCGATTCGGTCTCGCTCGGTCATTTTAGTTTGAGATAGCAGGCTCAGGACTAAAACCGATTCGGTCTCGCTCGGTCATTTTAGTTTGAGATAGCAGGCTCAGGACTAAAACCGATTCGGTCTCGCTCGGTCATTTTAGTTTGAGATAGCAGGCTCAGGACTAAAACCGATTCGGTCTCGCTCGGTCATTTTAGTTTGAGATAGCAGGCTCAGGACTAAAACCGATTCGGTCTCGCTCGGTCATTTTAGTTTGAGATAGCAGGCTCAGGACTAACACCCATTCGGTCTTGCTCGTTCATTTAAATCCTGAGGCAAGCAATTTACTATTTTATTTGAACCTAACAACATCGCTAAGGCCGACTTGCGGAAGATTCAGGGTTAAATAAATAACTAGCTAAATAACTAATCCTGGGTCAATTGTAAAACTAGATAACTCGTCTTTTGTCTTGCAGAAGCAAAAAGTTAACTATTCCCCAGAAGTGACAACATAACAAAAATGCATCCTGTTATTAAACGCCTAAATAAGAAATTCCTGCATAAGTATATATAGGTCTCGCTCTCTCTTGTTAGAAACAATAAATCTATCTCTTTTTACAATCTTTGTTATTCTTCTACAATGAACTTAAAGATAATACTTTATTATGTCGTCCTTCGACTCCTTGGTGATGCCCAAATGATTGCCAGATGTTTATGAATAACGATTTAGGAATGGCATCTTCCATTTTTTAAAAATTGAGTTATTCCATGTTTTGCATTATACCCGTACGTAGGTACTCAGTCTGTCGGTTTATTCACTACATACCTATTAATTAATTAGAATTGTACAAGTGAAAGTGTTAAAAATGGACCTACAAAAGATCTTTCGTTGTCTTAACGCGTTCGTTCTTGCTCCAATTTAGGGTGGAGTCATTGCCTATTATATGTGTTGAATATAGAAAAAAGACCGAGGTACCTAGAATGCCTGCAGCAGCAAAAGTAAAAATAATGAACCTCGGAATTCAGTGTTATCTGAGAATAGTGAGTAAAAATTTTGTTCTCATTATTTTTGAAATACCTAAACACTTTGTTCTTGCACAGTTCTATTAAAATGGTTTAAGTAAATGTATTTGTCAGAAAATTAAATTTTATCTACCTACCTACCTATTTATAGTTATAGATACCTACTCATAGTTGAAATATAATATAAATTTAACCAGAAAACCGATATCAACACGAATAACTTAAAAATGTTGGCGCAATATGGCGGAATTAGTGACTTAACCCTCCGATGGAGGCGGGTTAAATTTTTAATATTTAACTCGGCAGTGACCCGGTTTAAGTAGTAGCGCAAGACAAATATGACTTTGACTCAGGTTAACTTTATAACTTGACAAAAATGGCGCTAACTTGCGAGGAGCGCAAGTGGCCTTAAGCGGCCACAATCTGACATTGTAAATAATGTACTAGTATGTGTGTGCAGGTATCGGCAAGCGGTCGCGGTCGCTGTTCCAAGAGCTGGACGCACAGGCCCGCGGCGCTCCGCACCTCGCGCCTCAGCCCGCGCCCGCCCCGCCGCGCCTCAGGGACCAAGTCAGTAATTGTAAACATTTAAACCAGTGGTTTTAAACCCAAAGTGGTCGTGGTTGCCCAGGGGTCGACATAAATGTAAACTGTTTTTTTATTGACACAAGTTCTTATTTAAAACTTTCAAGATACTGTATAAGTTGTGTTACGTGTACCAACTTGCAACAAAATATGAATGACTAATATTTTAATGTTTTTTTTTCAAAAATAATTACCTTCTTAAGTATTTTAACGCAATTTGCCTATTAAGATTTACTATTATAACGATTTAGCTATGGGGATTTGCAGTATTCGTTCATTTTGGAAAAGAGGTGGTGGTTACGAATGAGTATATTTGAAAATACGAAATTTTACCGCGAGTGCCGAAGGTCGTTTTATAAATCCGTGTGAAAGGGGTGTGTGTAGGTAAACATATTTTTTTCTTACTTTAGCAAATTTTATTCAAGTATTACGTAAGCATATTTATTACAATTATTTACTCCCCCATCCCCCTTGTCAGCAAAGCAAAAGCAAGCAAAACTTTTAACCCCCCCCCCCCCCTCTCATGCTTATGTTAAAAAATTTATATGCATTTTCTTTTAATGTATTCTGTTCTTTCTTCTTTTAATATATTCTCTGTTTTCACATAATATTCATTTAAACAAACTTTATTAACACGGTGTTCAACATAGAGTAAGGTACGAATATTATGATCTTAACTAATATTGCGAACAAAACAAACTACAATGTAAACTCTTTATAACGTCATTCTTTATAACGATAAACTCTCTACAACGTAGAAAAGAGCACAATTTGGTTCGTTTACCCTAAAACTCACACATTGATACACTCTTTATAGCGCAGCAGCCATTTTTTAGCCATTCTCTATTACGAAGATATATGTTCATATTTCGACAGAGAAAATATTCATTATCGGTATTATTGTCTATGTTATCTTATCAGGTTACAAAATACGCGGACTAAACCTTTGAGGCCCCGAAACTTCTGAGGTCGTAAACAGCCGCCTTGCTTTTGTTATTGTTAATTGCCTTGAACACGTGCATCATTATGGTTGGTTTCCTTGTAAATGATGTTCTCGAGCACACTAGGTACCTATCGTATTATCAGTCGTAAACAAACTTTGAATCAGCTAACGAAAAATGTGTTGACGAAAAAGTTTATGTGAAACGTACGATTAAAAGAGACGTCAGAAGACGTTTTGAACTAAGTCAATCTTCTGTTGCTTTTCTGGTTTGGTTGTTTTTCTTTCTTTACTCCATATAACGATAAAAAATGCTTGTTTCCTTGAGTTTCGTTATAAAGAGCTTACACTGTACTTTTAAATTTTTGGCAAACATATTAATTCCAATGAACTACTTCAGTCCATGACACCCAAATTCATGATTGTAAGTTTTCGATGATATTGGACGTTTGCTGCTCAATGTTGTGTGTCTGCTGGATCAACGGTAACACAAACATTATCTTGCTTTGTTAACAATATGTCTAATCTTCAACCGTACCGAAACGACACAATAGATTGACGGATGAAATTAGGACAAGTGTATAGCGCGCGGTAATTTCCCTACTCGGTTCTAAGCGAGTACCTCAACGTATACGTTATTTGTGGGAATCAGTTAACACGATAAGTGCGAAACAGGGTTTGAAACACCCTGTCCGTGTCTCGTCTTTATAGCGGTAAAACTTCTGTCGCGCGGGAGGCATAACTTCCACCTGGTTCAGTGTAGGAAAAAGATAACTATATATCTGAGATGTGCTATTGGTGATGATATGATGTATATATGATTATATACCTTATTGCGGGATTACTTAGACCACGTGATGCACTGAACAAATAAAATTCTAACACAGTGCGGAACGAGGTTGCGAGGTTCACTAATTAATATTTACAAATAATTTTCGTCTAGGTGAAATAATTATGTTAGGTATTTTATACTCAATTATGTTTATTTATTAAAATAAAAAAATAAAATAAAGTACGTTAATTTTAAAATATTGTGTATAATATTGTATGTATGTATAAGGAGGAACGCCTTTGCCCAGCAGTAGGACTCGACAGGCTACCTGTATACCTGTATAGTAAGGGATTACATTATAATCACGCTTTCTGTCCTTGTTCAAAATCTTAAGTATATTTATGTACGAAACGTAGGCAAAATTGTCACCGAGTACTCCGACTAGGTACTTTTCGGGTTCTGTACACAAAGGGTAAAAAACGGGACCCTATTAATATGCCTCCGATGTCTGTCTGTCTGTCTGTCCGTCTGTCCTAGCTACCGGCCCATAAGTGAGTTTAAAGATTTTTTGAGTTTTAATATCCGACAGTGTGCTAATGCATCGTGCTAATGCATGACTGAGGAAGTGAAATGAATAAATACAGATAAAGATACAGAAGTGCGCAATAAAAGGACAAGTACAGTTATTATTTCCAGGAGAGTGCCAAAATATCGAAAAATTAATGTCCAAAAAATAATAGCAGAAGTTTTCAAAAATATCACTCAGTTACGACTTTGTCTGACGTCTAAACTACGTTTTCCAGTAATTTGATGTTAATTTACTTGGGCTTTGTCACGACAAATACAGTAATACCCCGACTTACACTACCTCGACATACGCGAATTCGGAGTTACGCGATTTTTCAGGCTTAGACGTGTAGCGCGGAATCGACGCGTAGGTACAAGAAAATAAGGATTTTGTGTGTTGTGCGATGACCTAAGATATGTACTAAGTACTATGGCATCCAAACAAAGTATAACCGACTCTTTTGCTTCAAACAAGAAAAGAAAAACATTATATTTGAAGTGTAAACTTAACATTATTATTATAAATTATTGACTCGTCAGACGACTTTGTTAGATTTGATGAAACCTTCTACATCAAAATAACTTCTGATTGTGTTTATTCAGATTCAGATTTGTCATATTATCTACAATTAGTTACACAGTTAATTCCTTAATTATTGTTTTATTTAGTCTCCGGTCCCAATTAAACATACTTTGTATGACTTTATATGCAAAATTGTACCCCGACTTATGCGAATTCGACTTACACGGATAGCGCTCGGTCCCACCTATCGCGTAAGTCCGGGGTATTACTGTAGTATCTTCTACTTTTACTGAGTTTTATTCAGGAAAATACTTTTAGAAAAATCGCTGCTTAAATAACTGATTGCTTGCATATACGCCCTTTAAATTAGCTACATAATACCTTTGCCGGAAAAATGCATTTCGGCTTTTAGCCGTAACCGAAACATATAAAAAGGAAAAAATCTTACCTTAGTACCTTTCACGACTTTTATTCTATTGAAACTGTGTTCTTGAAAGTTCAGACTGTTACATTTTCAAGTAACGTTACGATTTATATAGATATTAACGGATCTGTGAGATATTAACGTACTGTAAGGTTTGAGATATTAACGGATCTGTGAGATATTAACGTACTGTAAGGTTTGAGATATTAACGGATCTGTGAGATATTAACGTACTGTAAGGTTTGAGATATTAACGGATCTGTGAGATATTAACGTACTGTAAGGTTTGAGATATTAACGGATCTGTGAGATATTAACGTACTGTAAGGTTTGAGATATTAACGGATCTGTGAGATATTAACGTACTGTAAGGTTTGAGATATTAACGGATCTGTGAGATATTAACGTACTGTAAGGTTTGAGATATTAACGGATCTGTGAGATATTAACGTACTGTAAGGTTTGAGATATTAACGGATCTGTGAGATATTAACGTACTGTAAGGTTTGAGATATTAACGGATCTGTGAGATATTAACGTACTGTAAGGTTTGAGATATTAACGGATCTGTGAGATATTAACGTACTGTAAGGTTTGAGATATTAACGGATCTGTGAGATATTAACGTACTGTAAGGTTTGAGATATTAACGGATCTGTGAGATATTAACGTACTGTAAGGTTTGAGAGGTGCTTTTAATTTAACTAAGCTATATTTTTTGGCGTTTTTGTGTGAAAAGCTTAAGACGCGAACCATTAACACAAATATCTTATTTGTTATTTTTGTAAAATTAACATTTATGGAATGAACAATTACAAAATATTATAAAAATCAGTATTATACAAAAAAAAACAATGCTTCATCATTAAGGCTGCCATCAGTCCAGTTTCCCTGAACTTTTCCTAACTTGGAAGGCGTCCCGGCCGGGCGGGAATTACAAAAGGTGTCCGGGGAAAATCCGATATTTTTTATCCCGCATTGGCAATTTAGATGGCAACCTTATTCATAATTTGTACCTATGTGAATATGTACTATGAAGTTAACCAGCAATACCTAATTAAACTGCAATACTCAATAAAAATAATTATACAATGAGCTCTGAACATAGCATGCTCCAATTGCTCCATTATAAAAATAATATTTACTACTAACAAACAACTTTTGCGGAAGCTTAATAAAACTTGTACCGAACATAATAATAGTTTTCATATAAAAATTTATATCTGTGATTTATTTTGAACATACTGAAATCAATACTGATTATAGTAAATAACCTATAAAAAAGTTTTTATTTACCATTTTGAACTTTCAAATATTATTTATTGATAATTTTAATGAAGTATTTTGAATGCCAGACCGCCTTCTTGAGATGTTTTTCAATTTGTTTGGGTTGGTAAATAAATAAATTATCTGTTCATATTTTCTGTAACGAAGGCGCAAGTCATTGAAACCCATAACATGATTACTATGTTTACGAAACGTTTTGATCGGTAAATCAATAACCAGCCAATCATAGCCGAGCTGCGGCCTGTATGTGTCAAATACTATTAAAGTTATCTATGGTTTTTCAGAGGTAATACCCCGCGAAATGAACATTTTATCGAAGATTCTAGGAAGAGATTTTCCAATAAAACGTTTTAAAATTTCTGACACTGTTGAAATAGAAAAAAAAACACAATTCAAATGAATATAGAGCACCATAAAATGTAAATTATAATAAAGAAATTGAACCGAACAATATTCAAAAACAAAAACATATCAAGAATAAACATGCAAACTCAATAATTATTAAAAGCACAGGAAAATATTATAACAAAGCAAAAACGGGAGTTGAATATTCCAAATATAACGATGTAAGGAACAGTGTTTAAGCCAAAGAACAAGAAGAAACAATTTATTTGAGTCCTAGTTTTGGAAAAACCTGTCAGGTATTACAAAATGTTACCTTTCCATTTTCTAATGCCCTAACCACCCCAAGGAAAGAGATAAAAAAAAACTGTCATCTCTATGCTCACCGTCACTAGACTTCTCTCATATAAAACTGAAAGCAGAGCTAGTTCTTTATCAGAAATTTTACGATTCAATTTACTAGACTGCGATTTATCTCCTTATGAGGAAAATATAAACAAACTATTTCAAACAACGGAACTAAAGAGATCAAGTAAAAAAATTATATCCGAATGTGCAGTTTCTGATGACTCTAATTTGTCCAGATGTAAAGAAAAAAAAAGAAATAGAGGTTGCTGTGGTTATTGACAATGTTTCGAAGGATGTTGATCGAAAAAAAACAAAACAGGTGTAATAAATTGTCAACTGTACTTAAATTGCCAGAGTCAATTGACTATGATAGTATTGAAAATTTAAATAGCGACAACGAGATAATAATTGAATCCAGAATTCGTTATAATTTACAGGATATTCCAAAATCACCTCATGCGAATAATTATAATAATATCCAAAGTTTTAGTGACAGCGGGGATAATGTTGATTATAGTTCTTCTAATGATAATTCAAGCGATTCGGAAGGATCTGATAATTATTCATTAGAGGCATGCAAAGACACAGATCAGGAGTTCTTATTAGAAGATGAAAATGAAGATACAGAAAACTAAACTTTAGACGTAGAAGAGGCATTACCCAGCCGTCAAACTAACAAGAACGATGATGATGAGTGGGATGACAGATCGGAGAGTCCCGTAAATTTGGATGAATTTGTTGGGGAAAATGCTTACAATATACCGCCGTTTGTAAAATCACCTGAAGACGTATATAAGTTATTTGTAATAGATGAGATGATCAAGAAAATGTTGTTTGAGAAACAATTATGCACGAAACTATTTACGAACAAACCAACAAAATATGAAATGTAATGCACGTATGAAACGGTGGACTGATACTAGTTTTCAAGAAGTGAAAACATTTCTGGCAGTTGTGATGGCAATGGGTATATATAAAGTACCTGATATAAATTTGTATTGAAGCAAAAACAAATTATCTGCACATGCTCGGGAGTAGTGGATGCGCTGTCAAATAGTGAACTGTCATATTGTTTGTCTTCATTTGGTGAGCAGAACGATTTCAATGTCTATGTAATATCATAGCTCTCAATTCCGTCAATAGAACGCACCTGAAATAACTACTGCTGACGTAATCTCCATCTAGTCCCACCCACTCCCATGTCAGCAACAAAGTAAAGCAAAGACCCCCCGCCCCCTAATAGTCTCTCTCAACAGTTACACACACACTCACACATATTTTGTTTAAAATAATGTATTTAAAAGAACAATATCAATTGTTTATTTCCGCCACAAATGAATCTATGTGAGTTATATTTAGTGATTGTTACAGAATCTTGTGATTTTGATAAGACGTAGGTTTATTTGCATGATAAAACAAGTAAGAGGAGCTGCGGAGGAGCTTGTATTCTATTAAAATACAACTTGGATTTCAAAAAAGTTCCAGTTAAGTCTGTTAAATATGCTTTGAATGTTATGGTGCAGAGATAGTGGGTGGTAATCTGATTGTGATCTGTATATACAGAACACCGACTTCTGACATAATTTTTTTTTAGGGAATTATAATCATTACTCAGTAAATTAACAAAAAAGATAGGGAAAAGAGTGATTCTTAGTGGTGACTGGAATACAAATTAAATAAAAAATAACCATTTAACAAAAGAGTTGCAAACAATTTTGAGAAACTATAACTGAGTCTGTCATATTACAAAACCAACTAGAAAAAAGGCTTGTCGAAATAATATGCAAATTTCAAAAAATATCTATCAGCACTGTCATTTAGTGACGTACTGTTTGAAAAAGACACTGAAGAAGCCTTTAATGAATTTCATGACATATTGACGCTCTTTTATTACTTGTGTTTTCCTATAGTAAAAAGAGACCAATTGAACAAGCAGCACTCCTTGCATAGCACGGTTATGTGGCTGCAACACTACAATATGGTATTGTACTCTGGGGAAACTCCGCCGATGCAGATAAAGCATTTAAATCTCAGAAAAAGTGTATCAGGTCGATGTGTGGAGCTGGCTACTTTGATAGCTGTTAACCACTGTTCAAAAAGTTAAATATTTTACCACTATCATGTCTCTATATTTAAGAATTGTCTTTCAAAATCCAACTGTTTTTAAAATTTGGAAAGAAATAACAGGTCGAGATAGCAGGTCCGGAAACCGGTTATAGACTCCACCCCAAAGACTTACATTATATCAAAAAACTCTTTTTGTATGGCCATACAAATATTCAATCATGTTTAAGATGATTTAAAAAAACTGCCCCTTAGAGCCATAAAAATTCAATTATTTAACTTCTTATTAAATAAGATGTATTATTCGGTCGCAGAATTTTTAGCAGATAAGCATAAGACTGTGAAATAATAAGACTATTAAATTGTACATTGATTATGCTATTTAAATTATATTGATTATTTTTGGTTGTTTTTTTGATTCCATTGATTGTTTTTGATTGTTTTATTTATTGATTGTTGAATTGAAATTATTATTTTCACTAGTTTTGATACCTCAATTATTATTTTATAGTTATTTTAAATGAGTTGGATATTTTATCAATTGTGTCATTTGAATTTATCATTTAAACTCATTTTTAAACTTGATAATAAATGTTACACACCTGATTGTAAAGGTCCAAGACCAATGTAACCCATATACTTGCAAATACATCATTATTATTATTATTATAAGAAAATACAATATTTATGTCGGTGTGTATATGTGTGAAATACTAAAATACTTCGACGGAACACTCAACTGCGATTCTTCCAATTCCAATTCAAAACGCAGGCAAATCCAAAGCGCAACACGCAGCGAGACACTCTTAGTTTATAGATTTGATGATGGAATTGACGTCTCTAAAAAACCATGTAAGAACGAGTAAACTTTCTTAGACACATAATCGGCTTATATTCAACACTTTTTTATGGATGGTTTTCCATTTTAAATAAATTGAATTTATGGTTCCCAAAAATTTTTTTTAACTTAACTTTTCGTTTCCAAAGTTATACTAATTACGGCACTAAAACAGGGCTACCCATACCTTAACCGATTTTTAGCGTAGTGATTTCGTGTTACTGTCACTACCAATCATTTTCTTCAAAGTTATTAAGCAAAGCTTAGCTGTAATGTAGTTAAGCTGTATACTTAACTGAGTCTGTCATATTACAAAACCAACTAGAAAAAAGGCTTGTCGAAATAATATGCAAATTTCAAAAAATATCTATCAGCACTGTCATTTAGTGACGTACTGTTTGAAAAAGACACTGAAGAAGCCTTTAATGAATTTCATGACATATTGACGCTCTTTTATTACTTGTGTTTTCCTATAGTAAAAAGAGACCAATTGAACAAGCAGCACTCCTTGCATAGCACGGTTATGTGGCTGCAACACTACAATATGGTATTGTACTCTGGGGAAACTCCGCCGATGCAGATAAAGCATTTAAATCTCAGAAAAAGTGTATCAGGTCGATGTGTGGAGCTGGCTACTTTGATAGCTGTTAACCACTGTTCAAAAAGTTAAATATTTTACCACTATCATGTCTCTATATTTAAGAATTGTCTTTCAAAATCCAACTGTTTTTAAAATTTGGAAAGAAATAACAGGTCGAGATAGCAGGTCCGGAAACCGGTTATAGACTCCACCCCAAAGACTTACATTATATCAAAAAACTCTTTTTGTATGGCCATACAAATATTCAATCATGTTTAAGATGATTTAAAAAAACTGCCCCTTAGAGCCATAAAAATTCAATTATTTAACTTCTTATTAAATAAGATGTATTATTCGGTCGCAGAATTTTTAGCAGATAAGCATAAGACTGTGAAATAATAAGACTATTAAATTGTACATTGATTATGCTATTTAAATTATATTGATTATTTTTGGTTGTTTTTTTGATTCCATTGATTGTTTTTGATTGTTTTATTTATTGATTGTTGAATTGAAATTATTATTTTCACTAGTTTTGATACCTCAATTATTATTTTATAGTTATTTTAAATGAGTTGGATATTTTATCAATTGTGTCATTTGAATTTATCATTTAAACTCATTTTTAAACTTGATAATAAATGTTACACACCTGATTGTAAAGGTCCAAGACCAATGTAACCCATATACTTGCAAATACATCATTATTATTATTATTATAAGAAAATACAATATTTATGTCGGTGTGTATATGTGTGAAATACTAAAATACTTCGACGGAACACTCAACTGCGATTCTTCCAATTCCAATTCAAAACGCAGGCAAATCCAAAGCGCAACACGCAGCGAGACACTCTTAGTTTATAGATTTGATGATGGAATTGACGTCTCTAAAAAACCATGTAAGAACGAGTAAACTTTCTTAGACACATAATCGGCTTATATTCAACACTTTTTTATGGATGGTTTTCCATTTTAAATAAATTGAATTTATGGTTCCCAAAAATTTTTTTTAACTTAACTTTTCGTTTCCAAAGTTATACTAATTACGGCACTAAAACAGGGCTACCCATACCTTAACCGATTTTTAGCGTAGTGATTTCGTGTTACTGTCACTACCAATCATTTTCTTCAAAGTTATTAAGCAAAGCTTAGCTGTAATGTAGTTAAGCTGTATTAACTTATTTATAACTAAGCATTTATAAAGACGAGCATAACGATCCTACTGATAAGATAATGGCAAAGCTATTGTTAATTTTATTTAAATACGAAAAGGCAATGTTTTTTTTAAAACAGCAGGATTTTACGTATTATTACGTAGCTACAAAAAAATTTACGAAAATATTACTCATGGTTAACCTCGTTATAGCTTAACAAAGATGAATGATTTGTTAGTAAAAAAAAAACATTGTGCCGTAAAACCGTGTAATAAACAAAATAAAATTAGAATTCCCAAACCTAAAAACCTCTTAAATCAAATAATACAAAGAATCAAATTTTATTTAATCATTGACATAAATTATCTAACATAAATTGAAATGAAATTCTGTTCTTGACAACATAGGAAATTCACAATTTTTGAGTGCAGCCATGCAGTTTTGAGGTAATTTAGAGTGAAATAAGTGTATATTTGAATGTCGTCTGCATACAAGTGGTAGAGAGAAAGAATGCCTTGGGTAATAGAATTGATGAATAGAGCAAAAAGTAAACGAGACAACACGCCACCTTGCGGTATGCCTGAAATACTGTGAAACAATCCAAGAAAGAATCCTCAAAGTTGATGCGCTGCCGCGCCCATGTAAGTAACTACGAAACAATTCAACCACTGTTGGAGATATGTTAAGAGAACATAGCATACGCAATAAAATATCAAAGTAAACATTATTAAAAGCGTCGCTGAAATCAACCACAGTGAGTACAGTAAGTTGCTTGTTTTCAATTCCTATACGTGCATCGTCAGTGATTTGATAATCCAGGACGAAGACCGGATTGAGGATTTTGAAGGTTGTTTGTTTTGTTAAAAAAAATTCTAAGTTGAGAATATCAGGTGTTCAAGGAGTTTTGAGCGGAAGGGAAAAATAGAAATAGGTCTGTGAAATGGAAGGATTGGTGTTCTAGGTGACGGGATTGGTTAGTGGAAATAGAATTATTCAGGATTTGGATAATTATTGGAATGAGGAAAGATCATTTTACGACTGATGTAGTCACTGCTAACAGCATTAGAAGTATGTTCCTCTTATCATCACAATCAGTGAATTGTGAGAAGCTAAATGATGGGTAGGTGGAAGTAGATGGCAGTGAAAGATTCCCAAGTGCATCACATTTTGAACTGGCATTGTAAGTGACAGTATAAGCGAAATGTTGGTAATCCAGACTCAAGAAAAACACAAATGTTTTCCGATCCGGAAATTTAACCCACACCCTCTGCACAGCAGCCGGTCACATTACCGACTAGGCTGCGAGAGAGTCGCTAAGGCAGTCGGTGAAAAATAGGTTTAGAGAAGGCTTCATCCAATTTACTTAAAGCATCCGTCAGGTTATTTGCGTGATAAGAAGGATAGGTAACTTACGTCTCGCAAAAAGTATTGGATGATTGTAAATTAGAACTCTTTAACATACAATTCAGTAACTTTCTGAAATTCTTGAGACGCGTACTTTGCGCTAGCTTGGTTTGTTCTTCGTTTTGTAACTAGTGTAATATTTTTTTGGTCTCTGTGGCACATCGGAACGTCTCGAAACCAATGGCACCAACAAGTAAGCAGCATTATGCTAATAATACAAATGTTCACGTAAAACTTTATGATAAAAGTAAAATAAAAAATTAAAATAAACGTAATAATAATTGTAGCCCCAAGCCAAGTTAAATCTTGTGTTATGGTGGCTAGAACAACGATACAAATACATTTAGCCATGGGCTAAGTAACTCCGGACAAAGATTGGATATGTCACATATCATTCCGATTAAAGATATATATCCGCTTCCCATATCCATATCCGCTTAATATATCCGCGGAAATATGCAATTTTCTAGCACACCGCGGTCGTTTTTTTGAAGTTAGTTAGTTAAAAACCAATTAAACAGGAAATGGCTGATCTTTCCATATTACGGGACATGTCAGTTTTGGCGGAAATGGGACGAAATATACCACACATACTTACCGAATAACTTTAACCGAATAGATTTGAAAACGCGTGTGTTATGCGAACTGCAGGTAACTTTGGTATAGTCTAGCAAAGCAAGGATGATTTCGTAATAAATATATTTTTTTTTGTTGTAGAAGATAGCGATTGGTCATTTAGAACTTGTATTGAATTGAATTGAATTTATTTTTATAAAATGATTTGTTTTACTTGGCTTAAAAGGGTTAAAGGATCTTAACTGTTTTTTTTTTTATGTTAACCTATTTATACTTATAGTTTAGTTTTATTACGATATTTTTAAACTTTACTGGTCTTGAGCAGACTTAAAGAATCTTAACTTAATTTAAGTCTAGGTTAAATGGATTACTTTATTTTAGCGACGCAAATTGTACAAAAAACATCTAATATTCGTGAAGTTAAGAATAAAAATCGGCCAAGTGTAAGACGGGCCGAAGCCATTGCCATTTTCAATTACCGGTACAACGCCATCTGGCAATAGTATTAAGAGGTGTCTCTACATATAACACATTTGTTTGGGGAGGTTCTCATACAAGAAACAAATTATTATTTTCGTTGTTTTTGTTCTATCGTAAAAACAATAATACATACAAAATTTAAACTTGCAGTGAAAAATAGCGTAAACTAAGTATAACAACAAATAATAAAAACCGGCCTATTTTAAATTATTGGTACAGCGCCATCTAGCTTATTATTTAGAAAAACAGTAACACATTTGTTTGTTGGAAACGATATTCAAAGTTAAGCAGCGTCGGGCTTGGTCAGTACTTGGATGGGTGACTTAGCGGTACCCTTTTTGTTTTTGACTTTTTCCGTAAATGACGTAACTTTACATGCGTGTTTTTAACATCGGTCAAGTGCAAGTCGGACTAGCGCACCGTGGGTTCCATACCACGACGTACGTAATTTACGAACACATATTTTAAACACAGTCGGTGCACGCATTTATAGATGTTTAATTTTTTCAGGTCTTTACGAATTCGTCATTAATTAGTATGCGTGAGAATTGGCTCCCTGTTTATTAATTATAAGCGGCGTCCGTCGGTTGCAGATGCAGAGGTTCGTAGGCGGCGAGGTCGCGGAGGCGCGCGCCGGGACAGCGGACGTCGCGTCGCGGTTTCATTTCTTCGAGACGTACCGGCCCGAGATGGAGCGCAAACAGTTTCGCATGACGCCGCCGCGTGAGCCACAGGGAGGGGCTCTGCCGCGTGAGCCCTCGCCGGAGCCTTATCGCGAGCCCTCTCTCGTGCGCAGCGATCTCCCGCCGCCGGACACCAGCCTCGCACAATCGCGCCGCACCGCACAACGCATGATCAGCGTCTTCCGGGACATGGAAGAACGCCAACACAGACCCGCACCCCCGAACCAAGGTCAGACTTACTACTTTACCACCGGACAGTGTTTCAGAATACCTTATAGGATATATTTTAAAATATGCGTTTTATTTGATATATCGTTAGTGTAAAGCAAAACAAGGGCAAGAATCTTAGGATTAAATACTGAATACTGCAGCGGGCGGGGGCGTAATGACGCTGCTTCTACCTATTTCTCATTAGGGAAACGGGAATCTCTGCTTATAATACGATATCGGGAGATCTTTTCTATATATTCAATGCTCATTTATAATGCCACAAGAATTATCATCATTTAGATTAACACTTAAACTAGGAGAATTATAATACAAATACAACTTATCTGATACATTTCTTCGGTTATTAGGTCATCCTTTCTTAGATCTCGGGTCGTCTTTCCATTACAATTTGTAAATCTTACATCTATTTTAGATGGTGGCGATGCGCACTACATATTGGATACTGGAGTATCTAATCCTGAGTTTACTGGCAATATTAAACCATGCTATATATTCTAGGGCTCCCTGATAGAGACAGGAATCGACCCTCCAAATTTATATAGACTTGTCCGATCTATATTTTACACTCGAATGTTAATCAATATAAAAATAATGACAAACTCGAAGTTCCGATTGTTTTTATTCAAAACACACTGACACCATCTTACCTGGTACCTGCCCAGGTGTCACAAGGGTAGCTCCACAAGTACGCAGGTATTCAAAGAACTTGAGACTCTACTGAGAACCTAGGGTTTCATCTATGTGAAAATAAGTTATGCCAGATCGCTCTAGGATCTTGGACTATAAGAAATGAGTACCGGATATGTTATTTATTATTGTAAAACCATTGTAAAACAAATGATATGTTGTAAAGTAACTCTATATTGTGTGTTAATAGTAAAGACGGTGTCATGAAGTGTTGGGTTTGTTATCTAACACCTGTTGCTTTGGTTTAATGATAGAAGTTGATAAGTAAAACAATTTATTTTAAAAGGATAAAATGACACACAAAAACAATTAAGATTAATAAAATGAGAATTAACTAAAAACTTGCTAAAATTATAAAAATGCTTAAATTTAAATATGTTGATTATGCTAAATTGATAATAATTGATAATGCTGCGAGCACACGCTACAATGCTCGAACATATACTGGCTTCGAAACGTAAATGTTACCGAATTATAAGAAACGCATCGTGTAGAAAAATGCTGACGCCCGCGATGAACGGTTAGACCTTACATGCTCCGCGCCGGGAGATGAGAAAAGAAAAAGATTGCTTATGATTTAACTATTAATTAGTGTAAATTCTTAATGTCTACTATGAATCACTAATTGCAATATTATCCCGAAACATTGGTGACGTAGGTTTGTTTTGTTTATAGCTAGTCATCTGAACACTGTCACTCACACTATCACAAGTTTCACTAACACTATTCACTATATTGTTTCGGAGAGCCCCGGCCGGCCTGCTGCCTGCTGACCGGCTCGGGAACTGCCGACGCAGCAGCTCGGCCGCTACCAGACGTCCTGCCGCCCGTGGCACGGGTGCATCGCCGCCAGACGTACACAGCACCAACCAGGAATGCCGCGCCAAGCAGCGCATATGATATTGTATAGTGATGTATATCGTGATATGATATACTCTCTGATATGATGTTTTGTTTTTTCATGTCATCAATCTGTTTCCTTAGACTCATCATGTCATCTGATATTTTTAGAGAATTGTTGTCCGTTGTAGTCAGAGGAACAAATATGTTTATGACATGGTTTGTGGCAGAAATTTCTGGGGTCAAAATTTCTGGGGTCAAAATTTGTGGACTGATATTCATTTCGCTAGTCGAAAGTTTGTGAGAATAGACAGTGAATTCTTCGTTTCTTGCTAAGCACTCTTGACCCAAAACTTAAATGCGAGCCTTGCTGAGTCTTTTACTGTAACTTGATATTGGTATAAAAATTCGTAAGGAACATACGTCGCAACAGTAGAACAAATAAGTATTGAGTTTTGTTAATTCGAGCCACAAATTTTTGCAGTTGGTAGTTATTGTTTTACATGTGTTTGCAGATTCGTCTTTTATACATAGGTCGTTGTCGGATTTTCTTTGGAATACAGGAGTATGTAAGTGATACATATAAACAGGTGCATCAAAATATTAACATTTTTGCATATCAAATTGAGTCACTGGTAAAAATTTAACCTTTATTAAGCTTATCGCAATATATTCTGTAATTGTTTGTATTATGACAGTACTGTGTTCTACTGGTTGTGGAACAAGAATAATTCGGTATAGCTCATATGAATTTCGACTGACAAGTGGGTTTTTTACTTCAAATATAAAATAATCTGCTGTTAACCTTACTCTGACTTTAAATATACTGTAAATTTATCTTATATTTCTGTATATTATCTAAAAGTCACGATAAATCTTTCGATAACTGTCCAGATATTATGTTTAGTTCATCTCGTAATTGCTCTGCGTTCAAAAGATGAATATTGAATCTCCTATAATTTATATTAGTTACCGTATCTATTAACGTGTCCTAAATACTTTTAAAGTTTATAAATATGTTGTTTACAATTACAGCAAATGCCGTGAAATCATTTATTGTATAAATTTGTTCAATTTTCGATTTTAGTAAGTTTGTTGATTTTGCTAGTGAATTTAAATGTTGAGTTATTTATTTATGCAGCTGATTTAGTGACAATTTGGTTATTTTTATTAAATTATATTCAGCCTCGACTATTAATGTCTGGTTCTGAAATGAAAGTACTAAATTCTTCTCGTTTTCTCTCACAAGGGAAATGTCCTTTCTGTATTGTTCGGCGAATGGATCGTCCAATACTCTGAAGAGGTCATGTGCGAGATATCCGACGCCGTTGATAAGCCCACGGCGCCGCTGTCGCGTGCGGGTATTTTGCTGACTGACCAGCATGATACGATTAAAATACTCGAGCTCATTGTAACTGTGATGTAATTGTAGTAACAATGCGTCACAGATCGATAGTTTTGTAACAGGTCGTTTAATGTATCCTGTTTTTGTTTTTAAGGTGACTACTCTGACGTTACCATCTTTTCCAGGATGAACATCTGTGACTCTTCCCATAGCCCACTTACCCGCGGGCAAGTTGTCATCTTGAATAGTAACCAAATCTCCTACTTTCGTAGTCTTAATCCCACGTCCCTTATTTGCTTTTATATCGACGTAGCCAGTGTAATCAACTCCTGTGTGATAAAATGGTCGAGATGAATTACATCTTGCTTCTAGTAAATCTCCCATTAATGAATTTTGCTTATATGGGTTATGACGGCGACATTTTACGCATAACCTGAGTTGCTTACATTAAATTAAATAATGTTTCGTGTAATTTGACAACGACTGGCTACTTTGTTAGCATATAATATTTTTAACTCTTCTGTAGATATCTATCTAAATAATAGAACGTAAAAGAACGTAGAGATGTTGTTGCACATTCAGTTGAAAAATTAATTGAATTATCTAGTGTTGAACTTGAAAAATATATAATTGTCTGTTTCTATAGGCCACCTTCTACAAATTACTCTGAGTTTAAAAAAGTAATGGAGAATGTTCTAAAGCTAGTCACTAGAAACAAAAAAAATATGTGGCGATTTTAACGTAGATTTACTCATAAACTCCTCATTAAGTACTCGCTTCATTAGTCTATTTAAGTCATTTAACTAGGAAATCTCTCTAGAGCCTACAAGAATAACTGAAACAACTGCAAGATGTTTAGATAACATATTCTGTAACTGTGAATATTTAGAAAAAAACATTATAAGTTGTCTGAAATCGGATCATTGTGGTCAAAATGCTAGCTTTGCCATAACTTGTTCCGAATAAGACAAGGAGATTATATGTAGGCCAATCACTGTTCCTCGGATAAATAGTTATTTAGAAAAATTGAAAACTATCTTGCCCGCTCTTGAGCCCCAAAAAGATGTTAACTATTTATATAAAAACTTTTTCCAGTTAGTGAATATAAAACTGCATCTTTTTGTTTTAATTTTAACATTTGTAACAAGATGCAGTTACAGGCCTCAATTTAATGGGCTACAAAAGGAATTAAAATAAGCAGAGATAGACTTCATGAATTATATTCACTAAAATCGCTTATGCGCGATCCAAGCCTTAATAAACATGGCAAAAAGTATTCAAAAATTTTTACATCAGTCTTTCTTGTTGCAAAGTCTAATCACATAAGCAGAAAAATGAAATCATCTGATAATGTGATTAAAACTGTTTGGAATGTGATCAATAACGAAACTGGTAGATCAGAGGCTCGTGAACAGAGCTTGAATATCAAAACAGACTCTGGTTTAATTGATAATGACTAAAAAGTTGCCCAAATATTTGAAAATTTCTTTAGTGAAATACCATCAAAAATAACTAAATCTTTAACTTCATCTTGCCAAGCTGCTGAATCTATTCTAAAGGACAGTGTTAATGAGTGTGATGTTAACTTTAAATTTAAACACGTGGATCCCCAAATAATTATCAAAACATTTAAAACTGTTGTGTGTGATGTCTGTTAAGTAATTTAGCTCAATCCCTATCTTGCTGATATATTTAATGTATGCATTGATAATGGTGTATTTCCAGACCTTATGAAATACAGTAAATTGATACATCTTTTTAAATCTGGTGACAAAGAAGATCCCTCAAATTTTAGACCAATATCTGTTCTACCTGTCTTTAGTAAGATATTTGAAAAAATCTTGTTAAATCAATTGCTTTCACATTTTTGTATACGGGGACTTTTACATGATCGGCAATTCGGTTTTACTAGGGGACGCTCAACTACTGATGCTGGAGCCATGCTTATGAAGCACATTCTCGCAGCATGGGAGAGTTCCCAGGATGTAGTTGGCGTTTTTTGCAACTTGTCGAAGACGTTTGATTGTGTCGATCATCATACGTTGTTAGCTAAACTAAAATATTATGGTGTTAGAAATAAATCCCTTGAACTTGAAAAAGCTGTTTAAATTCAAATTGTCTCCACTGCATTGATTATTTTTCCCGTTTTGTTATAAATTTGGTGAATTACAGTTCCATTTTCTTAAGTTAAGACCTCCTGATTTTAATAAAAATATTAAATCCTGCTGTAATTTCTTTGCTGACGATAAAGAATGAGCTCCATGAAGCAGATCATCCTTGTAGAATGATTCTTCGAGAACCTTTACTGCTTCACTGTTGTAATTATGTTTTTCATCTTGTGCCAGCTGTTTTAAGGTCATCATTGCTAAAAATGTCGAACACTTCATACCGTAATTTGTAGTACATAATTGAAATTCTTGATATGCTGAGTCAGGAATATCACGCCATATGATCTTTTGAAATTTTTGATCCTTTTTATCAATAAGGATTTGCCTAAACATCTTTTCTGTATCAGCAGTAAATGCATATTCAAATTGTCTCCATTTTAATATTAATAGTTGTAAATCTTGCTGTAAATTTGGCCCTGAATACATGAGATCATTTAGACTGAACCCGGTAGACGATTTAGCTGACGCTTAAAACACAACTCTTAATGACGTAGTCGCAGAGTCTTCACGCCGAACACAATGGTGCGGTAAATAATACTCAGGTTCCATATTACTTGTAGCTGGTTGCATGTGTCTCAGACGTAGGTATTCACCTATAAAAAGTTTGTAATCTCTTGAGATATCTTGATTTTTTTAAAGTTTTCCTTCCAGCTGCCGAAATTGCGCAATAGCCAATCATTTGGTATTTCTTAATTTTTCTGATAAATCAGGTTTAAATGGCATCGAATACTTGATGCCCTTTTTGTCTCGGATCGTCATTTTCTTGTAAAAATCTACACAATACGATCTTCTACTGATAAGTCTGATTCCTCTGAAATATCTTCAATTTCCCAAATTTTTTGCAATAAAAAAGTTGTTAATTGCATTAAAACTATATTGCATTCAAAAGCGTTCGTACTTCCGCATAGTATCCACCCCAGGTGAGTTTGTAAAGCTATAGGCGAAAAATCTTCTGTACAGATGCCATCCAAAATAATCTGAGAGTAAACATCTGCACCTCACAAATTGTCAACGGGTCGGCTGATATTGAAATTCGGGTCTGCTAAATTAATTTTCTCCAAATATGACCAATTTGGTTTGGTGAAAGTTTGATTAGGTAGATTTTTGATAAGATTCTGTTTTATAAAAAAACGTCGGTGCTAAATGTGAAACTGTCATTAATAGACTTGCATGTTATATTGATAAGTCCTTTGCAGCTACTTTCTCTTGTTCCTACTCCTGAAATAGAACCTTTGCGGCTTCTTCTAGGAAGTGCTAAGAGTTGAGCAGCCCTCTCTGAGATAAGAGATACCAGTGACCCTTGGTCTACAATACAGCGCATAGTTAATTATTGCTGTTGCTAACAAAATCTCGGTCAGGTCACTCTGTTAAGACACGTGTGAGTTATTGTTGACGTTTTGCTGATAGGTTTCTGGCCTCGATAATTTTGCTGTCGACGATGGTCCGTCTGTTGGATAATGATACTGCACAAATGCCTCGTGTAGCGCCGTGTTGTGACATCCATTGCATTCTCTGCATCTTTAATTAGATATGCATATTTTCCCATTATGGTTATACAGACAATTAGGACACAGAATCAATCTTTCAGCAGTTTTACGTTATGTTGATTGTGACATGCTTAAAAATTGTGTGCAGAAAATACTCCGCGATCATTATTGCACAGTGGGCATTTATATTTTGTAGCATGCAAGGTTTTGTTATTTGAAATAGCTGTTTTGCTCATGTTATTTACTCGTTGCGATATCTGTCCCACATTACGATTATTGTTTAAATATTGCGAAATGTCAGTTTCCATGCGATTAATAGAGAAAGATTGCCTTAATTGTTTACGGTTTTGATATGAAGTTTTCTGATATTGATTGTATTTAGATACTTTGTTTTTAAAATAATAATTATGGTCTTGTTTTTTACGAGACGCTTCCATGGAAGTAAATTTATTTTCGAGAAACTCCATAAAATCTTTTAATTTCGGCAGTTCTCTCGGTTGTTCTAAAGACTGCACATATTCATTGTATGTTCCAGAATCTAATTTTTGAGACAATATATTTTTAATAACATTTAGACTTTCTGCTGTACAGTCATGTATCCGCTTAATATGAACGATTGACGGTTGATTGACTATAGGTATATTTAAGATTATATTTATGTGAGATGAAAATTTTTTGTTATTATACCTGTGATTTAGTATGTCCCAACAAATATCATAATTATCAGAGCTGATTTGCAAGTGCTGTATTAAAACTCTCAGCTTCTCCTCTAACTTTACTTTTAAGAAACTGCATCTTCTGAGGTTTAGATATCGACCGATTATTATGTATAGTTTCTGAAAATAAGTCTTTGAATGGAACCCACTGATTATTATTGCCAGAAAATACAGGAATGTCAAGTGTTGGAGTCGACTTTTCTTGATGTGTTACAGAACTTATTTTTTTATTTATTTATTTTCTAATGTTTTGATATGTATTTTCATGTTTTGAAAATGTAGACTCATATAATTCACCTGATCCGCCTAATTCACTATCTCCCAGTGCAGTGCATCGATTGCTGACCATAGATGACTGCAAAGTGTGGAGTAAATCTTGCAACTCCCACTTATCACCATCTGCCTCTAAATGTATGTTAGACACCGTCCTTCTAAAGGCTCTAAAATTGCTCGAATGTTTTTTGAGCATGTTTTCTACTTTATCCATTTTAACATGAGAATTACCCGCTTGTGACTGCTGAATAAGTGAGAAGAAAATGATGGTGCTGACAGGGGAGTTGCTGGTTTTAAAATTGGAGTTGATGGTCTTGTTTCAACCCTATCAGAACTGTAACTCTGCATTACTGTTTTTGCATGGTTATAACTTAGAATGCCTGTTCATAATGCCTTTATGTAAAGTATGTATGTCGCCTATCCCGGATTTCACATAACTGACGGTGATTCGTTCCAATACGATTCTAAGGTGTCTAAACGTCTTTGAATGCTATCGGCTGTTTTTCGATCAGACCCGTCTTTTTTAAAGTTATTAAGCAGCTGTTTTATTGCTCTCACAATGTGACAATGTCCAGCCAAAAGATCTTCCATATTGATAACAAAAAAACAAGATAAAAAATGGAAAGATCTTACTTTTCGGTGTCTTCTACTGCCACTTGCTTGCTTTGGTCGCTCTGATGCTCTGCTGCTGCTCTACTGTTGCTGCTTACTGCCGCTGCTTACTGCTGCTAGGCGTTGCTCACTGATAAGACCTTGGTGGTTGTGCTGAGGACTGCTTTGATGATGATTGATGACGATTAAAAATATATATATTTATAATTGTTGATGATTATAGCAGAAAAGCTTTGGTTTATTTTATCAAGAACAAACGTGACGTTCCAAATATATTTTTGGAATTTAAGACATTAGTTGAAAATAAAACAGAAAGAAAGATAAAATCAATACGGTCAGACATAGTGGAGAATATATTACTTCTGTTTTTCAAGGCATTTTAAAGAACTCTGGAATCAAACACTAGAACACTGCTCCTTAAACACCACAGCAAAATGGAGTGACGGAACGACTAAATAGAACTATAATTGAAAAAGCAAGAAGTATGTTATTCGACTCCAAACTAGCAAAAAAAGTTTTGGTCTGAGGCAGCCAATACTGCAACTTTTTTTTTTTTTATTTATTTCCAAAACAATTTTTTACACCACACATCAAAATAGTTTTCCTGACTTGAAACCTTTCTAGGTTTATGTAGTCAGGAAGTCGCTTTTTACATTAGGTAATTTAATATATTTGAGTATACAGTTTAGTTAACACGGTTATTACAATTATAACATTATTTACTATTATTACTTAATTATATATATTTTATCATATATTACAGTAGGTATATATCCATATATACACATACATACACACACACACATACATATATATTTATACATACACATATACATACATACACAGAAACATATACATACAATATTATTTACAATTTGCCTATATGAATTATTGTTCGTTAACAAAGTACATCTTGAGCTAACGTTTAAAATTTTTCTTATTACAATAAAGTAAATACAAATACAAATAGTTTTTATTTGTTAAACATAGATGAAATAATACAGGTTTTTATAACAGATTTTGTGTTCTCTATGTTTTGCCGTTGATTGCGGCGTACAAATATTTAAGCATGCACTGAAATACACCGTTCTAAAAAAATTAATATTAAAAGATACAATACTAATTATATTAAAGAATCACTCATAAAGTTGTTTATTGTGTTGTAACATTTTTCTGTCAGAATTGACACTAATCTTTTTTTAAGCAACTGTAATGGTAGATCCTTAATTTTGTCCGGTACTTTATTGTAAACAAGTGGAGCCATTCCATAAATACTTTTACTCATGAGAGCAGTTTCACATATTTTTTTTTTTCACACAGAAATTTAGTTGTGTTTACAATTTCTAGTTCAATGTCTTTGTAACTGACTATAATTTTTTGTTGGTTTAGGCGTTGATAAAAATGCATAACTTTTGTCTCAGTAAGATTAATGATCAAATTATTTTTTTCAAGCCACTTAACCGCCTTAGCCAGTGCTTCATTAATATTGTTTTGATAATTCATATCATTTTCGTTTTTTACACTGATCGTGCTGTCATCAGCAAACAAAACCATTGGAGAATTAACTGCACTGGGTGAATCGTTTATATATAGTAAAAATAATAATGGTCCTAATACACTTCCTTGTGATACGCCGCATTTAACAGTTCTTGCGCTGGATAAGTACTTTCCTCCTTTTTTTTTGCATATTCTTCTAGTAGGCACTGAGTAGCAAAATGATTCTTATAATCAAATTTGTTGAGTTTAGGCTTCTCATTATTTTCTTCCAACATTTTATACAAATTTTGTGATTTTAGTGTTTGAAAATGTTACCTTTTCGTTTACAAATTTTACAAGATGCGGATAGGGCTTCTTTATGGAATATTTCAGGTTTGTCACTATGCACCATGTTTTGGCTACGCCGCGCTTCACACTCTTCTATTATCTTGGTTTTAGCTCTTCAGGCTTTGGAAGGGTGTCACGCTATTTTATTGCGACTCTGAAGTTGTCATACTCAGAAAAAAGACTATATAACATCATGATTGTTAACAAGTCTTCGTTGATAGATACATCCATATCTGCCAATTTGTCAACAATATCTATGAACTTGCTCATGCTTTGCTATGTACATCATGCCCTACTAATTTTGTCAGGATCAGTTGCTTTAATAAGGATGCCTTGCGTGAAGATCCTTTACTGATATAAGTGTCTTTCAATTTATTCCATAATGTTTTAGCTGTCACACAATTTTTAATTTGTTTAAGCTCGGAAGGAGCGATTATAAGAATGAGTTCAGATCTTGCCTGTCTGTCACCTTCTTTTTCCGTTATTGCAACATCAGCAGTCACGATAGTCTCCACATATTTCCATTATTTGTGTCTCACAAGCACAGCTTCATAATTTTCTCTAGTTAGAGAATTTGGTACTCGACATTTTTCACGACTAAACTCGTAATAACTTACTACAGACCTACTTAATCTTGTAAATTTGTACACGCTCCGCTACCATGTTAAATTAAATATGATTTATAAACGATAGACACATTTATTATTTTTAAAAGACAAATTATAAAATTACATAAAAGTGGTTATTTTATTTTTACAGTTAGAAGTTAGGTTGCCTAGCAACATAATCAAAGTATGTAAAAAGTCTGAGCATAGATATTATATAAACATCTATGCATGGAATAATGCATACTTAACAACCTACAGTGTAAATGTACTTAGCAGATACATAACAGTTACATAAAATGTGCCATTGGCGGGTAGTTCAGAGAATTTTTAGATACCTTAAAGGGACAATAGATTGCAAATAAAAATATGATGGTAAGAAGACAAATGAGCTATTATTTTACTCAGATGTAGATTGGGGAAATAATCCATTAGATAGACATTCGGTTTCAGGAAGTTGTTCAACTCTATATGGTGGTGCTATAAATTGGTTCAGCAAGAAACAAAAAAAAGTTGCTCTTTCAACAACAGAAGCTGAATACATGCCTCTATCTAGTACTGCTCAAGAAGTCATATGGTTCAGACAACTAATTAAAGAGATACTAGATATAGATGTTCTCCATTTGAAGATATTTTGCGATAACATGGGCACTATAAATTTAAGTAAAAATTGACTGAAAAATTCTAAATACTAAACACATTGATGTGCGTCACTACTTTTTAAGGGAATTGGTTGATGAAAGAATATTGGAAGTTCAATACTTACCTTCTAAGGACATGCTAGCTGTTATACTTACCAACCCTTGCAGAAAGGCAAATTTGAGAAATTTGTGAAGTGGCTTGGATTAACTAAGTAGTATAATATTCTTAGGAGTATGCATTGAAGTGGAAGCCTGTGCCTCCGTGATCTACGCAAGAATTAAAAATCAAACAAAGCAGTCAGAGTCGCTGATAAAAAAAAAACTTGTGCCACACATAAATGCGTATCATTACCAAGGTTGGAATTATGTGGGGTTCATTTGCTTTCCAAACTCATGCAAAAAAAACAAATAGTTTTTTTTTTAATTTTCTATCAAGAAAAAACTACTTCCACCCAGAATATGTCAGGAAGAAATCATATTTGTATCACATTTTTTTATGGTTTATATTAGTATAAGTTACAAATAAAAACAAAATAAAATTATGAATTAAAAAAGAACTTGAAGATCGAGAAAGAAACCAATAATACACAGAATATGTTACCAGGAATGTATAAAGATTGTTACGCATGTACGGTAACTGTGACGGTCAAAGTCACGTAAGTGCTTACGGTTTTTTTTTTTTTTTTAAAATAAGGTTTGTAGATAAGATTTCATGTACTGTATATTGAAATAAGGTTTTTGAACTATTTTAGTATCAATATATAAGAGGTTTTTGAATACCTTAATACTAGCGAGTAATAATGTTCCTTTATAGAAATCAATGGTTTAATATAAGGCTTAGATTCAATATTTTATTGATAAAATCAGGCGTTACTTTGCGGAAATTCATTATTATGATAAAATATTATTACCTTGCAAATCCGCTAAAAACAATTCAGAAGCACTCACGTGCAGAAGTAAACCGCTAAATTGATATAGTGTATAGAAGTTGTAACTAACTCCCCCAAAATGAAATAAGTACTACCTACCTTAACGTAACCTCCTAACTAACCGGTATGGACATAGAAGATTAAAAGACAATATGAACACGAAACTTTAAAATTGAAGTATAAAATTTTCGGAGGATTGGCTATGTGATCGTCTAAGTGGTAGGACCTAATTGTGTAACGTAGACCGTAGGTCTTTAAGAGAAAGAATGAATCACCGTTCTATTAATGAAAATAGTATCCTCTACCCCTATGCGCTCTTTACTTTTCTATAAAGGCGGGAAGGTCCACCCAGCACTTCCCACGTTCCCACGGTACGTGACCATACCGAGGCTAACTTAGCGCACATCCTCCGAAGGAATAGAGGTGTGAAATCATAAATGATATAACCATTAAATTATCGTTGCAGTCGAAGCTGAAGACCGAAATATTATTATGTAATTTCAGTAACAAATCCTTGTGCGTGCATAGCACAAACACTTAGCCTTCAAAGTGTGTGACATCCATTAACAAAGACACAGCCATAACATTGTCATGACAGCACGCCTCGTGCTAAGCACACTCCGAAGAGCAGGACGCAATAAACCCCACTGAACCATTTATGTAGGTACTAATTATTATGTACCAATGGAACAGCCATGGAATTCGCCAAGAGGGAACACACTCCGAAGAGCAAGACGCAATAAGCCCCACTGCATCCATGTAACTTTAGTCATAGAGTATAAATGATATATTTCGGTTTTCAAGCCGGCGTCCACACTATACATGATTAAGGATTCATAAACAGATTAAATGTATAGGTATATTATTAGTTCCAGTACGAAGAATAATAGTTTTTAGTTTATTTAATCGATTAACGATAGAATAAGTGTGAGTTAGATTATTTATGTAATATTCAGTTCACAGCTTTTCAGAAATTTATTCGCCAGCCAAATATGATTCCATTAGTGTTTACCAGTAGGTAAATTATCACTGTCGCCTTCGCGTAATCAGCGTCCGACTCCCCACTACTTGAGAACGGTTTACGTGTCAATTTTAGTAAGTGCCTTTTTTCGCAGTTTTTCGACTCTGACAGACAGCTCGGGGCAAGGACCTTTACCCTTCTGTAAACTGGGTAATCTGTTGTCGCTCGCCTTCGGATCTTCAAAAAATCAATGCATAACTTAACATTTCTAAAAAAGCCTAAACTATAAAATCAGATAATAAACTCCTTTACAATTGTTTAACTAAAACAGATGCTATCAGGGATCTTAGTGTAACCTTGGGTAGTCAATTACATTTCCATACTCATGTCTGTCTGTGAAATGGTAAATACTTAATGCATAGGCATACAAGTTTTATGGTTTTGTAATGCGTTCAGGCAAGTAATTTCAAAACACAAAAAGGTTTATACGTAAATTGACCTCAATTGGAATATATACGCTGTGCTGTGCATGTACTCGTATCTATTTGGAATACGCTGTGCTGTGCCTGTACTCGTACCTATTTAGAATACGCTGTACTGTGCCTGTACTCGTACCTATTTGGAATACGTTGTGCTGTGCCTGTACTCGTATCTATTTGGAATACGCTGTACTGTGCCTGTACTCGTATCTATTTAGAATACGCTGCACTGTGCCTGTACTCGTACCTATTTGGAATACGCTGTGCTGTGCC
Source organism: Apoda limacodes (assembly GCA_946406115.1). Taxonomy (NCBI): domain Eukaryota; kingdom Metazoa; phylum Arthropoda; class Insecta; order Lepidoptera; family Limacodidae; genus Apoda; species Apoda limacodes. The sequence goes on along the minus strand of OX291540.1, from coordinate 509,890 downwards.
TGTACTCGTATCTATTTGGAATACGCTGTACTGTGCCTGTACTCGTACCTATTTGGAATACGCTGTGCTGTGCCTGTATTGGAATACGCTTTATAAGAAATATGTACGAGTAAATGCTATTGAACAAGCACCAAACCAAAACAAGTATCTTCGTATTATCTTTATATACATATAATTCTACTGTACGTGTGTATGTCACTGTACTCCTCCTAAACGGCTTAACCGATTTGAATGAATTTTATTGTATGCGTTTGGGCGGCGCCCTGGATGTGTCAGTGTTAATTGTCACGTAGATATTTAGAAACTAAATAAGGAAATAAAATAATAAGCATATGTACAAGGTTGAAATGCATCCTTGTAATGTGCTACATAAACAAATATAACCACGTAGTACACGTTCTAATATCTATATATTTGAGCAACAGTTTAATTATTAATTAGTAATACATTAAGATTCCAGTATTCCGTAACTATACTCCTGTAACGTTATAAGATACATATATTATTATAAATTATTTATACAAAATATATTCAAATAGTATCTGGACAGTTGTGTATAATTTCGTACAAACCTACTAGTAGAAGATAACGACAAGTGTCGTTACATTGGTGACCCCAACAAGGAACAAGACGTAACCTTCACGAGCCCGACAAAGAGCAAGGAGCAACCTGTACAATCTCAATAAGGAATCGCAAATACATGGCAGAAACTCTAGTAAGGTTAGCAGCATAAAGCAGCGGCAACAAGGATGACCTGGCAACAATATCCTCGATAGCAAGAATACCAGAACTCTGGACAGACCAACCCAGAATATGGTTCATCAGAGCAGAAGCAGCACTGATTCCGCAAAAGGACAGCGACGAACAACAGTTCCAGTTTGTTATAACTACACTAGGTAAAGAAGCTACAAAACAGGTTACAGATATCCTCATCATCCTACCTCAAAACAAGAAATACGTAGCACTAAAACATAGATTATTGTCAATATACAAGGAGTCGGAACTAGAAATATCCAAAAACTTATGAATGACATGGAACTAGGAGACCAGAAAAAGTCGCAAGTGATGCTACGCATGAGAGACCTTGCTGGTAGAACATAAGTGAAGAAACGCTGATAATTATGTGGCAAGGACGACTGACAGCCGTAATCTTGACAAAATGGCGGAAATAGCGGATAAAGTATGGGAATGTGCGGAACCCATACAAATAGCACACAGGCGTCAGAATTAGCCTTAATTCTAGCACAAGTCGCCAAGCTGAACTTGAGAATATCTCAAATAGAACAGAGTAGATGTTTCGTGAGCAACGCAGATATAATCAAAATTCTCGATTAAGATATAGAGAAAGATCAGCGTCAAGATCCAAGAACGGCATACGTTTCTATCACAGAAGATGCGGCAAGAAATCGTACAAGTGCGAGCAGCCATGCAGCTGGAAAGCGGAACCAAAGCAAGAGCGAGAGGAAAACTAGGACATGTGCAGTCGACGGTGGGCAACTGTACTACAATACGCAACAACCGCCTCATGATACAGGATAGGGACAATGGACCGAGATTTTTGATCGACACCGGAGACAATATATCGGTAATCCCAGCAGACAAATTGATGAGCAAAAAAATTAGGCCATACGAACACATAAATCTTTACGCAGCGAACGGTACCGAAATTCGTACATACGGTACAAAAACTTTAATACTAAATTTAAACTTACGATGCGCGTTTCGCTGGACGTTCGTTATTGCTGACGTTAGTCAACTGATCATAGGAGGGGATTTTATAACACCTTACAATTTATTAGTCGACTTAGCAAATCACCGGCTCATTGACCAAGAAACTAGGTTACAGGTAGCAGCTAATATTATGCAATGGAATGGTTCTTCAATAAACACGGTATCCGTGGACTATCCCTAATATGATTCACTTAGTCGTTTCCCTGATATAACAAAGCCTGTGTGCTTTAAGGAACCATCACGTCATTCGGTAGTACATCACAAAGTAACCAACGGAGCACCCGTTTGTGCGAAACCCAGACCACTGCCACCGGAAAATAATGCAAGAAATGGGAATTTCTAGGCCATCCAAAGGGGAAAAAGCCAGTCCCTTACATGTAGTAAAAAAGGACGGAAAATTGCGACCTTGCGGTGACTAGGGCGCTCAATAAGATCACAAAGCCGGATTGATATCCGATACCGCGTTTACAGGACTTTAAACACATCCTTAATAAAAAAAACTATTTTTGCGTTTAGATCTCAATAGAGCGTACCGTAATATAGCAATAGCACCAGAGGACATAGAGAAAACAGCAATAATCACACACAGGATTCGGTTTCTGCAATGGGGCTCAGACGTTCCAAAGATTCATGAACCACACGGTATTGCAAGGGTTAAGAGAACAACAGGCTACCAAATATTAACAGTCTAACACAGAAGAAGACGAATGCTACAACAGCGATTTCTATTTCTGTTACTTAGACGACGTAATAATATAACAATAAACTTATCAAATTGCAGCTTTGGGCAGAAAAGTATAGAATTTTTGGGATACCAAGTCACACCGGAAGGTATTAGGCCATTGGAACATAAAATCCAGGCTGTAAAAGACTTCCCAAAACCTAAAACGATCGATCAACTAAGAAGATTTTTAGGTATGTTAAATTTCTATCGATCGCACATCCCATATGCCGCACAAAAACAAACTGAATTGGATAAGTTTTTACATAGCAGGAAGAAAAAAGATAAAACCGCAATAAAATGGACTAAAGAGGCAGACGAAACCTTTGAAAAATGCAAGCAAGGACTATGTGACGTAGCCTTATTAGCCTACCCGACAGCAGAGTCAATTTCACTTATGACAGATGCGTCAAATGAGTGCGTAAGAGCGGTATTACAAAAGCTAAAAGCCGGAAAATGGCAGCCAATGGGATATTTATCAAAAAAGTTAAACGTGGCACAAATAAAATACAGTATCTATGAGAGAGCTGTTAGCGATCTACTTACCGATACAGCACTGTAGGTTCATGATAGAAGGCCGAGAATTCACAGGGATGAGGCTTATATGCGCAACTAGGTTTTGAAACTTGGTTTCTGCTAAAAAGTGCACAACCCTCGTTTATGTCAAAACTTGCAAGTCTGGCGCAGGGCTGTGGCACGCGAGAGTCGCGGTACGTTATTGCTTGCGAGTGCGACCAAGTGCGACGCGCCCCGCAATTACGCCGCGCACCCCGGCGCACGTCCCCGGCACGCGGAAATCGCGGGACGTTGTGGCTTGCAAGTGCGACCAAGTACGACGCTTGTGGCGCGTGGCTCAGAGCGCCTGGACAGCGACAGGGTTTGTTCCCCTTTATCCAAGCGCGCGCTGCTCGCTCCGACCTCGGCGGAATTCAGGTGTGTTCGTAACAATGCGAGTTTTGTGTGTGTATCCCAATACCTAGATATGTTTGTGCCATCTAATATTCCTTAAAGTAATGCGAATAAGGTCTACACTCGCAAGTACATAATGTATTATACCGCTGGCATATTTTGTATCTTATTCCAGTTGTCGCGAGCTAAGCAAAAATGATATATGTCCTTCAATTTCTTTTTAATTAATCATAATCTAACGTAAGAGGTTACTGGGAATTAACTTTTCATAGATTACTGAATATTTTGTTGCTATTGTTTTGTTGTATTATTCGATATGTTTGTGTTTGTTGTGTTATTATATTTTATTGGGCAAAGGTATTTTATTTAGGCATAAGTGTGTAATTCAAGCATTCCTCCAAAAAAGTAGGTATGGCTTGGAGTTTGAGTACCATTGTGCAAATAACGGTTATTATAAAGTATGAGTGCAAAATGTGTTAAATTATCATATCATAAGTCAGGAGTGCCAACCTGACTAAACATATACGAAGAAAACATTTGTCAGTTAGTTTGGTGGCAAGGGAACGAGAAAAGTGAAAGCTTACAACAGAACAAAAAAATAATTAAAAGTATGTAAATAGATAAAAAATACAATTAAAATATTATTAAAAAAAAATGCAAAGATTAAAAAAAGACCTGATAGTGTTTCCTTATACACTTAATTGCCAGAGCCAAATACCAAGGATAAAAAGACTGTAACTTAATTAAATAGTTTTTTTTTCCCTCAGGTCTGAGTAATACTGACTTAGATACTTTCAAGTCTTTTGAACCCTGGTTTCTGTAGAGCCCCGAACTTTGTAGGCCCTGGTTCAGACTTTTAGAAGTATGATCCATCCCTATTTCACGGTCTACACCGACCTTAAACCATTGATTTATGCATAAGCAAAGAAAAATTACGAAAAAGAAACTTCTAGGCGAATTAGGCAACTTATCTAAATAGGCGAATTTACGACTGACATACGGTACGTAGAGGTAGAATTAAATTAACCAGCTGATTTCTTGAGCAGGATAGAAAAAATATCATGTCCTGCGACCAACCTGCGACCATAGACTATGAAAAGCTCGCTAAGACACAAAAGGCGATCAGGAGCTAAACGAGTTACTCACTTCACAAAATAAAGTTGTAAAATTAAAAATTAGAACAAATACATACTGACATAGTAGGCCCACTACCCGCTTCTAAGGATGAGTACAAATAGCTACTCACAATAGTTGATAGAGCAACTGGGTGGCTAGAAGCGATTCCAATGAAGGACATCATAGCCTGCACAGTAGCCAAAAACTTATACGAAAATTGGATAGTACGATTTGGAACACCCTTGTGTACACGACAGACCAAGGAAGACAGTCCGAAAGCGGACTTTTTGCCCAGCTGATAAAGTTGTTAGGGGTGGAAAGAAACAGGTGTACAGCCTGGAAACCAAAAGCAAACGGGATTAACGAGCGACCCCACGGAACCCTAAAAGCAGCATTAATGGCCAAATTGGAAAGTAGCAACTGGATAGATGAATAACCTACAGTATTGTTAGGCTTACGAGCAACGCCGAGAAGCGACACAGGTATCAACGCAGCAGAATTAACATACGGAACCTCGTTAAGGTTACCCGGGGATTTTTACAATACAAAACCCGATGAGCCAAACAGTACGTTGAAAAATTGCGGAATACTATAAAAAAGGTTCAAAAGACCGTCCACTATTCATAAAGAGTATAGAAAGGTATTTGTACACCCTGACCTCCAAAACACTAAATACTTTTTTATCAGGGAGGATGACGTAAGAAAATCATTAGAGAAGCCTTACGAGGAACCATTTTTAGTTAAAAACAAATATGAAAAATACTTTGTCATAAAATTAGCAGACAGAACCGCGCCCATTTTTATAGACAGGCTTAAACCAGCATACGTAATTACTGACGAACCTATTCCGTTTCAATGTAATAGTAAAAATATAACTAATTATTACAGTGATAGCGAAAGTTCTCACAAGGAAAGTGCGACTAAGAAAAAGAATATGTTACAAAAAGCGGTCGAGTATCGAAACCGAATGTAAGGTTAAGAAAATAATAAGAATAATCGAATTAATTAGGCTATAAGTACTAATGTTTTTTTTAAAAAAAAGTTAGTAATTTTTTTTTTTATTCATGATGTAGTATATTAATATTGGGGGCCGACTGCCTATCTCAAAGCGATCCCAATAGTATAAGTGTTCACTATACCAATGCTCATGTCAATGCAGTAGCCTTATGATACCGCCTAAAATTTCAGTACTGCTGGTATCGTAATCGCTTACTGTAAATGAACAAAATAGACCGGTGTTTTTGTCTTTGGACATGAGCGCGGTCCAATTTCTCTCCATAGTGGCAGCAAAGTTCAGCTTTACTGTGCTGATCATTGTATTTACTTTATACAAAGAAACGATTACATAATATGGGTTTTAATTTATAGTTTACTTATTTATTAATGTCGTTTAACTACAATAGTTTGATATTATATTTTTTAAACAAAAATAAAAGATATTTACTTAAAAATGGGTGTGATGACTACATATCGGACGTGCCGTTTTAAATTTTGTAAACAAACAACGAAATTTTTCATTCAATATTGAACGTCAAATAAATAACAAGTAAAAAAGTAAGTATGCTTCTTCGTTTGTATGTGGTGTTTCTTTGTTACCTTTTTAGGTTTGTTCTAAAGATCGTAATGTACCTATTTCAGAATGCCAGCACCGAGAAGTATCAATAGGTAGTGTGCAGCTGGAGGAATTGGTGGTATGGATGGAGTCGCAAATACTGTAAGCCAGAGTGACCTTATTTAATAGCCTATAAACATAATAAGATCACTAAAAGCGTCTCCAATAGAAAATTGTAAGTATTTAACGGCAAGATGCTAGGATGATCTAGAACTAGAACCTTATGAGGTAGGAAAACTAGTAGTTAAAATAACCAAAAATGTAAACATACTATAAACATAGTAGGTAGGTAATCAAAGTGGGCTAGAAGAATAAATCCAATTAGGACCTTTTTCTATTAGGCAGAAAGCAAATACTTTCTTACAGCAAAGCCTACAAGTAACCTTGAACACAATGCATTAAAAAGTAGTGTTGGAACATTTATTAGTTTTACTCCGCTATTGACATAGTTATCAGTAAAAAGTATCTTCAACTGCCTTTTTCAAGATAATCATGGTAACAACTTAATCAGCTAATTATTACTTAACAGAAAAACATAAGGGAATGTAGCCTTATTTGTTGCTCAATGTGTCTATGTGTTTGTCAAATTTTGTTTCATTATTGTCGCAAACTTAAACATTTATATCATGTATTTATATCATGGATTTGTTCCCTTATCTTTACCCTAGAATTTGCTGCTTAGCTCTAGCACCTACTTATTGTAACTTACCATTCCCTACATATCATACCGCCTGTACTGCAATAGCTTATTTTCTTCATTGTTTTGCAGATAGGATGCAAATGTGAAATTGATAACTATGCTGTCACGATAAACAGAATGGAATCAGCAAATAAATTTGTATGATAAACCAATGACACAAATTGTTTACCTATGTTACATGTACTATGTACAATGGCCCTATCATGAGGCTAAGTGCGGAAAACATTAGTCCAACTAACTAGCCTGAATTTTTAATACTTTTCTGTGAAGCAAGTGTAGTCAGTAGTGCTACCTACCTATACTAATAATAATTAAATGTTTTAATAAACATATTTAGAAATAAGTGAAATATATTTTTTGCCACAAATAACTTTGTTAATTATTTCAATTCTTCAGCATACTAAATTAAACTATGAAAACCAACCTGTTTTTTTTACACCACTATAGTGTCAAACAAAACAGTCCGCCATCAGTGGTATGTGGTATGTGGTCACCGCTTATTCACACTTTGCCAAACCTTCAAAAATCTAATGACTTTCTTGAACAACCCCATACTGCAGTGGAGTTAGTTCCTCTGAAACTGCACTGTATGTCACCATTTACCTGCATACTGCTTTATAAAAGTTGTATTCTGGAAAAATTCTTTTGGCAGACATTTAATAAACTTTCCCACTATTGACCTATACACTTAGCAATAACTGGAACTCAATCTGTTTTATTAGATTACTTGAAGTATCATAGTTATTAAATACTATTTTATTTTTTGAACCCTAACTCCAACTAATTTACAGACAACAGTTTATTATGGATGGTTGATGACAACTTGAAGAGTATGAACAAACCGTACACTTAACTTATGTATATACAGTTTTTGTTGTGTAACCGCATCTAGAGCTTTTAATTGTAACCAAATTTCTACAATAGGTGATCGCCTTCAGCAAAAAGCGTGCCTCACTCCAGGTGCTAGATCATTTACCGATAACTTTTGTATCTTAAATAGGTTATTGCTAAGTGCTAAGTGCAAGCTCAAAAGTGCTTTTTGGGAAGTGAAAAGTGCGTTATTTGGAGGTTCTTTACAGATTATGCAAAACGCTCGTAGAACTAATAAAACGCTCGTAGAACTAATAAAACGCTCGTAGAACTAATAAAACGCTCGTAGAACTAATAAAACGCTCGTAGAACTAATAAAACACTCGTAGAACTAATAAAACGCTTGTAGAACTAATAAGCACAGGAGGAAGAACGTCCTTTTAATAATGAAAACATCTTTATTCTTTTGCCGCCATCAATTTAAACCAATGTTGTCAAATAGCCTTTCAAACAGCATTTGAAAAAAGTTTGAAAAAAAACCGGGCAAGTGCGAGTTAGACTCGCGCACCAAGAGTTCCGTACCTATTACCATTTACGTAATTTACAAACAAAAAAAAAAGTCGCTAAGCGGTCATCCATCCAAGTACTGACCGAGTCTCACGTTGCTTAGCTATGAATATCGTTTCTAACAAACAAATGTGTTACTGTTTCTTTTAATAATAACTAAATGTTAACGTTATAATTAAGAGCTAACACACACGATGTTGCGGACAGAGCTAGTGGACTGTAGGTTTATCGAAATGTGGGCTCTGAAAAAGCCCACTGTAAAATTGAAAAAATGAAACAAATTGGATTCTGCTTGCAACAGCTTATAATTGCCTTAAACGCAATTAACACTTATATCGACAACACATTTAACAATTTTCAAAATTATAATTTACAAACACTTATCTATAAATTACAAACACTTTCTTTAAAATCGTGATTTTAATTTACGCTTCACTGATTCTACTTAACTTCTACGAATTTTCTTGATTTATAAAAATGTTACTTCTTTCTTGAAGTAATCTTGAGTTATAAAAATGTTGGTTCTTTCTTGACATATATATATAACTTGTTCTTTCTTCAGTTGGTTTCTTCACTTATTTTCCTGGAACTGTTGAACTTTCACTGCATACTGTATGAAAATTGCGTCTCCTTTTATACTTTTTGGTCTAGGAGGAAATGTTCAAATCATTTATTTTAGACCAATCAGAGAACATTGTTTTTATTTTGGAAACCCAATAACCAGTTCAAACCGGTATTTTCCAGATTTTTACCTCGAACTTTCTAATTTAATATTGGGCCGAGCCAGTAATTTAATATTTTTCAATGGTGTTTTTGTTCCGAGCCGTTCTCCCACTTTCGTCTGTGCTCTGATTGGCTGCTCATTTTCATATAAATATGAGGCTTCAAAATCTGTTTTCGAACTTTTAGTACAAATTTTGACTTTTTACATTTTTTATTTTACTACTACGTCAGTTGTGTTTTGCATAGTATAAAAAATCAATTGGCATACATTTATGTCTAGAAATGAATGTGTGAGAACCAAAAAAACACATGTGGTTCACTTTACAGTATTGTTAAAAAATCGAAAAGTCATGTTCTGACAGTAGCTCCACAGAAGCCGTGACATTTTCAGGAACTAGCAACTTTGAGTTTTGATAAAACTAGATGCGTAGTTTTTTGAGAGTTCATTTTTTGCGCGCATGTCGACGGTGCAACGTTACTGTTGCTGTCCGTCCGTAACACACGATATAGCTGTAAGATTGAAACTAGTATGTGTTACTGTTTTCACGATAAAGCAACTATGTTTTAAGAGTTTATAAACAGTGACAATTTCTTTTGTTGGAAACGATGTTCAAAGTTAAGCAACGTCGGGCTTGGTCAGTGATTGGACGGGTGACGGGAGAATAATAACAAAGGTTATCTTAAGTGAAAGATTAACATACACATAGTCAGACATAATTAACATAAATAGATAAGGGTAATCAATATTTTCTTATGTGTAAAATGGTATTGTAAAGCGTAATTTATATTAGATATTTTGAGATACGAGTAAAGTATTTGTAAGTGTAAATTATCACGTAGATATTTAAAAACTAAATAAGGAAATAAAATAATAAGCAAATGTACAAGGTTGAAATGCATCCTTGTAATGTGCTACATAAACAAATATAACCACGTAGTACACGTTCTAATATCTATGTATTTCAGCAACAGTTTAATTATAATTTAGTAATACATTAAGTTTCCAGTATTCCCTAACTATACTCCTGTAACGTTATAAGATACATATATTATTGTAAATTAATTATACAAAATATATTCAAATAGAATTTGGACAGCTGAGTATAATTTCGTACAAACCTACTAGTAGAAGATAACGACAAGTGTCGTCACAAATGAGCCCGGCAGATGGCGCTGCAGTCGGTATCACGCAGTCAACGTCTGCCCGGTCAGCTAGTGTATTATAAATTGCTGGGTAAACGCTTTTGAATAAATATAAACTTTAGTATTTGAAGTCAAGACAAACATTTCTGGAATTAATATAGGTTTATATAAACTCTGTCATAACAAATTTGATTGCATTGAGTTAAATAACAGCTTGTATACTCGTGGTGTGCCCACTGCCCACTCGCAGCTGGCCTCAACGTGAGACGCGTCCTGACCAGCTACACCAAGTAGCTGGTGAGCGAGTGCGAGTGAGCGCGCGCCACTACGAGTACATCGTGCTGTCGCATCATATAATAGTCAGATTAATAAAAATGTAGATATACTCGCTGTGTTTGTCTGAGGTGTGAAGTGTGAATTGTGTAGTGTGAAGTGTGAAGTGTGTAGTGTGAAGTGTGAAGTGTGAAGTGTGAAATGTGTAGTGTGAAGTGTGTAGTGTGAAGTGTGAAATGTGTAGTGTGAAGTGTATAGTTTGAAGTGTGAAGTGTGAATCGTATATATATTTTGCTTTGTATTTAAATTTTCATTATTTATTTTTATTCTTTTTTTCCTTTAAAAATTTGTCAATACATAAGTATAGATAAATACAAAAAATTATAAAGGATAGCTGGACAATTAATACCCGCTTATTTATAATATTCTGTTATTATTTATCCGTGGTTTATGATTTAGGTTACATTTATGTTTATTTGTTGATCATTTTGCTTTACTATGTTCTATACTGCGTATGTAATTGTCTATAAAGCCTAATAAAGAAAATAATAAGTTTGTTCGGAAACCTCGGCGCGCGAGCCAGACTCGCACTTGGCCGGTTGTCTGTAATTTCCCTGGCTTCAATCAATTCTCATTTATCGTTGCACAGACCAGACTACAGGAGAAGGCAATGATTTTTTTGCTTATGAAAAGAAAAAAACATTGATTTACTCGTAAGTACTCGTACGGTAAGTACGGTAAATACTCGTACGGTAAGTACGGTAAATACTCGTACGGTAAGTACGGTAAATGTATGGTACAGATACAGACCTCAGCATCCAAAATATATATTATAAAAAAAACTTATCAATTAAAAAGCAATGAGGCTCTTTTGCCGTTTATTTTATAAAAAAAAACCAGCCAAGTGCGAGTCTAACTCGCGCACCGAGAGTTCCGTACAATCTTATTATTTATTATTTATTTATAGATCCATAGTGAGATTAAGTCGAGAAAGTGGCCGACTCTTCTGGGGTACGGACGTGTCCCGGGTCCACGACTGAGACGGGCAATTTTATTGTTCTCGGAATTCTTTTGTTAATTGTCATTTATTACGGCGCTAGCGACGGCGCACGCTGTGAACCATACCAGATCCAGTTTGTGTTTCTTTTAACTTAATGTTTGATATTAGCGTGATATTTTAAAAAAAAATAACTTAAATATATTTTATATAGTTATTAATGAATAGTGTAAAAAGTGCAGTGGGTGTAGGGCGCGATCGCGATTGTGTGTACGAGTGTGTTACAAAACCAAGAAACAGCGGTTGCCAGAACCTGGTGAGATTGTTCCATTACTTTGTAGATGGGTTTTTACTTGCCTGCAACCGCCCACAGTATAGGCAGCACTGCATGGTGCGACCTGTGCGTCACGGAGTTTTTACTCGAATCGGTTGAGCTGCTCTTATGTGATGCGTGACAAGTATTCCTAAATTTATTGCAATTGATAGTGCTATTTCTGATTCCGCGAAACTACCTATTTGTTTTTCGCAAATGTTGTAAAAGCGCGGAACTTTAACAGTTGTATTATATACCTATATAGCTGTAGAAGCTGCTGGGGAGTAAAGAAACAGACGGTTGCTGACGTCGTACGTTATTTTAAAGTTTTGGAACGTTAATTCAAATAAGTATTCGTGATTATTGACTTTATAAATGCTAAAGGACAAAACAAACATTGCACCAAAAACAACTTCAAATAAATATTAATTTCACTTCTTTATGTTGTCAAGCGTTAGGGTGTTATTTGGCTCGCGATGCGTACAACAACTGCAAAATCATAATACTTAGGTACCTACAAGAATGTTAACGTTCCGCGCCTGGTTGTAAATGTCCAACAGATGTGTAAACCTTTTGCTGAATCTTAATCACTAGGCTAGAGCAGGGAAGTTTGCTGCACAGGTACCTATTTTGAGGATGATGTAAGAAAAACAATGCAAGTATCTTTATGTTTCATTGGAAACGAGCTTCAATTCTGTTGCAAGCTGCAATACATCAAAATAATATTTATAAAAATAATGGCCACCAATTGTCAAAATGTTTAGGCCACCCCGCAGCAATAGCCGTGTTACTTGAATTTAATACCGCCATATTTATATATATTTATATATGTTGTACAACTGAAAAAAAAATGTTCGACCATTGCCTAATTAAGGATATTAATTTTGTACTCGTCGGTCAAAAACGTTGAGTTCTTGAAGATACTGAAAAGGATCAACTGAACCGGACATGATCAATTAATTTGGTGGTAAACGGAACCCTATAATGTGGTTTTGCGCTTTTGCCTTTACAGGAGGGTCGATAATTTTCAATTTCAATCTGTAAAACATAATTTATTATTTCGTTGTTTTGACTCGAAGGCTCGGCAGCTGCTCACAAACTTTCGCATTTGAGACAGTTTTTATTATTTTTGTAATACATTTGTCGTAAATCATAATTTTATCCCTTGCACCCCCAGGCTGGGACGGCCATGGATGGCTAAATGTTTGGTTTCCATTCGCATAAGTATCGTGTGTAGTGCCTTACGCATTCCGTAGGTATTTATTTATATGCAACGCTCGCACACCGAGAAGTATATTGTATGCCACGTATGTGGCAAGCTATTTCCGAAACTCCAAAATTGTAGATAGTTTTGTGTTGAGGAAATTAAATTATGATGACGAAGTGAATTGTTATAATTCAGCATATGAAAACCTCTGTGAAAGAAATTTATAGATTGCTATTATAGTTACCAGCTTAAGCAACATAATACTATGTTGCTTAAGCTGGTGACTTATACATTAAGATCGATAAAGCATGCAATAGGCATGTATTTGCTTTCTTTTTGGGATATTTAACAACCAACAAATACGATCAATAGGTACAGAAAGCACCTACAAATACCTAAATGCATTTGTGCAAATGTGTTTGAAAGGTGATGTATAGGTGTTTAAGGCTTTAAAGAGATTCTTTAGGTACAGGTTCAATTCACGAAGCCCTAACGTAGGGATGGGTAACTTATAGACTTCCATAATGTTAGTGACTAGCAGCACTTATTTGCTAACAAAGACCGAGTTTATCAAATAAATCGCCGCAGAAAATTATACATTTTATGATTTGTGGGCAAGAATAACAAAAAAATATATTATATATTCTTCAGCTCCCGTAGGCGTGTGTGTATGTATGTGTGTGTAAAACACATTTTCAGAGAATAGATTATATTTGTTTATTGACATACGGTCATAAAAATATAGTAAATGAAACATTATAGCGAAATCAAAATCTAATGCAATAATAAAAAAGACATATACCTAATGTATATTAAATTTTTAAGTAAGATTAAATTAAAAAATAATAGTCTTAGCTTTCGTATAAATACCATCAACATTATGTGGTTGTGTCCCCTACGTCTAGTATTAGAACCCTTGGCAGTATATATACCATTTACATACTGGTATGATGAAAAGAAACTTTGAAATAGGTGCCTACTAATAAATATGAATAAAGGTTCTAAAGAATTTAAATGGAAGGCAAACACAGATGTGGCAGTTAACAAAGTTTGTAAGTGTTATTTTAGAGGAAAAAGCCTTCTACTGACGGCGGCAAAAGTAATTGTAAAGGTATGTATACGTCAAAACGTTAAGCACAAAGGGAACCAAGTAATATAAAATATCTGACCGTTACGCTTATTTTTGAGGCTTGCTTGCAAGCTGTCGGCAATAAACATCTTACTTATTCTTAACAATTACTGAGAAACTTTCTAAGATAAAGATAAGGCAAAGCTTGTTTCCATGACAAATAGGTTTTTGTATCGTATTTCAAAGTATTCAGCCCCTGATTTAGGATAACAGAGTGTAGAATAAATATAATATGGTTAAATATACATATCTTACTATAAGTACGATTATATAATGGATATATAAAGTGAGGTTAAAAGTGTACCTAGCAAGTACGAATACCGACCTTTTTATGAGGAATATATCTCACAGATCGACTATAGGTACGATTATATAATAGGTATATAAAGTAAGGTACACTTTTAGACTCTCCTAGCAAGTACGCATACGAATACCAACCTTTTTATGCGGAGTATATCTCACAGATCGACTATAGGTGCGATTATATAACCAGTATGTAAGTGAGGTGCACTCTTAGACTCTCCTAGCAAGTACGAATACCTACCTTTGTATGAGGAACATATCTCACAGATCGAATATAGGTACGATTATATAATAGGTAAACAAGGTGAGGTACACTTTTAGACTCTCCTAGCAAGTAGGCATACTAATACCTACCTTTGTTTGAGGAACATATCTCGGGGATCGACTATAGGCACGAGTATATAATAGGTATATAAAGTGAGGTACACTCTTAGACTCTCCTAGCAAGTACGCATAAGTATACCTACCTTTTTATGAGGAATATATCTCACAGATCGACTATATGTACGATTATATAATTTATATAAAGTGAGGAAAACTTTTAGACTCACCTAGCAAGTACGCATACGAATACCAACCTTTTTATGCGGAGTATATCTCACAGATCGACTATAGGTGCGATTATATAACCAGTATGTAAGTGAGGTGCACTCTTAGACTCTCCTAGGAAGTACGAATACCTACCTTTGTATGAGGAACATATCTCACAGATCGAATATAGGTACGATTATATAATAGGTAAACAAGGTGAGGTACACTTTTAGACTCTCCTAGCAAGTAGGCATACGAATACCTACCTTTGTATGAGGAACATATCTCACAGATCGAATATAGGTACGATTATATAATAGGTATACAAGGTGAGGTACACTTTTGGACTCTCCTAGCAAGTACGCATACTAATGCCTGCCTTTGTATGAGGAACATATCTCACAGATCGACTATGGGTGCGATTATACAGCCCAGGGCGGAACTCGTTTTGTGTCCAAGGATACATAAGGATAAGTGAATTATAATATGTGGAGCGAAAATATTGTGGCAAAAATAGCATAATTATATAAAAGCCTTTTGAAATTTCAAAATTAAAATTGGCGGGCGATAATCTGACAAAACTGGTAAAGTCCGCATGACGAGAGTACAGTTTTAAGAAATATGATATACATACATATGAGTGGTAGGTGTCTTTTGTTTTCCGTATATATTAAGTATTTAAACGACTGAGCATAAAGTGTTAATTTGTTATTTATGAAGGCTTTAAACATGGCATGTCACTAGAGACGCCTACAACCCAGGTAAGAATATTGGTGGTAATGGCTGGCAGATGCGGACAGTTTACAGTGGCTGCGACCCTTGGCGCCCTAACGGCCGGCGCAAACGGGGACGGGTGGTGAATTCGATTTGCACACGTAATGAATACGGATAATGTTGTAGGTATACGTCAGGAATTGACAGTAGACAGCGATACACCGGTTTTAGGGGTATATCACGTTTTTCCTTGTTAGCATCAGTTTTTTGGTGTATATAACGTTACAAAACGCCTGATTTCATTATATATTATACAAGAAAATACAATGCAAACCACGATCTACTTATTGCAATTGAATAATAAAAAAAAATGTCCTTATGTAGATTGAAAACAAACTAATCTCTTATGTTTGAATAATCTATGCTAATATATGTAAAGCTGAAGAGTTTGTTTGTTTGAACGCGCTGATCTCAGGAACGAATGGTCCGATTTGAAAAAAGTCTTTCAGTGTTGGATAGCCCATTTATACATATTTAATATATAAAGTTGAAGAGTTTGTTTGGTTGAGCGCGCTGGTCTCAGGAACTGCTGGTCCGATTTGAAAAAATTTTCAATGTTGGATAGCACATTTGTCGAGGAAGGCTAAAGGCTGTATATCATCACGCTGGGACCAGTAGGAGCTGAGCACCAATGAAAGTGTTTCAAAATCGGGGTTTTTTTTTTTTGTTGAGAGCTTCCACTGCGTGCGCTGCGTGAACGGTTGAAGTTTCGCAGAAATCATGTATAACAGAGTTTTGCCCCTTTAAAGGTTCTAGAATAGGGTCCGCGACAGTATGTGTCCGTCTTTTAGGGTTGGCTCACTATAGCCTTTTTTATGCTAACCAGATTTGTTCTGGAATAGTGCATTGTTTGCGAAGGTGTTTTCTATAAACATGATATTGATCCTTATCCGAATAAGTACGTTATTCTTCACAGGTATTTAATTTAAAACAAAATTGCCCTTTACATCATTCGATTTCAACGAATATCATGGGAGATGTCGCAGTTTTAAAATAACATCGCAGTGGCGCGCCTGCAGAAACAGCGGTTGCGGGGTCAGAAAAGAACTTAGCGAAACAACGTTCGCGGGGACCGCTAGTATATAATATGGGTAGGTGCTTTGTGCTATTGATTTGACTAAACGTATGTACCTGCGTAGATGAAATTTTTGGCTAGGTATGGGTATAAATCTTTCCTATAAATAATTGAATGGGTATAATTATCGTTTCTAAGTATAAAATGTGACCGCACGTTTTTCAAGATTGGATTATGCAGCTGTAATTTACTGAACCCCTACAAAGCATACGTACATACTGTATAGCCCCTTACTCATTCCAAAATATAGTATTTCATAACTTTGACGATTTAGAGGTGTTTGTGGAAGCCTTATTTGTGTAAAAGAAAATGACATTGACTTTGTATATCGTCACAGATTAGTACCTAGTAATAATACAGTTTCTTTGTCTAAGTAGGCATTGTTCGTACTGGCGAAAATCAAAACAAGACATTATAAGTACGGGTATCGGAAGATACCTGGGCTAAGAACCACTCTTTGAAGGACTTAAAAGTATTTTTCCTCACTCAGTTTTTTTTTTTTTTTTACTCAAACCTAACTACTTTCAGTTAAAGTCCTTTTAGCCCTGTTATTTCGAGTGTGATCCCGCGCTTATAGAAAAGGTAATAATCACAGATTTGTCTACTACAGTTAGCTACAATGGAATGTAACTACTTCATTTCTGTTTCCATTTATCATTTTACTGGATATGTATGAAAATAGTAACTGAGCTATAGAAATAGGAAGTTGAAACTAAACAGAAAGAAACGAAAAACTCAATGGTTGGAATACTTCCTTAAAAACAAAAAAAATCTTGATTATATTAATTTATGATTTTATTAGGTATGCCTAAAAAAAAGTTACTAAAGATACGGGAAATAGGACAACGAAGCTGTAAGTTACAGATAAACAGACAAAAACGCATGTCGTGGATACTTCCATAAAAGACCGACGTTACACTTCACTAATTAACTCCATTTATAATACACTTAGATAGGTACGCCTTAAAAAGGAACTGAAGCTACGATAAGAGGTTAAAGAAACTGAAAAAAAGCCAATAAATAATAAAAAAAATGCAGCTATTGAAATTGTGCTACAATGTAATTGAGCTACGCCATTAAATATTTTTATCTTTTAATTTTAGCAAGTACGAACAATAATAAATGAAGCTTTGGAAAAAGGACACCAAAACTGGAAACTGCTATAATAAACTGAAACGTAAGTTTTGAAAGGCCGCTGCAAAAACGAATAAACAATGGTAACATCCATTTATGATTTACGTAAAAATTAGGTACGCCTAAAAAAGTAACTGCGATTATGGGAACAGAACGAGAAAAACGAACAACTGTCAATTAAGAAATAAAAAAAAACCCCAAACGTTGGAATTCTGCTACAAAAGATGGAACTACTATCCTATTTTAAGTAAACACCTACGAACTTACACCTAAGAACAGTAAAGCTATGGAAACAGAACACTGAAACTAAATAGCGGTAATAGTATAAAAAAAAATCTGGACGCTAAATCAAGCCATCCGAGCAAGGACGTGCCACCGCCTACGAGCCCTTCATTCCGAGGGCAGAAAAGCCAATCCAGTTCATCCACCGCTACTGCAACCACCTACAATCTCCTACGAGTTTCCGACACTTTTGCGGAGTCAACTTATTATTTACGCCTATAGACACCTAAGAACAGTAAAGCTATGGAAACAAAACACTGAAACTAAACAGCGCAAATAGTATAAAAAATCTGGACGTTAAATCAAGCCATCCGAGCAAGGACGTGCCCAGGAGCCCTTTATTCCGAGGACAGAAAAGTCAATCCGGCTCATCCACCGCTACTGCAACCGCCCACAATCTCTGCTGAAGTTAAGAAAACAAAAGAAGAAAATATTTTTTTGCACTGGCTATGTCCATTTACGAACTACGAGTACTATATGGTAGGTATATCTAAGAATAATAACTGAAGCTCAGGAAACCAGTCACTGAAAATAAACACTGCCACTGGGGTAAAATAAAACACAAGTGTTGGAACACTGCAACAGTAAAACAATCCTTCACCGAATATTTAAATTTATGTTTAACCTAGTGATAACGGAAACTAATCGAAAATGCCTTATTAATGACATAAACTGAATACCATTACAAGACAATAAAATGCATAAGTTTGAACGCCAGTCAAGCATCAAAGGAACAAGAGTTGTATTGCTAATTGGAAACTTCTAACGCCACGTTGATGTAAACCAAATAAGCTGGTGCAAATGAATACCATCAAAGAAGAATCAGAACACAGAAGAGTTTAGAAGCCAACACGCAGACCACAAACGGCAAACCAGTCATTTTTCCCTTCTTGCATATATTAACACTTATATATATTTATCATCCTGCTGGCTAAAGGGTGCTGGTACCGGTCGGCTCTATCCTTCCCACTCCACATTCCGGACTGCGAAGTCCTACACTACCTGCCCTATCTACTCCGTCTTACTGGTGTCTTGGGCAGAGGTAATAGGCACACATAGGAATGCCATGAGATAGACGGGACACTTCTAGAATCACTCACAAATGCGGACTGGAAGCGCCGCATACCTTCCAGTGGTTGAGGACCCTCCGTTTCTTCAATTACCACCTTTTTGAAAGTTGCGCTGTTCCAGCCCGCAGTTTTGAGCACTCTACAGAACCCTCTCATCGACAGTTCTTTTCCTATGTGACCCGTTCCTTGAGTCCTTGCAGTGGAACGCTGGCTGGTAAAACGCTGGAACGGAACGGAACGGAACTGAGATCCATAGTGAGATTAAGTCTCACAGGTTTATTATCAGTTTTTGGATTATTTCCTATATTTGTAATGTAACATATTGCTTCTAGCCAAACTTCATGTTCCTGGGTTAGCGGGAATTAGTTTTGATTTATTTTTGTCACAATATGCGATTTACCGTATTTTTTACAGGTTCAAGGGACCGTAGAACTTATAGCCGTAGAGCTTGTGTAGCCAGCGATCTCTGAACCTTTGCCTTCAGAAATTTGTGTTGAACTTTGTTCACAACCAGATTCAGCCCTAACATCCTCAACCCCATCTCCATTCGTACTTCTGTATAATTCCGGATAAGTATTTGGTATATAAGCCTCGTTATTAGTCGATCGTCTCCCTCATCTACAATGTAGGTCCGAGAACCTTCATGACTAGCCACCGTCCCTTTTACCCACTTATCTCATGACCCACCTCCGCCACACTCCCTAGTCCACACTGAATCCCCCGAGTTCAGGCTTCTCGACATTCCTGCCACATACTTCACTTGCCTGTCCTGCGCATTACGGACTCGTTCCTCAACCGCACTCTCAGGATGCAACAAATTGAACCGTGAGTGTGCGGACAGACCCTTCGATTGTCTGTGGCACAAGGTTTAACCTTGACGAGGAGTTTCTTCTGAGGCGCTTTATGCAGAGCGAGAAATGAGGAAAACGCGAATCGCTCACGACAGACCGATTTTTTATTTTTTCATTTCTAGCTTAAATTCTAGTTTTTCATAACCGGGACTATATGGGTCGCCCAGTCGGAGCGGGCGACATGGGTGAGGACTATAGGGGTCGCCAGTCAGACAGGGGTAAGGACGCCGTCACGGAATGCCAAATGCGGAAATGAATGCTCACCGGTGGGCCCGTGAACCGTCCCAGACCATCTTCTGAGTCTTCTCCGAATAATTAAATTGCCCATTAAATTATGTACATCTATCGAATGGGAAAAAAACTTTGGTAGCTCAATATGTAGCTCAGCTATCCACTGTCTGCCTAACAACATAGTTTTTTAGGGTTCCGTACCCGAAGGGTAATTAGCGCTATCCGCCCGTCCGTCCGTCCGTCCATCTGTCACCAGGCTGTATCTCATGAACCGTGATTGTTAGACAGTTGCAATTTGACAAAAAATACAAAAAACAGAATAAAATAAATATTTAAGGGGGCTCCCATACAACTAACGTGATTTTTTTGCTCGATTTTACTCGATATTGATAACGGCAACAGGTAGACGCTTGAAATCTTCACAGAATATATAGTTATATAGTCACTTGAAAGATAAATAATTTAATTTAAATAAAACAAATATTTAAGAGGTACTCCCATACTGCAAACGTGATTTTTATGCCGTTTTTATAGATAATGGTACGGAACCCTTCGTGCGCGAGTCCGACTCGCACTTTGCTGATTTTTCAATTATTAATTTAAGTAGCTTTATAAATGAAGGATTTTTATACGAACTTCCAACCCCTGTTTTACCCCCTTAGGAGATACATTTCAACCCCTATTTTATTAATTTTCAGAAAACGTTGAAATACTTACGATTTTTGATTTTTAGTTGTAAGGCAAAATACCAAGTTTTATGCATGTGACTTCGAAATTAACCTAGTTTCATACAAACTCTTAACCCCCATTTTACACCCGTAGGGGATGAGTTTCACAAAATCCGTTCTTAATGCTCACGTAGGTCATAACAAAATAAAATTTTTTTCTTAACTTCAAGTCTTTAGAAACAAAAATATCGAAATTATCATATAAAAACTTTTAACCAGGTTACAAAAATATCGAAATTATCATATAAAAACTTTTAACCAGGTTACAAAAATATCGAAATGATCATATAAAAACTTTTAACCAGGTTACAAAAATATCGAAATGATCATATAAAAACTTTTAACCAGGTTACAAAAATATCGAAATGATCATAAACAAACTTTTAACCAGGTTATCAGTAAATCAGATTACGAAAAAACATTTAAATGTTGATGTACAACTGTAACACCAAATACCAAGTTTTATGCATTTAGTTATAAAAATTTTAGATTTCCATACAAACTTCCAACCCCTATTTTACCCTGTCAGGTGATGATTTTCCGAAAATCCCTTGGATCTCTTGGCATCCCTCACTTACGTCACTTAAGGAACGTATGTGCAAAATGTCATGCTTCTAGCCAGCAGTTTCAGCTGTGCGTTGATCGATAAGTCGGTCAACCAGTCAGCTTCTTCTTTTATATTACAGACTAGCTTCTGTCCGCGACTTCGACCACGTGGACTGTTTAAAGTTTCACCTATTTATTTATTTATTTATTCAACACACAAAACAGTATGTGACAATGAGTGTAACAATATCTTAGATCTAAAGTCTTTAATCTAGACACATACCAAAACATGTATGTTATTGCAGAACAATTTACATAAACCAGGACAGTTATACACTTGTTTAATATAAATGCCTAACCTTGAATACATACACAAACATATATTAACATGACCTTTACATACATATAAATGCTAAACATATATTCACACCGGCACAATTAGCGGAACAGAAAAAAAAGTGAGACTATGAGATAACGCATATATT
The DNA here is from genome assembly GCA_946406115.1 of Apoda limacodes. Classification (NCBI taxonomy): domain Eukaryota; kingdom Metazoa; phylum Arthropoda; class Insecta; order Lepidoptera; family Limacodidae; genus Apoda; species Apoda limacodes. The sequence continues at coordinate 487,929 of OX291540.1, read as the reverse complement.
TGACGAAAATGTAATTAGACACAAAATAACAAATTGATTAACATCTTTTAACAACGACTTTGAAAAATAAAGAAATTTGAAATAAGTGAAATTTTTAGATAATTATGAACCATCACAAAAAATAAAAAAAAGTAAGCATTAAATGATTTAACAATAAAATTAAAGCAAAATTAATAACGAGTGTTTCCCCCTGCTCTGATTACGGTTTCCATTCGTCTGGGCATGCTACAGATTATGTTATCGATGATTTCTTGAGGCAACCGCTCCCACTCCTCAAGTAATGCGTTTCCAAGTTCATTCAGATTGTTGGGGGGTGGCATTCTGGATTTAACCCTTCTTTTTAGCAAGTCCCAGACATGCTCTATCGGATTCATATCGGGGGAATTTGCTGGCCACTGCATCACCGGTAAACCTACGTGGCTCAGATATGCCTGTACCGATTGTGCACTATGAGCACGAGCATTACCTTGCATTAGAATAAAGTCGTCACCAATAAATGGGGCAAATGGTACAACATGTTCTTCTAAAATGTCTCTGATGTATCGATCTGCTGTCATGGTCCCTCCTGTGACTATCACTAACTTCGTGCGAGCTCCCAAACATATCCCTCCCCAAACCATAATCGAGCCGCCACCATAAGCCACTGTGTGTTCAAAATTAGACTGTATGTGGCGTTCTCCTTTGCGTCTCCATATTCGCTGTCTCCCATCGATCTGTTTTAAAAGAACTCTGCACTCATCAGTAAAGAGAACCTGCTGCCATTCGTTCAAATCCTTTTTTTGTGTTCCGCTAATTGTGCCGGTGTGTATATAACAAATATATATCCATATATATATACACATACATACACATACACATACATACATACATATACACAAACATACATATACATATCAATGAACATAAAATATTGCTAGTTTGCTACTTATCTATTTATGATAAAAGAAATAAATAAATGCTCGACTAAAATTTGGCTAACTATAATTTTTAACAAACAAATAATAATTCCCGTTTTATTGTTAAGTGACCTTATCGACATCCCTAAGAAAATGTTTGAGAGAAGATGTGAAATATATCTATATTTTGGTTAGTAGAGCTAAGTTCATTATACAAACGACACATTTTTACAAGAGGATTAAAGAAAGAAGTGTTGTTTTTAAATACATTTAAAGTAAAAGTTTTAGAGTTTCGACAGCGGTGCCTTGTGTTAAACATGATAAATGATAAAATATTAGTTGCATCCATTGTCGAATGCAATATCCTGTGCAAACAAACTAGTAAAGCTAGCTCCCGTCTTTTGTGAAGTGTTGTCACATTAAAATATTTGCACCTGCTATTATAGTCTATTAGCATGCGAGATTGACCCGATCTCCAACTTACTGTTCTGAGACAACGTCTCTGAAAACTTTGAATGCGGTTACTATAATGAGGTGTCCAAATTATGGATGCATATTCAAGGATACTTCTTACTAAACTATAATAAAGTGAAAGAAAAACCTTAGGCTTTTTAAAATCCTTAGAATTTCTTGTAACAAAACCAGGCATTTGATTTGCTTTTTTGATTATATATTTACAGTGCTCCCTAAATGTAAGTTTACTATCAAAATAAACTCCGACGTCTTAAATGGCTTCTTCTTTTTCCAAAACATGATCATTAATCTTAAATTTGTATAAAATTTTACTCTTTTTAGTAGTAAAAGTAATTGCATTATATTTTTTTGCATTTAATAACATATCGTTGTCTATACACCACTCTTCAATTTTGTTTATATCTCTTTGCAAAATCACACAATCATTCATTTCAGAAACGACTTTAAAAACTTTGAAATCATCAGCATACATTAAGCATTCGGACTGTATGGTTTCGACTAGGTCATTAATGAAAATAATGAAAAATAATGGTCCGAGGTGAGACCGAGGTACACCAGATGGAACTTCAGTAGCTACGGACAAATAACCTTTAAGTGCCACTACTTGATGCCGTCTTTGTAAGTAAGATTTTATCCACCTGAGCAGGTCTCCTTGTATTCCATAGGCAAGCAATTTGAAGCATAAGAGCTCATGATTGACACGATCGAATGCTTTCGAAAAGTCTGTGTAAATGACATCTACCTGCTTTGTTTTAGCAAAAGCACTACAAACATAGTTTTTAAATTCTAGAAGGTTACTAACTGTTCAACGTTTTTTAACAAAACCATGTTATTCATTACAGATATCTGTCTTTACTACATTATAAATATAGTCATAAACTAGACATTCAAAAACTTTTGCGAAAAGAGAAAGAATGTTTACACCTCGATAATTTTCACATTTAGATTTTCACCCGACTTACAAATGGGTATCACGTGACTAACATTCCATGCTTTAGGAAAAGTACCTCTTGCTAGTGACCTATTACATAAGATGTACAGGGGCACAGATAATTCGTCTGCGTAATTTTTAATTATAAAAGGTGGTAAACCATCGGGACCAGAGCCCTTGTTACAATCAAGTTTTCTTAACCGTGTTTTAATTGATTCACGGCTTATGTACGAAGAAGACATTAATAAAATATTATTTGAATTTAAAGCATTTTTTGAACGAGTAACAGAAAGTTTGGAATTAGAATACACAGAACTAAAAAACTGGGAAAACAACTCACAAATTGTTTGGCCATCAGAACTAGAGACACCATTGTATGATATATACTGTGAAAATGAGTTGTAAGACTTTTTACTATTTACATGTCTCCAAAAAGCTCTAGGGTTGTCAACAACAAGAATTTTCAACATTCGATAGGTATTTATCATAACATCTCTTCATTATGTTCTTACTTCTCGCTCTAAGCATACTAAAGGTATAGTAATCCCTAGGGTTACCGATTTTTTTATAACGAGTGTGATATTTACGCTTCTCTGCAATACATTTATTTAGTGCAGCACTATACCAGATAGGGTATCGATGAATATCAATTTTAATTAGAGGGGTAGTTAAAGATATTGTTTTATTAATAAGATTATAAAAATTAGTAACTGCAACATCTATATCTAAATTTTCATTTAAAAGCTCGTACCAATTTACTGATCTAAGTTCCTGTTTGACTCTTTCGACATTACATTTTCGAAAATTAAACCGTTTTTTGTTAGAATTTGGTTTCACTTCAACCATTTCTAAGAGATAATTTATTTTTAATATAAGAGAAGGATGATGAAGGTCACTTATGACTAGCGGTTCACATGGTAACACTGAGCAGTCTAACCTGCTACACAAAACTAAATCAAGTAATTTATTGTTGGAGTTATAAACTCCGTTGAATTGTGCCAAATCCATTACAGATATAGCATCTATAAGTATTGTCGCCTTTTTATCCATAGGATTACTTGGTAAAAAACCTAAACCATAGGGGTCTTTTACCCAGCTAATATTAGGCGTATTAAAGTCGCCAACAATTAAAATTGGTGAAGTTTCTAAATTATTTGTGGTAATTACTTTAAAACAATTCTCATAAAAAGAGGATAGCGTAGAAGCGTTGTGATTAGGAGGAAGATAACAAAGACATAAGTGTATATAACTAGAGTGTGAAAGTTATCCAAATATCCTCAAATACTGAGTCCCATGACTGTTGTCTAACGTAGCCAATGCCTTTCCTTAATGTGACAAGAACTCCACCACCGCTCTTTTTAATATTACTACTACTACAGCAATCTCTACGAAACACTACATACCTATCATCAATAAATTCTTTAGAAAAGACACCGCCATCAAAATTGGTTTCCGTAAGACAAATTATATCATTATCACAATTTAAAATATTTAAATACAAATCTTTACACTTTGACCTTAAACCATTTACGTTTTGATAAAAAACATCTATTTAAAAGTAATAATAAAAATAAAACTAAAATATTATGATGACCTAAATATTTCATTTTAAATTTTCTATAGTCTTAGTGTCTTTAATGACAATACTATTAAAATTATCGTCTCTTCGCATGTAAATTTTAACAAATTTTGCCCACACATATTTAAATCCCTTTTCCTTCCCTGCTTTTCTCGCTTCTGCATATAGAACTTTACATTCCGGAGACAAATGTTCTGCTACGTAAATCCTACTCTTACTTCCTGCTATTCCCAAACAAGTTGAGCTGATAGTATTTGATGTGTTTTTTTTGTTATATCGGTGTACTACTGAGATGATTGAATCTTTTAGAAGAGACGTACTTAAGGTAATTAATATATTTCGAGGACTTTTTGATGTAGAATCCATTCTAGCAACTCTCTGACACGCATAAATATTAGACTCATTTATAAATATATAAATATTAGTTAGTATAGTTTTTTAAATAATGCTAAAAGGTTTTCATTTTTGTTTTCAGGGACAGCCTGCAGCTCAAGATTACAGCTACGAGATATTTTTTCCATCGATGAGAGTCTGTAGCATAATTTTCTGACTTCAGTTTGCAGACGAATGTTATCACTTTCAAGGCTTTTAATAGTTTTTGTTTTGATTTCCATTTCTCGCCTGATAGAATCTTGTTCAGCAGATAAGAAGTCTGTAGTTGCGGAAAACTCTGTCTTTAGTTTACTAACTGTAGAGCTTAATGCCGCCTGGACAACTCTTTTAATGTCTTCATTGAAGGCTTTGCGAAATTCATTCATAAATTGTGAGAATTTTTCATTCATCATCTTGCCAATTTTTTCAACTGTAGCGTTACTGTCGGTAGTAAGTGTATCGAGTGCAATTGATTGGTTTGTATAAGATGAGATATCACAAGTTTCCATGATTTCATAAAACAAATTCATAGAATCATTTGCTGATGGTAATAGATTAGATCTTAATGGCGTGTTAACATTTACTTGCGATCTCTTTGTTACGTTATTACATGATGGGCATGTCCATTTGTCCCGATAGTCTTGCTTTAGTGCATTAAATTGATCAAGAGATATTCTTAAACATTGTATGTGATAGTTTCCTGATCAAACGTAACAGCACATATACACATCCGTTTTTATTCTAGCGTTACAGGCACCACACTGCATCTTTGTACTCAATCTAATGTTGATCAAAAATAAATAAATCTGTAGCTATTGCCAGTACAACTCACAATAGTGAAATATTTTTTTACGGCGCCATCTGTTAGAAGACACTAAAACTTGTACTATATGCATAGAACTCAATCTTCTACGAGGCACCAGATCCAGTTGTGTGTAATATCCTCAAGATGGCGTTACGAATATTTTCATGTTAGAAATATATGAATTTATTTTAAAAAGTTGCACAAAAACGTATTGATTTCACTGCAAATTATCTCTGACAGTATCCTAATAAGAAACCAAACCTATTTCATGTTCAACAATCTAATTTTACAACACACAGCAAAGTCAAAATGGCACTGTAAATAATTTGCAAATAAACACATTATTCTTCATTTAAATTTGACAATTTTATTCACAGAGCTGCAAAACAGTCTTATTTCTTGATTAACAAATACTTTTTAAAGGTAAGACTACTATCTATAATATTAATTTGAATTTTAGCATAAATATAAAATATTCAACTCATATTTCGCCGTCTAGAATTTAATTTTCTAAAAACGGTGAAGCATCTTAATTTTTAACCTAAAGGCCAAATGCCAAGTTTTATTCAATAATCTTCAAAACGACTGATTTCCATACACAATTCAAACTCCCATTTCACTCCCTTAGAAGATGAATTTTCGAAATATATTTTTTCTATTCTATTTTTTCTTCTAGGGGATGATTTTCAAAAAAGGTGGTTTAAGTTCAGAAATGACGGATTCCCTTACAAATTAATTTCGAACCCCTATTTTATCCCCTAAACTAAGGGAATGAATTTTGCAAAATCCTTTCATGCTCGCTAACGTTATAATGGAAAACTGTGTGTAAAATTTCAAGTCTCTAGACACAAAAGTATCAGTTTTATACTAATTCTCATTCCCTATCCTCCTCTTGCGCTCTCAGGGATGATTTTCCAAAACGGACTCTTGAGAAAATGAAAGCTTCTAACTGTAAGCGTAGCGTAAAAATCCTAGGTCTGTGCTGTCAGCTACTGAATTTACCTACAAAAATATTGGAATTGTCAGACAAATTTACATCCCCTATTTTACCCTCCAAGGTATGATTTTCCGAAAGTCTACACTTAAAACAATTCAGTCTTATTTTTTTAACCAACTTCAAATAAAGGAGGAGGTTCTCAATTCGTCAGAATCTTTTTTTTTATGTATGAAAAAAATAATTAATGTTAATTTGGAACTGGTGAAACGCCTTTTATGTTGATGATTGTATAAAACTTTGTGTTACGAGTATGAATATTTTTAGTGTACAAGAAAAAAAAGCAATTCGTCACTGAAAAAGAATAAAAACTTTTTAACAAAAAAACAACCAATTTCAAACTGTAATTCAGATCAGATTTTTGGAAATTAGTAATTATTTTTACCTTTTTAGTGCATCTGTTTGAAACCGGTTGTTTTTTTGTTAAAAAGTTTTTTAGATTTAAAGGCCTTATGCCAATTTCTATGCATTTAGCTTCAAAAATCTAGACACGCGGTAGCGTGTCAAGCCAAGTTCAAGGAACAGAACTGGCGAGCAGCACCGTGTGTAATATTGCACGAACCATTTGGAGCTACTTTTGACCCCCTCATAACTCAAAATCATCATATATCATATATTGATACTTACAAGATACATATATGCTCCAAATTTCATAAGCACATCTCAAACGGTTATTTAGATATTAACGTTCAGAAATCGTCATTTTATTACTGACTGACCTAAAGATCAAAACTCTAACCCAGTTCCAGATGATCTAGAAAGTTCAAATTTGGCATGTAGATAGGCAATTAGGTGAATACAAAAGAATAAATCAGAAACTGGTAAATTTTTTATCATTTTATTATAATTTCTTACTTAATTGATTCTATTAGGAACACTGAACTTATACTTATAAACACTATATTATTAGAATCAGCAGCAATCAAATCTTACGACAGCCGGTCTTTATGTGGATTTTAAGGTCTTTAGGTGAATATATAACGAGAATGAATACGACCCTTATTTTGTTTCTAATCCAAATATTTCCGTTTTAGTAGGTACTTATAACTAAGAGAATAGTCGACTTTCGTATTTATTACGTTACTAGCGGCTGCCCTCGACGTCGTCTGCGTGAACGCTATACTATAACATCACTTTTTGTGAACGAAACCATAACGCGATCTAATTCGACGCCAATGCCATCTAGTTAGCAAATAGGAAAAATTGTTTATATGGTGAAAAATTAAAACACATCTAAGTTATGACTTTACACGATTTTTTAACATAAAATAAATGGCTATGTGTGAGTAGAATAACTAATAATTAAGAAGCAAGTCAAATATGCGTCGTTAGATTACACGTTGTTACAGAATGCGTTGAAGAAATAAAGTTTTACTGCTCGTTCCCCGTAGATGATAGCGTGATAATATGTAGCCTACATGTTGACCCGACTTCCTAATAATATTCGTGCCAAATTTAAAGTAAATCCATTCAGTACTTTTTGAGTTTATCCAGAACATACATACAGACAAACAGACAAAAATTCTAAAAACTTTATTTTTGGCTTCGGTATCGATTGTAGATCACACCCCAAGTATTCTTTTAAAAAAATATTCAATGTACAGTTTTGACTTTGCTATCATTTTATTATATGTATAGATTAACTGGAATTTAGTATTAATTATTGTTTCAATATTTAGCGCACATCAATACTGTAAGATCATTACTAATAAATAATTATTAAATTGAATTAAATAATAGGCATTTCGGTATACGGCGCGCAGTGCTACGTTGGAGAAGCGGGGTGGGAGTGCGAACCTTGACGCGATCGTGTCCAAACGAGTGGCAGCCGCGCTCAAAAGCGCGAGCGCCGTCTTGCTGTCCGGCTGTCTCTCGATATCGGACTTATAAGGTTGTGATTTATGCTACGAAATTCATAGGTTTTCTTGAAAATACTTATATATTTGTGTTTATATTATTATTAAAATTCCTTTAGTAAGTAAGTTTGGCATAGACAATAGTTTAAATCAAAAATTAGTATAGTTATAAGAGTTATAAGTAGGTATGTATATTTAACTCTGAATGAGTTTGAGAATGAGAACTTATTGGTAACAAAGTGTTTTTCTTGAGAATTCAATAGATGACAGGTAATTTGTTACGTAATCGTCTCAAATAATTATCTTTTGAAAACGTTTTTTGTAAAATGAGTCGTACAATAGAATTACGGGTGGGTAACACACTTATCTTACACCGAATTATTCCAATGCTTCCCGGTGAAAGCTGCCTATTCTATTACCTATTAATTATAATTTATGTACAAAAAGTAATGAAATCCCATCAAAAACATAAATGTGAAATAAGAGCAAAGTTCAAAATTATGATATATGCCTTGGATGTTGACTTCAACAATAAAAGAAGTGAGATCTAAATGGGTGCCAAGTTCAATGGTCAGTCCTGAAATTGATTTATAACAACATAAAATATCTTTTTTTTTTTTTTTTTTATACCACTAAGGTGGCAAACAAGCACACGGTCCGCCTAATGGTAAGCGGTCACCGTGGCCTGTCGACGCTTGCAACACCAGAAGTAACAATCGCGCGTTGCCGACCCTTCATAAATCCAATAACTTCTTTCTTGAAGAACCCCATACTGTATTCCTTAGAGGGATTCCTTGGCAGGGAGCTCATTCCATAACCCAAGCGTTCGCGGGAGGAACTTTCTCTGAAACCGCACTGTACGCGACCATTTCGGTTCTAAAGTTTGAGAATGAATTCCCTGCCGATGGCGAGCGGTGCGATGGCAGAAAGTAGCCGTGGGCATCATTTCAAACAATTCCTCAGAACACATCCCATTGTACAAGCGGTAGAACACACACAGGGAGGCAAAGTCTCTCCTCAGACTTAAGGATTCGATACGACAAGTGAGTTTGGGATCGTCGACAATTCTGACAGCCCGTCGTTGAACCGAGTCAAAAGGTCCAAGCTGGTATCCGGGTGCACCTGCCCATAGATGGCAGCAGTACTCCATATGGGGCCGAACTTGCGACTTGTAAAGCAGCAACCTCTGCCCCGACGTGAAGTACTGCCTTGCTCCGTTGAGTACACCAAGTTTTTTGGACGCCAGCTTCACCTTATCTTGTAAATGATCTCGGAACTGAACATCGCTGGAGATGTCAACACCAAGGATCCCATTGCTCTTGGAGATGGAGAGGGGAGTGTTCTGGAATTGTGGGACTACAGTGAATGGGGTTTTCTTAGCGGTGAACGCGCAGACTTGTGTCTTTGTAGGGTTGAATCGGACCAAGTTTACTCGTCCCCAGTCAAAGATCTTGGACAGTGGGGTCTCGATTTGACACAAAAGTTCCACGCCATTTTCCTTCACAACGGAACGAGGGATGTTTGCGCGACCCGTGTAATATGCGTATCCAGTACTGTCATCTGCATAGCAATGTATGTTGTTGATATCCAACATGTCATTGATATGCAGTAGAAACACCGTACGGAGCCTTGCGGGACACCAGAATTAATGTCCATGCTATCAGAGCAACTACCGTCAACTACAGTTCGTATGCGTCTGCCGGACAAAAAGCTAGCCACCCATTTGCACAAACCCTCGGGCACTCCGTAAGATGGCAACTTCGATGGAAGAACCCGGTGTTAGACCCGATCAAACGCCTTCGCTATGTCCAGGCTACATGCCAATGCCTCCTCCTGACTCTCAGTGGCTAGTACCCATCGGTGTGTTAGATACACTAGAAGGGCGAAAGCCATTTTGACGATCACTGACTAGTGTTCTTCTCGGTATCTTAGAAGCTGTGTGTTGATCACACGCTCCATCACCTTGGAGGAGAGAGAGGAAATAGCGATAGGCCTGTAATGCGATAGATCTGATCTATCGCCCTTTTTGGGCACCGGGTGCACATTCGCAGTCTTCCATGAAGACGGAAATTGCCGAGTGTGGTAGGAAAGCGCGAAGAGGCGCCTGAGTACAGGACAAATATACAAATACCACTGCTGGTATACCGTCTGGCCCACTCGACTAATAAACGTCTAGAGAAAGCAACGCTCGCCTGACCTCCCGCTGTGTTATGGAGATTTCCGGCTTGGTCTTACCGCACCACGGTATAGTGGGTGGTACAGCGCCTTCGTCATTTATATTCGAGTTTGAGGCAAAGAGACTGCCCAATAGATCGGCTTTCTCTTTAGCACTATGGGCCAAGTCACCATCGGTCTTCCGCAGTGGTGGTTACGACGACTGGCAAAAGTTCCCTTCGGCAGCTTTGGCAAGCGACCAGAAAGCACAACTCCAAGAAGGATAGATTTCTTCTTATAACTTAGGATATATTGTAGCCTAAGGTCTGACTTGGCTAGTTTCTCATATACGAATTATATTATAGCCTTCGCAAGTTCTAAACCTGTTACTTATCGGTTCTTATTTTATTATTCTGAAAATTTGGCTTGCTGGTAGAAACTAGCCATCGAACATTATAATTCGTATATGAGAACTAGCCAAGTCAGACTTTAGGCTACAATATATTATCCTAAAATATAAGTAGAAATGATATTTTATGGTGTTATAAATCAATTTCAGGACTGACCATTGAACTTGGCACCCATTTAGATCTCACTTATTTTGTGGTTGAAGTCAACATCCAAGGCATATTTCATAATATTGAACTTGGCTCTCATTTCACATTTATGATTATTAATTTCAATACAAACTTACAACCTTAGGTTTAAATAGGTTAAACCTCTAAGGGAATGAAGTTCGTGAAATCCTTTCTTAATGCTCACTTACATTATAACGGGAACTTTTTCGCAAAAGTTCTGGTCTCTCGACTTAAAAATATTAAGGTTCTTATACAAATTTCTACCCCCGTTTCGCACCCTAGGGGATGATTTTCAAAGAAAACCGATTCTTTTTTTTTTTTTTCAATTTAAAGGCCCAATGCCATTTTTTATGCATTTAGATGAAAAATTTCGCGTAATCCGTTCTAAGTGCTTGTAAGTAAGTAAGTAGTTCCTGTGCCACAACAAAAATTTCTTAACACAAAAATATCAAAATTCTCATACACAATTTTACGTCCTTTTTTCCCTTTAGGAAATGATTTTCCAAAAGCGGTGTAATACGTAAAACTTAATTTTAAACTATAAGACCAAACACCAAGTTTTATAAATTTAGCTTAAAAAATTACGGGTTTCTCTACAAACTCCCAAACCTTATTTCACCCCATCCCTCTCCTTATTTCACCCCATCCCTCTCCTTATTTCACCCCATCCCTCTCCTTATTTCACCCCATCCCTCTCCTTATTTCACCCCATCCCTCTCCTTATTTCACCCCAGCCCTCTCCTTTGTGCAAAATTTTAAGTTTAAGCTGTGCGTTGATAAATCAGTCGGTCACTCAGATTACTCTGTTATATACTTTTTATTGTATCTTTGGTGTGTTGTTCGGTCCCGATTCGGCTTGTCTTTTTTATGGGGTTATCTGAAATGAATTGTTAAAAATGATCATATAAGGAGCCTACCTCACCTGAACAACACCATACGCCAAGCTAACGCAACGCCAACGTTACTCGTTCCCGTCGATATTTTAAGAAGAAATTAAACAAAACTTCAGAAATCGGGTAACTCAATGCGTTGCCATTGAGGGCCGTCATTTGACCGATGTCATCTTCAAAACAATTAACGAAAAAATATATTGACATTTTTAAAACAAAATATAAATTACAGTGACATCTCTATTTTGTTTCTTGAAGTGAAAACTTCTTTAGCGGCGTTGTGCACTTTTTTTGGTATGGGTAAAAAATGATAAACTCGCGCAGGCTGATCGAAAAATCGTAAGACGAAAACCATAATGCCACGCCATATTTTAGTATATGGCGATTATGAGTAGTACGGGGAGGTTGGATATGGGATTTTAATTCTATGACAGATTGAGATGTCAAATAAACTACGTCAAAAAAATAAATAAACAAACATTATTGTTTATAATAATTAAATAAGTATACGAAGTGATGGGAAGTAAATAGCTAGTATGTTTTCACTTCTGTCGGCACTCCCGGAGTGCAACCCGTTTTTTTTATTGACCTTACAAATCGGCAAGTTTCCGCCCCACACTCTGTATATACTCGTAGATTTGCATACAGGTCCGAAGCCGCTGAAGCAATTTACACCGCCGCCAGTCGGTGAGCGCAGTGCTGCATCCGCGACCGCGTCCGAGACCGCGTCTGAGAGTGGCTCCGACTCCGGGTCGGACAGCGAGGAGGATCGGCGCGCGCTCTACCGCGAGGCTCGCGAGCGCGACGAGGCATTGCAGCAGGTATTGTATATGTATACGTACACGGTACACGGTACAGTGCACAAATTATAAAGATTATGTATAGTTTACCTTACAATTTATACGGTACAAATACCTTAGCATACAGTAACATCTTTAAGAGAATACACTTTGCGCGAGTTTTACATCTTTGCTAAAATGTTGCTGTCCCTATCGAACACGACGCGAGCGCGAGATCTCATTTTCCTTTCCTTCGGTTTGATATGAGTTTCTACGAGTTATAACCTAGTAGGAACCATAACATCCGTCGGAGCCCTGTCACAGTCATCTTCTAACTTTCTTTTCTGTGCACGCGTCATAACATTCACAGAACACTCTGACATCTCTTTCAAATCCTTACATGTCATTTATAGGCGTGATAACGAGTCTGTAGCCACGTTCTCAGCACCCCTTAGATATTCAACTGTAAAATCATACTTTTCCAGAGCCAAGCGAAATTTCATAAGCCTACTTGACGGATGTTTCATTCCAAATAAGTATACTAATAGTTTATGATCCGTGTAAATTTTGAATTCGCGCCCATAGAGATAGGGTCGAAAATGTTTAATGCCCCATACAATGGCTACTAATTCTTTTTCTATCGTGGGATAGTTACATTCTGCTTTATTTGATCGTCCACTCGCGTAAGCTACTGGTCTATTATCTCCATTTGACAAAACTGCTCCTACTGCATAACCTGAAGCATCTCTGGTTAAACAAATTGTATTATTTTCCGAAAAATCAGGATATTGAAGAACGGATGGTGTTGTTAAACAATTTTTTAAATGAATTTTTGCAGTTAATATCCCAATTTTTTTTTGATAACTGATGTAATAGTCCTGCTATTTCCGCAAATTTTTTTATACATTTTCTATAATAATTAGCAAATGCTACAAATCTTTGTACTTCTTCCATATTTTTTTTGAACAGTCCACTCTTTTAGAACTCTAACTTTTTCCGGATCTGGCAAAACGCCTTCTGAAGTGACTGTGTGACCCTATTTATTTCATCTTTATGAGCATGCGGTAATCTATATTTTTTTACGAAAACTGGTTCTGCGTCTGATTTAATATTAATAGTTTGCTCGTATAAATCGGTTGTAGATAACTTATCTCCTTTACTATGAAACTTATCTGAAAATTTTGCACATAGATTTTCTATAGAAGTTCTTTCTTCGTCGGACAAATGGTTTAAATGTAATGAGCTAAAAAGATTTCTTATTCTATCAGCATTTACAGAACTCCTATCAAAATAAAAAATTTTATAATCGCTTAATCGTTGTAAGTGAGGCCGCACCTCATTTAATGTGACTTAATTTTCAGTCGTGTTCAGTATGCAAATAGGTATTTAGCAATAAAAATACCTTCTCGTGATTCTAAGCCTGAGACTAAACAATCATTATATTATTTTTTGGTTTTTGAAATCTCTGTTGACCTTGATTTGAATTATTAAATTTCGGTTTAGGGTCATTTTGGTAATGATTGAAATTTTTATTATTATTAAAACGTATGGGTTGTCTATTCTGCGAATAGTAAGTTTTTGGCGTATATCTGTAACTTGTGGTCTATTTTGGTAGTTCATTTGTGGCTGACGGAAACCTTGGTTAGCGAAGTAATTTTGAAATTTACTAAAGTTAGGTTTGTTGTAGTAATTTTTATGTTGCTTTTTATTTTTCTGTGCAACAAATGTTTGCTCATGTGACACGTTGGATGACTCTTCATCCACAGCCGCTTGGACTGCGTCCTTCAGATTGTCAAAATTTCTAGCAGCTATAATAGTACTTAACCGTCGGTTTCGTAACCCATCGGCAAACTTTTTGATTGCAATTTTTTCACTAAGCGGTTTCAAAACTTTATAATTTTCAGAAATGCCCTCTGCTTGCGATATAGTTAGATTTACAAAAAGGTCTGAAACTTCTTTTCCAAAATCCGAAATTGACAAATTATTTTGCTTTATATTTTGTAACTGACTCTGAATAGCAGTTGCTGACTTTTTTGGTAAAAGCTAACATTTCATATCCTTTAAGAGTTCACTAATATTTGAATACTCTACATTTAATCTAAGTAAAGCGCTTTGGGACGACCTATTTTTTAAAATAAATTGAATTGAATGCACGCAGCTTCTTTTAAAGTAGAATTATAGTAGTCTATCAATTATTTGTTTTATATTATCCTCCTCATCTGTCATAATAGGCAGCAGCGTTAACGCTGTTTTTAAATCAAAAGTGCCCATCTTGTCTATTAAAACCTTATTTTCCACAGAACAGTAAAAAGCAATCTTATTAAAATTGCCAAGAATTCTATCAGAGAGAATATCAATTATACTTATTTCATCGTGAGTCAAGCCTTCATTATTTGCAAAATATGACAATATTTCTTTAAATTTTTCATATAACAACTTTGACTCATTAAAATAATTACTTAAATTACATTCCTCTCTACGTGTTGGACCAAATTTTCTTAATTTTATTCTAATTTTAGAAAGTTTCTTATCTATATCATACAATACTTCAAAGTTCTTGTCCATGGAAAAACAAATAAATTTAAAATAACTATATTAAACAATGAAGACATCACCATATAGCAAAAAAATCACAAATTTTTTACCTTCGCTTCACAACACTTCACTTTTACCGTACGTTCCTTGAAGCATCGGGTCAGGAACTCGGACTCGCAACTAACCCCCTGGAACCGTAACTGCTACTGCTAACTGGATGACTGAGGTTGATTTACACAGAATTCTCTGCATTTTCTTGTCTTCTTTACGTTGATAGTCTTTCACTTAACGTTCTTAACGAGAATTTTCAACATGTCTCCATAGAGTATCATTATGACATTTTTTATCCATTTGAACCCGCAGCATAAAATTACAGCTACAATTGTTAGGTAAATAAACATAAGCAACATATTATTTTTCTGTAAGTTCTCTGTGAAGTTTTCTGAATTGGAGCCGCAGCATTTTGCGCGATTATGACTTCCTCCTCTTCACTTGCTGATTTCCCCATTTTTATTTAGTCTCTCATAGCACTTGATTTCAACTAAGTCTACTTATAAGTTCTATAATTTATTTACATTTGTTATTCTTTAATAGTTCGATTTCAACACTGCGTAGCTATGGCTATGGCTATGGTTATACAAATTAGGAAAAAAAAAGTTCCATTACTACAATAAAAAGTCTTTCTCCACACAGTTTGTTTACGACGGTCCACTGGCGCCGCGGACGCGCCTAGCTCCTAATCGCGACTGGTGAGGGGTCGCCATGTAGGATCGGGACAAGGAAACAACCCTTAAGTTCAACGAATCATTTATTACTACTACTGTTAGCATAGGTAATACATTAGTATAAGTAAGGGTTACGTCACTACACTAACGTTACTATCATTATCAATATCATAAGTTAACATATTAATATATATAGTGTATAGATATTTAAAAAATAAAAATATACCAAAAAAACAAATAAAATAAAAACCATTAAAAAAATTCCCGCCAGCAGCTCTTAACAATATCACAAATACAAGATAATTAAAATAAAAGACAATTTCCTACTTATAAATAAACATATCAGTCAGAACATAACCAGCATAACATAACTTCGTGTTGCCAAAGCGTTGCCTAGCAGACAGGAATACGTCATGACGTGCTTTAGTTAAAAATTTTTGCGTACCAAACTTTATCACGCATAGATGTGGCTCTGAATTTTATCAATACTGGCCTAGGTTTGCTGCTTGACAGGTGACTAAGTCTGTGACATTTATTGATGCATTCCATTGAAATATCAACATCTGCCAGCTTGTTCTTTATAGTTTTGACAACGGTGTTTGCACAGTCTTCATTTTTGCTCTCAGAGAGACCGTGGATAAGTTTACCGTTATAGTAAACTTCTTGAAGGAAGCAAATTCTGCGCCGAGATCTGAAGTAGAAGTTGAAGCTGTGGCAAATTTACTATAAAGGTCATCTTGGAATTCTATCATGCGTTTATTGAACATTTCAGACAGTTCAGAAACTGTTTGTTTTGAAGAATTGTGATGCATTTTTTAAAGTGATTCAGTACAGGATATTCAACTGCTGGTAGGTAGAACTATTATCTGTGGTGATATTTTTATTAATATATTTTTAGTTTTTCAATTTTAATTGTTATTCAAATATAGGGCTATTATTTTTAGGTGTTAACTTTTTCACACCTACCTAACAAATTCTAGTGTAAGCCATCTGTAATCAAACTAATTAATCATTGATGCGATCTACTCAATTCCTTAGTAGTACTAGGCGTTCCGTTCGGCGCGCTCTCTGAGAAAATAGCTGATACCTATTTATACAAACTTGTAAAGGTTATGCGAGTTTTTTTTTTGAAAAATACTTTATTTATGGGCATGAATGAATATTGAAATAGGACCAAGTTTCCAAGCTAACATTCACTTATCTTTTTACGGAGACCAGCAAGGACGATAATCAAATAGGTAGGTAACTCGGCAGCTCGTTACATTCTTACCCACACAAATCAGATCATAAGATCATAATAATTGAAACGAACGGTAAAGGTGGACTGTATAATTTTCTTCTTCATGCAAAGGTGCACAGCGCGGTCTTGTTAAAGCTTGTTCGCGTCTCGACGACCGGTGGATGAGTGAGTGAGTAGGCAAGCGTTGGGTATCCTCTGTTTCACCCTATGAGTGTTGAGGTGCGGATGTCGGGGGAGGGGAATTTACCTTCCACCATGACCAGGGCAGAAGCTCAGTGGTGCTGACCACCCTCGGTGAAATTTTTTGGGGAAGCCTCCTTTTCAGGCCCCCTTGCGGTCAGTGCGCAATATCACCTGAGGCGATATGAAGAATAGAAATAAGAATAAAAATAAAAGTAAGAAAAAGTGAAACGAAATAAAACAAAATAAAACAAACAAAATAAAACGAGATAAGGCGCAACAAAAACGAAATAAAACAAAAACAAAACGAAACCAAAACAAAATAAAAATAAAAACGAAAAATTAAAACTGAGATGAAACTTATTGTGGAGTGCATTCTTTTAAAAAGGGAAGTAGGTAAGTGGGTAGGAGGGTGAATAACTAAAAATTATTCACCCCCAGGGATAAGCTCTCGGGGGAGCGGCCCGCCTTCAGGCGGACGGGCGTGTAGGGGTGCTATGCCCCTGAGGTGAGTATAGTGGCTGTTATCAGCGCGGGTGAATAAGCGTTTCGACAAACCAGATATAAACTCTGCGAGTGATTCAGTTTTGGCGTCTCTAGCGATGGTGGAGTTGCGGACGTAGCGGCCGGCGCCGGTTAATATTCTCAGCGACTTAATTTGGACAACCTGGAGCTTATGTTTGCTGGTAGAAGATAGAAGTCCGTACCAAGCAGGGGCTGCGTAGGTCAGTCTCGACCGTATGTACAATTTGTACAGGCGGATTTTTGTTCTAAGTGGCAAATCAGAGGAAAGTACCGGTCTAAGCGCCGCCCGTGCTGCGACGGCGCGTGCTGACACATGGGCGAGCATTTTGCGCATACGCAAGGGGAGGTCTATAACGCAACTAATGTACTTTACGCTGGGTTGCCACTCAATAACTTGGCCTCGAAACACAAGTTTCGGTGGGTGGAATCTTTGTTGGCCGGTCAAAATTGAGGTGGTTTTGCTGGCATTTACGGCTATTCTCCACTTGTCGAGCCAGCCGGGCAAAGTGTCCAAGAGTCGCTGTGTTTTTTTTGGCTGCTAATTTTGCTTTGTGGGAGGAGGACATGTTTACGCTGTCGTTCGCGTATCGCGCTAGGTGGACGTCTTCAACACCTTCAGCTAAACCGGAATCACTGAGAGTGGGGATGTCGTTGGTGAAGAGCGCGTATAGCAGAGGCGATAGGCAGCTGCCTTGAGGTACCCCTGCTTTAATAAGTTTATTTGCTGAGTGGTTGTTCTCGACCGAGACATAGAAGCTCCGTTTGTCCAGAAACGAAGCTATTACTCGACCGAGCATATGCGGGAGATCCGTGTCTAACAGCTTGTACAGTAGCCTTTCGTGCCAAACCCGGTCGAAGGCCTTCTCCATATCGAGAAATATACCGACCGTGCGCCTGCCCTTATTTACCTTGAAGGACATGTGGTGGAGCACGCGCACAAGCTGCAGAGTAGTGCTGTGACTATCCCTGAAACCAAACTGTTCAGGCCTAAGCTGGATATGGGGAGATATCCTATGTATCAGCAAGCGTTCGATCAATTTGGCGAGGTAGGCTAGGTATTCAAACTAATCAATCATTGATGCGATCTGCTCATTACATTCTTACCCACACAAATCAGATCATAAGATCATAATAATTGAAACGAACGGCAAGGGTGGACTGTATAATTTTCTTCTTCGCGGGGAAATAAAATAAAAACAGTTCTTCATGTAAAGGTGCACAGCGCGGTCTTCTTTAAGCTTGTTCGCGTCACAACGACCGGTGGATGAGTGAGTGAGTAGCGTTCGTGGACATCTCTTTTTTACCACTGTCGGGCAAAAGAGGTACGGGTGTCGGGGTAAAGACTAACGTTTAACCCCATGACCCGGGCGAGTCTCGAGGGTGAACACACCCTCGGTAATTTTAGAAAAAGGGGTTAACTTATCAGGTACCCAATAAACAAAGTGGCGTTTGAGCCAGGCTAGTTTTTGGGAGGTATTAGCTTCCTTGGAAGTGGCCGGCCTTCCGGTGGACGGGCATGCAAAGGCGCAATCCCCCGTAGGTGGGAGTGGGTACTGTTGTCCGCCGTGTCAAACAGCCGGGCAGCCAGTCTGGCTCACCTATCGGCTCAGCCTTTGTGTCCCTAGCAATTGTGTCGTTGCGGACGTAACGCGGAGCACCCGTTATTATCCTTAGCGATTTATTTTGGACGACTTGAACCTTTTTCTTTTTAGTGGCGGATAGCAAAGCGTACCAAGCCGGCGCGGCGTACGTCAAACGGGACCTAACGTAGAGCTTGTAAAGCCGGATTTTGGTTTTAAGCGGCAAGTCAGACGAAAATAATGGCCGTAGGGCCGCCCTGGCGCCAACCGCTGCATGTTCAACCATTTTTTGAGGCGTTTACTGCTATACTCCATTTGTCAAGCCAGCACGGGAGAATGTCCAATAATCGCTGCATTTTAGCGGCAGCTAAGTGGGACTTACGGGACGAGCTCATGTACGCACTGTCGTCTGCATACAATGCTAGGGTGACGTCCTATACGCCTGGCGATAGACCGCTATCGCTAAGCGTGGGAATGTCATTAGTGAAAATCGTATACAACAGAGGGTAAAGGCAGCTACCTTGTGGGACCCCCGCTGAAATGGTCTTAGTAGGGGAGTTTTTATTGTCAACCGAAACATAGAAACTCCGCCCCTCCAGAAAAGAGGCTATTATCCGTCCAAACATGGGGGTAGGTCGGTCTCAGAAAGCTTAAACAATAGGCCGGCGTGCCAAACACGATCAAAAGCCTTCTCAATATCGAGAAAGACCCCCACTGTGTACCTGCCTTTGTTCAGCTCAAAGGCCATATGGTGTAAAACAATAGTAAGCTGAAGAGTTGTACTATGATTACTTCTAAAACCAAACTGTTCTGGCCTTAGATTGATAAAAGGTCCCTTTTCAATAGAAGACGTTCGAAAAGTTTGGCTATGTTAGAAAGTAACGTGATCGGGTTTCTGGCTCTTTTCAGGCTTCGGTATGACAATAATTTTGCCTGTCCTCCAGGCCGTGGGAAAGAAACCTGTGCACAGGATCCCATAGGGCCGTGTTCGGAACACCGTCAGGGCCGGGGGATTTCTTTTTATTTTAAAAAGATATAAATTTTTGAACCTCCTTAGGGGAGATAAAATCGTCACCTTTAAGTGGGACGGTTGAGGTAAAAAGGAGCTGTTGTATGCGCTCCTCAACCAATGTTGTGTGGGCGTGTTTGACAATGGGATTGGGCTTAAATTGGTCCTCGAAGTGGTCCGCCAGTAAACCTGCGCGTTCCTCAGCTGATTACAAACGGTTACCTAGCGTGTCTACAAGGGGGTGTATGGGTGCAGTTGTGCTGGTCATACAGCGAATTAAACGATTAAGAGCGGTATCGTTGTCGCTGGCCTTTGATATTGTATTATCCCAAGATTGTATATTCCCATAAAAGCGAAATTTGGTGCGATAAGTCACTGCCTATTAAGTTCTTTCTTAATTGACGGGCAACGAGTTCGGTACCACAGTTTGTGAAGCTCTCGTTTTTGGCTAATTTTACTACGGAGATTTTCTCCGAGGCTGTCTTGGCAGACGTAGTGCACTGAATGGCTGTTTCCACTTCCTGTGGAGTGGACAGGCCACCGGCGGGGATGTTTAAATGAGCTCAGTAGTTTTTGGTATTTAGTCCAGTCCGTGACGTTTTTAATTGGTGGCAAAGATTTATCCCTCATAGAAACTCCGAGGACCAGTAAAATGGGGAGTCGCGAATCAATGTCGTGGAGGGTTTCTAATGAGATGGGCCAATTAATATTACGGGCTAGTGCAATTTCTAGTACGCCCGGTTGTAATGAGTCCTTAGAGGGATAGTGAGTGGGGGAGCAAGGACCAATGTGGTGTTACCGACTCTTAGTTTGATACCTATCGCTCGAGTTGAAACAAAGCTTGGCAGGGGTAAACTTTCGAGGACAAGGTCCCTACGAATCAGCACTGCTGTGCCCCTGTAAGCGATGTTATTTTTGGCGTTTATTTCGTCTCGCCTATAGACGAAATAATTGGGCAAACGTAGTGAATGCTCAGGACGCAGTTTGGTTTCGCCCAACAACACAATATGAATATCGTGCTGTTGGACTAGCAACCTGAGGTCAGCGGTCTTGTCTCTTACCCCCCCCCGGATTCCACTATACCATTCTTAGATTGAAGCGAATTCCTGGAACAGGAGGTAGGTAAGGTGCTGCAGGCCGTGCAGTAAAGCGGGAAACGGGTTTTGCCCGACCGCGATGGCCTCAATAGCTGCGTTAAGCGCAGCGATGGACGCTCTAGCTACGTTGAGTGACAACGGGGATTAATAAGCACCCCTGACGGGAGGTACGCGACCCCTAGGAAGTGGCGCGGGGGTGGTGGCAAGATTAGAAACACTAGAAAAACTTACCTTACGTTGTAAGGCGGTGGGCGGGGCTAGCACTCGTGAGGGGTTGGGGGGATTTAAACAGGGTAGGTAGTGGGGCTTGGAACTGGACGCGAGGCGCGGCTACAACGGTGAGCGGGGCAACAGCAGCGAGCGGGGCGACGAACGACGACGACGACGGTGGTGCCATCTGTGACTCAACCGTAGAAACTGAAGCAGAAGCAGGCTCGCCTTCGCCTACACTTTCTGTGTGCTTCTTGCCCTTACCTCTACGAACTCTCTTTTTCTTTAGAGGTTGCGATCTGTCTGTCGGCAGGTTGGTAGTAGGTCCTGGGGCCGCGAGCTTAGCTACCTCGTAGCAAAACCTTGAGGAAGCTTACGCTGTGCTTTTTATTTATTCTCGCATTCGATCTAGCGCTTTTACCTAATTCACAGACATATGGTTAAAGTTATACACATGAGAGTAGTACAGACATATATAGTACACAACAAAAGCTTTCGAATGATATAAGTTACATATTTGTAAGCTTTTGGAATATAAGGTTATGGCGAGAATAGTTTAAAAGTTTTACATTTTTAGCCGTTTGCTAACTCGTTTTCTTCTTAAATCTATAATGTATTATGCTAATATAGTAATATCTAGTTATAAGCTATAATAATAAATAGGTTTTACACAATAAAAAATAGAAAAAATATAAAAAAGTTGTAAAAAAAACAAAAATGGTATTTTTTCCTTAAAAACCTATTATACGTGGCGCAAAAGCTATGTTTCGCCTTCCCATACGCGGTCTTCACTCTAGGACACGTCTGCTCCATTGGCCATCGGTCCTCCGACAGACAGACAGACACTGCCACTTCAGCTTGCTATGTCGGTAATCGGTTTGGTTCTCTTCCGGATGTCCTCATTTCGGATTCGATCCCTTAGAGACACTCCGAGCATAGCTCGCTTCATTGCGCGCTGTGCGACCTTGAACTTGTGGACCAGTCCTGCTGTAAGTGTCCACGTTTCGGCGGCGTAAGTCATGACTGGTAGGACGCACTGGTCAAAGACTTTCGTCTTTAGACTTTGCGGTATAGGCGACGTGAAGACTTGACGAAGTTTACCAAATGCTGCCCACCCTAGCTGGATCCTCCTGTCGGCTTCCTTTTCAAAATTGTTCCGGCCTAGTTGGGTTTTGTCCAAGGTACACATAATCGACAACTTCGATTAATGAATACTATGCCGATGTCAAAATGTGTGTCTGTGTAAATTGTCAAATTTCCATACAAAGTAAATTAATGTTTACCCCACTTTATTTTTTGCACAACCCTAACATATAACACTTACGCGCATAAAAATCTCTTCGGTATCTATGAGATCCTAGTACCTACTTTGCGTATTCGAACGCGGGTCACGTTAAAATGTAAACTTAAATTTTATTTAGGTAATAAACTAACACATAACTTAAAGACTCTTCCTTCTATTGCTAGACGTATCTCACTCCCTCACACGACGATTTTCATGACGACCACAAAAAGCGCAATATCCACTAACCACAACACAAAAACTAGAAATACAGGTACCGAACTGCATTCGGGGTTCACAATCACTGTGCAGCAATGCCTTATGCAATCTTTCGATAGTAAAACCACAAAACGGGTGCTGTCAATCTCTGTCGACAGTCTCCAATACTCTCCAGTTGGTGACTTTAAGGAGTAAGCCACCTCATTAGCGGTCTTAAATCACATCACTAAACTTGACACTCAGAGAAATGTGCCACCACGCACATACATCGGCGGCATCCGCTCAGGAGTCTACTCCTCCTCCCCCCGATTCTGAGGCTAAACGCCTCAAAGCGCCTAGCGCTTCCCCTTCCCCGTCCACCTCGGCGGCCAGCCCTGAGCCAGCCGCCATGGACACAACCCCCGCCGCCACCTCTTCGCAGGCCGACTGTCCCACTTCGGGACGGACGGAAAAAACCCATAGCTAACAACATAACCAAACATAGCTAACGCTATGAAGGCCAAGCATATAAACTATACGCACGCCCGCAATGCTGCCGAGCATCAAAGTGCAGGTCTCGACACCGACAGATTTCCGAAATCTGACGGCCTTTCTTACGGCTCAGAAATACGAGTACCATACGTACTCGCTGGCCGAAGAACGCGTGCTCAGGGCAGTTATACGGGGAGTCCCTAAGGAATTCTCCGCAAAAACTGTCCAGGACGACTTAATCGTCCAAGGCCTCCCTGTAAGGGAAGTACATCGCATGTACAACGGCCGCAACCGATCTGAGTGCTACGACATGGTGCTCGTAGTGCTAGACCTCACCAAAGCGGGCAAAGCCATCTTTAATATTAAAGATGTGTGCAGCCTCAAGGGCGTCCGGGTCGAGACTCCGCACAAGCGGTCAAACCCAGGACAATGCCACCGATGCCAGTTGTATGGCCACGCACGGCACAACTGCAGACGCAGACCGCGCTGCGTGAAATGTCTGCGCGATCACGCCACTCCGGACTGTGATCGCGATCGCGTTAACGCATCCGACCCGGTCGCTTGCGTACTCTGTGGGAGCGAAGGCCACCCAGCGAATTACCGCGGGTGCCCCAAAGCTCCCAAACAGAACTCGCGTAAACCCAAACACGGTAAATCGCGCCCCCCTGCCCCCCGCCAACAGGCTCCGCTTGTCCCTGCTGTCAACGCCTGGAGCCGTCCTCCAGCGCTAATTGACGCAACCAAATCCTAAGAGACTGACAAACTTTTGTCTGCTCTCCCTGGGCCCGTCTCAATCACAGGTATTCCCTACCCCGCCCCTCTCATGTCCCGGGACATCCCGCGTCCAGCGCCTATGCGAAGTGCTCCCGCACCTCTCGCGCAAACGCGCCTTGCCCCCCGCGCCCCTCTCTTGCGCAACGCCGCTCAGACGGCCGAGCAGCAGCACTTCGGCATTCTCGCCGAGATTTCTTGGGCCTGCGACCCAGCCTATTCCGAGGTCGTGTACGCCGAATACGTACAGATCACCGATCTCAATCAAATGCTCAGCTTCATGGCTAAGCATCGCGACTTCTTCGCCGCCCTCCGCAGGGTGGCCCCAAAACCTTAAAAACCAAAATGGATTGCACAACCGCGCGCGAAATACCCCGGTCCGTCTCCTTAGGCTATTTTAACGCCAACGGTCTACGTAACCAAAGAGAGGAATTATCGCAATTCCTCTTGTCCCAAAAACCGGACGTCTTTCTCATTTTTTTTTTTTTTTTTTTATACCACTAAGGTGGCAAACAAGCCTACGATCCGCCTGATGGTAAGCGGTCACCGTAGCCTATGGACGCTTGCAACACCAGGGGCATCACTCGCGCGTTGCCGACCCTTCAGAAATCTAATAACTTCTTTTTTGAAGAACCCCATACTGTAGTCCTTAGAGAAAACCTTGACAGGGAGCTCATCCAGGAAACGTTCCTAAAGCCCGCTGTCCCCACCCCTTTGATCGCTATCTATCGCACCGTCCGTAATGATAGAACTGCCTCCAATCTAGGAGGCACTCTCATCTATTACAGGCGCTCCCCTCTCTCTCTTCGGTCGTGCCATTCCCTGGCAAAATAAGACCAAATATCTCGGTGTGACCATGGATAGTCGTTTGAACTTCCACACTCACACCAAAATAGTCAGACCGAGCCGCTTTTGTCCTCAGTCGTCTCTATCCCATGATAGGCAAGTACAGTAAGATGTCGCTGAGAAATAAGCTGAATCTTTTCACAACTTGCATCCGCCCCATAGGTTATGCTAGCGTAGTCTTTGCGTTATCCAAGCGCAATCTCCATAAACTTCAGACCCTCCAAAACCGCTTTCTCAGAGCGGCCTCTGGAGCCTCTTGGTACGTTCGCAATGCGGACCCACACAGAGACTTCGAACTCCCCACGATTCCCCAATATTTCAAAGACCTGGCAGTCCGCTTTTTCGAGCGTACACAAAATCACCCGAATCGATTAATTATGCAATCCACATAACACGTATCATCCCCCCGATCGACCTCGGCACGGTCGTAAAACTATAGTTAGGCGGCCTCGGCACATACTAACGTCCCCAGATGACGATCTCGCTATCCGGATAGCGAGATTAGTCTCTACGACCTCCCCGAATAGGGCCTCCCTCCAAACACGACGCCGACGTCCCCGGGTTCGTCGGCGCCCACAAGGATACACGAGGTATCAAAGAGTGCCGGGGCGCTTCTCGCCCCCACTCAATCGCAATCGTACCCGCGTAACGGGGAACTTCCCTCCTGGCGGTAACTCACCTTCGGGTTTGAGACTCACGCTTTGTTGAAGGGACGCCCCGAGAGCAACAACCTAAGCCGAGGCTTCCCCCGCGGGGAGCCCTTGAGCGTTCGGCGCTATATGGGCTGAGGCTCCTTTAGAGTCTCGCCCCAAAAAGTCTGGTGAAGCAGTAATGGCTGCAACAGCCAATTGCATAGTCAGTTCAGAAAAAAAAAACTGGGTATCACTGACTGCCTCAAACGAAAACCTCTGCTTCAGTTCATCATTGGTAACGTCAGACAAATAGATTCGTAAATTTTATTTATAAAACAAAAAATACTTTTTTCTATACAAAATAAATACGCTTTTTATCACAATAGCACTTAGTTTTAGTTTACGTACTATTATTTACATTCTTTTCTTTCCTAAGATAACTCCCTCTTTCTATCTCTTTCTCGAATCCTCGTCAAGCTGTTGCTGCGAGGTCAGTGATCAGACCGCCAATGCCGAAACGACAACGTCGCTAATCAGTTGTTTTTATAACGGTAAATAGATACCTACATTACATTACCATAACGACATTACCTGCATAAGTATAGGTGGTACCTATAGGAAAAAAGAGATACGTAGGTAACTGGCTAATAATACTAATAATACCCAAAATTGATTTGCACTCCCATTCCCATCTTAAATCTGTTGCGAAATGTCTTCTACTTTATGATGTAGGTAGGTAGGTAGAGTGGTGTCAATTTAATTTCATAAAATAAATTGGAAATCCTTCATTATGACTACGGCTTACCTTTATGAAGTAGGTATGTACGGACCTACCTATGGATTTTGTTAACCTTGGCGGAGAAAAACATTGTAAGGACGTAAACCTAGTTACGGGAACTACGGCCCCTACTTGTGAAGTATACCTGCATGGATTGAAGAAAGGGGTAAATGAGTAAGAATAAACAAGCTACATCAACGAACCTTCCTTTGTGTGATTTACAGTTCTTTAATTAATCTCTTATGGTATTTTTTTAAACATTTCCAACTACCTACAATAATTAAGTATACCTACTGATTATAAGGAACTGGTGAAAATACATGCTAAATAACCACAACCATAAGCAAATAGTACTTTTATTATTCCTATCACAATAATCTAACGTTATCTAGGTAAGGAGCTACATACATAACAACCACGAAAGGCCTTGATCGATTTTTACTAGAAACACCTACAAATATGCATGTATCTACTAAGACAGGTAGGTATACACATCTCAGTAATTCAGCGCCGCCGCCTGCGCGCATGGAAGATGCCGCTTACTTTGCCGCCAAAGGAATAACGTCAAGGAGTGAAGTCGACGACTCTCAAACTGCGTAAGTAATTTCATTTTATGAGCTGTTCTTTTCTAATCTTACATTCCAAATTCTACTCACATTTTGATGCATTTTTAGAAGTAGTGTAAAAATGTTACAATTATAAAATATTGTAACAACATATTTATCGCTTAACGCCTATGAGATGGATACTACGACTAATTGAAAAATATCAAAACACATGCTAAGTAACCACAACCATAGTCAAATAATACATTTGTAGGCGCCTCAGGGAGGATAAGCCCTTTAGGCGATTACTTGGGCGTTTAGGAAATGGGTTTAAGGCTATCATGAACCACCATTAAGGCTTAAATAGTCACTTAAAATAATATCGCACTTTAAAGTCACGTTTTAACACTTTCATTTTTACAAGCTAACAAAGCCTGTCGACAGTTTTATCATACTCTCTGTGTGACCGTCGTGGCAAGAATGTCGATCATGTCAGAGAGCCCAGTACCAAGACTCTGTCAAGCGCGCCACAGAGTAAGACTGATTAGTAGGTGGCGCTAGTATAGCTTTCCACATGACACACTTGTGCTTCGTGTAGCTTCCGTACTAATGACATGTCTTCGCCGACACATTTATTATTACTATCACCACAATCTACATTTTCTACGTAAGTACATTTTTACAAACACGAAAGACCTTGATCGATCTTTACTACAAAGATGAATGTAATATAGTTTTAAAAGTATAGAGGTCTAAAGAATTTGTGTTTGTTATTAGTTTGTAATAAAAATATAAATGTTATTTTAAGTATTTTGGTTAACTTGCTACACACTAGTAGGTATTTTTGGCCTTAGGAGGGCATCGCGTAAAAAATGGAGAACTTGTGTGAGTTACGTTTTGCCTACTCTAAAATTTAATCACTCCTCACTTGAACAACCTCATGCTGTACTGTAATCCCTAGGGAATACCGCGAAACGGAGTTTTAACAATTAACAAAGTGTTCGCGGGAGGAAGCTCCTCTCGTATCGCGCAGTGCGTCATCAATTTGGTTCTGACTTGGTGAGGATGAACCGTTTGCCAATAGGAAATAGTACAATGGTTAAAAGTAGCCGTTGGCATAATTTCAAACAATTATTTATGAACTCTGAACCAAATTAGGTATCCAGACACCTGCCCACAAGTGGTAGCACTACTTCATGTAGGGCCAGATTTGCAATTTATAAAATAGTTACCGTTGCCGCGAGGTAAGGCCCTGATTTTACCAGCTTTTCACCTGATAAGGAACTAGGGGATGAAAAAGAGGTAATATTTGTAGTCCAGAAAAGTTTTATAATACTGGAATATTTTGTGTTCTCATAATGTAATCTTTGCATTTATACAATCAATAATTATTACGCTAAAGTTTGACATTCTTTGGCGTCAGAACAATAAATTGCTAGAAAGAGATAACTACCTAATTATTTTCTTACGTGAAATCATTTCATGTTCATTTATGTGTATTTAGTAAGCCGGTGTATTTCATTGTATCGTGACGTAATAGTGCAAATTGTGTTAAAATGTCAAGACAAGTTTCTAGTGCGACTGAGTACATGAATATGATCATGTGTTATGGTGTAACGCAGACATATGGTCGTAGACCATCGGATACAATTCGTACAAGAACGGATAGTTGCTGCTTTTGACAAATTAAAACAAAAAGCTGTTGAGGACGATTTGATGTCAAGAGTTCATAACTCAGTAACTCAGTAACTCAGTGCGTTGCCGAAGTCAGTTGTGTATACGAATGAACTGACTTTATGTTCAACATATTTAATTTTTTTCCTTCATTTCTCTTTAATTATTTTTTAATTATTATTTAACCAAGTAGGTAGGTGCTACATAGGTAATTGTTTTTCAAAAGTGTTGACATGGACTAAATGAAAGTGATTTTTTTAATTTAAGTTTTTAACGTTTGTGTGTTTATTAACCTTACGTAAATAACAAAATGACGAACCTATAGGTTTTACTTAACGTTTTGTATAAATTTGTGATTTGTTAATGGGCTATTGTGCGTGTATGTGCATACTCAATTGTGTGTGGGATTGGTAGGTATCCGTTGTAAACTGAAAAAGCACCGTTGCCGCTCTTCTTGGTAAGTCAAAAACCTATTTATTG
Source organism: Apoda limacodes (assembly GCA_946406115.1). NCBI lineage: Eukaryota > Metazoa > Arthropoda > Insecta > Lepidoptera > Limacodidae > Apoda > Apoda limacodes. Next base: position 458,822 of record OX291540.1, on the reverse strand, counting down.
ATATGTCAACCTACAACAATACACTAAAATAGGATGCGCTTATTAATAATAAGGGTTTTGTATTTTTTTTTATTTAATAAGATAAATACAGATGAAACATACTTAACATACTCCTAAATACATACTTTAACTATGGTACTCGTTTGAGGCAATCAGTGATACCCAGGTTGTATATATAAAATTATATTTATTTTCAGTATAACACTACACACATTTAAATATAGCTCTTTTCCCGTGCTTCCTCTTCCTGTTTATGAACAAAAAGATTGAAGCGCCATCTACCGTAAATTAGCAAGAAACAACTACGCAACCGCCTCTACACTGATTGGCATGCCTCGCGTCCGCTCTGTCATTTAAAAATATAAAAAACGTATTTGAAGACTATTTTGAAGTGTTGTGGACTTTTACTTATAAAGTATATATAAAAACTCTAATTTGTGGGTGTGCTGCAAAAGGAAATCAGCTGATTTTGGAACCAGTGCCCTGCGCTGTCGAAGGTACCTCTTTTCTGTTCCACTTTCATTTTAGCCCTCATACGTATTAATACGTAAGATAATAAGTTAGTCATAAATTATATGTTAAAAACTAAAATTGTTATTTAATAATTAATTTAAATTCATTTAAGACTAAATATTACTTTTAAACCAAAAATGAATACAATAAAAAAAAAAGAATTGCAGATTTGATTTATCGATTCGCCAGAATGACAGTAGGTAGAAATAAAGTGATTAGAACTAGATATTTGGGGTCAACGGTCATAGTAATATACAGCTGATTTCATCATAATTATGAATGAAATCAGCTGTTTCAGAGCTGTCACTGCACCGTTTTAGGTACAAAAGGAAATTAGCTGGTTGTTGGGAAACCTGAACATTATCCGAACATCTACAAACCAACCCATCATACCACTTCCGGCTGTATACACCATTTACCTTACATGATGTATATACAAATGAAATTGAATATTTATCTTTAACTTTATGATGTTATGTACTCGAACCTACCAGATAGAAAAATTATCTCTTTTTCTCTTTGCTTTGTAGGTTCGAGTAGGTAGCGAGTAGCGAGTGGCGAGACGTAGTAACTTATCTTGATATCGACATACTTTGCTAAGGAATGATTATATGTTTCGGGCTTACCCCGATTAGTTTTGATTTGTTTGAGTTCCCGATATTTCGCCTCAGTTAGTTAGTTAGTTGCATGCGCCATCTTCACGAGTGAACTAAGCGGCGTAGTGAGGGTCAGTATTTTCTCACTACCCTCGTTCTTTAACGATGTCTTAGTCCCGTTGCAATCTTGTTCGGGCGGTTCACAACTATTTTCCACACCCTGTAATTCGTCACATACTCGACACACAACCATTGTCGTCACTTTGTAACTCGTAACACACTCGACACACAACTGTTGTCCACACTGTGTAACTCGTCACACACTCGACACACAACCATTGTCTACACTATGTAACTCGTAACACACTCGACACACAAATGTTGTCCACGCTCTGTAACTCGTCACACACTCGACACACAACCATTGTCCACACTATGTAACTCGTAACACACTCGACACACAAATGTTGTCCACGCTCTGTAACTCGTCACACACTCGACACACAACCATTGTCCACACTATGTAACTCGTAACACACTCGACACACAACTGTTGTCCACACTCTGTAACTCGGCATCGGCACACACAACGACACAACGCTGAACGTGTCACTAGGTGAACTCATTTTAGGCTGTAAACGTTTTTTGCACAATCTGATCACTGTATTCCGTACCTAATTAACAATTTAAACCCGTCTTCGCGATTAAATTTTTACATTTGTCGATTTCTATTGCTTCTTGCACTTTTCTTGGTGCATAACGGCGTACCGTCGAAACAATTTTAGGTTTGTGTAATTTTATCCAATGGACCTAATCCAGAAATGTTCAGCAATTGCCAACTTTGAGTACCAAAATTTTTAACCGCGCTAATGTGCTCTTTTAACCGACACGAAATGGTTATTTTTATTTGTCCAATGTAACATATTAAGCTACAACAACTATACAGTCAATTTTATAAACACCGAGCTCCTCAAAAGAATAATCATCTTTTGACGAACACATAACATACTGATGTGCAATTTTTCTCAAAGGATTGTACACGGTTTCTATATGTTACCAATTTTGTTGGTCACTCCTTTGATGCACGGTAAGTATGCTGATTTTTCTGCAGTACATTGTGCATCGTCACACCGGCACCGTCACACCAACCGCGCATATGAGGTCTAAAAAAATGGCGAAATTGAAAAAGAAAACCACCTAAATTTGTTGCTTTTTTGTTGCTAATTAGTTGTTAGAAAATTATTTTTTTTGGTTCAACCGATCGCAAAAAATCGGCAATAACGCTAACTTTTTATTAAGATAGCGTGAAAATCACTGGATGTGGACTGATCGTTCAAACGAATAGGGATCAATTTTTGCTAAAAGATTCTAAGGAAAAAAAATTTAAAAAATAAAAGTTGATTATTTTTATTATGCCAAAATAAATATTATCCACGCTCTCTTGACTTTTCTGTGTAAAAACTATAGTGAAAATTTGTTGCTGCTCATACTGTAGATTGTTTTAGCATAAATAGTCAGCAACAAAATAAAAACCGGAAGTCAAGAGAAGTTGGAGATCGTTTTACAAAAAAACCGGCCACGCTAGCTCAACTAACGTTTTTTCCGTAAAAAAAAACTATTGTAAAAATTTGTTGCTGCTCATACTGCAGCTAGTCTGAGTACACAGGATCAGCAACAAAATAGAAAATCGGAATTCAAGAGAAGTTGGAGATCAGTTTATAAACAAATCGGTCACACTAGCTTTACTCATGACTTTTCCGTGGAAAAACTATAGTGAAAATTTGTTGCTGCTCATACTGCAGCTTGTTTTAGCATTGAGAGACAGCAACAAAATAAAAACCCGGAAGTCAAGAGAAGTTGGAGATCGGTTTATGAACAAACCGGCCACGCTAGCTTTACTCTTGACTTTTCCGTGAAAAAACTATAGTGAAAAGGAGATGTTTTCTATTTATATGGAGCCTGGGCCATGACATTGTACATAACGCTAAAAAATGAGAAATAATGTGTAAAACTGATTGGAACCATTAATTTTCCATAACTATGCCTTACTTTCATGTACAAATCAATTTTCTGCATTGAACTTAGCAATATTGAACAATGGAAACACAGTCGTAACAATCTTAAGCCATAGAGTACAAATGAATAATACTATCTTATCTGTCAATTTTGGCGCGCCCGCTAAAATGGGGCAATTTATGTTAGCAAGGCTTATATCCTTGAAAAACCAAATTTTTTTGTTGCTTAATGTTGTAACAGAGCGAGCCTGAGAGATAGGATATAAGTACTTTTCGTACCGATCGGGAACTTCCACAGAAATAGTTATTTTTATGTGGGGAACTTTTCCTTCAAGACCACGAAGCTATATGTGACTTAATTTTCACAGAGGGAAAGCTGGAGGGACAGAGAATAACGTAAAATACTTTTATTGTTCATCAAGGGGTGGAAATCTCAAGCTTGGACTAAACTATAGAGTTATCATACTGTACAGTAGGCGACACATCAACTTAACCTAATAGACTTTGAACTTAAGGCGCAACAGAGCGAAAAAGTCGCGAAAGAGAGATAGTCGTAATTTATTATTTCGTCTCACACTGGCTGCTATCTTATGCGTAGTATTCCCACTGCATCGCGACGCAACCGTAAATTATGAATGAATTTATTAAGTGGACGTGCGTAATTATTATTGGGTTCCAATTTTTCTTACCTACGATAACAAAGAGGCATACAAAAAGGTGATCGCCCTTGAAAACCTTTATTTACTTATTTTTTATTGCTTATTTTATAACAATCTTCTAGAAAAATCTACTCGGTCATTTATTGATTTAATATATATAGTTCTATTTGGATTTGGTTTTTGTACCGCCGTAATATTTGTCCCTCCCATTCAAAAGTAGGATTTGGGAGATACTGGGATAGTAATAATGTAGTAATTTCGGTAAAAAACATTTATGAAGTTAAAAATTTCGTCTCACTGTAATTTATTATATATAAATTATTTTTATTATTATTGCTTTTTAGTATTTTTACTTACCATCATCGTTGGTATTACAGAATTGGCTTTTTAGTCTATTTCGCACCCAGTGTCCTCATAATTAACGCGCACTCGGCCCGTGTGGGTGCCTACTGCGTAAGTGCGTAAGTGCGTAAGTGCGTAAGTGCGTAAGTGCGTAAGTGCGTAAGTGCGTAAGCGCAAACATTCTCCTCAGTAAGTAGGTACAGACTTGAGCCCACATGTGGGAAGTGTGGGTGGATATACTCATTCGTGTTAAGCAGTCATCGCTTGCTACTCCAGAGGCATTACTCGCGTGATGCTGACACTTGTGCGTGACTAACTAGGCTTGAGGCGTGAGGACGGACTCCCTCACGGTGGCTAGCGATGCGATGGTTGAGAGGGGACCGAACGTGTGCATAGTTTTTAACAATTCCTCAGATATTCACAATGGTTAACAAACATCAAGTTAATTCTCTGATTTTATCTCGACTAGTATTGGCAAAAGTCATCAGTTGGTAGACTCTTTGGTAATTAAGTCGAGACTGGCCATTTAGTAAAAGTAAAATAAAATATCAGAAGTCGTAGTATCGTCATTTAATTATTTAAAATCAAAATGACAATTTAAATTAAAAATAATAATAAGGATAAACTAGATATAACAATAAAAATAAAATTTTAATAGACATTATTTGGCAGTAAAGTTATTAAGAATAGTGTGAATAGCCACAACGAATCTTAGTGCAAATGGAGCTTTAAATATAAAGTTTTTCCATCAATCAATCCGAAAACTTTTTGAATATAATAGACTTTTTTAACTACAATAATTTCACAATTAGGTAATCCAGATTACAGGAACCTATATTAAAAATATAATAATCATAAATTAGAACTATTTACCTAAACCCTTAACCTTTGTTGCCCAAACGTGTGCTCGTCTTACCTTTATTATCTATTACTACATTTTTATTACACGTCACACCAAAAATATAAGAAAATCAACAGCTACTCAGTATTAATAATAATCTTACATCTGACGTCCGAATACTAAAACTCTTATTAAATTTAAACTCTAATTTATTATATTATGCTGTCTCTTGAAATGTCGATATACCCATGGTATTATATGAAAGTAAAATACCCAAAACTTTAGGTATCGAGCTAATTATCTACGTAGAATATTTTGAGCGAGCGAGCTACTGGAGTTTTATCTAACTCTGTTAGTATTTGGTAGTGACCGACCGAAACATGTTATTTTGCCGAAACCGAAACCGAAGGTTCGGTTTCATTGTAGTTTCGGCCGAAACCGAAACCGAACCTTTTATAAAAAAAAAAGTCGAAAAAATGTTAGTAAGCCCGTTTTTTTCTAAAATTAATATCTCGCCGACCTATAATTACAGGTTTCTACATTCAAAGATTTATCACAATGAAATTTCAGCACAGTTACAGAGGTTCTGTTTGAAAATTTAACTACCCTATAAAGTGAAAAAAATACATTATTTGTAACACAAAGTTAGCGATTTTTAAATGGTGGTATAAAATAAAACAAATTTATTATTAAAATATGATGCTCATTTATTTTTATTTATTTTCAGTTACATTTTAATTATGAAAAAACTTACAAGGTACGATGTTGTAAGTTTCGGCGCGTCCGAAGGGTTCGGCCGTTTTTGGCCTAAACCGAAACTCGGGCCGAAACTTGATTTTTTGGCCGAAACTGGCCGAAACCGAAACCGAAACCGAAATTTCGGTCGGACACTAGTATTTGGGTTAGTTTATGAGTATAGAAAATTAAACACATTCGTATTATTCTGGCCACAATTCATTACTGATAATTTTATCATAATCTTTGAAAAATATAAAGCTAACAGAAAAGTAAGTTCGGCTAAAATAACCTGCAGGTAATGATTACAATTTGGACTGAGTAAGAATCATGTGTTATGTCAAGTGTTGACACAAACCCAACAAGCATAGCAGACCAGAGCACCAACTGGGATCTGTTGATATGAAACAGCAAAATGCTATAAAACAATGAATTCATTATACATTGTATCTTGGTAATAGCTTCTAAATGACATAAATTAAAATAACATGCATTGTTGTACTGTACCTGTTTAGGATGAATTCTTAATGCGATTCACTGACCTTCTGGAAGTCAGTGACTACGTCTTTGAAACAATTATGACCTGCACCAAACACATACATTGATATCATGTCTCAAATGGGATGAGCTGTCCTCATAATCAGTTACTGCAGGGCAGTATGATGTTGAAGGCAGATTTTGTAATTCTATAATGCCAGCATCAAAACATACTTGACATATTCCACCAAGTATATCAATCTGAAATACATATAACAAGTACAAGTTAAAAACAGAATTTTACACATAGACATTGTTAGTATTGCGTAATGTAATAATGAGAAGTGAGTTCAGATTGACTTGAATGATTTTAGGCAGATTGACCAATATACAAAGTATTTTAATTTACATAGTCAAATTAACCAAAAGCCCATGCAAAACCGCAGCATAATCAAAGTGATGGTTGTTGTGAAGGACAGACAATTGGCAAGTCATGCATATCATGATAATATAGATTCGTGCTATCAAATATTTCTTACCTTACATCCAACACGTTGTTCAATTATGGTTAGTATTTCTGGACCAATATCAGAAAGAAAGTAATGTCGACCATTACCCTCTAGAATTTGTGAATTACAGTTCACACAGTGCGTCATCATCAGAAAATACCTAAAATGCAACAAAATGAATATCAATAGTCAAGAACATCAAACATTCAAACACCAACCATAGCCTAGTTTCTTTGAGGATTCTAGATAATTATTGTCAATATATTTCAACCCTTTTCTGCTTAAGCCAGAGTACACATCTGTGTCATAATATATATCTGACAAGGTATAAAGCAATTCAATAAACCTCTCAAAAGAACGTTTTAAACTAGAATTTGGTTAAACAAAACCTAATGAAAAATATGACTCATTACCCACGTCCAGTTTGTTTCCTAATGAAAGGATTGTTAATTATGTACAATAGTTACAACATAAAAAAGTTAGGCAGTTATTAATTATAGTGACTATATCTAAAAAATTGTAACAATAAGCGTAAAATCGGATTAACATACCTGTGTCTAGATAGAATGCAAGGGTTGATTTATACGTCAAAATCCAAATCGCAGGGCATCAGAATCCGTTAAAGCTCCTCCAAGCAAATCAGGTATAACATCACACGAAAAGGTCCAAAAACAAAGCTCGAAATAGTAATAGAAATCCAAGATATCAAAAGTAACACAACACCACCAAGTCAGACTGAACGAACATTTTTAACAGCGCGTTCAAAAACTAGAACGCAGCCAAAAATTTGAATTTATGACCAGACCAAAGTCAATGTATGTTTAATCTTAAGTATTTTTCTAAGGTCACATTAAACTAAATAATCCACAACGACACTTAAGGTACACTTACACGTTTATAACCGGCATTAAGTTGCAAATTAGTTCGGTTTGTAACGGTTAGTCAGTTACGGTTTGAGTAGAAACTCTATCCAACGAAGTCGGTTTTTAAACGCTGCTTCGAGGTGATCAAAGATAAGATGCAGTGCGCATTATGGTGTCAGTGCTGTCAGCATTGAAAAAATAAACATTGAAAATTAATTTTGTACACGAAAACTAGACACAAAACTTAAAAATGAATAATTACGATGGTGAAGAACTATTTATAAACTTTTTTTCTATTAGGTGTACAATGTTTTGGCCCCAGGTCGAACAACTCCTTTGTTGCTGCTCATACTGCAGCTTGTTTAAGCATAGAGAGTCAGCAACAAAATAAAAACCGGAAGTCGACTCTGTATGCTAAAATAAGCTGCAGTATGAGCAGCAACAAATTTTCACTATAGTTTTCACACGGAAAAGTCAAGAATTAAGCTAGTGTGGACATTATTTATTTTGGCATAGTTAAAAAAAAAACAGTTTTTATTAAAGCGATCGGTTGAAGAAAAAAAATAATTTTCTAGCAACTAATTAGCAACAAAAAAGCAACAAATTTCAGTGTTTTTTTTTTCAATTTCGCTGATTTTACATCGCCATTTTTTTAGACCTACGCATATGACCCATGTATCAAGGAATTTATTGATAGAGGGCTAAATCACATACTTCAGAAGGCTAGTCTATTTGTATTATTGATAGTGTTTTTAAAAGAGTAACTATCGAGTTTCTTGCCGGATTCTTCTCGGTAGAAATCTACAACATTGTGAACCGGCGGGAAGGTGGGAGGGTTCAAAAAATAATATTTTATAACTTTGACGATTCAAAAGTGATTGTAAAATCCTTATTTGAATAAAGAATTTTGACTTTTGACTTTTTTTGACTTTAGTCATATCTCTCGGAGGTCCAATGGTCCCTTATTTTGTGTTTACGCTCTGCAGGCACAACAGATGGCGCGCGCACGCAGCTTCCGGGAACGCTTCGAGCGCGGGCCCTCGCCGCCCGCTGCCCGCGCCTTGTCGGGCCCCGATCAATACGACGACGGTGACTCTGACTCCCAGCTGGAGACTGCCAAAAGGTACCTGTGCATTGATTTAGCCCGCGAATAAAACACTTGGCCGGTTTTTATCTCTCAGCTCACAGACACTAGGATTACTGCAAGATTGAAGTTTGTATATACACGTGCTAATGTTTCACTTAAGACTGGCCAAATGGTGATGTAACGTAACGTCTCACACTTGGCCGGTTTTTATCTCTCAGCTCACAGACACTATGATTACTGCAAGATTGAAGTTTGTATATACACGTGCTACTGTTTCAATTAAGACTGGCCAAATGGTGATGTAACGTAACGTCTCATACTTGGCCGGTTTTTATCTCTCAGCTCACAGACACTATGATTACTGCAAGATTGAAGTTTGTATATACACGTGCTACTGTTTCACTTAAGACTGGCCAAATGGTGATCTACCGTAACGTCTCACACTTGGCCGGTTTTTATCTCTCAGCTCACAGACACTATGATTACTGCAAGATTGAAGTTTGTATATACACGTGCTACTGTTTCAATTAAGACTGGCCAAATGGTGATGTAACGTAACGTCTCACACTTGGCCGGTTTTTATCTCTCAGCTCACAGACACTATGATTACTGCAAGATTGCAGTTTGTATACACGTGCTACTGTTTTTACAATAGAGCAACTAGAAAATTAAGAGACACAGTTAGACACATTTATTTATTGGAAATTATATTCAGAGTTATGCAACGTCGGGCTTGGTTAAGGATTGGATAGATGAGTGCTTAGCGGTAAACTTTTTGTTTTTATGTGTTTTCCTTATTAGGGGAGAGCGGGTACAATAGTAACACTTTACACATTTCGTTTGATTTCGGTTAGTCTAATATCCATATGGTTAAATTTACACAGCCACATATAATTTTCGTCTATGCTTTACAAAAACGGATATTATGATATTAATTGTTTTTAAAGAGCTACAGAACTTTAAAAATGCTAAGTCTTTTGTTACTTTCGTCCTCAGGGTCAGGTCGAACGTAACACGCCACGGGTCAAAAGTAACATAGTAACATATACTGCGCATTTGGTAGATAAGCACTAAAACTAATTTTGAGATAAAGATAACAAATTGTTTGTTTTTATTAACGTTTGTAATAAGCACAAAATAATATTTTTTTGTTTGTTTTCAATTGTTTGTTCATATTTATCAAAGAAAACATAGAAGTTATGTAAGTGTTTACAATCAAAAGCATGTTACTTTTGTCTCCGTGGTGTAATGTATCTTTCATACCCACTCAATTATTTGAAAATATTTACGTAATAACCTAAAAAGTGAATATTCTTTACATAAAACAATTATAATTAGGTAAACAAACTAATGGAAATTCAAAAAAAAAATTGCCAGAAAGATATACACATCTCAACCCTACGTAAACACTAAGTTAATAAAAGTAAAAAAACGTACTTTCAGGGCGTAAAAACACATTTCGTCTTTTAATATAACACACAAACCCGAAATACGTTTGGAAACCGATCTCAAGGATGGGAAGTGTTACAAACTAACCCAGAATGGCCGCGGGCAGTGATTAGACCATTAGACAAATCCACAGAGCGATTGATGTTATCGACCCGCCGTTACTTTTGTACCAGCTCTCCCCTACGTAAATGGCAATACAGAACTTACGGTGTGCTAGTCCGACTCGCACTCGACCGATTTTAATTACACTTTTTAATAACAAACAAAAACAAAAAGTGTGCCGATAAGCGGTCACCCCTCCAATTGCTGACCTAGCCCGACGTTGCTTAACTTAACAATATCGTTTGCTACAAACAAATGTGTAACCTACTCTTTATCTTAATTTTAACTAGATAGCGCTGTAACAAAGTTGGTAATGGTCGGGCTCGTCTAAGTTAGTAAAAGTTAGTAAAATCTTTAGAATTTGTTATACCTCAAATTTTAAGCATAAATTAATTAAACATGACTACAAAACAGTAAAGACGTAAAATTCCATACGATAAACGGAGAGTTTGAATATAGGTTGTGACAGTAATGACAAGAAGTAAGACGAAAATACATCTGATTGTAATTTATTTAAAATGATCTATTATAAAGATTTTTCAAATTCTTAGAACTCACGAGAAAAAAGTAGTAAAAGGAAGGCAGGAAACATTTTACTTTTACAATTTAATAAAAAAATATACCACAGTTCGATAAGTGCGAGTATGGAGAGCTATTTTAAATTTTTGTTCAATTTTATAACAAAACTGTATTACTGTTTCCCTACATAAGACACCATTTTGTAAAATGTCTTTATAATCAGTGCTAATATAATGGTTTAACATACAAACAGACGGATCCGGTAAAACTATATTTTTCATTAGAGAGAGAAACACCTAATTTCTAGACGTAGCATAAAGATGTTTCATTACAAATTGATATTGAATCTTTTAAAATCTCCAGGCATATTTTCACTAGGGCTGAAATATTGTTATTTTTTTTTAAAAGTTCACTAAGAATGTACTCGCTGTACCGTGGCTGTACCACGGCTGTACCGTGGCTGTACCGTGGCTGTACCGTGGCTGTACCGTGGCTGTACCACACGCTCAAAAGAGTAGTCCAATCACTTGCTAGCTTTTTATGTTATATAGTTGCCGGAAGTGCGGTATACAAGGGCTCGTAACGTCTTTTCTTGTGTTGGGTTTTTTTTTTTTTTTTTTTTTTTACTATCACTAAGGTGGCAAACAAGTTTACGGTCCGCCTGATGGTAAGCGGTCACCGTAGCTTATGGACGCTTGTAACACCAGGGGTATCACTCGCGCGTTGTCGACCCTCAGAAATCTAATTACTTCTTTCTTGAAGAACCCCATACTGTAGTCCTTGAAGAAAACTTTGGCAGGGAGCTCATTCACAACCAAAGCGTTCACGGGTGGAAGTTTCTCTGAAACCTTACTGTCCAGTGACTGACATGGGACCTCTTTATGCTATGGCTATGGCTGGGACTCTAAATAAACAATTTAAAGTTTTATGAAACTAAAAATTATTTAATATACAGTGCAACAAAATTTTCTAACTATCTGACATTGGGTGTTTAGTCGCTAGTGTCGGAAGTTCACACCATTTCAATATGGCGACTGTACTTTTGTTCTTTAACCACGCGCCGGGTCAGTAAAGTTTGTTGCACTTTAATATGTTTTTTTAGTCGTTTTATTCGATTGCTTTTTAACCTTTTTAAATTAAAACGAAATCAGATTTTTTTTCTGGTCTCTCTAAATAATAACAATAATATTGTGGAAAACACAACACAACACAACACAACACACCACAACACGCTATACTAAATAAAATATAAGAATTTGTAGCCGCCATAATGATGTGGTCTATAATGTGTCATAACTAGAGGTCATAAAACCGGAGGTATGTTCAAAAACTGTAACTTTTTAATTTCGGTAAAACCAGTTTTGTGACTCCTAGTGGTGCTTCTTTGAAAGGAAGTGCACCACGCGCCCCGCGCCCCGCGCCCCGCACCTCACGCCCCGTGCTACGCGCCCCTAATACAAACACACCTAAAAAATTAACCACCTAAACTTGTGCCGTAAGTGTACGTGTGTGTACGTGTGTGTACGTGTGTGTACGTGTTTGCAAGTATAAGAGTGTAACAAGATGTGTTATTATTATTTGTTTACACAAGAAATAATGTTACATTACCAACATAAATCATTTTGAAACGTAAACCCACACATTTTTCAACATCTGTTACAAATATATTGCCACATTATTGTACCTATAACTTAAAACTACTAAACTAAACTAAACTGTTTTCAATAATGTGACTACCTAGGTATTTATCTTAGCTGTCCGCAACAGATATGAAAAAAAGTATATAAGCCTGGTTTTTGCTGGTACGGATCTGTTTTGTGAGTTCTCTTGGTTACTGTTATGGGTATGTTATGTATGGCTGCCCGTCTGCTCGCCTGCCTGTCTGCCTGTCTGCCTGTGTAGATGAGTGAGTGACTCGTGTTTCTGTATTGTTGCAGCCTGCGCGACAAATTTGAGGGCCTGCGTGTCGCTACGTCTCTTCGCACCCTGCAGCCCGCGCACCCCGCCCCGCGTCGCTTCCTGGTCAGTTCTTATTGCCGAAACCGAATCCGCGTTAATCCATCCTCTTCCGTTCGATGCCATCTTTGTCTTAATTTACTATCTTTTGACAAAACTTGGTATTACTTTATATACTAGTATTATAAACGGGTAAAATGTATTTTTACTTCTCCAGTTCCAAAAGGGTGGTTTTGCTGTTCAAATGCAGGCCGAAATCGAATTTTGCTGCGAGCGTGAGACCAAGTAATGCAACGTACGAATATTACGTTTTAGAATTTTGCGAAACTAAAAAAAAACAACACGATTATTGGTTTAGAAACAAATTTATTTTAATGAAAAGCATAACTACATTGCATTTTTTCTTGACGTTCCTAATATTTATGATTAATAAAAGTGCCATAGATTAAATTTCTGAACACACGTCTAAAAAAAAGAAAAAGAAATGGCGAAAAACTAATTAGTTATTTAAACATTATATTGTTTATTTACGTATACCTATATTGTATTTTATTAAAAAAGGGTGACTCGAATTACGAAGATATTTGTTTAACACCAGGAGAGCTGAGACAAACAAACAAGTGTCTAATGCTGAACTAAGCTTTATTTTATCTGAAACAGAAAGCTACAGAAAGCTGTCAAGAACTGAGTTTTGTTTTGACGGACAAAGTCTTTGGTTTAAATTATATTTGTAAACCAAGTCAGAAAAGAAGCCTGCTAGGTCGGAATGTACTAAGTACTACTGGCCTTCATTGCTCGACTCCGCTCGGATACATTCATTCTTTTGCTTTCCTGGCACCGCTTCACTCAGTCATATGGTGTTTTATGGGTGTCACTGGATTTCTCTTGAGTGCGCCCCCGATGGCTATTCTTTGGTTGTTTATTAAGTTCATAGGTAGTTGAATATGTTATATATTATTGCCACATCTAAGTATATCTTTGAGAAACAAATAGGCCCTACGAGTAAGTGCTACGAATACTTATAGTTGATTGTTTATATGACCGACTTCCAATTCCAATTCATCGGCAAAATAGGTAGGCGACTTGCGAGCTATCCTTCTGGGAGTCGTGCTTTCTGGTCGCTTGCCAAAGCTGCCGAAGGGAACTTTTGCCAGTCGTCGTTACCACCACTGCGAAAGACCGATAGTGACTTGGCCCATAGTGCTAAAGAGAAAGCCGATCTACTGGGCAGTCTCTTTGCCTCAAACTCGAACATGAACGATGAAGGCTCTGTACCACCTACTATACCGTGGCGCGGTAAGACCATGCCGGAAATCTCCATAACGCAGCGGGAGGTCAGGCGGGCGTTGCTTCCTCTAGACGTTCATAAGTCGAGTGGGCCAGACGGTATACCAGCAGTGGTGCTTAATCAGTGTGCTCCTGAGTTATGTCCTGTACTCACGCGCCTCTTCGCGCTTTCCTACCACACTAGGCAATTTCCGTCTTCATGGAAGACTGCGAATGCTCACCCGGTGCCCAGAAACGACGATAGATCAGATCCATCGAATTACAGGCCTATCGCTATTACATCTCTCCTCTCTAAGGTGATGGAGCGTGTGATCAACACACAGCTTCTAAGATACCTAGAAGTACACGATCTGGTCAGTGACCGTCAATATGGCTTTTGCCACGGTCGCTCGACTGGTGATCTTCTAATGTATCTCACACACCGATGGGCACTAGCCATTGAGAGTCAGGGGGAGGCATTGGCATGTAGCCTGGACATAGCGAAGGCGTTCGATCGGGTCTAGCACCGGGGTCTTCTGTCGAAGTTGCCATCTTACGGAGTGCCCGAGGGTTTGTGCAAATGGGTGGCTAGCTTTTTGTCCAGCAGACGCATACGAACCGTAGTTGACGGTAGTTGCTCTGATAGTATGGACATTAATGCTGGTGTCCCGCAAGGCTCTGTGCTGTCTCCTACGCTATTTCTACTGCATATCAATGACATGTTGGTCATCAACAACATACATTGCTATGCAGATGACAGTACTGGAGACGCTTTTTACACGGGTCGTGCAAACATCCCTCGTTCCGTTGTGGAGGAAAACCGCGGAGAACTTGTGCCTCAAATCGAGACCACACTGTCCCAGGTCTCTGACTGGGGATGGGTAAACTTGGTCCGATTCAACCCTACAAAGACACAAGTGTGCGCGTTCACCGCTAAGAAAACTCCATTCACTGTCGTCCCACAATTCCGGAACACTTCCCTCTCTATCTCCAAAAGCATTGAGATCCTTGGTGTCGACATCTCCAGCGATGTTCAGTCCCAAAATCATTTACAAGATAAGGTAAAGCTGGCGTCCAAAAAACTTGGTGTTCTCAACAGAGCGAAGCAGTACTTCACGTCGGGGCAAAGGTTGTTACTTTACAAGTCGCAAGTTCGGCCCCATATGGAGTACTGCTGCCATCTCTGGGCAGGTGCACCCGGATACCAGCTTGGCCCTTTTGACTCGGTTCAACGACGGGCTGTGAGAATTGTCGACGACTCCAAACTCACTTGCGGTATCGAGCCCTTAAATCTGAGGAGAGACTTTGCCTCACTGTGTGTATTCTACCGCTTGTACAATGGGTTGTGTTCTGAGGAATTGTTCGAAATGATGCCCACGGCTACTTTCTACCATCGCACCGCTCGCCATCGGCAGGGAATTCATTCTCACACTTTAGAACCTAAATGGTCGCGTACAGTGCGGTTTCAGAGAAACTTCCTCCCGCGAACGCTTAAGTTGTGGAATGAGCTCCCTGCCAAGGTTTTCTGCAAGGACTACAGTATGGAGTTCTTCAAGAAAGAAGTTATTAGATTTATGAAGGGTCGGCAACGCGCAAGTGATACCCCTGGTGTTGCAAGCGTCCAAGCCTACGGTGACCGCTTACCATCAGGCGGACCGTAAGCTTGTTTTCCACCTTAGTGGTATATAAAAAAAAAAAGATCAACCCTAATTTAAAAAGCTTTTTACGTTTATTACCTTTCGTTACATAATCTGGTTAAGTCAGGGGTTCTTAAATTATTTTGTACTTTTTCGATTAAGTTGTAACCATTATGGGTTTTTTCAACATTATTAATTTTGCTTTTTATTTCAGACCTTTTAGAGAGCATGTACATATTATGTACATATTTATATAGTTTATTTCATAGTGATAATATATTATGTATACATATTTACAAGTATACTTTGCCCGGTACTTTGTTACAACTCGATATCGTTACGATCCTTGGTGTTGACATCTCCAGGAATGTTCAGTTCCGAGATCATTTGCATGAAAAGGTGAAGCTGGCCTCCAAAAAACTTGGTGAACTCAACAGAGCGAAGCAGTACTTCACGTCGGGGCAAAGGTTGCTGCTTTACAAGTCATATCTGCTGCCATCTCTGATTGGGTGCACCCAGCTTCACCCTTTTGACTTGGTTCAAAGACGGGCTGTAAAAATTGTAGAAGATCCCAAACTCACTTGCCGTATCGAGCCCTTAAGTCAGAGGAGAGACTTTGCCTCCCTGCTTTGCTATCGCTTGTACAATGGTATGTGTTCTGAGGAATTGTTCGAAATGATGCCCACGCTACTTTCTACCATCGCACCGCTCGCCATTGGCAGGGAATTCATTCTCACACCTTAGGACCTGTTAGGACAAGATTCTAATTCGTGATTATTTGTCCTACAACGTGGACATGCAAAACGTCCAAAGGAACGTTTAGTTTGAGAAACCTTGGAAAAAGGAAATTTCGGAATAAAAGGTTTTTGTGATATAGATGGTTGTGAGTAGTTTTCAGAACTTTGTTTTACCGCTGGTGGAACGGAAAAACAAGGTATGTTATCGTCGCACTGAACAGTACAAGACTCGTACCATTTGCATGATGACAACAGCTGATATTAATTTTAAGTCAGAAGGCAGCAAACGGGAGCTATAAATAGGACTTAAGTTGCGTCGTAATATTTCAATTTTTTCGGATTCTGTAAGAGGTTCACGGAGTTTTAAGAACAGAGATTGTAAAGCAGAGAAATAAAAGATTACTCTCTCACCAGGTTTTTGTTTACGACTATCTATGGTTTTTTTTAAATTTATAGTTGTAATCCGTAATTTCAAAATCTGTTACTTATTGTCTTTTAAATGTCGACCAGTTCTTAAGTTCGCCTAAATGTCAAAAATATGTTTGTGAAGTCGGTTATGGTCAATGTTTCGTGAAATGGCAAATTCTACTATTTTTTGAATAAAATCATTTGGGCAAGAATCGCCCTTAAATTCAAAATCAATTAATGTCAGATAACTTATTGTCAGTTATATATGAAAGTTTTTCCTACAACAAGTCTATTGCAATATGGGTAGGATTAGGAGTAGGTTGGGAAACACTAGGAATAGGTGGAGAAGATTCTTGTTCAAAAATATTCGTTAGGTTTACGAATTGGTCAATAATAGACTTGAAGGATTCAAGTTGAGTTGTAGATAGGTCAGTCGTTATATTTACCCTATCTAGTCTATGGGAAAGGTGTAACAAGTCGGAATTTCCTTTATCGTTACTATTTGTGGAAATGGATGGAATGCGAGAAGCTATTACTAAAAGACATTTATTTATTTCTTCTATATCCTGAGCAAAAGAATAGGGACTAGAATCAGAACAATTGTCCAGGGATGACTCAGACAGTAATTGTCTTAAATTTGGGACTGTAAGTGAAGGGTCAAAATTGACTGATCTGATTTTCAGTTCATAAATTAGCTCAGACTTATTTAACAGGTCGAGATCCATTGTTATTGAATAAATAGAGATCTAAGGCAAAGTATGAGATAATATCTGTAATTATAATTGGGACTTAAAGAAATAATTAGAATAGACCCCCGAAAAATAAAGCTAATGTCTATGTACGCAACTGTCAACCCATTGAAAGTTAATGGAAGTATAAAAAAACTTATTAGTTCTTGTAATTTTACAAGATTAAAATAAAATTCAAGTAGTAATGAAATGACAGTTGTCAAAGAAAAAATAAGATAAACAAATTAGTAATATAGAAATAAAATCTAGTGGGACTCAATGTAAAAAGCACACCACACAGGATAAATAAATAATAAGGCCAAACATGTCCCGTCTTGGGACTTCAAGATAATTATTACAAATTAGTATCACTTTGGAAAAATACCACAAAACAAAATGGTTACGATGACAAGAGAAAAAAAACAAGACTACCATATGTATAACTAAGGATTGGCGCTTAGTTATAGGTTAGTCTGTGGGCGCCTTTAGATATGTGTTCTGTGGTAGGCGCTCTATCTAGCATATAAAAAAAATCATATGTGGGTAGGAACGAAATACCTACTCACCTACTACTAAAATTAATTATCAATGTATTGGACAAATAGAATATAAATACTATTTGGATTATTTTTTTCCTTTACACATAACAAACAAATAACTTAATAACAGATTAAATTAATAGGTTGTTTAAAAGACACCAGCAGCAAAAGCAACAGGTACTAGTTAGTACTAATACTAAATGTTGCTTCGATGGAAAGGATACAACAGAAGAGTATCCAAGTAAATAGATAAAATGTAAGTACTTGACCGAGTCTAAATTGGTATTTGTTTATTTAACAGATAATCCTTGAGTTTTTTATATTTTCTTACATTTTAGAGCACGATAAAGAGGTTTCTCCACAACTTAAGGAACAGGTCACAGCCAAAGACGTCTTCAGTCTTGTCTCCTGATGCCTTGCGTCAGGATGCCCTCCTCACCTGTGTTCGACTGGTACAAGCCCAGTCTTTTGAGAAAAAAATAATCTTCTCCGTTTAGAGAACGGGAAATTGCGGGGAAGTCTTGCTCGTCTTAATTTGTTTCTGGACGAGTCGGAGTTTTTGCAAGTGGGTAGTATGCTTCGAAACTAAGAATTGCCCTATGGGGCTCGGCATCCTCTCTTGTTCCTCAAGAGCGGTCATTTAATTGAGTTGCTGATAAGGGACCGCCATGTTAATAACTGTCATGCCGGTCTCAACGCATTGCTGGCGTGTCTGCAGCGAGACTATTGGATTTTGTCCAGCCCGATGAGCAGCTCGGAGCATCATTTTTAAAATTATCCCTTGTTTTGGTTAAAGGGAACCTTGACCCAGCCACAAATGGTTGATTTGCCGTCCGATCGTGTCCGGCCCGTTCGACCTTTTGCTAAGGTTGGGTTGGATTTCGCAGGTCCGTTTTTGGTAAAGACGTCAAGTATTGGCAATGCCCGACAGCTTAAGGCCTATTTATGCATCTTCGTCTGTTTGTTTTCCAAGGCTGTGCATCTGAAGCTTGTTTCAGCCTTGTCTACGGAGGCCTTCGTCGCATCTCTGTCGCGGTTTGTCAGTCGGCGTGGTCTCCCTCATTTAATTCGCTGGGACTGTGGCACAAATTTCAAGGGCGCAGATCGCTCTCTGAAGGAGGTCCTTCAGTTCTTGTCGGACAATCAAACGTATATTGACTCGGAGTTGTCCAAGCGGGGCGTGACTTGGATTTTTGATCCTCCCGGCTATCCTTCGTGGGGCGGTATTTTCGAAACAGCTGTCAGGGTCGCCAAAACTCACCTCCGTCGTGTGATTGGTGAAACGGTCCTCACGTTTAAGGAATTACAAACGGTATTTTGCAATGTCGAAGCGGTGTTGAACTCACGACCGCTTTGTCCGATCCCGTCGGATCCTAATGACCTGAAAGCGCTAACTCCAGGCCATTTCTTGACCGGTAGTCCCTTAACCTCCTTGCCTAAATACCCCTTCATCGATGTGACAGTCAATCGGTTATCGCGCTTTCAGTTGCTTCAGCAAATTTCTGAATTGTTCTACCGTCGGTGGTCCTCAGAGTATTTACATTTGTTACAACAACGGGATCGGTGGACGGGTAAAACAAACCCCCGCGCATCGGAGACTTTGTCCTCTTAAAGGACTCAAATTTACCGCCCTTGCAATTTCGTTTAGTTCGCATCGTGCTATTGTTCCCCGGTTCGGACGATATTCCGCGGGTCGCAGAGGTCATGGTAGGGGATTCAGTGCTAAAGCGGCCATCGCGACGCTGTCTCGATTTCCAGTAGATTGATGGTTCTGGTCCGGTTTATCCTCATCCAGACACGGTCTGGCTGGGGCGGGAGTTTGTTCGGCAAATATTCATGACTCATCGGTCGGACCGGCGTGACGGGTAAGCTGCTAGTATTCGCCGCGCCCTCTGTGTGCACCGGCGCCTTAGTCGCTCAGAATCCTTTAGAAGGCACGGCAGTCGTACCTTTTTCGAGCTTATTACTTTTAAATATTTAGTGAGTGAACAAATAAACACACCACTGACACATACACACACACACACACACTACATACAATTTTACACAAAACGTTATCCACGAACAACTGATGTAAACTGTAAGTACCAATTCTCTGAGGGCCTACCTACAGCTTATGTTTTAATATCCAATAACAATCGTTTTAAAACATGCCAACGCTCTCATTTTTGTTACAAATAAGACAGAATGGTTAAAAGACTTTTTACGTAGTCTTAATTTTTTTTATTTTTTAATGCCACTAAGGTGGCAAACAAGCACACGGTCCGCCTGATGGAAAACGCCGTGACCTATGGACGCTTGCAACACCAGAAGTATCACTCGCGAGTTACTGACCCTTCAAAAAACCACTAACTTCTTTCTTGAAGAACTCTATACTCCTTATAGAAAATATAAACAAAACAACAAAACAAATATTAGATCAGCAGCATACAAGTAGGATACATCGATATACGAGTGATATTAGATAAACAAAACAAATATTAGATCAGCAGCAAACGAGTAGGATACATCGATATACGAGTGATATTAGATAAACAAAACAAATATTAGATCAGCAGCAAACGAGTAGGATACATCGATATACGAGTGATATTAGATAAACAAAACAAATATTAGATCAGCAGCAAACGAGTAGGATACATCGATATACGAGTGATATTAGATAAACAAAACAACAAAACAAATATTAGATCAGCAGCAAACGAGTAGGATACATCGATATACGAGTGATATTAGATAAACAAAACAAATATTAGATCAGCAGCAAACGAGTAGGATACATCGATATACGAGTGATATTAGATAAACAAAACAAATATTAGATCAGCAGCAAACGAGTAGGATACATCGATATACGAGTGAAATTAGATAAATATTCTCTTAATATACTGTGAAATTTAATTATTATAAGTTTGTTAAATTTTTTTAATTATTTTGGAAATACATTTGTAAGACTACGTTCGCCGTGACATAATATTCTATGTTATTAAAAAAATTAGTAACAAAAATTTTCATAGAGTTCAAGTATATTCATAAAGTAAGTAATGGCTACTTAAGATGTATAAAATTTATCACTTTAATTCCTATATAAGAAGTTTAGATTGGTGTTTGACCATACACTGATAGTATTTGATTCAAGGGTTAATGTGAAATTGCGGGGAACCCTAATTATAATTTTAACATTGCGTTAATCTAGCCAAAAACTGACATAAGACTAACGTTTTTACAGCGATTTAGCCTAAAATGTATTAAAGTTTTTCCAATAGTCTTAGAATGCGCTTGAACAATACAGATTTTTAATAATGGTGAAATGATATCAAAATAACATATATATTACTTAACAAGGTTACGGAATATCCATTCATCGAAAGGGCATTAATTTTTCAACCAAACACTGGGTTCCCTTTACAGTAAATAATGAATCCCCGTACGAGTGCAGTTATACTTTATATATCAGGGGAGTTACAATACGAGTGCAGTTATACTTTATATAACAGGGAGTTACAATACGAGTGCAGTTATACTTTATGTAACAGGGGGTTACAATACGAGTGCAGTTAAATTTATATAACAGGGGGGTTACAATACGAGTGCAGTTATACTTTATATAACAGGGGGTTACAATACGAGTGCATTTAAATTAATATAACAGGGGGGTTACAATACGAGTGCAGTTATACTTTATATAACAGGGGGGTTACAATACGAGTGCAGTTATACTTTATATAACAGGGGGCTACAATACGAGTGCAGTTATACATTATGAAACAGGGGGGTTACAATACGAGTGCAGTTTTACTTTCAGTATTCAGTAAATATTTTAATTATTACCGAACTGAAATTATCCGAATTAATTTAGTTTTTTGCTTAAACACAAAATTAACACTTTACTTACCCGTCACAGCTTAACGCTATTACGAAGCAAATAGTAAACGCGTTCGATCTTATGTAAAAATAATAAAAGCTTGATCAGGCTACTAGTATCAAGATAAAGGACATAGACCAATATTAGCCTACAGAGCCAACCAGCTTACTAGAGTGTGAATAATATTAGCCTACGGAGCTAACCAGCTACTACAGTATGAACAATATTAGCCTACAGAGCTAACTAGCTACTAGAGTATGAACAATATTAGCCTACAGAGCTAACCAGCTACTAGAGTATGAACAATATTAGCCTACAGAACTAACCAGCTACTAGAGTATGAACAATATTAGCCTACAGAGCTAACCAGCTACTAGAGAATGAACAATATTAGCCTATAGAGCTAACCAGCTACTAGAGTATGCACAATATTAGCCTATAGAGCTAACCAGCTACTAGAGTATGAACAATATTAGCCTATAGAGCTAACCAGCTACTAGAGTATGAACAATATTAGCCTACAGAGCTAACTGTTTAACTTCGGTTTGCCGACGATATTGTGGTCATGGCAGAATCGATGGAGTACCTTAGCACAATGCTCAAAATCCCTCAGTAAAGCTTCCCAACGAGTGGGCCTCAAGATGAACATGGACAAGACGAAAATCATGACGAATGGCCATGTAGCACCCAAAACCAAACTGTTCGATTAGGTAGGTCCAATTTCGAGAAAGAGGTTAATCGCCGAATTCAACTCTTTTGGGCAGCGTTCGGAAAACTGCGTACTATTTTCTTGTCCTTAATACCCCAGTGCTTGAAAGAGCTATGCTCGGAGTTTCCCTAGGTGATCGAATCAGGAATGAGGAAATCTGTAGGAGAACTAAAGTCGCCGACATAGCTCACCGAATCGCCACACTGAAGTGGCAATGGGCAGGCAACATAGCTCGAAGAACCGATGGCCAATGGGGAAGAAGGTTCTCGAGTGGCGACCACGAACCGGAAAGCGCAGCGTGTGACGGCCCCCCGCTAGATGGACAGATGACCTTGTAAAGGTAGCGGGGAGCCGTTGGTTACAGGCGGCACAGAGTCGCACGCTTTGGAGAAAGTTAGGTGAGGCCTATGTCCAGAAGTGGACGTCAATGGGGCTGATACGATAGTTACTTAATATTTTATGAAATTAATTATGTTCCCGCTACTAGAAGATAATAATTTTTTTTTTTTTTAAGCAATGGTTTAACAGATATTTTTAAAACAAATACAGTAATTTGCTAATTTAAGAATGTAGTGAGCCATGTTATTTTTTTTTCAGTCTGAAACTTGCAATAGGACTGAGGAATCGATTTTAAAAAGAGCAGAAAACTGCAAATTCAAGAAGGGCGCAGCCGTGCAGGGGTTATTGCGTTCTTACACAGAAGATGATGAAACTGCTCAACCGAAAGAAGACTTAATACACTATAGTCTATCGAAAGGTGGTAGAGCACCGTAAAAATTAAATATAAGTCGCGTATCGATCTTTATTTGGCGATCTTTGTTCATAATCATAAGTGTTCATTCAACCGGCAGCGTCTGGTAGAGACGGTTGTACTATCAGTACAGCGTCTGGCAGAGACGGTTGTACTATCAGTACAGCGTCTGGCAGAGACGGTTGTACTATCAGTACAGTAGTCATAACAACAAGAACAACATGATTCGATTTATGTGAATGCTTCCTTTGTTTTTTTTCCAAATATTTCATTCATTTATTGTTCACATATAATTGTGCTAATGTTAAAAAGGCCTAATGTGCGTTTATTCATTTTATTGTGTATATTTGAGGGGTCATTCGTGGCGCAACTGAAACGATTTTAAAAACTCTTAATTCGTTTGTGAGCTACATTATTTCGATTATTTATATGTGGGCTATGTTTTATTCTTGGCTTATTCTATCTTCAGGGTTCCGTTAGATATACAAATTCCATAAGATAAATGAAGTCACGAAAATTGCTAGATAACGATACTTACAACCGTACCACCACATAATGCACGAGCCCGACTCGCACTTGACCTTTTATTATTTGTTGTTTTACTATAGAGCCTACATTAAGTGTGATTGTTTTTAATTAAAACTCAACGGTCTGCAAACTTACACTTGTATTTGGTCGGATTTTAACGTTTCTAGAATCGCTACCGCCTAAAGACACAAAGACACGACAAACCATCTGTTCCATTTTGCTACTCAATCCTAGAAACCAGTCAAGTGTGAGCCAGATTTGCGTTCTCAGGGTTTCACAACTTGCTTGCTCGATTGCTTACCGATGTCATTATTCGTCCCACTGCAGGGGCACAAACCTTTCCTTGGAGTAGAGGGCTTAGACCATAGTCGACCGAGCTGGCCCAGTGCAAATTGGTAGTAATTTGTAAAGGCTAGTATCAGACAGAAACGACTGTCAGAGCTTTCAAACTGCCCATAAACCATCTAAATTGGCTTAACGACTGCTATCATAATATAAAATGACAACAACCAGAATCTCTGAAGCACGGAGGAGCTCAGAGAAATGTGCAACGAGGCGTCTACTCATTAGGGCACTGACCACAGACCAAGCCCGACGTTGCAACTAGGCGACTACTCATTAGAGCACTGACCACAGACCAAGCCCGACGTTGCAACTAGGCGACTACTCATTAGGGCACTGGCCACAGACCAAGCCCGACGTTGCTCAACTCTACTTATTGTTTCCAATACATTTTTCTCATGCTACACAAAACCTAATAGCTGCCCGTGGTTAAGGTGTCTATGTGTTCGGTCTAAGTTAGCTAAAGCTTTTTGTATTCATTCGTTATCCACGCATTAAGTTTAAAAAGGGCTAAGTAGGTATGGATAAATATGTGAATATTAAGATTATTAAAAAGATTATTTAAGGCGCAGTACCTTCCTAACTAGCGTCGCCAAAAGATATTCTTTATTTTCTCTTTGTACCAAACACATTTCAAAATGTTATAATAGTAGATTATACAACAAGTGAAAAAAGAGTGAATTTAATTCGAGGGATACAAGGATCGAGAAAAAATTTTTTTTTAGACTACGAAAAAATAAATAGTAGTATAGTATTAATAGCTATCATTTTATATTATAATTAGTAATAAGAGATTAGATATTTTATAACATTAAAAATTTATAGTGCAATTAGAACAGTTTAGCTTTGAGTAGTTTGTTGTGTAAGTCAATGTTGTGTTTGATTCTCACTGTAGATTTTAGCATAGAGTATATACTCTACAGTGAAGATGGCTTCTTATTTTTAGCTAATTCGTTGAAATAGTTTAGAAAAAACATTCTCTGAGAATGATTTGGCGCCTTTCAAGTTTTTCCAGTCACAGAACAAATTGTATGTTTGAGGTAGATATCTCGAGATTTTGGCGGCAACAAATTATATATTATAAACGCTGCTTCAGTATCAGCATTCTCATCACTGGAAGAACTCATTTTGTTTTAATTAATGTAATATGTAATTCACATAAAATAACCACGGTAACAGATAGAAGAGAACTAAAATTGGCAGTTTTTTTTTAATTTAGCTAGCCAGTATAGTTAGGTACTTTCAGCGCGTTTTACTCACCTTTTCACATAATTCTTGCTTGTTCCAAATTCAAAATCATTTTATTCACTCAGTGAATAAAAGAGCATTTTATTCACTGTTATCGATGAATAAAGGGCCCCTTTTTGAGTGGCAATTGTAAAAATCAATTATTTAGAACTAGTTCTAGGCAATTTTTAGTAAGTTATACATCGTTTCTGCTAAAAGTGGCCGTTTTTAGCAAAAACGCTATCTGCAACTTACTCGTTCATGTAAATTCCAGATGCACTACATGAAGTTCTATGCTCTATGAATAGCTTAGAACTTGTTCTAATTGCTTTGTTACATTTTTGCAATTTGTTTTGTACAAAGAAGAAATAAAGAATATATTTTGGCGGCACTAGTTAAGTAGGCGCTGCGCCTTAACAGAAAGGTTGGAATGCTAATTTCTGTTATATTTAGTATAACAGATGTACATTTGGTATCTTAAGATTTTCTTAAAAGTATTTTACAACATAACTAACTAAGGCTAACGGTCTTCATTTTTAAATTTTAATTTTGAAAGGATATCTGAATTCGTATTAAGAAGGCATAAAATGCCTTAATCATGTGATCTTGAGAACCGTACAAAGAAAATAAAACAATAATTTGTCATCCAATGAGTTGGACCATACTTAAAGTCTAGCGGTGAGCGAAACATGGAAGGGATTTATTAATTTATGATAATAGATATTTTTGTTATAATCTTTAAATCAAAGTATCAATTGTAAAAATATATTAGTAAACATTAGAAAAACTCGATAGAAAATTAGACAAGAGCGGGAATCAATTGAGATTTTTTTTTTTTTTTTTTATTAATTACAGGTCTTTACTTGTAGGTGACCTTCCACCCTATTTGTATGTTAATCACCTCATACACCTCATACACCTCATACACCTCATACACGTCATACACCTCATACACCTCATACACGTCATACACGTCATACGACACACGACAGCTCGATGAGAATATGTACAATAAAATAACTTAATTTTGTCAATTATTAATTATTTAAAAAAAAACAAATTTAAACTTAAGCTTTTTTTTTTAAGTAGACCTCAAACAGCACTTTTGAATCGTTAGTTACATTGTTAATTTTACAAACTTTACTACCGGTTCGAAATGATATACTACCGAGAAGAACCGGCAAGAAACTCAGCAGTTGATCTTTTTTTTTTTCAACTTCATATTAAAACACAATATAGCCTTACACTAGGTAACAACATAATATACAATGTCTCAATCAGCCCATTCCCAAACATTTTAATCATAATTTTATTCTTCAAGTTTTTGGTAGCTTTTTTTTTCATTAAGCTATCTTTGACATTTAAATTATTTTGAGGTAAATTAACCACATGTTCTGAAATTTATTGTAAAATATATACATTATATTGCAAAAAAGCACAGAAGATACCAATGGCATTTTGTGACTGTTCCCAAGCATTCATTCACCAAATATATCTGGTATATACACCTGCGTCACTTGTGGGAAGCCCTTTTGTAAAATTATCGATATTGGTAACCGGTTTGGTTCTAGAACGTTTTTTGCCAGCCGTTCTGAAAACTGAAATCAAATCTAATTTTTGGCTTCAGTCGAGATATTCCTTACCGTTTTGCAATTGACGTATTTGTAGTCTCTGTAGTACTTTCTTTGATTTTACCTAAATCACTCAATAAACAGCTTAATTTCATATTTTCTGTCTTAATAACTTGCGCAGAATGTTAAATATGGTTTGGACTCTCAAAAGTAATGTTTGTGTGATTGAGTAGCAAATAATTGGTAGTAGTATTTTTTTTTCAAGCAATTAACTACTTCACAAGTTTCTCTCTTTAAAAAGCAATGCACTACGTACACCTTTTTACGTGCCTGTCTTCTCAAAACACTATGGCATATTCACCGTTAAAAACCACTTAAAGGTACGAAACAAAAAAAAATTAACAAATGAATTATCAACCATAATAACACAATTCTGTTGAATGCGACTCTGTCAGAAGTTAAATAAAAAGATAGTAAAAAAAATTGTTATGACATATTGTTATTTATAAATAACAAGTAACCATACAACCTAAAAATCTATGTATTTACATGGAAGTAACATGATGTTTTTACTGGATATTCACAATTTCGCATGATACTAAATATACTAGGCAAATGCCAATACGTTAGTAACGTAATATAACAAAACAGAGTATTTTGTTACCGATGCACCGGCTAGGTGCTCAAGAGAGAGAGATTCAGGTAGAGTGGGTTCAGAGGCGAGTAAAGAAAATACTTTTCAAGTTCAAGGTAAGTTATAATGTATACTCGTTCAAAGTTAAACTAACAATATTTAATGGTTAGTAGTAACCTAATCACATAAGGTGATTCGTAACCCTTAACATATAGAAATTAGAACTATCTATCTTACACTATTAGAACCTACCTATCTATACAGAAAGACAGAAAACTGTAAGCCTGCCTACACAGATTTCTAGATAGAAGGTTTGCAAATATATAAGGACAGAAAAAACATTAATATTCTTCGGCCTAAAGCCCGATCATGTATGTCTCCCACGACGTCCACATCCAGTAGGTATCCGCCGCCGGAGTAGGTTTACGCGGACGGGGCTGACTTTTAGGGAACCTGAGGACGTGTGGTGTGTAAGGTTAGCCCGGGGCCTCGCTGAGCAGGCACAGTGCTATGCCGCACGCAGGTAGGTAAGGTGAGCAGTGTTGCTCAGGCCGAGACTCTGCTGACGCTCCCAGATTCCTCTTCAGCGCGGACGTGACTCGAGAGGTGACGCGCGACGGCTCAGAGAGCGATTGAGACCCGGGTAGCCTTCTCCAAAATAGTAGTAACGGCGAAGAGCCGCTGTACTTAGACGGTTTTTTAGATTAGATGAGATTTAGATAAGCAGTAGGTACCTACATATAATGAATCTACTTAAGTTCAGAGTTACTATAAATATGATGTAAGAATATTAGGTAATGAATGATGACGACTAATGTCAAAAGTAAAAAAGGTTCTACATTCTCTATATTTAAAACCTTGTAGATTTCCCAAGAACTAGAAATGGATATCTGGAAACTTCCATAGTTTCTTGCATCCTCCGGTCCTTTACCGGCGACGGAAAACGTGAAACGTTATATTAAAAGTATTTTGTACCACATATTTACTAAAATTGTTAGTAGACGTAACCTTGACACAGTGCAACAAAAAATAATACTGACGTATCATAAATACTATCTTTTTCAATTATTTTATATTACATTTTACGCTAAACAAATACAAATTTTGTTTATGACACAATAATACAGCATTGAATATAATTTATTGTAATTAAACAACATAAAGTATTCTTATAATAAGTTTTTTCCCATTTTAAGGCTACATAGACCATTTTGTCACGAACGTATTTTCTGAGCTGGACACATACTGTATGTACAACATACAAAACTAAATAAAATATTAAGATACATGAATTGTAAGCAGGATAATTTTATACGAAAGAATTTGTGTCCGCCACAGTACACAGTACACAGTACACAGTACACAGTACACAGTACACAGTCATAACTAGAGGTCATAAAACCGGAGCTATGTTAAAATCGGATTTACGATTTTGAATACATGTGAATCAGGATTTGGTTTCTTTGGAAATTTTATGATGTGCACTAAACCTAGCCAAAGTTTCAGGGTAGTAAGATAAATATTGTAAAAACAAACAAAAAAAATACATTTTTATATACCTGTATAAAAAAAATTATAATGTAATGTATCATAGAATAATATACGATTGTGACAAATCTAAAAAAGAAAAATGTGTGTGATGAGTATGGTTTACCCACTTTTTCAATTTCGGGAAAATCAGTTTTGTGACCCCCTAGTGGTGATTAATTGAAAGGTAGTGCACTCCTCGCACCCCTCGCACCCCTCGCACTCCGCGTCCCTAGATTAAACACATATAAAAAATGAATTCTGCGCATTCAAGGTGATCGCTAAACTTAGGTGCCGGCATGTACTACTATAGAACGTAGCGAACATCTTACATGGATAGTGTCAAGGATGATAAACTCGACCGTAACACGCGTATCAAAATAACTAACTAAACATATATCTACATTGAGAAACCACTATGTAAAGTGAAAATATCAATGTCCATACACGTAGATAAAGATAATATAATTATTATAGTCTTTTCAAGAGTGACAACCCTAGGCGCGGAATTTTTTCGAAAAAAAAAGGAAAACTGCTTATCATGGATCTTCCGCGTTTTTTGGAAACGAAAAAATATAAGCATATAGGACATAGTTATGCCAATATTTCCATGTTAACAACTTATTCAAATACAGCAGAATTCTAGAGTAAAAAATTTACGAAAATAAAACGGATATATTTGAAATTCTCTTAAACAACTTTTGAAATTTGCTATAAGGATTTGCTATAAGAATCGCTTATATCGGTTAGGAGTAATAAAGGATTTTACAATTTTTTTTTACCGTCATTCTTTCGTTTTGCAAATTCCCCTATAAAAAAATACACATATTTGGCACGCGGGTGTTCTCGTCGTGGATCACAAATACACATATTTGGCACGCGGGTGTTTTCGTCGTGGATCACAAATGAGCAGATCAAACAGATTTTGGAATTAACTCGGCAATGTAAATTTTTCCGCTTCTAAAATCCACTTTGCAGCGCCGTCTGGTCCCTAAATAAACGAACCATATACTATGGATACCAGACAATGGATATATAATATCTAAATATACTTTTTTTTGTAAATACATACATTTTATACATAGTAATGACCCAGTGTCATGACAAACACAAACAATAAATGTTTGTCTTGTGCGGAAATCGAACCCACGGCCCTCGATTCAGCCAGCCATGTAGCCGGCAAATTATATATTATTTTTGCGCTTCTCTTGTCTTACTTATTGATATGCTATAATGTTACAGTGAGCGGCGTCGTGCCCCGTGCCCGCAGAGTCCAAGGATCCCATCCCTTCAGGACTCCAGGGTCCCAGTCGTCTCCATGAACCATATCTGCTCAAGCGACATGACACTCATCTACTAAAGATTTGATGAACAACATTGCTGCTTTTTTTTACTTTTGTACTAAATCACGTACTACGAGCCGCGCCGCTCCGGCGAACCCCAAACCACGGATCAGTACATGCATCGTTCCGCCGCGCGCCGCTCCGGCGAACCACAAACCACTTAAAGCGACCTAAGCTTCGACTCCTTTTTGTAATTGTCATATTTGTCTGCCGCTTACCGACGTCTTCATTACACGCCAATTGAAACAAAATAAACAATAAATCCCACAGTTAAAAAGTTATAATGAAGAGAATGTTCCTTATTAATAAGCCTTCATGAAACCACACTGTTGGGGCACGGCGTACATTCACCGAGGGTGATTCAGACCACAGTCCACACGCGAGCCCACTGCGGATTGTGGACTTTACATACGTCTTTTATTTTTCTTGACATAGCAGGTTTCTTCACGATGTTTTCCTTCACCGAAAAGCCAGTGGTGTGAATAACATAATCAATGTACTTGAGAAATTACGAAACGACTGATTGGTAAGGTGCGTACAGATTATTTGCAACACAAAATGCAATGCAACATTTCCCATACATTTTAATGTGTTCGCGAACGCAGTAAAAACGTGTGCGCGCGCACGCTACGTGCATTCGCAGAGCGCGCGTTGGTTTCCGCCGACGAACGCTTTGAGTACGGGCAGTGTAATCTGGACGGCTATTCGCGGCGGGCCTGCGCCTGCGCGCTGCAAAGCACCTACCTATTGTCCGTGATATTTCAATTGTCGATTGTGTTTGTAAAAATGGATGGAGATGACGACTGGGACTCTTTTATACACTGGTGTAATAAAATAATTAAAACACCAATAATAGTCATGTACACTTTAAATTCAAAAAGATTGCCGAGAATGGCCGGCCGCAGCCGAGGCGCGGATCTTCCACATACGTTCGTGTTGCATTGCATGTTGTATTGCAAATAATCTGTTCGCACCTGTACACGCCGGTCTCGAACCTCCACCAATCAGAACGCAAAATGAAATCGAAAAATCCATTAGGTTTGCCAAAACCGAGTCGATCACAAGAACATAGGTTATACACGTTTGACTAAAAACCCCCAATCAAAACTATTTGGTCGTCAACTAATATCACTTCTGACTCCTTTTCATACCTTTTTCCGTGCGACATCCCATCTCTACCGCTACAGACCGTTCTATCGTTGCATAGAAACATTCTAAGAATCCGAAAAACTATTTGCTTATGATATCCGCCATATTTTCGACATATTATACCTAGTTTAAATTACTAGTTATGTCAATTTTTTCGACTAAAACAGTAACCGCGATTCGCAAATCAAAGCCACGAGCAAATCAATGAAACAAATCTCGAATATAAGATTATCTCTATAATTTTTTTTGACTGTTTTTTTTATAGGAGGAAAAAAACAACGGGCTTCAAAAAGATGCACTAAATAGGTAAAAATAATTAAGTTATTTCCAAAAAAATTATCTGAATTACAGTTTTAAGCTGGTGTCTATGTACCTAACAGTTTATAACACACTTTATTTGCTTGACACTAACTTCAAACTGTAATTCAAATCAGATTTTTGGGAATAAGTAATTATTTTTACCTCTTTCTTAATAAGTTATTATTTTTACTATCTTTTTGAAGCCGGTTGTTTTTGTGCTAAAAAGTTTTTATTTAATACTTTTGAGTGACGAATTGTTTTTTTTTCTCGTACGCTAAAAATATCCTGACTCGTAACCAAATTTTATACAATCAACAATATAAAGTTCCAAATCCAAGTTAAAATATATTATTATCTTCTCCAAAAGCTTAAGTTTTAAATTCATCACATTAATATAAGACCACCTGGGAAGTAGTCTTTTACATAAATAAAAAAATTCGAGTCAGTCCAGGCGTCTTCGAGTAATCGGAGAACATACATAAAAAAATATTTAGCCGCCAACTATAACTAATTCTAACGTACGGCAAATGTCTATAGAGAGATTCTAAGAATACGAAAAACTATTTACAAGCGATATCCACCATTTTCTCGAATTCGAAAGTATCTCTATCAGCACGAGAATTATTTTCCAGTAAATAAAACCGGGTAAGTACATTTAAGTTCCCTAAACTCAAAAATATTTTTATTGCAGATATCCAAGAATAATGTTCTTATAATTATCTTTGGATAAAATGTAATATTGTTACCATGATAAAGCACTTTTATCGTGTTTTTTTCAAAGTTTAATATTTCGCGGCTTAAAAATTAGAAGGGTTGGGACCATCGATATGAAATGGTTGTGACACACATTTTTTGCGCCCTCACTCACACTCGCAAAATATAAATTTTACAGTTTTTTTTTAAAACGTCAAATGCAATTTTTTTTCTGTATCTATATTCAATGATTCGTCGATAAATTTACTAAGTAGTGATCATTAGTACACCTATTTTTATTTCTAAACCCCGACGAAATCAGAGAGGCATATATTATAAGTTTGACGTGTGTATCTCTCTGTGGCATCGTGGCTGTGGAAGCTCAAACGGAGTGATATCAACAAGAGGGTTCTTAGTTATGATTAAAGCAATTTTCTAGTCAGGTCCAGCCCATCAGCCCATCAGCCCATCAGCCCGGCAGTGCAGCAACTACAACTACAACTAACGCAAGAGTAACTTCTCTTTGTGTCTTTTGTCAAAAAAATTGCGAAACTACCCAACTAGCACATTAGCGTTATATTACTTGCACAGTGGTTCTAACTAACGTTTTAAATGATATATCAGTGTCGAGAATTGCAGTTGTAGCATGTTATAACTCTGATATAAACACGAAAGAGCTTAAAGTTTTTTAGTGCTTACATAATAGCGATATATCATAGCTAAGCGTAATTACAAAAGTGCTACAATAGCGTTATTTTAAGCGTTATAACAGAGATACAGTAGTGGTACTTACCGCTTAAAGCGTTATTACTGAGATACAGTAGTGGTACTTACCGCTTAAAGCGTTATTACTGAGACAATTTAAATTTATTATGTAACGAGTTTGTATATTTAATTATAATTTTTATTTATGAAGCTTTTGACAATTTCATCAAAATTAATGAGCAGTGAAGAAAATGTCATGATGGAATACTATATCGTATTTTTGTTATTGAGTTTTATAAAGAAGAAAATGTCACGATGGAATACTATATAGTATATAGTATTTTTGTTATTGAGTTTTATAAGGTACAAATGAACAGCGCTTATCAGTTCACCATGAATATTATGATGTTTTACATCTCGATTTTAAGGGTCCCTCAGTATAAACCTACTAATTGCTAATAAGCTGTGCGTATTTTGCTTTTTATATATAATTTTAGCTTGATTTTATGCTTAATTTGGTTTTTGTTATACAAATCATATCTGTTATTCACAAGGAACTTGTGAAATTTAGTGGAATTATGGAATTACAATGTTTTATTGTTTTATATGGCTCTAAAAATTGCGATTTGAGCTTCACGCTTAAGCCTTTCTTCAGCACTTTACTTTCTACAATAGCAGTAATTAGACTTTTTGTATAACCTTAATTGTAACAATGAGTAAAATGACTTTTCTAGAATCCATTTTATAGCTTCAGGTTGCATAATGATTTTTTCCAACGCTAAAAGCATTTTGTTGTAGTATCGTTTCAATTAGCAATGAAATATAACTCACAGATCTTATTAGAACCATACAAGAAATTTATAACAGTCAGGTAGCTCCTTTTAACAGCTTTTACTGCTACGAAAAGCTTATAGCTGTAGGAGTAACCTATATAGTGGTAATAGCCACCTCTAATTTACTATAAGTAGCTATAGTAGAAATTATTAGTTATGCTTTATATACGTCTTAAAGCATTAAGTATCGCTTGTTAACCCTTCTAAACCTCTGTTGGCTGCTATTAAAACCATTGTAGAGCTATACTAGCATTTGAAGCTGTTAAAAGGGTAGGGTAGGTCTTGAATTTTGAGACACTAATATCTTTTTTAACTCAGCACCTTTGAATACACCGCAGAACATGTTTTATTGAATTCAAAATTTTTTTTTTGAAAGTAATACCATATTGAATTTTTGAAAACCCAACAGAAGTTAGTTTCATCAATTTCAAAAGAATGGTAGCCATATTGGATATGATTTTTTAACTTTAAGAAACTGAATAAAGATTTGAATAAAAAATGATTTTTATTGTTAAAAAGTGAACTGCTGATTCAATTCGATCATCGATTTCATGTGAATAGGAATCTATTGAAAGTCCTTGTCCTATAAATTTAAAATTGGCATAGTGCGAATTCCGAACGTATTTTTTTATTTACTTACATCATTTTGGTTTGTTTTGCAATAAACTTGGATGAAATAAAAATGCGGACATGGGGACCGTGTTGCTCCATGGTTAAGTGCATAGAGCAACACGGCATCAGAACGCAGACATGGGGACCATGTTGCTCGATGATACAGTGCATAGAGCACTACAACATCAGGACGCGGATATGGAACCGTGTTGCTCTATGGTACAGTGCATAGTGCACCACGGCATCGGGACGCGGATATGTCGACCGTGTTGCTCCATGGTACAGTGCATAGTGCACCACGGCATCGGGACGCGGATATGGGGACCGTGTTGCTCTATGGTAAATTGCTGAGAGCACCACGGCATCAGAACGAGATATCTACCTAAAAACATACAATTTGGTCTATGAATGGAAAAACGTGAAAGGCGCCAAATCATTCTCAGAGAATGTTTTTCTAAACTATTTCAACGAATTAGCTAAAGATAAGAAGCCATCTTCACTGTAGAGTATATACTCTATGCTAAAATCTACAGTGAGAATCAAACACAACATTGACTTACACAACAAACTACTCAAAGCTAAACTGTTCTAATTGCACTATAAATTTTTAATGTTATAAAATATCTAATCTCTTATTACTAATTATAATATACAATGATAGCTATTAATACTATACTACTATTTATTTTTTCGCAGTCAATGGTAAAAAGTAGAGTACACAACTCGTGAAAAGAAAATGTTTTCTCGATTCTTGTATCCCTCGATTTGAATTCCCTCTTTATTCAATTGTTGTATAATCTACTATTTCAACATTGGTTGCGCCTCAGACTGCAAAAAGTTAGTTACAACAGCACATTGATAAGGTCTTGGAATGGAGCAGAAAAAATAACTCGGAATTTAATTCACAAAACTTGAACGGTCTCGTAAACGGAGCTCAGTAAATAAAATTAGCTTTTCTTTGTATAAACTGCATTGTTGTTTGCGAAACTTTGTGTAAACAATCGTTGAATTGTTAAGTAACTGCTGCAATAAAAATTTGCGAAAATTTAGATTGATTTATTACAGTTTGATAGTCAAACCGTCAAGAGGGTATTTGAATTGGGCGCATAGAAAGCACACTGCATTGGATATTGGACCTTAACATCTTAATTTACGATTAAAAATGAGTATGAAGCAGTGATGTAATGAAGCAGTGAAGCAGTGATGTAATGAAGCAGTGAAGCAGTGATGTAATGAAGCAGTGACACCAAAAGAAATTAAGACTTGTTCTGCCTACGAATCTGCTTACCATTGTCTGTTTATATCAATTGAAGGTTATCTAAAGGAAACCAAACAGCATAAATCTACATGATAATGTCCAGATTTCAAGAAAATGAAAAGCGGCGTGATAATTCCTACACTCCTGTAAGACGACCAACAATGCAGTTAAGCACTTCACCTCCAAAAACGAATGATATTCTGAATAACCTTAAGGATTACTTGAAGAAAAGTTTTGGAACATTCAGATTACACCTGCATAGTGATAGGAAAACCAAAATAGAAAAACAGCCTAATGTGATCATCAAAAGTACGAGCAAGCTTGAAGAATCTCTGAATTTCTTTAGTGAAAAATATAAGGAACGTCGGATTAAAGTGAATGCCGTCGAAGAGGACGTCACGAAATCCTATTAGAAGAAAATAAAATTATCTCAACTACAAGCCAAAATCGATGACAGTGAGCAGCGGTCCCGGTCCCGGTCCCGATCTTGCAACCTTCAAATAAGAGGAATTCCAGAGTCGATTGATGAAACCGTTCTTAAGATCGTTGAGAGTGTTTTCGGTTTTCCTAAGATGAATATGGACCAAAATGACCTTTATACTACGTTCAGATCAGCCGGAAAATGACTCCAGAAAAACCCCGGCCTATTGTTGTTATATTTAAGACGATTTTTCCAAGGAATGACCTGTTAAAAAATGGTTAAAGACTGATTACCTAGGACCCAATTTAAATTTACATCCATTTTTCATCTCCGAACACCTTACACTTCGAATGAAAAATCTTTTAGCAAAATCTAAACAGGCTGCCGTCAAAAAAGCTTATAGTTACTGTTGGTACTCAAACCATAAAATTCTAATTAGAAAGGAAGATAAGTCTCAGCCAATTATAATAAACAGTGAGGAGGATGTAACAAAAATCTGACTACGTCATACAATACAAATCTGACTACGTCGTACAATACAAATCTGACTACGTCATACAATACAAAACTGACTACGTCATACAATACAAATCTGACTACGTCGTACAATACAAATCTGACTACGTCATACAATACAAAACTGACTACGTCATACAATACAAATCTGACTACGTCATACAATACAAATCTGACTACGTCGTACAATACAAATCTGACTACGTCATACAATACAAAACTGACTACGTCATACAATACAAATACGGTACTATGTCTTATAATTATTATTATGTATGTATACGTTTTCTAAGTGCCACACAAAATGCATTTTTTTACAGCCTGTTACTCATAGTTTTTTTACTTACCTCCCTATTTTTTACCTTAACTTTGATAACACATAATAGAATAATTAATTATTTGCTATATCCCTATATATTAACACTAAACTTAGTGAATAATAGGTAATAGTTTAATATCCAATATTATACCAATCCTAAAAAACCAATATTCAACAAATATTATAAAAAAAATTACTAACAATATAATATGTTAGGCCTAACACTTTAACCTAAAATATCAAAACACAAACAGACAAACACTTAGCTATATGCCTAAATTAATTTTTGAAATCATATATTTGTATTCTCTAAGGCTACCTAAATTGTTTAAAATCATAGTAAGTGCCCCCTACCTAGATTTTATTTTTATTATCTTATTATCAAAATGTGCTTTCTTTGTTATTATTATAAAACAATCATAATATCACGCTTTAAAGTTTCCACTTGTGATGCCTACACGTTTTATATTAGCAAACATACAAATTTAACAAATACTCGTGATATTATTAATAGTAGTATACAGCATGTACCGTTACCGAAATAAACATTGTCTTGTGTTTATTTATTACATTAATAACAAAGATTACAATTTAATTTAATCTCATACAATCTTATTTTCACGAATGAACTGATTCATGATGTTTTATTCATTTTATATATTTTATTTGACGAAAGTAAATTTAGATTCAAAATTCTTAAAATTCAATTTTATAAAAGAATATGATGACAGTGATGAACAGGTAACAATCTCTACTGACAATTATTGTGATTATAATAAAACTAAATCATTTCCAATACCATATTTAATGTTAATGTCACCTCGACATTTACTTCTCATAGACATGATATGCATCTTTTATCTAAAGAGGTTTGCACCTATTTACAATTATACCACATGTCGGCAATTTATTAACATAGATGGTGCTTTGAAAATTATTAGTTTGAATATCCGCAGTATCCACAAAAAAGTTGATCACCTGCTTGTTAATCTACAGCTACTAAATATAAACTTTGATTTGCTAATTCTGACAGAATGTCGTATAAAATTCCAAGAATCATATCATAAAATACCAGGCTATACCTCCTGGTCTACAAAAATAAACCTAATACAAAACGACGGTGTCATAGTATTTGTAAAAAATGAAATAACCTATTATATTAAAGAAATATCTTAACTTAGAGCAAACTGTCTCCAAGTTTCCTTACTAAATACAGACATATTAGCAATGTATAGATCACTCGTGTCATAACATAAACATTTTCTTAGAATCCCTAGATGACACCTTAAAACAAGTACAGGAAACTGAAAATATCATCCTAATGGGTGATATTAATATTAATATTCTAGAAAATGGGCATCCACAAGCAAATAATTATGTGTCATGTCATATTATAATTTGGATATAGAAAATAAAGAACCCACTAGAGGAAAAAGCTGTTTGGATCACTGCATGATAAAATGCAGTAAAATTAGTAAATTAAACTGTGCAGTACTTCACACATCTACCTCTGATCACTCAATGGTTCTATGTGCTCTCAAAAATAAAACCCAATACAAGAATAAGACAAAAGACACCACTACAGAATTTCAAAAAATAGATTACTTAAAGTTAAAAGCTGACATAAATCTTGAAACGTGGAACAATGTTTACGCACAACTAAATATAGATGAAGCACTGAATGAATTTCATGAAAAAATTTCGAAGCATGTCACTAACAACATCAAAATTATTAAAAAACCTTACAGAAAAGCTAAACTTAACTTAAGCCTTGGATAACTAATTTAAAAATGTACATGCTATCGCAACCTTATATAATGCGTTCGTACGCAATAAACTTCAATATGCTACAATCATATGGGACCCATATGAGCGTAAATAGAAAGTCATGCTGGAAAATGTCCAAAGAAAATTCGCTAGATGAGTATATACGAAGTTGTGTGTATGTGTACTATCTCTACCTATTCCCATCACCATTTGTGGAAGGTATCCATATCCTAGATTTTAGGGGTAAGATGGCATTGTTATTGCATAACTACCTTCTTCTACACGATAAGGTGGACAACCCTCGCGCCCTGGAAGGCTGCTCACTAGCCGTGCCTAGCCGGAGCGAAGTACCAAGCATGCACGCTTTTAAATCTGATGGTCGCTCAATACAGGATTAATAATAGTTATAGGTTTCTTAGCAGTTATTTAAGTTTATTATGTATAAATATTGTTTATTATCTCCTGACTTAACATGCGTTTTGGATTGTCTGTAAGCGTGCTAAGGCATTGTAAAATAAATAAATAAATAAATATATATAAATACACAATCAAGTGGGTAAACAAATTACAGTTAGAGCACGTTACTCGTATCTGCGTTACTTAAGAGTATCGGATTCGCAGCGCGCTCCATACAACAGGATTTTTCTCCTCTGATGAATATCAATCCCTCAAACTCAATGTTTTTTGTTTTAACAAGACCAGACAACTAATATTTAGGTCTGTGGTGTTTCAGTTTAACGTTAAATTGTGTAGTTCTAAAATTATTAGAGTGCAAAAACTTGTAATTTATGGTCAAAACAGCTGCAACTTCGTGCTTATTATACACTTATTATACACTTATTATACACTTATTATACACTTATTATACACTTATTATACACTTATTATACACTTATTATACACTTATTATACACTTATTATACACTTATTATACACTTATTATACACTTATTATACACTTATTATACACTTATTATACACTTATTATACACTTATTATACACTTATTATACACTTATTATACACTTATTATACACTTATTATACACTTATTATACACTTATTATACACTTATTATACACTAAAACAAAAACGTTTCCGAAAATTTTAAAGCACCTCAGGCCTAGATAAAATAATAAATTTTCTAAATAAAAAACTTTACTGTAATTCTTACTAAATTAAATGATTAAACACAATAATTCGAGACACAAAAATCATTAGTTAAATTTGCAAAAATCGAATCCTGATGCCGGCTCGCTTGACAAACACGGGGGGCTTGAGACGGGGAGGCGAGGCGAGGTAGCAGCCAAAATCAGTCGCGGGCCGTCCGTGAGTGAATCTTCACTTATATTGCGTTTGACGTAAGTAGGTAGGTACTGTAGAGTAGTACCTCTTGTTAAGTGTAAAGGAAGTAAATATGCTAGCGAACGTTTTTCACGCAGCAAATAACGAAGTAGTGATATTATGAAAATATAATAAATGGTGTCAGTGCGTTTTTAAATAAAAACAATTGGAATTTAGAGTTTGTTCGTATTTTTACATTGATTGACATTCCAGTGAAAATTATAGATCGGACAAGTCTATATAAATTTGGAGGGTCGATTCCTGTCTCTATCTGGGAACCCTAGAATTTGTAGAATGGCCTAATATTGCCAGTAGATTTAGGATAAGATACTACGGTATCCAAAATGCACTAAGCATCGCCACCATTGCGATTAAATGTAGATATTACCCAATGTATCGACACGACGACCCGAGGCCTATTGAAAGATGGCCTAATGAAAGAAGACGTACTGCAGATAACTTTAAAATTGTATAATAAATCTCCTAGGTAGTAGATGAGTCTAAAGGATGTATACTCTTGTGGCGATTGAAAAGAACATCTGAATACATAAAAGAACTCCCGATGTCGTCTTTTTATTAGCAGAGATCCCGATACCTAATAAGAAATAGGTAGAAGCAGCGTCTTTACGCCCCCGCACGCTGCAGTACCTAAGGAAACAATTACGAAAATATCACTGTTGCATGTTTCGTTTCGTTAATTATTAGCAAGTTAATTAGATTTTTTTGACTTTTAACAAGGTACCTATTTAGCGTAATCTATATAAATAAAAATGAATCGCAAAATTTGTTGCTTAGCGCAAAACTCGAAGACGGCTGGACCAATTCGACAAATATTTTTTTTGTTGTGTTTGTTAGGGCAAGGTTTTTATGAAAGAACAAAACTGTCAAGTGCGAGTCGGACTCGCGCACTAAGATTAAACCGATGTTAATGAAACTTTGGTAAGTTGTAATGCACACGACGGGGAAGGTTTCTGAGAAAGTAAAAAAAGGGGCAAGTGCGAGTCAGACAGGGTCAAGTGCGAGTTAAACCGATTTTAATGGAATTTTGGTAAGTTGTTTTGCCACGCCGGGGAAGGTTTCTGATAAAGAAAAAGCGTCAAGTGCTACAAAGCGTACTTTAACTTTAACCGATTTTAATGAAATTGTTATGCACATGTCGGGGAAGGTTTCTGAATTAGTACAACCCTTTCTCAATAGGTTGGTGCGACAGTTGTTTGCCGGGTCAGCTAGCAATACCTATAAAGAGAGAGAAATAATAGTAGGTACCTAACTGTAATTAAAAGTTTTACCACCATTTGATTTGCCATTTATGAACCTCGATCAGACAGGATCATGAGTAAGTTACACTTATATAATACTAGCTTTTGCCCGCGTTACCGGTGTAGAATTCCAACAACAACTCCTCACTTATAGAAAAAAAAAACGACTAACGTTTTCAAGTAGCTTATGTCCTTCTTTGGGACTCAAACTATCTCCATGCCAAATTTGACCGCAGTTCCTCCCGCCCTGAATAAGGTTATCGTTGTAAGATTTCAACGGCAACTCCTTAATTATAAAAAAACCGACCTTACTCGGGAGTCAAACTATCTCCATGCTAAATTTCATCTTAATCAGTACAGCTGTTTAAGCGTGAAGAGGTACAAACAGACAGATTTACTTTCGCATTTATAATATTTGTATGGATTTTTATAATGAATACCTATTAAAATTTTGCCGTATACCTATTTTTCAAAATAATTGTACCTACATCTACAGTAAACAATGTGTCACTAAGATTAAAAGTCTAGAAAAAGAATTCCAATTATTTCTAAGTAAAAAGAATAGAACAGTATTAATTTTTTTTGAAAAATTAAAAAATAAATTAAATATTATATATTAAAAATTGGCAAACAAGCTAACGGTCCGCCTGATAGTAAGCGGTCACCATAGCCTAAGGACGCTTGTAAAATTTCCATAATACAACCTTCTTATACTTTAATATCGGCCAGTAAAGAATGTTCTAAATCGTAAACAAAAAATGGCATTATTAGTCATTATTATATATTTAAAATTGAAAGTTGTATTAAAATAGAAACTATATTAGGTTATATAGGTATTTTCTTATGATTTTCATGTAAAAACTGAATTTGACGAATGATAAATAAAATTATTAAATTTGCTATATTATAATTAAAAAATAAATTATTAACTTGGCAAACTGCATTGTGTATTTTAGCAAATAATTATGAACACACTGTCCCAGACAGTTACATGAATAGACTTATTTATTATTTTAAACATACTATATTCCATCAAAACAGGCCGTGATTTTTATAGTCTAATAAAATTGTATAACTAACATTAAAAGGCTGCTGAACTTTAGTCATTCAATTAACGGGTATGGAACGCCTTATAGACTTTAAGAGCCCTAACTTAGGATACTAATAAATTATAAAATTGCTGTCATCCACCTTGTCTCGGCCGCAGGCCAACATAAGGGGTTTTGTAATAAAATAAGAAACCTATCATGGGCCCGTTATTTCTCAGTAACAAATTAAAGTAAGCATCTGAAATAAAATAAAAATCTTTTACATTACTATTTTACTGTTCGGAACGATAAGAAAACTGTTGCAAGCGAATTAATTTTACCATTATTAAATTTATACTTCTATATTGTAAATATCTACCTACTTAATGAGTATTTTTCAAAATAATTGTACTTTACGAAATAACGTTACGAAATTGTTGATGAAGTTAAGTACTACGTTATAACTTTTAAAAAACGTGTTCACTGCCTACTGATAAAATGATGAAATGAAAGGTTATGATAAAGATTATGTAAAGCGCAGCACAGTGCAATTCTGTCACTAATTTGGGAAGAAACGTCAACGGATACCAATCTGGAAATATGTTTTTTTTTTACGACCAACAGCCTACAATAGTTTTCTTACTAATTCCGGACAGTTAAATAGCAATGTAAAAGATATTTTTCTTCTTTATTTAATTCGGTAAATAGAAAAAACGGTTCCGATGTTAGGATTCTTATTTTATTACAAAACCCTAATGTCGGCATGCGGCCAAGACAAAGGAGATGACAGCAATTTTATAATTTTAATGGATTTATTAGTATCCTAAGTTAGGGCTTTTAAGTACCCGTTAATTGAATAACCAAAGTTCGGCCGCCTCAAAATGTTAGTTATACTATTTTAATAGACTATAAAAATCACGGCCGAAATTAGGCTGCTCTAACAAACTAAGCTTGGCCAGCTTCATTTGTTTCCATGAAATACAGTATGTTAAAATACTAAATAAGTCTATTCATGTAACTGTGTAGAACAGTGTGTTTATATTTTTTTGCTGTAAAACACAATATCACATTCAAACTAGTTACCGTTGGAAATTTCAACAATTTATTTTATTTTATTATTATTGGTCAATTTTAAAAGGTATTTTAAAGAGTTAAACACAAATAATAATAATTTCTATTAATATATTGCCCTTTCTACGATTCGACATTAGGATAGAAGAAGGCCGTAGTTAGGTAAAGGATGGCCGATATTAGGGAAATTTGCCGTACAAAACTTTAAACGCTTATTATTGTTTGTCACGTAATTGTTAAATTGGGAG
Organism: Apoda limacodes; assembly: GCA_946406115.1. Taxonomy (NCBI): domain Eukaryota; kingdom Metazoa; phylum Arthropoda; class Insecta; order Lepidoptera; family Limacodidae; genus Apoda; species Apoda limacodes. The sequence continues at coordinate 414,827 of OX291540.1, read as the reverse complement.
CAAAAATTAAATGTTCAGTATCTCCCATACAAACTAACTTCGTTGCAAGAATTAAATGTTCAGTATCTCCCATACAAACTAACTTCGTTGCAAGAATTAAATGTTCAGTATCTCCCATACAAACTAACTTCGTTGCAAGAATTAAATGTTCAGTATCTCCCATACAAACTAACTTCGTTGCAAGAGTCACCTCCTGTACTAATAACGATTCTAAAGCAATTGTGGCCTCTTTTAATAACTACCACAAACACACACATTTCTAGATTTGCATTATTCCAGTGTGTGTGTGTGCCCATGTCCAATAATTGCAATGACAGCGTTAAAGTTAATGTCTCATGATGTGGAAAAAAATCGATTAACTCTTGACGAAAATAAGTCTGCAGGACCTGATGGCATCTCTCTCATCTCATCTTTAGACGATCTATGAGCGAGAGTGTAATACCTAAAATATGGAAATCAGCGTTCATAAGTCCTATACATAAAAAATGCCCTAAAAACCGAGTTGAATATTATAGACCGATTTCAAAGTTTTGTATGTATGCTAAAACTTTTGAAAAAATTAATTACAATCAATTGTAGGCCAAGTACAAACATCATTTCAACCTCAACTAGCACGGATTTCTTAAAAGTAAGTCAACAGTCACTAACCTGACTCTCTTTAATCACTGTGGACCCACGATACCTCTGGCGATACCCCTGGTGGTATCGTGGGTCTTTTAAAATCAAACGATACCCCTGTTCGAAATGACTGTAGTGTTGCGGTGTGGAATGCGGAAATGCATTTGTCTCTTGTATGTAAATAACTAATGTATTTATAACTATAACGCATAATTGTTCTCCAAACAGGCATACTGCGCAATACAAACTCTTTAGTGAGATCGTAATAAATTTATCACAACGCTCTTTTTTTAAAAAAAAAAACATTATTGTTTGACAATTTATGATGAAATGTCAAATCTAAATATTGAATTTGCACAATTGAATTGTTGAAAATTACCCCCTGGCGATACCCCTGGTGGTATCGTGGGTCTTTTAAAATCAAACGATATCCCCAACAAATTAAGAGCTTTATCATTTCTTGCATTTTATATTTACAAAAAAAAAGTAAATAGTCTTAGTTCTAGTTTTTCCAGTTAAATTTCCTTTATACAACATTTAAAGTACTTGCCGTCTGTGTGGCCTAGCCGTAAAACTTATGCACGCAATTTTCCTAATGCGTGACCAATTGAAATTTCTTTATTTACAAGTTCTAATTGCACGCTGGTTATTAAATCGTCATTATTAATTTGATCCTTTCTACTCTTTTTTGGAACCATCTCCATCGTATGAATGTTTTCCAGAACTTTGAGTAATCTCATAATTGTCACAGTATTTTTGTTGATGCGCTTATTAATTTTGGAGTGAAACGTCTCGAGAACGTTGATGGTTCTGTGGCGTTCGCCAAATACGCTTATCACAGTCCACGAATGCATCGTAAACCAAAAATTAGTTTAGTAGTTCAGTATTTAATAAACGTTTCCATTTGCACTAAGTCATTGGATTCAGATTTTACATACTGCAAGCCATTTTCAATCGTTGTCAGGGAGAAGTGGCCATGCACTCGCCAGTGCCACTATTCTTCGTCCCAGTTTATTTCTTGTGAATCCAAAACTTTTTCCTTTCTTCCAAATATTTTTTGTCCAATGATAATAGCACCCCCGCAATTTAGTTGTTGGAAACACTTTCAAACTAGCATTCATAGCTGCTTTTTCTTAATCTGTATGAACCGTACGTGGGTTCCACTCTGGTATTTGGGATTTTATCATGTTAAACAAAATAATGTAACTTTCCTCTTTACGGTCTGACATTAAGGCAAATATTAAAGGCTTCACTTTTGTAGTTTTTACATCACCATGGATATTGTATACTTGAGAAAATGGTTCAGGGCAACTATAAAAAGTTCCATCTATAAAATATTCTCCAATATTCCATTATAATGGAATAAGTTGTCGCGATTCTTCCGAGCAAAAAACTATAATGCGATTTTGCTTATCTGAATTGTCATAATAGTAATCTGCCAAAACGAAACCGTGATATTGGACTGGAACTTCTATTTCACTCAAATCAGGGAACACAGTTTTTGAAATTTGTACACCTTTGTTCCTTGCGTCCTGAAGAAAGTGCTTTACACCTTCGTAGCGAGGATATTTACCTATTGCAAAATTCATACCCATGTCTTTAAAATCCCTCTTTATCTTTTCATATATTTGTTGAATAGGCTCATCAGAATATGAAACCACTATTTCTCTCAAATTATACTTCTCCTTCAATATTTCATTATTTTATGGATCTTTTTCACATAATGACTTTATCTCGGAGACCATGGACAGCGGAGATTTTGCCGACGAGGTGTTCACCGACTATAGCAAGGCATTTGATAGGCTAGATCATGATATTTTACTACAACAATTTTAAAGAGCAGGCATTCACGGTAATTTGTTAAGATGATTTGCATCATATATCGATCGAAGGAGCCAAGTTGTTGTTGTCAATGGATTCAAATCTTCTTGGCGTTACATCCTGCCCCAAGGCTCACTTCTTGGACCTTTACTTTTTGTTTTCTTCATAAACGACATTGGTGATTGCTTTAAGAACTCTTATTACCTTTTATTTGCTGATGATATAAAAAGTCTTAAAAACATTGACTCAATATCTGATATTTCATCTTCTCAAGAAGATTTAAACAGAATTTCTGCTTGCTTACGCAATAAACTTGATCTTAGTGTTTCTAAATGCAAAAAACTACACTACGATTACGTTACTCTTTTCAGCGTTAGTTACTTAAGAGTGCGCAGCGGCATCACTGAAGAAGCGAGATATATAAATACACAATCGAGTGAGCAAAAAAATTACAGTACGAGCATGTCCATGCGTTATCTAAACGCAACCTCAATAGACTCCGGAACCGTTTCCACAGAGCAGCCTCCGGCGCCTCCTGGTTCGTCAGGAATGCGGACCTTCACAGGGGCTTCAAGCTTCAATTCTCTAATGCCCTAAAGACCTGGCAGACCTCTTTTTCGAACGTACACAAATTCGAATCACCCGAACCGATTAATTGTGCAATCGACAAGCTACCCCTCGACCGACCACGGCAAGGTCGAAAAACATTTGTTAGGCGGCCTCGGCACATACTAACGGCCCCAGACGACGATCTTGCTATCCGGATAGCAAGACTAGTCTTAACGACCTCCCCTAATAGTCCTCCCCCCCACCCCGGGTTCGACGGCGAACACACGAACCCACCTCATACACGAGGTATCAAAGAGTGCTGGGGCACTTCTCGCCCCCACTCACTCGCAATCGCAATCGCGAACGGAGAACTCCCCTCCTGGCGCTGACTCACCTTTGGGTTCGAGGCGACGACCCCAAAAGCGACAACCCAAGTCGAGGCTCTACATGCGGCCCTTGAGCGTTGGGCGCTATATGGGCTGATACTCCCTCTGAGTCTCGCCCCAAAAGTCCGGCAGTAATGCAGCCAACTGCATAGTCCGTCCAGAAAAAAAAAACCCTCAAAAAAGGAGGGCGTGCTGTAGAGGCCTTTTGGGGTAGTTGGCGTGGTGCTTGTGATGCTCTGCTTGGAGGCGGCTAAAGAAAAGAAGCGGATGGGGGAAGAGTCCTGTCCACTCGTCCTCAATAAATTTCTCCATAACGGAGAAGGTAGGAAGAATAATGGCCGATTCAGCTCGACAATTAAACTTAAAGCGGCTCCTTAGTTCTGGCGTGAGGCGGTAGAGGGCCAAATGGACAAATAGAAAGGACCTATTCTATTAAGTCCATTAACTGCAACCAACGTAGGGTTAAGCAGCTCTTGCCGCAAGTTTGCAACCTCTGAAATGGTAGGCAACTGCAATAACGCGCTGACAAAAGTTTGAGCAATTAGCCTAATATTGTCATACCGTCTAAACAATAAATCCCGGGTGGTTTAATAACCGGCATACGGCTCTCCAGCGGTTGAGCTTTTGAGAAGCGGTTAGATCACACCGATTGTTAATTAAGCTATTGAGCCTGTCTATGAACGACTGCCACTCTGCTAAATCGCCATAAAATTTTGGAAGATCCAAATTAAGCAAGGAAGAAGGAAACCCCTGAGTGGCCACTACAGAGTTTTCACATTCGTCCTTAGCCTCAGCCCGACGAATCTGAGCAACCCTAATGACGATCTGGTCACAAAGGTCCACAGCCTGGGCCAAATCTGTTGTAAGCTTAGCCACATCCTCTTCCTGCAAGCCCACAGTGGCTTATTCGTATGCATCTCGAATGGCATTCATCCTACCATTAAGCTGCTCGTACCTATGAAGTAGCGCATCATTTTTGTCCGGCCTTTTAAACAAGGTTGCAGCCGTTGCTAGCCAACGCAAGCCTTTAGCCAAAACAGTTTTAGGTGTCGCCATTTTATATAAATAAACAAGAAAGAAATGAACTATTTAACTCAACTTTAACACAAATATTAAAAAAAAAATAAGAACAGTGAAAACAAAACGCTATTAAATACAAAAGAAAACTAATTTACCTAAAACCTACACAAGAAATAGTGTTGTGTTTTTGTGTGTATGGAAATCCGGTAGCAAGACTAGGTTTAAACAGTATCAAAACATTACTAGGTTGGAAATGCAAAAAAAGTACCTAAAATCAAGTTCAGGTTAGAAAAAATTTGATGTGTATAGGTACAACAAAAGTACAGATAAGTACAGTAAAAATAAGTCGGCAACCATGCTCTGCTACCATAATTGTTCTTTTTTGTCTTAGAGACAGGTAAAAAATAAGCCCAAATTTATTTCTGGAAGGTGATTGCTTACCGCAATAGGTACCACATCTGTCTGTCGTAATGTCCTCTAAGGGGACCTAAGGGCCCTTTATTCTATCAAGTAAATAGAAGAGGACATTAAAATTTAACAAGTATATAAAAATAAGCTGTTGGTGCATGATACACGTCTACACAAAATAACTAACTCTTTTATGGGGCAATGTATACACTTTTACAACAAAGTTCCCAATAAAATTCAAAATCTATCAATAAGTAAATTTAAATCTTTTATCAAGCAGGTACTTTGTAAAAAGGCATACTACAATATTTCAGACTATGTAAATGATAAAAATGCTTCAGACTGAAGATGCTCAATTACAGGATGCATAGGTAAACCAAATTAAAATGGAAAAAACATAAAATTGTACGACTAAAATTTTTTTATATAAAACATTAATTGTATTTTAGTTTATTTGTATTATTGATAGTGTTTTTAAAAGAGTAACTATCGAGTTTCTTGCCGGATTCTTCTCGGTAGAAATCAACAACATTGTGAACCGGCGGGAAGGTGGGAGGGTTCAAAAAATAATATTTTATAACTTTGACGATTCAAAAGTGATTGTAAAATCCTTATTTGAATAAAGCATTTTGACTTTGACTTTGACTTTAAATAAATGGCAGGGCTCTAACTAGACAACTTCTTTTAAGTCCAAAAGTTTGTAGAACTGGCACTTTTTACATATTTGCATATAACACTTCACAAAAACAAGTTAATATTTGTAACGTAATATTAGATATCTTAATATATTTCTGTAGGGTAATTTGCAAAGTAATGACCGACCACAGACTACTGCAGAAAACACAAAGGCTGCATTTGTAACCTAGAGCGTTGCAGATAGTTGTAACGGGACGAAATAAACTCCATCGAAGTAGGTACCTGTTTAATAAAAGTTTTACTTTTCCGACTACATTTTTAAGTTAGCCGACTATAACTTATTTAGTTGTAAAGACTATGATAGTTTTCCTTTTAACTTCGTAATATATGCCACTACTAAGATTTTTTACGTCACACCCAAGAATAGCCATTTTAGTGGCGTTAGTAGGGGGGAGGGCGGGGGGGAAACTGGACTCTAACAAAATTTGTACTTTACAGCTTAATATTTCGCAAGCGCAGCGCTAAATCGAACAATGTTTTCACACACCCTCAATATTTAATACGAGCTAACCAACGAAACATATGACCATCCACAACTATGTAGGTAAGGTAACCTAAAATTTTTTTTTAAATGTTATTTTATTACATTGTTGGCCTAATTAATATTTATACCGATGCCAAATTTCAACTTTCAAGTACTTAAGGTCTCTGAGCTAACCCGCGGACAGACAGGCAGACGGACAGACATGGTCAATTTATAAGGGTACCTTGTTGACTACAGAACCTTAAAAAATTTACAAAAAGCAAATTTCTCCCTTCACAAGTGTAGAGAAAACAATACTAATGTACGGTGAAACCGCACATTATGCTAAATGTGCAATTCAGCAATATTGTCAACTTATAGATTTATATACATTTTCCCTCAATCCATATTATAGTAGGCTCCGCGACGCGTGTGCTCACCTAGCATTAAATTATCAATTTTAATTTGTATTAATTAATCAAATATATTTTACTGTGCATTATCAAAGTTTAATCATTATCAACCACATCAAAGATCATAGACAACCTTTGCTGTTAGATACTTTACCGTGACATATTTAGATGTATTAGTGAATATTTAGTGACATATTTAGATGTATTAGTGAAAATTTAGTGACATATTTATATGTATTAGTGAATATCTCTTTTTTTCCTTTAATCGATTTCGGAGAGGAACCTTTAAAACTACTCCGAAAAAACGAAGGAAATAATAAAATTTTTCAAAAACGACTACATACAAAAAACAAGTTACAGAACCCTCAATGCGTGAGTAGACTTGCACTTGACCGGTTTTTTTTAAATAATAATATAGCTGCCTTCTGTCTCACTATCTATAAATCACAATCAAACTATTTAATTATTAACTAAATAATTTATTAACAACATAACAGGTACGTCTATAGTTAGCTGAACAGTGCTGACTATATAACTAAATACACTTAAAGAGTGTGAAAGCGAGGAAAAGCGGCACTAGCTGCCACGCATCGGCGCCTGCTCATAGAAGTCTGGCTCGTCCTCGGGCGCAGCTCCCGCCGACCCAGGCCCATCCAGCTGAAAACAAATAGAGACAGACTATTATACATTATACACGATACACGAGCCACACTACTATCAAATCTACACGATACACGAGCCACACTACTATCTACTCTACACGATACACGAGCCACACTACTATCAAATCTACAGGGTACACAACATTCAATTCTTTTATTTAAATAAGGATTTCACAAACACTTTTGAATGATCCAAGTTATGAAATACTATTTTTTAAATTTACTTATTGATATTGATTGAATATTATTAGATTCTTTGTTATAAAAATATATACATTGCCCCATAAAGGAGTTACTAACTTTGTGTAGACGTGTATCATGCACCAACAGCTTATTTTTACTTCTAGTATTTACTTTGTGAACGTCAATTTTCTTGCTGAAACTATTGATATTTTTATGTACATATAAAAGATTTTCATATATGTACTGCGACGCTTAAGTTAAAATATTTACTTCCCTAAACCTATCCCTCAGAGATCTAGATCCTTATTTATAAATAGCACGAATTGCCCGTTTTTGTAACACAAATATTGTATTTACATCAGCAGCGCTACCCCACAGTAAGATACCATATGTCATTAAACTATGAAAATAGCTAAAATATACTATTTTTTTAGTGTCGACATTGGTCAATTGTCTTAATTTCTTGATCGCATACACAGCAGAGCTAAGTTTTTTGGCTAGGTTATGAATATGAGGGGTCCTCATTGAAGTTTGGAGTCCAGCGTTATGCCAAGAAAGACTGTTGAATTAACAAGTTCTAATTGCTCGCCATCAATATTTATACATGTCTGTATCTGAACACTTTTTTTTATATAAATAGAGATTTTGGTTATTTTTATTGTAAAAAATCAGACAATAGTCATTAAATAACAAACACAGAAAAAAGGTTTTTTTTTTTGTTGACTTGTATTATTTACGGTAATCTAAAGTATTAAAATACCCTAGACACAAACCTTCAGTGGGGCCCACCCATAGCTAGATTGGCGAATAGGCTTAGTTCTGCAGCATTTTGATTCCCTCGCAGCCTAGTTGGTAGTGTGGCTGACTGCTGTGCAGAGGGTGTGGGTTCGATTCCCGCACAGGACAAACAGTTATGTAATAAACATTTGTGTTTGTCTTGAGTCTGGGTGTCAATATGTATGATATGTCTGTATTTACAAAAAAAAAGTAATATATGTATTTGTATCCGTTGTCTGGCATCCATAACAAAAGCTTTGCTTACTTTGGGGCCAGAGGGCGCTGTGTGTAATGTCCAAATATATTTATATTTATTTATTCGTTAAAAAGCTACTTACGAAGCTACTACCCGGATAGTATACTTCAGCTACTTTCATAGTGTGATGTAGTTGTGACGGTATTTTACTGTGGGGACACTCAGCTAATATTCAAACAGGCTTTGTGCTGCAGAAGAGTGCTGTTCGAACAATTAACAATCTATCCCATAGACACTCTTTAAGAGATAAAATTAAGGAGATCAAGGTCTGAACCTTACCGTCTCAGTATATATTAGATAATTTAATTTATGATCATAAAAATATTGATTGCTTTAAAAAGAATAGCGATATTCATCGTTATACTCAAAATAGACACTAAAACAAAACTAACTCAAAACATGTAAAATTTCAAGCCAAATCCAAAAAACATACATACTTACAGGTCAAACACATAACCCTCTTTAAGGGCATCGCCAATGTCGGATAATAACTGTATCTAAACCTGAAGACGTGCGCAATTTCAGGCCATATTAAAACAGATTCCCCAATTTTATAAGCAAATATATTAGCAGCATATAAAACAAATTATAGTTGTGCCGTAGGAAATACATTTCTATTGGTTTTTACAATTTCACGGACCAACTACTTATTTGAGCCGTGGCGTATTTCAAGCGTTTTTTTCCCAATGGCTTAACTAATTGAGCCGTTCAGTAGGTCGGTGGGAAATAAACGGTTTAAATTTAGTTATTGGTTTTCTACGTCTTTAATAATAAGTGGCCAGTTCCAGAAGCTTTCGGTGCGCCTTGCGTATAGCGTATAGCGAATAGCGTATAGCGTTTAAGCGCCATAGCACCATAGTACCTCACGTTTAACTTTTTTATAAAAAAAATTTAAATCAAAATGAAATTTAATTTCTTTGCTTTTACACTTCATTATAGTTGTTTTTGCTGTACGAAGTCAAAATAGTGAAACAATATGTTTGGTGGGAGTGTCAGTAAAGAGAATGGAGAGAGATGGTACAATTACCGCCCAGAGCTGGAGTGGCGTGAAGAGTTTGACGAGCGCCAGCCGCATAGGCACCATCAGCACCAAAAAGAAAGGCAGAGCCAGTGAGAGCCGTGATGACTTCACCCAGTACAGCACCGCCAGCCCGCACACCTGGATCAGCGTGTACAGGTGCATCTTCCACGTCGGGACCTGCACCAACACACACACACACTCACTCAACCTCCTACGACTTCGCTCCACCTCCACCGCAATCTCCAGTGAGCTTAGTAACCAACTTACATGGAGGCCAACATAATGTACGGCTCCCAAACTTCGAGTTCCTACGTCAAACGGTCTTCGAGATAAATCTTTAAAGTCGGATGCCGATAAAAATGTATGCAAAACACACGTATTCACGTAGTGGATTCTGTGATTCCTAGGGGTAAGCCAAGTTAAGAAAATTATTACTTCTGGACGCACTTGTACACGAAGTAGATTCTGTGGTACCTAGTGGTAAGCCAAGTTAAGAAAATTATTACTTCTGGACGCACTTGTACACGAAGTAGATTCTGTGGTAACTAGTGGTAAACCAAGTTAAGAAAATTATTACTTCTGGACGCACTTGTACACGAAGTAGATTCTGTGGTACCTAGTGGTAAGCCAAGTTAAGAAAATTATTATTTCTGGACGCAGCTATACATACACGTAGTGGATTCTGTGGTACCTTAAAAGTCTTATCTCAGAGTTCTGTGTGAAGTTCTGTGTGTCTTAAACGTAATAATATTTACTAATAAGTGAAAAGAACTTAGAATAAGAAAAAATATAATTAAAAAAAAAAGCGGCGACGGGCGTAGGCTAGCTTCCTCGGTTGCTAAAACGAAGCGCCGTAGAAATTAGACAACCGTACGGTAGCTAGCTACTAGACTAGGCCACTGACGTGTTTATAGTGGACTGTATGTTGTGGCGACCGTATTGCGGGCCGGACGGGTGAAGCCGGGTGACGCACTTGTGAACCGCTGACCACGAAGATTTCTTCAGAGCGAAAAATTAGCCGAAGTGAAGCGGAGTATTCTTATGAAGAATTTATTTACACTTTTACACTAGCACTTATTTTACGCTTAATTTCTAGCAGAGTTTCTTCCTTTTTTATAGCAGCGTTTCTTTCTTGAACCTTCACTCTACAATTGAGCACTTATTTTCTTGCAGAGTTTCTTTCTTGATTATTGGTTCTTCCAGATTTCTTGCTGCAAACTGCGACGATGACTTTTTTTTTTTCTGAACTGTCTATGCAGGTGGCTGTTACAGCCATTACTGCTTCACCTGGCTTTTGGGGCGAGACTCTGAAGGAGCCTCAGCTCATATAGCTCTGAGAAAGCGGTTTTGGAGGGTCTGGAGTTTGTGGAGATTGCGCTTGGATAACGCAAAGACTACGCTAGCATAAGCTAGTATGGGGCGGATGCAAGTTGTGTAAATATTTAGCTTATTTCTAAGCGACATTTTACTGTACTTGCCTATCATGGGATAAAGACGACCGAGGACAAAAGCGGCTCGGTCTCTGACTATTTTGGTGTGAGCGTGGAAGTTCAAACGACTATCCATGTTCACACCGAGATATTTGGTCTTATTTTGCCAGGGAATGGCACGACCGAAGAGAGAAAGGGGAGGTGGTTGCGGAGGGCAGCCTACGGTAAAGAGGACGGCAGAGCTTTTGTCGGGATTCACCTCGATTCTCCATTTCCGAAACCATTCGCCTAGGGCGGTGATAGCGGGTTGGAGTCTCTTAGTGATTCGACTCACTTACCTATCGGTGGTATAGACAGTAGTATCGTCCGCAAAGAGGGCTAGATGGGTACCTATCGTTTTAGGGATGTCGTTAGTGTACAGAAGGTACAAGATGGAGGCAAGCACGGACCCTTGCGGGACTCCTGCTTCTATGGGACGGGGGGAAGAGAGAGTGCCTTCAACTTTGTAGCGAAAGCTAAGATTCGACAAATAGTCTCGTATGATGAGCACGAGACGATCTGGCAACTGAAAGTTGTACAGTTTAAAAATTAAACCGTTGTGCCAGACTTTGTCGAAAGCTTTCGCCGCATCGAAGAAGACAGCGCCCGTGTGGCGGGTCTTACCTAACGCTGGTTGGAAGCCAGTGAAAATATGTTCCGTTATGTGGAGGACTTGATGGACGCATGAGTGTTTGGCACGGAAGCCTGCTGCTCGTCTATTAAAATGCCTCTGAAGACTAGCTTTCCGTAGGCGAGCGAGGAGGAGGCGTTCATAGAGTTTACCAAGGGCCTTTAGTAAACTTATAGGGCGATAGGAGGACGGCTCGGTACGAGCTTTGCCTGGCTTATGGATGCCTATAACAATTGCATCCTTCCATTGAGAAGGAAAGATGCAATGTTCGATAGCAGCGTTAAAGATCGCTACTAGAAGGCAGAGAAGGGGAAGAGTGAGGCGCTTTAGGATATCGTTAGAGATACCGTCCGCACCGGGGGATTTACGGGGGCGTAGGTCTTTGATGACCTGTATGACTTCGTCGACAGTGACAGGGGCAGGGGGTCTTGTGGAGGCAAAGAAGTTCTGCGCTCCACTTCACCGTCTACCTTGCGTACGTGGCCGGGATCGAACGGCTGTGTGCTTAAGGCACATTGGGCTTGGAGGCTAGACGCTAGGCAATCCGCTTTTTCGTCGTCATTGAACGCGGGAACATTGTTGGGACGAGTTAACGGAGGGAGAGAGTTGGCGGTTTCGGATTTTAGAGCTCTGGCTAAGTGCCAATAAGCTTGGTGAGAAGGAGAAATGTTCTCCATAAGATCACCGAAACGTTGGGCGCGGAGCTCAGCTACAGCGGTTCTTACACGGCGGTGTAAGTCGTTGAAGCGAGCTTTATTTTCGGTAGTGGGAGCGCGATCGCGAGCGCGGCGGGCCGCGTTACGCTCAGTCATTAGCGACCTGATGTGCTGAGGCAGGATTAGGTGGTGATAATCACCAACCGGCACCTGTCTTGAGCACTCGCCAACGGTGGCGGTCAGGTGGCTAGTGAGTGAGTCGATAGCTACGTTTAGGTCGGTCGCGGATGAGATTACGTTGGGAACGCGGTCTAGATGTGGCAAGCTGGGATTTTCAAGCAATTGCCCAAATTTATCCCAGTCCGTCACGGTTCTAGTGTCGGGGAGAGAGTCCGAAGGGGAACCTAAGCGGAGGACGACAGGGCGGTGGTCCGAGTCAAGTTCGTCAAGCACCTCTATAGAGCGAAACCTCTATAGCCTTACATTCTTTAGAAGTGCTATGTCGAGTACGTAAGGGTTATTCCGAGTATTGTGGGGAAAGTAAGTGGGCGTCATGGGAGCGATGATGTCAAAGTTTAGTCTGTCAACTAAATCGTTGAGGAGTCTGCCTCTCCGTGAAGTTACTAAAGAGTTCCAGCGGCGATGCTTGCAATTCAGGTCGCCGGCAAGAATGACGGCGTCGCCTTAATTTAAGAGCGACTGAAGGTCGCTCTCGAGCAAGTCTTTTAGGGGAGAGAGATAAACCGATGCAATGATGATCGGCTGATGGCTGGTCATCGCTAAGCGGCAGACGGATGCTTCTAAGTTCGTAAGTGGTGGAGGATCGATAGGGGAGCAATGCAGGGAGCGCCTGTAATAGATGAGAGCGCCTCCGAGATTGGAGGCAGTTCTATCATTACGGACAGTGCGATAGTTCGCGATCGAAGGGGTGGGGACAGCGGGCTTTAGGAACGTTTCCTGGATGAGGAAGACGTCCGGTTATTGGGACGAGAGGAATTGCGATTCATAACCAAAGAAATTCCTTTCTTTGGTTACGAAGACCGTTGGCGTTAAAAAAGCCTAAGGAGGCGGACCGGGGTTTTTCGCGCGCGGTTGTGCAATCCATTTTGGTTTTTAAGGTTTTGGGGCCACCCTGCGGAGGGCGGCGAAGAAGTCGCGATGCTTAGCCATGAAGCTGAGCATTTGATTGAGATCGGTGATATGGACGTATTCGGCGTACACGACCTCGAAATATGCTGGGTCACAGGCCCAAGAAATCTCGGCGAGAATGCCGAAATGCTGCTGCTCTGAGCGGCGTTGCAGGGCAGCTCAAAAGAGGGCGCGAGAGGGCAAGGCGCGTTTGCGCGAGAGGTGCACTTCGAATAGGCGCTGGATGACTGCCGGATCGGTCGAGTTTTAAACCATTTCGAACAAAGCGGCAGGCCATAAAATTACCGTTAAAGTTTTAAACTATCGCTAGCCTATTCTCACAATGCTTGCTGTCTTTGTCTACAACTAGTTTGTATGGAGATACATGTTTTGTTGGTTTAAAATAAAAAATGAATTTTCTCTACAATACAATTACTTCCTACAGATAGATATTAATTTTACAAACATTATGCAAAAGGTTTTATACAGATAACTTAAAAAATGTGGCTTTAAGAGTCAAAAATGTAAAGGGCGTCTCGCAAGCGTATTGCTAATATTTTCAAAAGTCACGCCCGGCCTAGTAGCTCCACAAAGTGCGCGGGAGTTTGTTGAACTAAGCAAAGGGTTAAGAGCGTAATCTTCAACGTATTGCTTATTTTTTAAAAAATCACGCTCTTACTTGTCACACAAATTTTACACTGATAGATTTTAACTAAATTTTAACTATCGATATTTCTTTACGTTATACAATTATTAAGAATTTACTTGCAATTACAATTTATACTACTTATTTTTAGCTCAACTCTGCTTGAGTACACGACTTACACAAAAACATAACATTTTATTTTACAAATTATTTACCTAAGCTACTATTTTATGGATAATCCTACACATTAAATCTTAACCGAAATTACCTGTAGTTGCTTAGTCACAATATTATATACGATCCTAGAACACTATGCGCTACATTAAGTTATTTCTACGTAATTCCTTATATATTTTACATAACCTTTTTACTTGAAATGTACATAGTTGAGCAAACCTTACATACTCTATCTTACATTGCAACGACATACGTCTAACCTAGTTGTTGTGACTTTATTTTTCGTCACTTACAACGTTACTACTTATAGTATATTTATTTATCATATAACTTACAAACCTTACAAATTACTAACAAATTATTTTACGTATCGTTTTAGTGTTACCCTTTTGTGTCAATACGACTTTATTTAATAAAAAATCCTTATTTTAACTTTTTTACATTTTTATCCTTATACGTTAAACTTATTTATGTATTTCGTGTGGTCCGTCGCTAACATTAAGTCTGTCTCGCGCACCGCAAAATTATTATATCAAGGTAGTTCTTTCATCATGAAATGGACTCTAACAGGTTTATGTCTTAATTATCAGTTTTGTATTTGTAGTGTATGCGTCAATCATGGCAACACTCAAACAGTCACACACAGACCAACTGAGTTATACTGTCTCGTGCGCACCACGCGAGGGGTCGCACCACTCTTACTGGAGCTACCGGCGAACGAGAGCGTGTTGGCACTTGGCAGGTCCGGCCATTGAGTACGTGCAGGCACCGCGCACCGGGGCCGGAGTGAAGGTAATACACTATTTTTTCCTATATCTTGCTTCTTTTTTTTTTTTTTTTCACGATTCTTGGTCAACCCATTGGTTTCGATTTATTTGTGTCATAATATGCGACAAAAATGACCGTGTTTTGGGCATAATTTTTAATGCATTGACTTACTTTAAGTGACCGTATACTTTAGTATTTAATATTAATTTCAACTTGATATCTCCACGTGCTTTTGAGGAAAAGGGTCTTGAAAGAGCGACAAACTTTTTTTTTATAACTACAAATTAACGAATTACGATTTTTTCCTACATTTGTGATGTACGACCTTGCTTCGTGTCAAATTTCAAGATTCTAGAACAACGGGAAGTACCCCATAGGTTTTTAATTTATTAATGACAGACAGGCAGACAGTCCGACAGGAAGACTGGCAGGCCGACAGATAAGCAGACAGACATGCAGACAGACAGACAGACCGACACAGACAGACAGACCGACACAGACAGACAGACTACAAATCCACTGCATTACCACATACCAACTCCTTTGGCACGAAGCGGCAAGGTCTTATCATAAAAATAGGAAAAGATCTGAAATTTGTAAATATAAAATATTAAAAAAAAGTTTGTCTGTCTGTATGTCAAGACACTTTTACTCAAGAACGCGTGGATACCTCCACGTATAAAATCAAGTTAAAAAGTAAAATAAAGTCAAGTAAAAAATAATATTAGTAGAAATATTTACTAAAGTCTACGGTCACTTAAAGTCTACGGTCACTTAAAGTCTACGGTCACTTAAAGTTGTAAAAAATTAAGCTTCTAAGTCAAAGCAACAAAAAATTATGACCAAAGTAACTGACCGTACTTTGGTCGCATATTGTGACAAATATAGGGAAAAATCCAAAAACTGATAATTAAGGCATAATAAGTTTGTACGGAACTACGCGTCTTTAGTTTAGAAAATTAGGTTTTTATAAAGTTGCAGTGTCTATTAATTTCTTAACTCACAGCTATTTTTTAAATTTAACACAAAAAATTTGAAGAGCCGGAGAAGGACATACTACTCCATAGGCTACTTTCTATACTGGAAAGTGAAAGTTCCTGCGGGAATAATTATAACCCAGTTTCCCCAAAACGAACTACAGCTACGGGTAAACCGGTAACCGGGTACCGGTGGTGGTAGCAAACGCTAGTATTGATATATGTATGTGTGCGTGTGTGTGTAGAGGTACCCTTGTGACGTAAGGAAGCGGCGGGTGGTGGTAGCAAACGCTAGTATTGATATATTTATGTGTGCGTGTGTGTGTGTAGAGGTACCCTCTAACGTCAGAAAGCGGCGGGTGGTGGTAGCAAACGCTAGTATTGATATATTTATGTGTGCGTGTGTGTGTGTAGAGGTACCCTTGTGACGTAAGGAAGCGGTGGGTGGTGGTAGCAAACGCTAGTATTGATATATTTATGTGTACGTGTGTGTGTAGAGGTACCCTTCTGACGTAAGGCAGCGGTGGGTGGTGGTAGCAAACGCCAGTATTGATAAATTTATGTGTGCGTGTGTGTGTGTAGAGGTATCCTTGTGACGTAAGGAAGCGGTGGGTGGTGGTAGCAAACGCTAGTATTGATATATTTATGTGTGCGTGTGTGTGTGTAGAGGTACCCTTCTGACTTAAGGCAGCGGTGGGTGGTGGTAGCAAACGCCAGTATTGATATATTTATGTGTGCGTGTGTGTGTAGAGGTACCCTTCTGACGTAAGGCAGCGGTGGGTGGTGGTAGCAAACGCCAGTATTGATAAATTTATGTGTGCGTGTGTGTGTGTAGAGGTATCCTTGTGACGTAAGGAAGCGGTGGGTGGTGGTAGCAAACGCTAGTATTGATATATTTATGTGTGCGTGTGTGTGTGTAGAGGTACCCTTCTGACTTAAGGCAGCGGTGGGTGGTGGTAGCAAACGCCAGTATTGATATATTTATGTGTGCGTGTGTGTGTGTGTAGAGGTACCCTTGTGACGTAAGGAAGCGGTGGGTGGTGGTAGCAAACGCTAGTATTGATATATTTATGTGTGCGGGTGTGTGTAGAGGTACCCTTTTGACGTAAGGCAGCGGTGGGTGGTGGTAGCAAACGCTAGTATTGATATATTTATGTGTGCGTGTGTGTGTGTAGAGGTACCCTCTAACGTCAGAAAGCGGCGGGTGGTGGTAGCAAACGCTAGTATTGATATATTTATGTGTGCGTGTGTGTGTGTGTGTAGAGGTACCCTTGTGACGTAAGGAAGCGGCGGGTGGTGCTTGACGGGCTTGAAAAGGAGCACGATGCGGTCCCAGAGCTGTATCCCGGCGAGCGCGGAGATGCCCATATACAGAAAGACTCCGAACAGCACAGCCAGCGGCACGCGGCCCAGTGCGGGCCCGAACACGACGGAAATCCCCACCAACAGCGACACCAGCAGCCCCGTCACTCGTTGCTCTGTACGGGCACAGGCACAGGCAGAGAGTTACACAGTACAGTACAGTACGAGTACCAACAACACACACAGACAGTAATATTAATACTGAACTAGCTTTCATTTAAAAAAAATTTGGTCATAACAAAAGCATTTATAATTTTGAAAGAATATCCGGTTAAATAAAGTCAACCTTAAAAATTTAAGCAAAGGCTACAATATATAATACACTAGGAAAGTTTTAAGCAGACTTTTAAACAGGACTTTTGAATCGTCAATTTGATTATTAATTTTATAAACTTTACTACTGGTTCGGTATTATTTTTACTGCTGAGAAGAGCCGGCGAGAAACTCAGTAGTTAACTACTAACTCTATTTATCAGGGTTCCGTACCTGAAGGGTAATTAGCGGAACCCTATTACTAAGACTTCGCTGTCCGTCCGTCCGTCCTTCTGTCACCAGGCTGTATTTTATGAACCGTGATAGTTAGACAGTTGAAATTTTCACAGAAGATGTATTTCTGTTGCCGCTATAACAACAAATACTAAAAACAGAATTAAATAAATATTTAGGGGGCTCCCATACAACAAACGTGATTTTTTGCTCGATACTGATAACGGAATCAGGAAGACGCTTAAAATATTCATCGAATATTTGGTTATATAGTCACTTTAAAAGTAAATAATTAAATGAAAATAAAGCAAATATTTAAGGGGGGCTTCCATACCACAAACGTGTTTTTTTTGCCTTTTTTGCGAGTTCGACTCGCACTTGGCCGTTTTTATTGTGCAATTCCTTGTGTTAATCCTTATATTCTTTAGTTTTCCCTTTTTTGCAAATCATTCTAATGAATACTTTAGAAAATATCATAAATTTTATATTACGCGTTATAAAAACATGTTTCCTTGACGAGACCTAGGACGCTTTTAGACTGGGTATTATTAAATTGCAATAACCATTTGCCTTAAATTTAACAAATTTTATTGCCATTTGATGAATTATTTATTAACAAAATCTTTTTTTAATAATAGATTGTGTTATGACATCTTTGATAGAATAAAATAAATAAAAAACAGTTCTGACAAATACAAAAGTGGCTTTACTTGTTAACTCCCACACTTGTTAACTCCCACAGTTGTTACCTCCCACACTTGTTAACTCCCACACTTGTTAACTCCCACACTTGTTAACTCCCACACTTGTTAACTCCCACACTTGTTAACTCCCACACTTGTTAACTCCCACACTTGTTAACTCCCACACTTGACATTCTGGTTTTCTCTCTAGAAATTTTATTATTTGTACTACTAAATCTTACGAAAGACATGAAAAAACGTAGGTCATCTGTTTTTAGAGATCTAGGAACACCTTGACATTACAGTCCCATTTATAAACCTTAATTATTATTTATTTCAGATTATCTCCATATATTGCTAGTATATATAGATATAGATAGTATCTTAGAAATATGTAAGTAGTCAAATTACAAACAACAGATTACAAATAAACAATTTCAAATAAATATAATTCTGTACTAGACAAAACCTATTGGTTTATCTAGCACTGAATATTGCTGGCCTGGAACAATCATGTAATAAGTTCCAGTGTCTTAAAATTGGACACTGAAACCTTTCTCGACTCTGTGTAGTAGGGAGGCTACTCTTTTACGCAAAATAGCAGGCAAGCTGTCTATTCGCGCTTCCGCCGTCGTTCCTTAAGCACTGCAGTACCGAGGCAGCCCCAAAACCATCCTCAAAGCGTTGTTATACTGAACACGTAGGGCACTATACGACTTACGTGTATAATCAACCCACAGGTAGCACGTATCACTTCCTTAGTGCACCGGGAAAACCTACGGGCAACCATATTCGCCCTAGTCGCCAGCGCCCTACGTTCACGATCCATGTCGGCATCATCTGACATATCCTCAGAAATCCAGTGTCCCAGATATTTCAACTGCGTCACCCTAACTACATCTGTTCCCCCCAACTGTACCGAAAGTATATCAATGTAGGTCTTTTTGCCTGCTTTGAAAAGAAGCATTTTCCTTTTTTGGTATTGTATCTGAGAGACCATGCGTCTCTGCATGTGTTTCACATATTTTTATTAGTTTCCTAAGAGCCCTTATCGATGGGCTCGGCAGCACCATATTATCGGCGTAACTAATATTATTGTAACAAGTTTCTCCTATGTAGCAGCCGACTCCACTGCTGCTAAGCTCAACAATCAGACCGTTCCTTTACAGATTAAATAGCGTAGGAGAACTTAACCCCTCCCCCCCCCCCCTGCCTCACAGCACATTCCAAACTGTACACGTCCGACAATGAACCTGCCCACTTTACATAATTAGTTTGATTGTCATACCAATACCTAAAAAGGTTTACCAAGGATTTCGGTAAAGTCGTTTTACTAGGACACTTATTCCACAGAATATCATTGTTTATCAGGTCAAACGCCTTAGATAGATTTAGAAACATGCAAATATAGAAGTCTTCCTACTAGTATAATATCTAACGGCATGCTTGAAGCACATAACAGCAGTTTCAGTAGATAGCCCAGGGCAAAACCCGAACTGGTTGTCATGAAGGTCTATATGCATTTTAAGCTGTCTTTAAAACAAGCCGTCAAGGACCTTTGCTATGATTGTCGCCAGTGAAATTGGCCGATAGTTTCTCTTATCTGACACATCACCCGTATTATTTTTAAGTATTGGCACAACAATCGTCTTAATTAAATCCTCGGGTAGATGAGCATAAACAACTCACAAAGAAAACAGCAAATTTAGAACTCTAGGTAGGTGTGCACCCGCAAACCTCAGGTGCTCGATAGTGAGGTCGTCATAACCCGGTGACTGCCCACGTGACATAGAATGTATCACCTCGCTTACGTCTTTAGCCTTAAAATACATAGGCGCTTCTTGCCCTACCTCTTCTTCGAACACTGAGGACCGCGATCGCAAGATCGATTCCACTTTAAAATGTACTTTAAATAAATTATATGTTTGGTCAGGTTCACAGACTCCCTCTATGCTCGTGGGGACACTTGATTTTGGGTTCAGAGTATTTGTTTCTTTTTAAAGTCTTTTATGCTATGATCTGTGGCCAATATGTCCATCTGTATTTGTTTTTTACTACCTTAGCACCACTTTAGTTTTTGTTTAAAAATCCTATCGGTTGCCTACAACTACTCACCCACTTAAGCAAGGTCTATCGAGCATCCCCATGAGCTTTCTTGACATATTTATTCCATCCAGCAATACGTTTTTTATTGCCCCCCCTTTTACATTCATAGGTATTTTTTGCTACCTCTCTTATGATAATTACAATTTGTTTATGCACACTATTAATTAGATTTTTATGTTCTGAATTCGCACAAGTCTTATCACTACAGTCTCTCATCTCCACCGGAAACTCAATTAGCCGTAATTTATCATGACACAGCTTACTGTACCCATCTAATTGATGATGTGTTCTTTCTCCCCATCTGACCTGGTTCTTAAGTGACAGTTTCACAAGGATGCAGAACTCTTTTCTTATGATACAATTGAGGTTTAATTAAATATCCAGGGAAAAATGATCTGACCGAAAAACATCATAATGCATTTACAACTGCCTTCCAGGCTGTTTCGGTGCCCAACAGTGGCCTAACCATCTTAATGAGCAATTAGTCACTAATAAAGCTAAATGCGCCAAAGTCTTTACCTAATAATTCTACTTCGGCCAATATCCATTGATGTTCACAACAATAAGTATTAATTTCATCAAAAAATAAGGTATTTGGATGCGCGTTTAAATCACCCATCATAGCCACTGATTCTTCACAGCTACTCTCAATAATTTCGTATACTTCACTTATACATTCAGAGAACTCTAATAATTGTTCAGAAGTCCAGGCATGTATATTGAGAAAGAAATAATAAACCTGTGATGTTGTACCTTCGAGAACTCGGCTAGCTCTAGACACTACGGTCACATCAGCCCCTGCACTGAAGGTGCTGAGGGTAATTTGATTTATTTTCGCTCGAAGGATATTCCTATCCGGGAGATAAGTAAAACGCTGTGGTTTGAAATCAACTACTTGAAATTTATTACGTGATCTTAACTGTTAATATTTACAAGGCGGACTTAGATACTATTATTTACAAATCTTCTATTTACTAATAGAATTTGTTATTTTCACGTTTGATGCCTATCCTGAAATTTCCTAGGTCCCTACTCGTTTGTTTGTTTGTGCTTTTATCGCAGTTAGTCTCACAGATTTACACTCAACGACAGACACAAACGTAAGCACAAATTTACGCAACCTTATAGCTACGCCCCCGTACGGCCTCCCTCTCATTACCTCGCGTGACGTGTCCACTGCAGATCTGCTGTTACAACCAAAGTCCGGGTGAATAGCGCCAATAGAATTCACGTCATGGGGTAAAAGCCCCTATTGTCAGCCGAGTAACATAATAATCTTACCCCATCAACAGATCTATTTACTGATTAGCAATTGTATGTGAACAATTGCAGTATTTGTTCATTATTTTTATTACTATCCATTTAAATTCGTATAATCATCTACTTTTGTGTCTTTGTTTTTATTCTGACCCTTCGAGTATAATGGATTTCTTTTTTTAAAAGCTATAAACTTGCGAAAAGAGATCCCCGCTGGCCACAATGTATCCATCCATCCATCCATAAAAACTTCCAATTTATGTCTCGGAACTAATACCTTGTAGGCGTTATATTCCCTTTCCTGTTTCGTAGTTTTTTTTTCTAGCGACACATGTACTTTGGTTTTTTCATATATGTAATTTACAATATCGGAATGGGAGGATTCTTTGTGAACATTATTTATAAACAACGGTACCTTAATATCCGCCGCCTTAAGGTATCTTCAGGTTCTAGTCTCGCTTTTCCCTTCATACTAATTAAGCTATTTCTATACCTTCGTTGAGTGTAAATCCAGCCATCGTCACTCGACGGAATTTTCCAATCTCCCACTGCAGCAGCGGTCGCGCTATACGTTTTTGTACGTGCTCCGGCTGGCGATCTTATCTGACTATGTTGTTAGCACAACAGGTGTTGACCTCGAAACCTCGGTTTCGACCTCTATGTCGTTAAGCGCACGTGCGGTCGATGTCGATGCGTGCCGGAGTAGGGTGCCGGAACCGCAGTACGGGTATGGGCCTCCACGTGCCTCCGGTCAACGTATAGCTTCAGCTGCTCATTACTTGTCATATGATTACTTTGCGACATTTAGCATCGACCCTCACTTTTTGCGGTGTCGACGATTTGTCTGGAATATGAGGCAATCCAAAGGGTCCACTATCCAAAGGGTCCACTATCCAAAGGGTCCACTATCACAATATGAATCTATTAGGTGTGCTCCTCTGCGTTTATTAATAATATTATAGTCCATTATTGTTTAGTAAAGAGACCTGTTGCATCTCTTTTTACTTGATGATTCCTTTTTAAAATTAATATATATATAAACTTTTATTTCCACGTACGACTGCAAGAAAAGCAAGGCGCGCGCTACACACGAATATTTGACGTGCTAGAGTTTTAGTGGATATTAATTGGGAGTTTATCAAGTTATTGTATGTAAGTGCGCACGCCTTGCTTTTCTTGCAGTCGTACGAGGAAATAAATAATTATATATTCATTAAAAAAAAATATTTTTAGTACAATTTTGATATGGTTCTAATTTTTTAAGAAAAGTTTAAAAAAAAAATTTATACTATTTCTTATTTTATGCTTTTTAGTGATATTTTAATTGACTTTTTATAGTTTGTTGCCCAAGTTTCATGAGTTGGGTGATAAGAACTTGGAGAACGATATTATGTTCAATAAAATTAGTAATTAAATTTTCACTTAATTTTTCACGTTCCACCCCAATGTCCACCTCCAGGTGTACTTCCTGCATCTGCCAAAAGGTGATAACATCAAAATGAACATCAAATTCGTGATTTGCGACCCTTAAAACCCCCGGATACCCATTTTGAAGATTTTTAAATTTTTCACCTCCACCTCTAGGTTGTACCCCTGGTACAACTCTGGGAGGGGGTTGTTGGTCAAAGTAACTGTGTAATATTGTATTGTCACCCGAGCTTAGTAAGTATGCAAAATTTCATCAAACAGTGATAACAGTAAGTGTGCTTAATTGAGCTTGCAAGATTCCACCACAAGATTTATTTAATAATATTGTAGTCCATATTGTTTAGTAAAGAGACCTGTTGCATCTCTTTTTTCAACTGATACTTGTTCAGTCGTAGCAAGCGTTTTTTTAACAAACTTTAAGTCGTTTTGCATTATAAGTAGATCTTAAAATAGCTTAGTTACATCTACATGGTCAAATGTTATCGTAGGTTATATTTTCAAGTCTCTAGCGACAAAATTCAATTTCAAATTTCTTCCTTTTTCTTTTCGAAATTGAGTCAAAAAGATGGTTCTTAGCAGCAGAGATTTCTTCCCCCTAAAAAGAAGTTAGACACACCCTTGCTATGCACCCTATTTAATAACTTGAAAATGAACCTAACGAAATGACTAAATGAGTATAACTCTACAATGAGCTAATGAACCTAACGAAATGACTAAATAAGTATAACTCTACAATGAGCTAATGAATCTAACGAAATGACTAAATAAGTATAACTCTACAATGAGCTAATGAACCTAACGAAATGACTAAATAAGTATAACTCTACAATGAGCTAATGAACCTAACGAAATGACTAAATAAGTATAACTCTACAATGAGCTAATGAACCTA
This sequence comes from Apoda limacodes, assembly GCA_946406115.1. Lineage (NCBI taxonomy): Eukaryota > Metazoa > Arthropoda > Insecta > Lepidoptera > Limacodidae > Apoda > Apoda limacodes. The sequence goes on along the minus strand of OX291540.1, from coordinate 390,888 downwards.
ACGAAATGACTGTTATGTTATTGAGAACGACAATATTTTTTAAAAAAAACTTCAATTATTTTTGACTCAACCCGCTTTTTATGACATAAATGATTTTTTGTCATTAAACATTTTAATTAACTCATAATAAGTTAAAGTATTTCAAATTTTAATAAAACAAATACCTATAACTAATTGAATAGTACCAATTTATGCGAAATACTTTTTACTTTTATTTAATGTATAAAAATTGACATGTAAATTTGAATTTATTGTTTAAGCTACAAATTTAAGAATTGGGTCTACGATTAGTTTATTCGGACTACGAAATATTTTTTAGCTAATTTCCAAATGCTTAAAGCAGTTTCCTCAATTCGTACCAACACTGAGATTTGGATCGAGGAACTACAATAAATTAGGACTTTACCTCTTAACTCTCGCACATGGTATTTTGGTTTTCTTGTTACAAATTTTCCTGCTAAATTTTGGTAAAGTCACGAAATACGTACGTCATCTATAGGTAGTTTCAGATATAGAGGAACACCAACCGTAAGGATTGAAAGTCGATTGGATCCTTAATAATTTTCTATTCCTTGAACTACAAATGTCCTTTTATTGTAAATAGCACTACCAGCTTCACTACTAGTAGTGTTGTTTACACATGATGTAACTACCAGGGTACCGTCGAATGAGATCTATTGTAGCGTATATTCGCTACAATTTCGAAATTTTCCTACAAAAAAAACTCAGCTCAACCCCAATATATTTTACTAAAATTTATTATTATATTTTATTCATGGATCAAAGTCAAAGTCAAAATGGTTTATTCAAATAAGGATTTTACAATCACTTTTGAATCGTCAAAGTTATAAAATATTATTTTTTGAACCCTTCCACCTTCCCGCCGGTTCACAATGTTGTTGATTTCTACCGAGAAGAATCCGGCAAGAAACTCGATAGTTACTCTTTTAAAAACACTATCAATAATACAAATAAACTAAAAATACAATTAATGTTTTAAATAATAAAAATTTTAGTCGTACAATTTTATGTTATTTCCATTTAAATTTGGTTTACCTATGCATCCTGTAATTCAGTCTGAAGCATTTTTATCATTTACATAGTCTGAAATATTGTAGTATGCCTTTTTACAAAGTACCTGCTTGATAAAAGATTTAAATTTACTTATTGATAGATTTTGAATTTTATTGGGAACTTTGTTGTAAAAGTGTATACATTGCCCCATAAAAGAGTTACTTATTTTGTGTAGACGTGTATCATGCACCAACAGCTTATTTTTACTTCTAGTATTTACAATGTATAGTATGGATAGTTATAACAAAAAACAGTATTTTGTGACCGATGCACCGGTTAAGTGCTTAGGAGATAGAGATTCAGGTAGCAATTTTTGAGCAGAATTTATTTGCACAACGTCAAGGAGAAACAAGTGTATTGTGACCATTAAATATTGTTAATATGAACTGTGAACGAGTATACATTACAACCTTCCTTGATCTTGAAGAGTATTTTCTTTACTCGCCTCTGAACCCAATCTACCTGAATCTCTATCTCCTGAGCACTTAACCGGTGCATCGGTAACAAAATACTCTGTTTTGTTATATAGTTTTAAGTATATGTATGTAATAAAATTGTGCAGAAATATAATTCTGAAGGCGCTAATGCCACTAGTACTGTTAAATACTGAATTCTTTCACTCGATTGACGATATTTGTCGCTTCACCTGATGCGCCCCCTGTCCCTGTGCTACATAAAAACAAAATAATTATAATTGACATAAGAAGTTATTTTTATCAACAAATAAGTGTTTCGGTACATATTGTATACTCTTTAGCTGATCATCAAAGTACTGTATTATTACTTTAAATAGAACTTCTTGCCAGCTCTTTTTGGCCGAAATTAACATTGTTTACATTTTATTGACGATTAAAAAGTGTTCCCAGAAACCTATTTGAATAAATATTGTTTCATTTGTTTGATAATAATAATAATAATATAATGTATTGCAGATAATATAAGATGCAGTATTTACATAGAAATAAAAACCCAGATAACCTTTGGGTGAAGGATTTGAAATAAAAAACATATTAATGTGTGCATCAAAATAAAGGCGATAATAATTATAATCAATCATAAATCATTAACAAAATATAATTAAAATAATCAATAAAATTACATAATACAAAATCTAATTGCTTTCACAGTAAATAAGTTATTATACAGTTGTGTATAATGCGTTGGAGTTTTAAACAACAAAGTTGTAGAATCAGGTACAGAAAAGAAGAACCAATGAACTATCAACATTCCTTTAAATACGATGGTGTTTTTGGATTGAACATGACGTTATAAAGAAATAATAGGACGTGAGTATTACGTGAGTATTACGTGAGTATTACGTGAGTATTACGTGAGTATTACGTGAGTATTACGGCAAAGACGAATTGAGAGCCTCTTAAGCTTGGTTCGGAATTTGGATATGTGATCAAACTTTCGCAGACCAAATTAATTATTTTTTTAAGACTCTCAAGTTTATTTATTAAGCTGCTCCTCAGTGATATCGAGATAGCTAACATCTGCATAGTCAAGATAGCTAACATCTGCATAGTCAAGATAGCTAACATCTGCATAGTCAAGATAGCTAACATCTGCATAGTCAAGATAGCTAACATCTGCATAGTCAAGATAGCTAACATCTGCATAGTCAAGATAGCTAACATCTGCATAGTCAAGATAGCAAACATCTGCATAGTCAAGATAGCTAACATCTGCATAGTCAAGATAGCTAACATCTGCATAGTCAAGATAGCTAACATCTGCATAGTCAAGATAGCTAACATCTGCATAGTCAAGATAGCTAACATCTGCATAGTCAAGATAGCTAACATCTGCATAGTCAAGATAGCTAACATCTGCATAGTCAAGATAGCTAACCTCTGCATAGTCAAGAATAAGAAGAAGTAGTGATTAAGCAAGAGTCATTTTAATAACGTAGTCTATCCAACTATTTCGCAGCAACAAATATATTTTTGCTAACTTCTCTAACTTTTGGGCCCCACTAAAGTGTTTCGTCTAAAAGAATACCCAAGGTTTTCACAGTATTATTATATGTAACATGCACTTTATTTACATAGACTAGTGGCAGTTGTTGTCTGTCGTTTTTGGTGATAAGTCTGTTACTCCCCACGATGATGACTTGTGTTTTTTTGGATTTACAACAAGGCCATTAGGCCATTACTCCAGTTATCAATGCGGGAGGTCCTGATTTAGTACCACAATAGCATTTGATATACCTTCAATAGAAGCTTGCGAGTATAATTGAAGATCGTCTGCATAGACATGGCAGGGAGAAGATATATGAGATGTAATTAGATTAATGAAAATAGCAAATAGAAGTGGTAACAATACGCTACCTTGCGGAACGCCAGCAAAAGTGTTGCAGTAGGCAGAGAACGAATCATCATACTTAATGCGTTGCCACAAGTAACTATGAAACCAATCGATAACTGTTGGAAATATTAAGGTTCACGGTATTAAAAGCATTGCTAAAATCTAGCAATTTCAATACTTTGACCTTTTTACTCTCGTTACTAAGACGGATAGATACTAGGATGGAAACCACATTGAATGGGACTCATTTTTTGTTAGAAAAAAGACAACTATTGTTAAACAAGACGTTTAAGTACCTTTGATCTGAAATCGGAAAACAAAAAAGGGTTGGATTGTTTTGCAGTATGCAGTTATTTTCAACAGCATTGGAAGAAATAGACATAATGTTAACATCAATTAAAAAATCGACTTAAAACAAAAAGAGAAAAGTGAGGAGTTGGTGTTTTTGAAACAGAGTTTATTGCAGCAGTTTTTTGTTATCATCAATTAAAACAAAACAAAACATTAGAAGAAAAATGTTGATTGAGAACATTAATATGAATTTCAAATCCTAGCGCCTTTAGAAAAGTCCAGACCTTTGCTGGATTACCGTCTTCTACGGATTTATGGATATGGCGTCGTTGTATATACCTACACATCCTGTTGCAGCGATTCCTCAAAAGCTCATATTTGATTAAAATGTTATCACATGGGTTACTTTTGTATTTTGCCTTAGCACGATTTCTTTTCGTCATCAATGCTTTGATCTCATTTGTGAGCCATGGTGCAGGAAGATGCTTAACTTTTACTTTACGGATGGGAGCATGGGTATGGTAATGAAGACTCGTAATTTGTGGGTCAAACAATTTAATTTTTTCATCTACTGTAGACAAATTCATTACCGAATCCCAGTTGATTTTGAGTGCATCATCACATAAGCGTTGAATATCCATCCCACTAAAATTACGTTGCAGAAGTATTCTTGACTTAGCTTTAGGAACGCGGATTTTCTTAGATAGATAGACCAAGTCATGGTAGGAGAAAGCGTTAGCAGCGCACTGACCATGCTTTATAATATTTGTAGGAGAAGAAATTATTATTAAGTCTATAAGAGAGGATGTACTACCTATAGGGTAAGAAGTAAGTAGCATTAAGTAGAAGTATGTGCAAATAAAATCTCTCTACTACTCACTTACTCGTAAAAGACAAGTATAAAAGTAACCCATGATGATTGTATCATTATATTGAGGTGTAAGGTTTTCAAGATTTTTTTTAAAAGAGATGAAGTAATTTGTATGAAGATTTGGACTATAATATACGCCAAGTAAAATTTTAGAATAAGAGCTAGTAATTTCTATGAAAAGATGCTCGGCTATATTTGAAGATACAGAATGATCACAGATTAAATATAGAATTAGGTATATAAAAACCTACCACCTTTCTCTTTGCAATCATAACGAATTAACTGAAACCCTGGTTTTAGCAAAGATTCTGATATGAGAAAAGCATGAATATTTTTGTTATCGAAAGATGCTAGCATATCGGGATAATGTACTGGAATACTCTGGGCATTTATATGTACAGCATTAAAAATTTCAGGGAGCCTGAAAAGAGAGAAGTCAGATTTGCGCTGACAGAATTTGAGATACTGAGGATGCTAACGCTAGCTACGCAGAAAATATAAGCTAACTGTCAAAAAACAAAACAAAAGTATTTAAAATAATACATTAATACAAAAATAATTAATAAAATTTCAAAAGTGGGTAAAATTAAAAAAGTAAAAGATATGAAGTTATTTGCGGTGCAAAGGGCGCATAGCGCACAACAGAAAGATTAACCTTCCGTCGACCAGCCATTTCAACCCTGTCAATATTGCTTTTGTTAGACTGAAGATGCGTTAAAGAATAAAGTACAAATGATTTAAATTCAGCAAAATCAGAAGCAAGCTTAGATGTAGAAGCTGTGGGTTGATTAAGCTCTGTCTGGAATTTTTCCATCCTTTTGTTGAACATGTCACTCATTTGAGACATAGACTGTACAATGGTCTCCACCTTGGATTGTGTCATCTATCGGCTATGACTTTGTGTTATTGTAGTTAAGTTAGTGGTTCAGAACTGGAGATAATGATAGCTGGTAGGTAGAATATCTTAAACTTTTATGTCATGTATAAATAACGTATAATAAATCAATAATATACTTTATTTTGATTATTTTAAAATTTGGTAGTACACAACTGCACACCTACCCTCTTTGCTTTAAAACCATCTAAGTATACTAAGTATCTTTAACTTAGAAGTTCTCTTGCAATTTTTACCTCTATAGAAAACAAAACTCGCAAGAGCAATCAAAAACATCGTTATATGGCGACATTTTTACGTTGTCCTTTTTAGAGCTCCGTACCCGAAGGAAGTTTGTTGTCAGTCCGTCGGTTACCAGGCTCTACTTTTTTTTTCTTTGGATCTTGTTGATTGAGATCCTGTTAAAAATTTAAATAGATGATGTTATAGGCAACGCTTATGACATTAAATTTACCAATTAGGTTTCACTTAACCTGACATGACATTTGGCTTGTTTTTTACATTTAGCTGGTCGGGAAGTGACCAGTCAATATAAAAGAAGCGTCAATGGTCTCTATTTTTGCTGCAACAGTGGACTAATGAGCAGTTTTAAAACAACTCTAATTCTCAGCAGAAATAAACAGAGAAAAATAATTTTGTGCCCCTGATCAACGGGTTTCGTAGTTGAACGAAAAAACTCCTGGTTCTTCAGTCAGAACTTCGGTCAAGGAACAGAATTTGAACAACAAGACACCACTAGCGCAAGTACTTTATACTTTACTGAAAATACACAGAGTTTTCTGAAGTTCCTCACCAGACCAGGAGAAAATTAAGTCGTTCGCTACAACCAACAAAGACTGTTTTTTCACTTATTCTTCTATTAATATAAGATTGCTTTGAACTCTATCTCTTCTTTTGTTTCTGTATTACGCGCATTTGGAATCGAACCCACACTACAGAGGCAGGCCGTAACACTATGCCGGAATTTTTCTATGTTTATTTTCTACAAACAAAAACAAAATAAACAGCACAACTAGTTGGGCGGCGGAAAACCTCGACCATTTTTATTATCATGTTCTAAATTTATTAATGTTTTTTTTTTAAATCTTTTAAATATTATTGAGAATTACAGCTGTTAAATTAGGAAGGGCTATATCTCCGTAACAATTAATAGTAAGTAGACTAGTAGTTTATTTATAAGCGATAGATCACATAAAGATCTTAATTCGGATGACAGCTGTCAAACTAGAAAGGGTTTTATTTGTCTCCGTAACAATTGATCGTAGTCTAGCAATTCTTTGCAGAAATGTTAGATATCATCAAGATCTTTATTTCGGATGACAGCCATTAATCTAGAAAAGACTATAAGCAGTCATCCGGGACAAAGATCTTGATGAGATCTATCATCTCTGAGTGTTAACTGCTAGTAATAGATCAATAGTTACGGAGATATAGCCCTTTCTAGTTTGACAGATGTCATCCGAAATAAAGAACTTGACGAGATCTATCACTTCTATAAATAAACTCCAAGTATAATATCAATAGTTACGCAGATATAGCCCTTTCTAATTTGACAACTGTTGTCACGTATCCGAGTCTTTAAGGTCGGAACCGCGAAGTAAAAGAATATTTAGCTAGAGTTTACCATTTAATATATATTTTTCGATGACGAATAGTCGTTACCATCCGTAACTGGAGCATTACTTCAGTAATAAGACCCTCGAAACCAGTAATTGCACCTCCTTATTACTATATACGGTATCGAATGCGATTCGAGCACTGCATCGATACACACACACACACATACGAACATACAACTTCACGCCACCTTTCTACACGCAAGTCACCGGTCTTATAAAACTGTTAACACCAAATCAGCTGTTTGAGGCGAACCCACGCTGCTCGATCTTTTTTTGTATCATATACAGCTTTACGTGTAATTACGGAACCCCAAAATTGGGTTAGTCGAATCTTTGAATCGTTTGCATATAACTTTGTCCCATTTTTATTCATTTTATTACTTTCCTTTTTTCAGCACATAGTTTGCTTAGACCTTGTTCCCCCTTTTTCAAAATTTGTATTTTCATAGCTTCCAATTTTCGTGCTCTGCTTTGCTTGGAAAACGGACACCAGATCCGAGACGATAAAGGCAACAAAGCAGGGTGTGTCATTGGTCACGATTGGAGTTTCCTACGGAACTCTAATTTCGACCTTTGTCCACAGAGTTTCAGATTCCAGATTATAGTTTCAAGGTTCCGGCTCCAGATTTAGACAAAGGAGTTCTAGTGCTGGAAAGGTTTCCAGACTAAGGACCAGATACAAGTTCCCAGGTTCCAGCCAGAACAACCATTTAAGAGATACTACCAAGGACACATGGCAAGCGAGACAGACGCCACAGATACGTACCTTTTGGTCCAGGCAGGATAAGACGACTAACCAGCACCCCCTTTTATTTCTCAATCGCGTTTGCTTTTAAAATTTAGTGTAATTAAAATTGTAAACATTTTCTTTTTATATAAATTTTCTTTTGTGCACAATTTTTTTATTAATATTTTTTTTATAATTTTTTTATTAAATTTATTTTTTTAGTAATAAATTTATTACTACATTACGTGGCATAAATTGACGCCCAAATTAAATCTGGTCAGTCCGCCCCTTCCTTCTGGTTTTTCGTGATGTTTTTTCTGTTTTCCTGGACGTGACATTCCCCACGACTCACCATCAACAGCGTCCCGCGCTTAAATCCGATTCCGGTGATTATAATTTGGTCCATTACAAGCTTTGGCACTTGACTAATTGTTTTCCCCTTTCCTTCCTAGCCATATTTCCCTACCCGTTTGTATTCCATTCTTACCCCAAACTCCCTTCTCAATACGATCCATGTCACTCATTTTTCCCCTTTTGGCAAGTGTTTTAAAATAAAAACATATGTCAAAAGTGACAGATTAAAGAAAATAATAAACCAAAATGTCTTTTTACTTTTCATTAAAAAAAAATTAATAATTTAACATACCTTTTTTGGTCCTTCAAATACATTGTCACAACATTGTAATTTGTTCATACAATCAGCAAGCTATGGATACACACTTGCCAAACATGGAAATTACTAAAGAAGAGAAACTGTCACGAGCTACAAGCTCTCCTGCATCTATAAAAGGGCGAATGACACGTCTTACGAACTTTGTAAACAATGAAAAAATTCAGACTTATCGGGGCTTAAGGTACGTCTCGACGATTTGTGTTCGTTATTAGACAAGTTTGACACCATTCAATCAGAGATTAAAAACTTGGACCCTAGTAATGACAACCATTAAAAAGAACGAGAAACTGTTGAAAACAAGTACTACTTCACAAAATCTACCATCGTAAGTCTGCTAGATAAGAAGGATACGTCACTACAAAGCACAGCGGCGTAGGCGTGTTCTACAGCTCAACAGTGTAAGTCCATTCTCAAGGTACCGCGTCTAAACATACCTACATTCCATGGCGAGATTAGAGAGTGGCACACTTCAAGGAATTGTTCATGGCTCTCGTCGAAAATAACCCCGATTTGACGTCGGCGCTCGGAGATGAAGCTGCAAGCCTAGTATCATCGTTAGTAGTCGGGCCGGAGAGTAAGTAGTCGGGCCGGGGAGTAAGTAGTCGGGCCGGGGAGTAAGTAGTCGGGCCGGGGAGTAAGTAGTCGGGCCGGGGAGTTATAGTAAAGCTATGGATATTCTTAAAAAAAAGTATGAAAATAATCTTGTCATCATAAACTATTACTTAAATAACATTTTTTAAAGTCAAACTATAAATAGAGACAACTTACAGCAGTTTTCAGTAAGTTTGCAAAAATCGCTCGACTCGTTGTCTGTTCTAGGTCTGCCTGTACAAAAGTGGGACATAATTATAATTTACTAGTGTATGTCAAAGACTGGAAAACTCTTTAAGAGCGGCTTGGGAATTTCATAGGTCTAATTCAGAACTGCCTTCACTGCAAGATTTAGTTGAGTATTTAAATCATAGAGCAACAGCTATGGAATTTTTGAATGATAGGTCACCTATGAAGTCGCCTCTATCACAAGATCAATCGGAAAATAATCTTAGCACTGTATATGTCCCTAATAATTTACGGGTATGCCAACTGTGCATTTATTTCATGAATTATATAAGTGTCCTGTTTATTTAGAAATGCCAGTCACAACAAGGAATGAGTATTTAAGAACTAATAGGTTGTGCTTTGACTGCCTTTCACCATACAAACTAAACCAAAGATGTTCATTTAATACTTGTAGTGTTTGTAGTAAGAAACATCATAGCTCTTTGCACATGGATATAAGCCAGTTAAAACCTTATAATACATACGCAATAGCAAACGATATTACTGTCGAATCTGTACATGACAATTCCGCTGAAAATAGCTTAAATAACGTTTCGTCTGTCCTGCAGACCGGTAACCAGACGGTACCCATATTAGTTCTTCTCTCTAGTGTTCTAGTTAGAATTAAAAATGTACACGGTGAGTGGGATATGTTCGCGCCTTGTTAGATGCTGGTAGTGAAGTAATTAGGAGTTCAGTTAAAAAATTAAACTTAAAATGCTCAGTCACTAATGTCAAATTAAAAGGCCCTATACCTTTAGTGGTATAACAAAGATAACAAACTTAAACACTCAGGTTGATATTGGTTCGCGCTTTAATGAATCACTCTTTCAAGTCATTTGTATAGTTTCTGATAAAGTTACTGTACCTTTGCCTCATAATTATTTAAATATTATGACCTGGAAAATACCTAAATCATGCAAGTTAGCTGATCCTTTGTGTTACGTTCCTCAGGAGATAGACATGTTGATCGTAGGGGAGTTATTCTATAAACTGCTATCAGGTAACTTATATCACTGGGTCCGAAAATGCCACAGCTTATTGAATCAGTTTTTGTTTGGATAGTAGCAGGATCATATGATTTTAATACATATTTCCTAACAAATTTGATTGCCATGTAAGCCTATGCACTAATTTCCTGCAAGGTTCCAAAGACATTCTTATTAGATTTTGGAAGCAGCAAGAACTTCAGTGCAAACCTAAGTTATCCACTGAGGATGAGTTTTGCGAAAATTTATACGAGAAAACAACATATAGGATTTATAATGGTCGTTTTACAGTCACGATTCCTAAAATTAGTGAAAAATTGATTTTGTTAGGAAATTCCTACAATTTGGCATTACAATGTTTTCTCTCGCTGGAGAAGAAATTTCAGCATAATCCTGTTTTGTGCCAACAATACAAAGATTTTATTCATCAGCTTATATCCTTAGATCATGCTGAATATATCAATAATTTTTCAACTAAAGGTAAAGGTGCATATTATTTACCGCAGTATGCCGTATTATTTACCGCAGTATGCCGTATTATTTACCGCAGTATGCCGTATTATTTACCGCACCATGCCGTATTAAGGCCTCAACATACATCTACAAAATTACGCACCGTTTTTAATGCCAGTGCAAATTCATCAACTGGTGTTTTATTGAATGATATTATGTATGAGGGTCCCAATATCTTTTTAGACATAACGGATATCATTTTACGTTTCCGTACTTACAAGTACGTTTTTTCCGGCGATATTGTCAAAATGATTTGGCAAATTAATATTACTGAATCTCAAAGGTTATTACAAAGAATTCTTTGGCGGGACAGTACAGATCAACCAATAAAATGTGTTCAAATTAAGGTAATAATGTTTGGTACAAAAAGTGCTCCATATCTAGAGATTTAGAACTTTACTAGAGTTAGCTAAACTTTATAAAAATAAGTACCCCTTAGCATCTGAGTGTATCAATCTCCATTGATTATTACATGGATGACATTTTATGTGGTGGTAACTCGATAGAAGAAGCGACTGAGTTATGTTTTCAGTTAACTCAATTAGTGAGAGAAGGTCAATTTCAGCTACATAAGTGGTCAGCGAACGCTAAAGAAATCTTGGATAACTTATCCAGTTGTTTAAATCCCAACTCTAATCCAACATATTTAGTCGAAAGTAACGTAATTTCCATATTAGGTCTTAACAAGGGAACAAGGGTTTAGATATTTTTATTTTAAGTATACCAAACCTGAATGAACTCTTTAAAATGTTCAAAAATGATAAAGCTTATTCTGAAATAATTGATTTTGCATGTCTGAATTCTATTTAATGGAAGTTGACGGTCCCTCTAGCAAGCCATATGGGCGGTATATATGAAGCCGGAATTAAATCGGCAAAGAGTCTGCTAAAACGGCAATTAATGACTATCAAACTTCCTTATGAAGAATTAATGACGATAATTATACAAATTAAAGGTATTTTAAATTCTAGACCTTTGTGAGAGTGCTCTCCGACTTACCTAACGATTTGACGTGTTTAATTCCAGCTCATTTCCTGGTAGGGCAGCCTATATTGGATATACCTGAACCAACTAAAATATCTACTAGCCCTTTGTTAGTCTCAAAATCAGTTTTGGAAACAATTCAGATTGAAATATTTATCTGAATTACAATGCAGACTTAAATGGTTTTATCCTAAATATGAACTAAACATTAACGATCTTGTCATAATTAAAGATGAAGTTACCCATCTTTATCAAAACCGAAAAGACGGACTTATAAGGTTCGTGGTAATAAAAACTAACAAAGGTGAATTTCACCGTCCAGCTAATAAGTTGATTTTATTGCATTTTCTTGATTAGGTTCAGTAGTTTTAAGTTCTTATTAAAATGTATATTAAGTATTTAGTTTTGGTTGTGACATTTAAAGTCCTTTTAAGTTCATTAAAATGTTTATTTGCTTTAGTTATACTCTTGTTAAATTTATGTTTAAACATAAAAACATATGTCAAAAGTGACAGAATAAAGAAAATTATAAACCAAAATGTCTTTTTACTTTTCATTCAAAAAATAATAATTTAACAGCAGGTTTACAATAATATTTTATTTTAACGCCATCTTCACCTTGTCTTGCAAATGATCTCGGAACTGAACATCGCCGGATATGTCAACACCAAGGATCTCAATGCTCTTGGAGATGGAGAGGGTAGTGATCTGGAATTGTGGAACTACAGTAAATGGGGTTTTCTAAGCGGCGAACGCGCACACTTGTGTCTTTGTAGGGTTGAATCGGACCAAGTTTACCCGTCCCCAGCTAGAAACCTTCGACAGTGTGGTCTCGATTCTAGACACAAGTTCTCAGCGGTTTTCCTCCACATCGGAACGAGGGATGATTGCACGACCCGTATAATAAGCGTCTGCAGTACTGTCATCTGCATAGCAATGCATGTTGTTGATGTCCAACATGTCACTGATATGCAGTAGAAACAGCGTAGGAGACAGCACAGAGCCTTGCGGGACACCAGCATTAATATCCATGCTATCAGAGCAACTAGCGTCACCTACGGTTCGTATGCGTCTGCCGGACAAAAAGCTAGCCACCCATTTGCACAAACCCTCGGGCACTCCGTAAGATAGCAACTTCGATAAAAGACCCCGGTGCCTGATACGATCGAACTCCTTCGCTATGTCCAGGCTACATGCCAATGCCAACCCCTGACTCTCAATGGCTAGTAACCATCAGTGTGTGAGATACACTAGAAGGTCACCAGTCGAGCGAGCGTGGCGAAAGTCATATTGACGGTCACTGACCAGGTCGTGTTCTTCTAGGTATCTTAAAAGCTGTGTTTTGATCACACGCTCCATCACCTTGGAGAGGAGAGAGGTAATAGCGATAGGCCTATATTTCGATGGATCTGATCTGTCCATGAAGACGGAAATTACCTAGTCTGGTAGGAAAGCACGAAGAGGCGCGTGAGTACAGGACATAACTCAGGAGCAAACTGCTTAAGCACCACTGCTAGTATTCCGTCTGTTATGAAAATTTCCGGCATGGTCTTACCGCACCAAGGGTAGTAGGTGTAGGTGGTATAGCGCCTTCATCGTTCATATTCGAGTTTGAGGCAAAGAGACTACCTAGTAGATCGGCTATCTCTTTAGTACTATGGGCCAAGTCACTATCGGTCTTTCGCAGTGGTGGTAACGGCGACTGGCAAATAAGTCCCCTTTGGCAGGTTTGGCAAGCGACCAGAAAGCATGACTCCCAGAAGGATAGCTCGCAAGTCGCTCACCTATTATGCCGATGAATTGGAATTAAACATAAAATTAGTTGTTCGACACGAGACCGGCCGAAGCTTTACTGCCATTTGGCGCTGTTGAGAGTCACTCGGTAACAATAAAATTACTTGTTCGACACGAGAATGGCCGAAGCTTAACTGCCATTTGGCGTTGTTGAGAGTCACTCAGTAACAATAAAATTACTTGTTCGACACGAGAATTGCCGAAGCTTAATAGCCATTTGGCGTTGTTGAGAGTCACTCGGTAACAATAAAATTACTTTTACGACAAGAGACTGGCCGAAGCTGTACTGCCGTTTGGCGTTGTTTAGAGTCACTCGGTAACAATACAATTACTTGTTCGACACGAGAATGGCCGAAGCTGTACTGGCATTTGGCGTTGTTGAGAGTCACTCGGTAACAATAAAATTACTTGTTCGACACGAGACTGGCCGAAGCTTTACTGCCATTTGGCGTAGTTTAGAGTCACTCGGTAACAATACAATTACTTTTACGACAAGAGACTGGCCAAAGCTCTACTGCCGTTTGGCGTTGTTTAGAGTCACTCGGTAACAATAAAATTACTTTTTCGACATTGCAAACAAAACAAACAGTCCGGAGTAAAGGTTTACGTGCTATAGATACAATGTGTCACAGGGGTCATCAATACATAAAAACTTTATCAACCTAAAATAATGTAATGTATGTAAGTGATGTTAAGTAAAAAATGTTTACCTACTGCCGTTTCAGTGTTCGCTCGCCATAGTAAACTTGGGAAATGAAGGTACCTACAGACTTAACAACACAGACAGAAAAACATTTGTTGTTTGTTTTGAGAATAATTATTTTGAAAACTTAGTTTGTACCTCAAATATAACAAGCAGATTAGTGTAAATGCTTGTGAAAAGTGATATTTTTGAATCAAGCGTTTTTTTTTTTAAATAGTTTCTACACGATTTTATTGCACAAATCGTCATTTTTAATACTTTACGCGGGAGCACAGTTCGGGTCGACGCACAGATTGCGTATGATGTAGTGTTAAAGGCAAGTACCTGAAAATTCAGGTACTCGGATCGGCTCGTTTCGTGTGCCTGAACACGGTATCGAGACATATTACCATATTAGTCATCTTTGAATAAAGTAAATAAAACAGCTATTAACTGTTTTATTTAGTAGATAATAGTTTTATTATCTTTGATGCGTTCTTTTTTTTCTGTTATTTAGTTAGAGAAGTCCGCGGAACAATTACTTTCAGGATTCTTTCCTAAAAGATATAAAGGATCCTTATGAGAGAGGTGAGACCAAGACGTAGGTATGACGTAGGCATGACGCAGCTATTTTATTCATCATACAACGAAGCCTTGGCGTGTGAGTAACACGGCGTGCAGTCCGTGCACGCCAGGGGACTAGGCAACGGGCACTAGGCACTAGGCAGGGCAAGGAGAGTGTCGATCGAATAGGTCAGTCACCTTTGACATGGAGGATATGCGGCTTGTCCCCAGGAGCGTGCGTGGTGGACATGACGGTGAGCGCGGCGACGTGGCTAACGGACCGCACGGTGGCGACGCACTGCCACGGCGCGCCGAACAGTCCGCAGACGGCGTTCACCAGCGACATGACCACGATGTCCATGTGGAACCCGCTGCCCTTCTGCAGCCGGCGCTCGGGCTTGTCCACGATCAGTCTAGGGACCACATACTCAATACAGTACAGTGCAGTGATGAGATTGGACCCGGGAGTAGTGTACTGTAGTATATAGGGTAGACTAACTCGGCGATATGCGTCTCCATGAAGACGATGATATAGACCATGAGAGCGGGCAGCAGGCAGGCCAGCGCGCCCCACACGGGCACCGAGTCGAGGCCGGGCCCGGCGGGCACCAGCCAGGGCCGCGGCGCGGTGGGGCTCAGCCCGGCCGGCACGTGCAACGTCTCGGTCCATACGGGCACGCCGCAAGCCACGGCCACCATCGATGCGATTGCAATTGGCACGCCAAAGTCTCCGAGCGCGCGCCGAGCCTGCACGATGACCATGATATAATATAAATACAAGATACAAACCACGCCTAAATTCGTTATACTGTCCGTACACGGTACACGGTTCCCTCAAAATGGCCTTTCTCCATAAATAACATTTGAAGTGTATCAAACTATTCGAAAGGTTTTAGCCACATTTCAAATCGTAAAAAATAATTTGAGGGGCAAATGTTTCCGACACCGCGCGCCGTTCCACTTTCCGATCAGACACGACAGTTCAATTTAGCTCGTAAAATGTAGAACAATAGGAGATTAAGCAAATTAAATTGGTCTTTAGACCCACTGCAAAAAATATTGTGGACTTACATATAAAACTAGGTAACTAGGTACTTACAAAACGTAAAATAACCGTGCTAATAAGTGGGGTTTTCGAAATACGACCGATTTCAAATACAAAATAAAACATGGCTATCTAGTGGTCTAACCTTACCTTATACATAAATAATCTAGTGGTCTAACCTTACCTCATACATCAATCATCTAGTAGTCTAACCTTACCATATACATAAATCATCTTGTGGTCTAACCTTACCTTATACATAAATCATCTCGTGGTCTAACCTTACCTTATACATAAATCATCTTGTGGTCTAACCTTACCTTATACATAAATCATCTAGTGGTCTAACCTTACCTTATACATAAATCATCTTGTGGTCTAACCTTACCTTATACATAAATCATCTAGTGGACTAACCTTACCTTATACATAAATCATCTAGTCATCTAACCTTACCTTATATATAAATCAATTCTTTCTTAGTGAAATATAGACAGTAAACATGCAAACTAGGACTTCTGTAGATAAAGTTAGGTAAAACAATTTGACCTTAGAAAAGTGATAAAGCAGCACTGGAGTTATATGCAACAGGCAACAGGTAATGCAAAGCAGTATAAAAAAAACTTTTTAACAAAAAAACAACCGACTTCAAAAAGATAAAAGAATGTATCAATAATTGCTTACTTCCAAAAATCTGATCTGAATTACAGTTTGAAGTTGGTTTCATGCAAGTGAAGTGTGTTATAAACTGTTGCTTGCATGAATCCAACTTCAAACTGTAATTCAGATCAGATTTTCGGAAGTAAGTAATTATTGATACCTTCTTTTATCTTATTGAAGTCGGTTGTTTTTTTGTTAAAAAGTTTAAATTTTTTTCTTTTAAGTGAAGAATTGCTTTTTTCGTATACTGAAAATATCCATACTCGTAACAAAATTTTATACAATCATCAACATAAAAGACATTTTACCAGTTCCAAATTAACACAATTTTTTTTGCCTAAAGTTTAAGTTTTCAATTCGCTATTTGAATATGGTATTCCATACCATTTTAAATAAAAAACAGAGTTATGCCCGAACATCTATAAAAAAAAAATTGAAATCGGAATTAAGAACCTCCTACATTTTGAAGTCGGTTAAAATAAAATAACCTATGTATGTGTACATTGTAATGAACTATGACGTGTAAAAATATTATTATTCATTAATTAATAAATAAATAAAACTATTTTATAATAAACGCTGTGTGTAAAAGAGTTTTATTAGTCAACGTTGTGTAACATCATTACGATACAATCGTCAGCTTCTTCTTCTGCTGTCTCCGTGCACTTCTTTTGTTGTCTCTGTGCACTTCTTTTGTTGTCTCTGTGCACTTCTTTTGTTGTCTCTGTGCACTTCTTTTGTTGTCTCTGTGCACTTCTTTTGTTGTCTCCGTGCACTTCTTTTGTTGTCTCCGTGCACTTCTTTTGTTGTCTCCGTGCACTTCTTTTGTTGTCTCTGTGCACTTCTTTTGTTGTCTCTGTGCACTTCTTTTGTTGTCTCTGTGCACTTCTTTTGTTGTCTCTGTGCACTTCTTTTGTTGTCTCTGTGCACTTCTTTTGTTGTCTCTGTGCACTTCTTTTGTTGTCTCCGTGCACTTCTTTTGTTGTCTCCGTGCACTCCTTTTGTTGTCTCTGTGCACTTCTTTTGTTGTCTCTGTGCACTTCTTTTGTTGTCTCTGTGCACTTCTTTTGTTGTCTTTGTGCACTTCTTTTGTTGTCTCTGTGACACCTTACGGAAACTTTCTAGACGCGTACATTATCGGCAATAAAAAAATAAAATTTAATATTTTATTACATACAAGAAATAAATATCCGTTGTTTTTGCTCTATCGTAAAAACAATAATACACACAAACTCCAAACTTGCAGTGAAAAAAATTGTGAACTCTAAAGTATAACTACAAAATAATAATAAAAATCCACTAAGTGTGAGACGAGCCGAAGCAATTGTCATTTTAAATTATCGGTACAACGCCATCTAGCAATATTATTAAGAGAAACAGTAACACATTTTTTTGGGGAGTCCTCTTACAAGAAACAAATTTTAGTGATTTTGCTTTATCGTAAAACAGTAATACATACAAACTTCAAACTTGCATTGAAAAAATGCATGTTGCATTACAGAGGCGGTTCGTTTGCATATAATGGTGTGAAAGCCATTCGTCTGCGCCTCCGCGAACATACCTAATGCGCTACAATATCTTGGCAGCCCCATCAACATTTTGAAACCATTATTATATGGAACTCTCAAAATATTCTCAAGAGTTCTTTTTGTACATTTTACCCACAAGCTGCAAGTATAAAAGTTTTGGCAATACGCTTTAGAAAGTGATATTTTGACCCCTTTAGTGCACCTTGCAAACCTGCGAATAATCATGTTCCATCTTACAGAAACTCTTATTCTATGTCCTTTTTATCAGAAAGGTCCTCATTTACCCAGTGGCCTAGCTATATAAATTCAGTGATTCGATTCGATTAAAAAAAACTGGATGGACATTTTTGTCTAAATAAGTTTTTTGAAAAAAACGGCAAGAAAAATAAAGAAAAGAGTTTTTCAGCGGCCGCTTAATCCACATTTAATGTAGACTTTTGTAACATTAGGGGTATTCACGCAAATCTTGACACAGTCCAGCACCATCTGGAGACTGCGCAGCTGACCATTCTTTTTCTAACGGAGACGCAAATATCCTGCCCGGCCGATACATCACACCTTATCCCGGCTATAAACTCGAGCACAATTTTGTGAGTCTGCTGTCGCCGCCTTCATAACCTTGAAAACAGGGACCTGTCTATATTGTGAGTACGCGTAGATTACGGCGACCACACTCGTATCTATGCGTGCTTATACAGGTCTCATAGCGGTGACACGGACGTAATTCGACTCTTCTCGACTGACAAAGTTCTAGAGCAATATCACACAGCAGAACTAGTTATTTTGGGAGACATCAACGCCCACCATCAACCAATAACTAAGCAAGGATATCTTCTCACAAATTTGCTCTGACCTATGGATTCTCTAAGCTGATACTTTCTCCAACGAGAATACCAGATATAGAGGACCATACGAGCTCCGTACTGGACTTTCTGCTGACTACACGTCCGGAAGGATATTCCATATCAGTGGATGCGCCTTTAGGCTCCTTGGACCGCTATCTCGTTCGGACTCATATAAGTCGGCAGACTCGGATGGATTGCGAGAATTTTATCCATTGTACCCGAGGAGGCAGATCTGTTTTAACTCATAAGATCCTGACATCTGCGCAGCCGCAGTCACTGAGACAATCCACGCTGATATGGAATGTTATATTCCTAACCCGCGAGTAGCTGCCGGCATCAAAAACCGACCATGGTCTTATAGGTCTCGCAAAGAAGCTGAAATTCTTAAGCAAACTTAGCACATGAGGCGTGGACCACGGCACGAAATAATAAGGACTCGAATATTTCTGAGGTAAAACGCAAATTAAATGCTGCCTCGAGGTTCAGTAAGAAAGCAACTGCCAGAGCAAAATTCCAATTCATTGGCAAAATAGGTGGGCGACTTGCGAGCTATCCTTCTGGGAGTCGTGCTTTCTGGTAGATGCCGGAGGGAACTTTTGCCAGTCGTCGTTACCACCACTGCGAAAGACCGCTGGTGACGTGGTCCATAGTGCTAAAGAGAAAGCAGATCTACTAGGCAGTCTCCTTGCTTCAAGCTCCAATATTTTTTATATTATATTTTTTTTTTTTTTTTATCTTTTTTATTTTTTAATTTTAAGGAACATGTCACGTTGAGCTAAGGTGACATATTAAATAATAAAAAATGAGTTTAGAAAGAAATAATTATATTAATAAAGGTAAGTTGAGGTAAGTAATAATTACTATATCGAATTAGAAGGGTCGGGGTTCTTTACTCTGACTACCAATGGTCTTCGAATTGCATCGCGGATTGTCTACTTAAGTGTAGAATGATAGGCTTCCCTGCGGGTCGAAGTTCACCAAGGCGGCGGCAGCAGGGTAAGATAGAAGTTGCCTGCCGGTAGACTGCAGGCGTCAAGAGGCATTCTAGTGGTTGTATTCACCGGCTTCGTTAGAAGAGTTGAAAATACCCCTATAGTTTTGGGGTTTTTCACTAGTAAGTATTTAGAACTACTTTTAGAAGAAATTTAGTATAAGGTAGAAAATCTTATCTTTAGTACAAAATGTAAGTCGCATATCTTGCCGATAGCTGGTAAGGTGTGAGTGTGGTCGAGGAAGCTAGACCGAGCGGCGCGAGCACGAAACTCGCCAAACCGGTTCAGATGTAGCCGGGCGATGACGATTAGGTGATTAGATATCTAATAATAGAATTTATTCATTTGTCCTTTATAAGTTTTGAAATATTTATTCTATGTTTAATGTGTATTATTTATTTGTTAGTGAGTATTATTAAATTTATTTTTGTATTTTAGTATAAATTGTTATATTGTTTAGATATAGAAAATATAAACTAGATTTAAGTGTTAAGAACTAATTAGCTTAAGTTTTAATATTATTAAGGGTTTATAATTAAATTTATTAAGTTTTATTTTTATTAAATATTTTATTTACTCCGAAGTTTTAACGTAAGCCTTACAAGCAAACAGTTATAATATAAATATATTTAAAACATTTATGATATTACTTGTAAACCTATAGTCCCCTACTTTCTTACATGAAAATATTACGAAAATACACAGTTTTAAAGCACATATACAACTATCAATAGAGAGAATATTATTATACTTAATGAAAACATTTCAGTAAAGAGAAAAAAGAAAAAAACCATAATTTATACATTAAAATACTAATAGAAATGAAATAATAAACAGAATGGTATAAACTGTAACAGATTTTTTCTGCTACAGAGTTTATTTCGCAAAACGAGTGTATGGTTGTACTATATAATTAAAATATATACATCAAATTTAACCAAAGTACAAAACTTCGTACTTATTAAAATAAACACTTCTCAGTAATTTGAACAGACAGCACTCTCATTGTACCCTTTGTTTTAAAAAATTGAGTCGGGAGGGTTTATTTCTCATTGTTCCCAGTGGTATGAAGTGTACACGTACTTATGTTTATATTAAGATTGGTGCCCTGGTATGGGATTTGTTCCTGTTCTATTTCACACTTGCATAACGCTTATATGACAAAATGGTGTGAACCATACGCTAGCACACATAGTATTGAATTTACCATGTTATAGCTATGTCTTTTCTACAAATTCAAACCTTATATAAATAGAGTTGTTTTTCTGTGCGTTGGTGTTGACCATGTCAGTGGTAAATATTGTTTATATTTGGAGGAACGAAGGAAAGAAGGGTACAGGGGTGATTAAGCTAGGCGGCAGCTTAAAACAAGGCCTTATTGTTCTCATAATATTTCCTTTGTTTGTAGACCAGTTAGGGGAGAGAAGGGGGTGAGGCGTATAACAGCGGATAGACCAATTTATACTGGCTGTAAAATTGGGAACGTTGGAATTACCACACGTATATGTCTTCTGTTTCAAATGAGTTGGATTGTAATGTTGTGATTGTAAGGACTACATTTGCTTACGTTTTCATGGTTTACATGATTTTCTGGCGGACTTTTATATAAACAAAGATCGCAGCCAGAATTTAATATAGAACTTGGAAACAAAGAATTTACTTGTATGATGTTCAGTATTTTTCCATGGCATTACAGTGGGGATTGGCTCCAAAGGCTTTGTGGAAGATTGAGAAGAGAACTGGACAGAGATTGTCAGACTATCGTTGAGTTTGGACGTCTAGTATAATACGGAAAATTGTCGAGCTATCGCAGAGCTGGCACGTTGAGCGATTCGAGAAATCAGCCTGTCCGTCAAGGTTTGAAAAGTGTCTTAATTTTTTATTGTTTTTAAACAGTGAAAACTTAACAAATTGTGTAAGTTACATAGATTCAAAAAGGGTTTAATTTATTTATTTATTTTCCAGAGGTAGAAATTTTTTTTTTATTTAGATTTAGATTTACAAGAGCTTTAAAATCCCCGTTTTCCCGGATAATTTTCTGAAACACAAGGATTTCGTCTTTCTTTGTCTAATTCTTCAGGCAAAAAAGAATTTAGCTGTTTTTCTTTAATTTTTCTTATAGATTGTTAGGAGAACTAGGTAACCCAGACTTTCTAAGTCTGGCTATTATTTTTCAGCCGGGTTTTATTTTTATGGGGAAACTTTGTAGAACAAAGGTGATAGGACAATATTTCTCGATTTTCTTTTATGTTAAGGAAAGTGTGTGAAGTTTGTGAAATGTTTGAGTTTTGTGTGTTTTTTTTTTTTTTTTAAATATATTTATTGTTACACTTTATTTTCAAAATTAACGTAACTGAAAGCCTACAAAAATGAACTAGATTTTAATAAGCTAGATAATACTTTTAGCAAGTTTGACTGAGTTGTTACACAAACAATTAAATTTACAGCTCTGCCTATTTTTTTTATACCTTGTCTTCATCAACTATCTCTATGACAGTATAATTCTGATCTGAGTGAAATTTATAATTGTCACTGAAATTACATTAAACTTAATTTTTCTTTTTTTAATTTTATTACATAAAATTTCTTAAAACTACTCTTCACAACACTAATTCACATGCCAAAATCTGTGTGTTCAATGGAGTTTGAGTCGGAAGGGAGATCTAGACCAGATCTTCGCTAACGGTCCTTCGCTACAGATTCACGGCATACTATATCTGGACTAAGTCTAGATAAACACATATCAAACATTTAGGATACATTCTGGAAATGGTTCTTGGTATTTTTGGACCTGTAGTTTATTTAGCATCGACTACTTAAACGATGAGGTCTAATTATATGGAGGCAACCTAATTTCTAGAACACACTTAATCTACAACCAAAAATGATAGATTACCTTTTTTTTTGATTTGATTGGTTGTAAGAAAGTTGATTTGAGACTAGTATGTGCCTAAGGAAAAGTAAATGAGAGATTTGGACACTTAGACTTATTTCCAGTATGGAGGGATGGTTTGGTTGTCTAGATTTTTTTAGTGCTGCTAGCTGGTTCTGATGGGGAAGTCTTGTCTTCTGACTTCCTAAAGGGTTTGGTAATATGGAGTGCTGGTGTGACCAAACAAGTTCGGTTAGGGTAAAAACTTCTATATCTAGTTATAACTATATATATCTTTGGTATATGAAGCGCTTAGATCTTATTTTATGTCTAAAATCAGAGGAGCACAAGATGGTTTTGGCGTTCGCCGGTTCTTGTTTCGACGTGTTGACTTCGTATTATGTTAAATATCCTTAATTTAAAAAATATTTATATATGTCAAATATAACAATTCTTTCCCTAAACTATACAGGTACCTTTGATTATTTTTTTTAACGCGTCGCGAGTGTTATAATTCACTTTTATGGACTTTGTAAGTGACAGTGACAAAAGGCATAAAATAGTGTGAGAGCTACAGTGTCATTCAGGATCTCGAGAGTTGTCTATTCCTGACAGTATCCGAGGTCCCTGCTGAAGGGGGACTGCAGTTCTTTAGAGGGAGGTAACAATCACATCGAGTCTCAGTAAGTGGATACTACTTAGTCATGCAAGAATAAATTTAAGTTTATTTATTAAGTTTAATTTTGATGTTTTTAATTTCAGAATAAGTTTTATGTTTTTTTTTTGTGTATGTGTTCCTTCCTTTTTTTTCCTATAGTTTATAGCAAGTTATTTTGACGAGAAACTATAAATAACCTTAACGCACGCAAGCATCGAAATAACTTTATATAAAAATAACTTTTATAAAACCCAAGAGCTGATTTATGCAATTACATTACACCGCAGTGGCAGTGGCGGTGGCAGTGGTGGTGGCGGTGGCAGTGGTGGTGGCGGTGGCAGTAGTGTTGGTGGCGGTGACAGTGGTGGTGGCGGTGGCGGTGGTCGAGACACATTGTTTAGTAAGTTTCTTATAAACGGTTGAAGACTCCAAAAATATACCAGTACCAGTCAAATTGTTATTATACAGAGTGCAGGTACGACGCACGACGCATGAAGCTCGACGCACGACGCACGAGTAATAAGACAATGGGCTGCATGCAAAAAAAAAAGTTTTGCGTGCTGTAGTTTATTTTAATAATTGATTCTAAATAAATAAAATAAATAAATGGGTACGAAATGCGACGCCTGTGGTGATGTGTTATATGATATTTTGTACATGGAGTGTTCTGAGAAAACATGTAAGAAGATTTATCATCTGAAAAGTCTTACCTTAACCAAGGTAAATTTTGAGGCTTTTAACCACGAGTACAAAAGTCAATGGAAGTGTCCAGAATGCAAATGCACAATACCGAAGACGGATAACTCTGATACACCAGTCCGAGGTACAAGTAACTTAGTTATGAATAAAACTTTTACACCAAGTACTAATCACATAAACACTGAACGCGGAAATCGTATCCAAGAAGTATCTATGATGGATAGCGAACACAAATTAAGCGAGGTATTACGCTAGTTCTGCTCGGAAATGAGATATCGACAGGAGCAACAATCAAAAGAATATGCACTGAAAGAAGCAAAGAATATACACACAATAAAAATAGGTTCATTGCCCCAGAAACGGAATTACAAGATCTAAGAAAAATAATGAAGGAAATCGAAAAAAAGGCTAATAAAGTGGATATGCTAGAAAGACAAATTCAAGTGGGGCCACGAAATCGATGGGCATAGTGGCGACTGAGATAAATATACAATCTAACAATACCAATGTAGAAACACCTGTTATCAAGGTTAATAAGGACCACAAAGGAATAAATAAGGACGAAAATTGGACGATTGTAGGAAAGAAAAAAAGTAGATATCCGAATACGGAAATAAAAAGAGGGGGAAATACTGATAAAATAGAAATTCAGGGAACTGAAAAAAAGAAATATCTACATGTATGGCGTCTTCAGAAGGATACACCAATAGAAAAGTTAGAAAAACATGTAAAAAACATATGTGGGATGGAAACGCCAGTTAAAATAGATATTATTTAACATAAAACAGAAAGAGATTATGCATCTTTTATAATAGGGGTCCCAGAAAGCAAGTATGATTGTCTGTGTCAACCTGAAAATTGGACCGTAAATATAGAGTATTGTGAATTGGTGTGGTTTCGGAGGACCCACAACCATTCAAAAAAAGTGGGTTAAACACCCTAAATATATAGAAATATTTTACCAGAACGCTAGGGGGCTCCGTACGAAATTACAGGAATTTTATTTGAGTGTGAGTAGTTCAAATGCAGACTTGTTCGCAATCACAGACGCTGGGTGCAATAAATCGATTCAAGACGCAGAAATGATTCCTCCAGGGTACACAATAATACGATGTGATCGAGTGGACGGCCGTAAGCAGGGCGGAGTATGTTTCGTGGCCACACCACGCTTCAAGCTACGACGAGTTTCTACGCCGAGTGACGTAACAATTGACAGCTGTGCGTTCGAACTGGTTGCGGCAAAGGTTTACCTACGAAATAGATTTTTATTTTTGTTGTGCGTAGTTTACATCCCACCCAACAGTGATGATAATGAAAAAAGTACGCCAGGAGAGTGGAACTTTAATAAAGCTGATTTTGTATCGTTATATTCACGGATAGGAGATGTTGATTGGACTCAGATGTATAATTTAGATTTGGAAACTAGTTTGAATTACTTCTATGATATTTTGTATTCAATAATTGATGAATGTGTGCCACGAAAAAAGCAAACTCATGCGACTACGAAGTACGTCTATCCTGACTGGTACACATCTATCCTGACTGGTACACGTCTATCCTGACTGGTACACGTCTATCCTGACTGGTTTACGTCTATTCTGACTGGTACACGTCTATCCTTACTGGTACACGGCGAAAATTGACCGAGAAATAAAATTAAAAGCTTCATTGCATAAAAAATATAAGGCCACTAAGTCCTCGGTCGATTATAAAGAGTTTGCACAGTGTAGGTCTAAAGTAAAAGAAATGATAAGGATTGCATTCAGGCAGCATCAAGACAGTGCCCAAAGGCAATTGTTAAAAGATCCAAAGTCTTTTTGGAAGTTTACCAAATCAAAAAGAGGTGGTAAAAGTCCAAAAAGGATTATAAAAAACGGTGAAGTGCTAAGTAGTGAGCAATCTGTCAAAGAGTTAGCAATGTACTTTAGCTCAGTGTACAGTCAAAAGCGGCCCGAGCTTAATGTCCATACAGCAATTGCGGAAGCGGGTAGGGGGAATGGAGCAGCTAGGGTTCTTATCGACATATTGGGTAGGGATGATGTGCTTCGCGCCCTCCAACGACTGAAGCCGACAAAATCAGCAGGACCAGATGGCATTCCAGCCTACCTGTTTAAAGATTGCCGGTCAGTGCTGGTGGAGCCACTGCTGTACATCTACAACAACTGTCTAAGACATTCTGTATTTCCAGAGAGATGGAAATTATCTCGAGTGGTTCCGATACCGAAAAATAAGTTGGGAACAAACGTTGATGACTATAGGCCTGTTGCAGTATTGTCAACGGCGGCCAAAGTGTTAGAGTCAGCCGCACATAAGAGTATTTTTAATCAAATCAGTTCGCAACTTACGGAAATGCAGCATGGTTTTAGACCAGGTAGAAGCACCACCAGTAACTTACTCAGTTATATGGCGGATATAGTGCCAACAGTAGACAGTGGGGGGCAAATGGATGCCGCCTACTTCGATGTAAAAAAAGCATTTGACGCAGTGGACAATGACATCTTACTTAGAAAATTGGCAAGTTTTGGCTTTACACCACACTTGTTACACTTTTTTGCCAGTTATATGACAGACAGAAGCCAATATGTGGAATACGAGGGATACAAGTCAGAGCCGTATTCTACTTGGTCGGGCGTGAGCCAGGGCAGCAACCTTGGGCCTTTGGAGTTTCTTATAATGATAAACGACCTACCAAAGGAAGTTTAAAGCGCAAAATGCTTACTATTCGCGGACGACCTAAAGCTGTACATTGACATAAAAAGTGAAAATGACTGAGCGATTACAAAGAGACATCGATAGAGTACAAAGTTGGTGTCAAAAAAATTGTTTACAATTAAATATTGCACAATGCTTGACAATTACGTTTACTCGCAAACATAACCCGATCATGGTTCACTATAATATTGATGGACTGCCAATAGTCAAGGTTATTGAAGTAAAAGATTTAGGGGTCTTCTTTAACAGTGGCCTTACGTTTAGGGATCATATTATAAATGTGTGTAAAAAGTCTTACAGAAATTAAGGTTTGATACTCCGTATGACACATGACTTCACGAACATTACAGCAATTGTTACCTTATTTAATGCTCTAGTAAGAAGTCAGTTGGAATGCAACGGAATTATTTGGGCTCCACATGAAACGAAATATAAACTTATGTTAGAAAAGGTGCAAAACAAATTTGTGAGATATTTATATAAGAGGAAGTATGGAGTGTATCCTATGTATCTACTGATGTATCCAACTCTTTTTGTTCTGGGCATGGTAGGGTATAATGAGCTAAAGGTAAGAAGGGAACTCACACTTGTGTCTTACATTTTTAAACTAATAAGAGGTTAAATCCACAACGCTGAAATAATGAGACACATAGGGTTTTTCGTTCCGGATAGGTACGTGTGGAGACGGCGACTGCCCGACCTACTCGTAGTACCAAAGGCACGAACTAATTTAATGATAGAGGCACCTCTGATACGTGCTCTCGGAACTCTTAACCAAATAGCTAGAGAAATCGATTTGTTTCTTTGTGCTCTGAGTGATTTCACAAAAACTTCGTTATTGGTTATATGTTACAAAAATGTCTAAAAAATTAAATATAGGTATTAATGTAAAAATTCAATGTAGCTGCACTATCGCATTAGGCAAATCCTGTAATGATAGTTGTTAAATGTAAATAAATAAATAAATAAATAAATAAATAAATAAATAAAAATAAATAATTGGTCTTTACAGTCGGGATCGAAAAAAGATCCTTTTTACGGCAAGTTCGCTCAATTTTTCTTGGAACTCAAATAGAAACGTTATGTAGAAGCAAGGGGGGGGGGGGGCATCGATATAGTTGTTGAGAATTTTGTAGAGATAAATTATATCAAAATAATCACGATAATCTCTTATAAGAGGTATATTATGTCGCATAGTGGTAGTGGGGTAATCAATATAAGAATGCCCCATCCTAAATTCGAGTCATTTTATAAACTTTTTTGTACTCTCTCTATTCTGTTACTATGCGTTGCATATAAAGGCTGCCAAACAACGCAAGCAAATACTAAATGACTTCTTACAAAGCTATTGTATAAAATTTTATATGTAAACGGATTTTTAAAAGGTTTGATAACTCGTAATATAAAGCCTAGCTGTTTGTAAGCCTTGTTTTACATTTTGTCAATATGGGGTACAAAGGTAAGTCTTGAGTCAAGAGTAACGCCTAAATAACGCACTTAAACAACTTTGACGAGCACTTTACTACACAGTATGTATTTAAAAATAATGGGATCCCTCTTTCTTGTATAGGTGATTGTATAATGGGATCCCTCTTTCTTGTATAGGTGATTGTATAATGGGATCCCTCTTTCTTGTATAGGTGATTGTATAATGGGATCCCTCTTTCTTGTATAGGTGATTGTATGACACTTATCTAAATTTAGAAATAAGTTGTTGTCATTACAGTACCTTTTAAAGTTACTGAGATCATTTTGTAACAAGTCACAATCTTGATTGTTTTGAATAATTCGATATATTTTAGTATCATCTGCATATAGTTAAGTTTTAGTGTTAGAAAGGTTTTTATTTATGTCGTTGACATACTCGATAAATAAAAGGGGGACCAAGATGCGATCCTTGTGGAATGCCTGAACTAATGGGTTTATATTGCGATGTGTACTCTGCTAGGGTAACAGCTTGGCTTCTATTAGGACTATAAAAAATATAGGACTTGATCCAGCAAAAGAGATCACCGTGAATTCCAAGGCGACACAACTTCTAAAGCAACGTATTTGCAAAGTTTATATACATTACATCTACTAGAAGAAATTCAGTAAAAGAAAGGAAATTCGTTTCTAAGCTACGGCCTTCTCAACTCATAGGTATTTGTATAGGTTTTATAAATCAATTAAAAGATGTTCAGTTTCATCTACGCAAATTTCATTCAAACAGTTCTTACGTTATCAACGAAATTGTTGGTGAAATTGTTAGTGACGAATTGCTAAACTTATGTGACAACGAGTATTCAAACACGTTAGGTTTACTTTAGTCGTCCGAAGAAGACAATTTATTATATACAGTCAACTTTGATGAAAACAAATACATTACAAAACGTACCTACTATATTATCACTCGTGTCTCGAATATTTGATCCGTTAGGTCTAATAAATCCATATATACGTCATTCTAAGATAATCTTACAAAAATTATGGTCCCTAAAAATAGCCTGGATTAATCTATTCCTTCAGACATTTGTAACGGTTCAGTTTGGGATTCGAACCCAAGCCTCGGCTAGCTATCACTTAGTCAGCATGACTCAACCCCTTGGCCTCGATTTGAATATAGGAATGAGATAATAGTGGGTTCGATTCTCGCCTATATTCAAGTTGCTAGTATTTTGGAACAGAGACTTTATAAAAATATTCTTAAGGTACAATAATATTTATTAAATGTTTTCCTAATAACAAATTTATCAAAAATATAATTCTATTAAAAGACCTAGATTAACTTAACACTTTACAATGGTTTATTACCTTTTTTTCTATTCACTACCTAATGGCACTGTATAGCTAAAGGCACTTTATATTGGAGATTTAGGTCAGCCTAGGATTGACTGATATCACGTCGTGACGAATCGGAGAATTGTCACCTAGGCAAAGTGGATGTCCGAGCCCATGGTCCTTGCTACCATAGCCAGCTGATCAGGGTTGCGCCTGGAACTGGGGGTCGCTGTCCTTCACCACCAGCTGGTATTGCTTAGGTATGAAGTATACCCCATACCTCTAAGGCCAGCTGATGCTGCTTCGAATGATGTTGACCTCATATTTTTCATTTGGGCATTTCCCTTTCTTCTGTTTTATTTTTCCAGCTCGAAGATTACAAAAATACTGCGCTATCGCTGAGTTTGCGATGATTTTTATAGGAGGGCTCGCTTCTATGTGTGTGTCAGTCACTACTTCCGCTATGTGACGCGTATTTTTCAAAAGTCAAAATGGTTTATTCAAATAAGGATTTTACAATCACTTTTGAATCGTCAAAGTTATAAAATATTATTTTTTAAACCCTCCCACCTTCCCGCTGGTTCACAATGTTGTTGATTTCTACCGAGAAGAATCCGGCAAGAAACTCGATAGTTACTCTTTTAAAAACACTATCAATAATACAAATAAACTAAAATACAATTAATGTTTTAAATAAAAAATTTTTAGTCGTACAATTTTATGTTATTTCCATTTTAATTTGGTTTACCTATGCATCCTGTAATTGAGCATCATCAGTCCCAAGGATTTTTATCATTTACATAGTCTGAAATATTGTAGTATGCCTTTTTACAAAGTACCTGCTTGATAAAAGATTTAAATTTACTTATTGATAGATTTTGAATTTTATTGGGAACTTTGTTGTAAAAGTGTATACATTGCCCCATAAAAGAGTTACTTATTTTGTGTAGACGTGTATCATGCACCAACAGCTTATTTTCACTTCTAGTATTTACTTTGTGAACGTCACTTTTCTTGCTGAAACTATTGATATTTTTATGTACATATAAAAGATTTTCATATATGTACTGCGACACTAAAGTTAAAATTTTTACTTCCCTAAACCTATCCCTCAGAGATATCCTAGATCCTAATTTATAAATAGCACGAATTGCCCTTTTTTGTAACAAAAATATTGTATTTACATCAGCAGCGCTACCCCACAATAGGATACCATATGTCATTAAACTATGGAAATAGCTAAAATATACTATTTTTGCAGTGTCGACATCGGTCAATTGTCTTATTTTCTTGATCGCATACACAGCAGAGCTAAGTTTTTTGGCTAGGTTATGAATATGAGGACCCCATTGAAGTTTGGAGTCCAGCGTTATGCCAAGATAGACTGTTGAATTAACAAGTTCTAATTGCTCGCCATTAATATTAATACATGTCTGTCTCTGACTAACGGGTACATTACATTACGGGTTGGTAATGTAAATTTAACACATTTTGTTTTTTTTTCATTAAGTAACAAATTATTAGCGGTTAACCAATTTACAATTTTAGAAAGGGCATTATTTAATTCATTATAATATGTCTGTTGTCTCTTAACTTTAAAAAGCAAAGAGGTGTCATCAGCAAATAAGACAATGTCATGGTTTTTTACATTATATGGGAGATCGTTAATGTAAATAAGAAATAGAAAAGGACCTAAAATTGAGCCCTGAGGGACTCCCATAGTGACTGCTGATCCCGGAGATCTTTCACCGTTGACATCTATTTTCTGTACTCTCCTACTCATATAGGATGTCAAAAGGTCGAGAGCTTTGCCTCTAATACCATAGTGATGTAGCTTCCTGATGAGATTTTTATGTTGAACACAGTCAAATGCATTAGATAAATCACAAAACACTCCAAGGGCGTCATGCGAATCCTCCCAGGCGTTATATATATTTTTTAATAGTGCCACTCCTGCATCGGTTGTGGAACGGCCTTTCATAAAGCCAAACTGTTTACTACTAAGTAGCTCATTATTACAGAAATGGCTTAACATTTGACAAAGTATGATTTTTTTCAAAAACTTTACTGAGTATAGGTAGTATTGAAATAGGCCGAAAATTATTAGGATCTGTTGAACTACCTGATTTAAAAAGAGGTATAACCTTGCTAAGTTTCATCTCATCAGAAAACACACCACTATCAACACAACTATTAAAAATAATGGCTAAGGGTTGTGCTATAACATGAATAATTGAATTTATAGTTTTTAGAGAAAGTCTCCAAAGGTCTGTGGTGTTTTTAATTTCTAATGTTTTAAATGTATTAATGATATCCGTAGGACTAATGTTTTTAAATACAAAGGGAACGTTACATTCAGAAACACTAGTTTTTAATAATTTTTCTGCTAAGATTGGACTTGAGTTTAGATGTTCAATTGTTTTGAATGGAATATTCGTAAAAAACTGTTTAAAGGCAACTGCAACCTTAGAATTTGTTTTAAAACTAGCATCATCTACAATCAACTCAAAGTCCTGACAAGAATTCCTAGCTTTACCAGTTTCATTATTTATTATGTTCCACGTAGTTTTTATTTTATTTGTTGAATTTTTTACTTTATGTCTGAGGTGAATTGCTTTTGCAACAAGACAGACCTTTTTGAAGGTTTTTGAGTATTTTTTTAAATATTCCCTAAATATTTGGCTATTATTATATGTTTTTTCTTTATATAATTCATACAGTTTACGCCTAATTTTATGAATACCTGGGGTTGCCCATTCACTAAAACTAAAGCGACTGGAAATAAGTTTCTTTTTTGCAGTAAATATTTTATTATACTCTGTAGTAATAGTGTCAAGAACAGTATTGTACATATCATTTGGATCGCCATTATAAAGGAAATCTGAAAGTTTATGCATTAAGTTAGATTTAAATGATTCAACCCGTTTAGTTGTTATTGGTATAAATTTAATTTCCTTTTTAGTAAAACTATTCTTTCTTTCTAAAACCACTAACTGTCCACAATGATCTGACTCTAGATTGCTTATAATTGATTTTTGAATTGGTTTTATGTCAGTAAATATATTGTCGATGCAAGTGGCACTGGATACAGCAATTCTAGTTGGTTCACAAAACAAATTATTTAAATTAAAAGACTGAAATAAGGCAAGCAATCTGGTGCTTAATGAGCTACTTTCCAAAATGTTTATATTGAAGTCTCCACAAACAATGATTTGTTTATTGGAATTGCTGATTTTATTCAGCACTTCTTCCATAATTAATTCAAAATTATCATAAATTGCACAAGGCGGCTTGTATACACTCACAAAAATGAGATGCTCAACTTCTATACAGGACAGCTCGGCAGTTCGCTCAACTGAGAGGCTCACAATGTCTTTACGTTCCTTAAACTTTAGCTGTTTATTAACTAAAATTAAAGAGCCACCGTGGATAGCATTTACTCGGCTGAACGAACTTCCCACCTGGTGATTAGTGAAATTGAACATAAACTGATGGCTGCGTAGCCAGTGTTCAGTGATACATAAAATGTCAATCTTTTGGCAGTTTATGAACAATTCAATTTCTAGTTCTTTCTGAGACATTCCTTGTATATTCTGATGCACCAGGTTTAATGGAATATTATTTTTAGTATGACAAAGTTTATTTTTTTGTTTCTGTTTACATAAAACTAGAGTAGTTGGAATTATATAATATGCCAAAGTGGTCCTTTGTTATCTGAAAATTTAATTTAAATTATTACATGTCAAATTATTACATGTCAAATTATTATACTGCTCAATAGAAGCAGGTTGTTTAGCCAAATACTTGGCTGAAATGTCAATTACACTACTATAATTACACTGCTCAATAAAAGCAGATTGTTTAGCCAAATTATTGGCTGTGGTATTAATATAAAATGATAGCGACAAGGCTAACACTCTGGTACAATGGTGTGTGAGATAATATTTATGTCTTGTCCTCATATAATTATGTCTAAAAATACTGTTAGTATCTATCACATGAAAGTTATTGTTATTGCTAGACATAGTATGCAAAGCTAAATTTAACTCACATCTAAGGTTGTTTTCCTTCTGTGGCAAACCCTTACAATAGGGAAATGTAAACATTACAATTTTTTTTACTTTAAGTGCGCTTATACTATTATAATATTGTCTTAATTCACTTTTATTTACATTACCCCTGTTACCGATAAATATTACTAATGTAGAGGATGGAGTGATTTTGTCAGACTTTATTAAACTTCTTATTATATTAACATAATTGGCATTTGACATACAATTATTTAAAACCGGTTTGGTTGACTAATCAATGGCCGCTTGCAATTTTGAGTTCGCCGATTGGCCGAGTTGTTCTTCAAAATTTCTGGGAATTTCAAAATTTCACTTGTGGAGAATTTGATTGGCCCACTAGTCGTAAGTTTCATTCACTCGCTGCTCTTGTTCTAGAAGTTTCCCGTAAATTCAATTGTGATGTAACTTCCGGTCGTAAACTTCGTCTATATTCATGTACGATGGCGAGCAGTGCCGTTGAATGTAATAACATTACACATTGAAAAAATGTCATAAGTTTATGACGTCATTATGTTATATAAACCATATCCGTATTCCTAGATATATCTTATGTGATTCTCCAATACTACTTGAACTGCATATCTTTAGCGATGCATCAACACAAGCTTATTCTGCGTGCGTATATATAAAATGTGTCACCAATAGTATATATAAAATGTGTCACCAATAGTAATGTCTCAGTTAACTTAGTGGTAGCAAAAAGCAGAGTGGAAAAGCCTTTGACTGTTGCATGCACCGCCACTGTTGCGGACGGCTAGGCGCGGCGCTATACATACATACTTGTATAGATAGATAGCTGCTTATCGCTGATGAGTTGTAAATAAGATATTAAAGTTTACCCTTTGTTCCCGCGTAGATACGTAGGTAGATATAGATAAGGTCTATATATCGAATAGTTTTAAGAATTAATGTTTATTTGTTGTGAATTAAAAAAGTTAATAGACCGACTTTCCTAACGATAGTTAGGTATTAGGTAGGTGAACAAATGTGAGAATAGCTAGGTACATTTGTATGTCATATTGTTTGCCTTTATGTACGTGAGACTTATAATGTGGGTTTTCCTAGACCAAAGGAGAAATGTATAAATGTTTATGCCGCGGCTTCACCCGCATAGATTAGCGCAGGGTAATTTGTGATTATACTTTATTTTGTTAAGTAATAACTAAACTAAATTAGAGTTACGTAAATGTAATAGGTAGATACAAGCACTGCACCGTAGGTTTGCTTAATTGTTTTATAGTAGATTTATTCATATACCTATGTGAGAAAAGTAGGTATGTCTTAGCAGGTACAAACGTGCCAGTAGGTAAGTAGGGAACACATGTACACTGGCAAAAATTGTAAGACAGAGATAGGTATAGGAATATGACAGGGATGCCAATACAATCACGACGAAAAAAAAAAAAAAACGAAACGTGATTGGTCGCGGAAAATAAAATCGATTGTGATTGGGGTATACAAGCGAGCGCAAAACCCGCTGAAAGCATTCTTGTCAACTCGGGGATCAAGATAGCCTCCTGAACAGGCGCAAAAGAAAAGAAGGAAACTGGAAGAAAGAAGAAGTTGTATTTTTAAGTGCAGTGTAAAATAGTCGTAAATAGTATTGTAAGAAGATTGTGAAAATTAGGGGCCACAATAATGATGGTTGAAGTGTTATATGACCGGGCGTTTTATTGTTTCTTTCTCAAACATCGCACTGGCCCTTCTCGGGGCTCTTTCAATTAAACGTCGGCCCTTTTGGGGGCCAGTTAGTGCGCGCC
Source organism: Apoda limacodes (assembly GCA_946406115.1). Classification (NCBI taxonomy): domain Eukaryota; kingdom Metazoa; phylum Arthropoda; class Insecta; order Lepidoptera; family Limacodidae; genus Apoda; species Apoda limacodes. Next base: position 355,481 of record OX291540.1, on the reverse strand, counting down.
TATACTGTCCACTGCTCGGTCTGTAACAGCCACAATTATTACTTTCCACACTACGTAACAAATTTTGGTTTCTTAGTGGTCTAAATCTTGCCAGAAAAATTGTTCAAAATTGTGTCAAATGCCGTCGCTTTTCAGGAAAAGGCATCCGACTAATCATGGGAAATCTTCCTGCTTCTCGTCTACAAGCAGATTTTGTGTTTGCCAATACTGCAGTCGACTATGCCGGTCCGACGAACTACAGTGAAAGAGAAGAGCAACATTTTTTTATGAAAATCGGTGGAATCCCATCCGGACCTGCTCCTTTATTTATATCAACCTTTTCTAAATATTTCTATATAATTTCTTTGCTTATTTCAATTGAACTCAGGTCTATAGGTGTGTCAACTAAAGAACTAAGTTCATTGGTTTCAATATTTTCTCCACTAGATGGAGGCGGTTTGTTCGGTAAAAATTATGCGGTCGGTGCTTACTTACTCTGTGCGCGTCAGTCAGTCACTCATATTATAATCGGTTGAAAGGTCGCGGCTGAAAGCGTTGTTATTTTGTGAGCTAAGTGGATTGTATATTTTATATTTCTTTAACTGATTATAGACAGTGACCTTTTACTCATACATAACCCAACACCCCACTCACTACAATACAAAATTACACAAAGTGAATAAAAAACATCTGACTCCAAAAATGGGTAAGTTCAGGTAATTTTCCTTAGGGCATACGTACGAGTACGACAAAGTTTTAATAAAGAACAAGTTGGTAGCTAAGAGCCTGGCTCGGGCACAAATCATTTTGTGTCGTATTAAACATTATTTGAGATTTACGGTTAGTTTGTTTTCGTCGGATTTACAGTAAATAAATTCATAAATCGTGACTTCGGGGTCACGTCGTTTAGGCAGGTAAGGTCTCGTTATCTAATCGTTCGTCGGACATAATAATATTAGCTTATGACTAACCCTCCTCTTTTGTTGTTGTTGTAAAATAAATCGGAATAAAAAAAGACTTCGATATTCTACTGTGTGTTATATTTGTTGTTACGGATTGTAAGATATCGTATTTATTTTGTAATTGTGTAGTCAGGGTTTTGTACATTGTAGTTGGGTTTTTTGGGGTTTATATATTAACTTGGTTGCTGTAACCATATGTATATATAACAAACAAAATCGTTTGTTTGTGTTTTCTTTTAGTTTTGGATTGTTTTTTTTTTGTGTGGGAATTTAATTATATAACATGACGTCATCAATTAAGGAGCACAAGGCTGTTTTAACTGAACTGACACGATGGTTTTCAGGTGTTTTAGAGATCGTTAAGCGGAAAGATCGAATGTTTGCATTAAAGCAAAGGGCTACACAGTTTCCTACAAGAGTCAGTGAGCTGGATCAAGCATACAAGGGCATTATGTTGTTAACAAATGAAGAAACTATCCTTAAAGCGGCAAATTCTGACTATGACTTTTGTAAGTCAGTAGTGGACGAGGTTAACGAGGCTGTATCGACATTAGGAAGGTTTCGGAACAAAAATGCAACGAAAGGTTGCCAACTTTGGATATTTCTCATTTTAGCGGATCATTGGATGATAATAATTTTTTCACACTTTTTGATAGCAATGTGCACCGACGGACTGACTTATCTGACTCACAAAAATTAAGTTACATTTCAACGTCTATCAGGGATAGGGTTGCCAGATCCAGGCTAATCATTTCCTGGACATTTCTAGGGCCTGGAAAGGAATCAGAGATGTGGTCTCCGGTCCGAGACTAAACTAAGCAGGAATTACCTAGAACTGTAGGTTGATGAAAAAAAAACTTTTTTTTAAAAATCTTTTTAATAACTTTCTTTAACTGTTAAAAAAAATGTAGTTCAACTTTTGCAAGTAACTTTTCAAGGCTTAATTAAATATTAAACTTTGAACATTAACATCACAAATTATTAGAAACAAAAAAGAATTTAAAATAGAAACTGAATGACAAAAACCGATGTATTTTACAATACCTACACCCTCACTAAATTATTTTATCTATCTACGACTAAGTGCTTATCTATCAATCTACAAACTAGTATTTAAAATATAAAATGCACAACAGCATTTTGATCCCCTATTTAAATTTAAATTCAATGACAAAAGCTTCAAGTGCAGAGGTAATCATTCTCTAATCATCGTAATATAATGCTTCAACGATTTCAACGATAATAAGTACAGAGTGTTAGCGATCTTTAATTAGGAGGAACAGCAACTTACTGTCAATGCGCGGCGACCTTCATACTGAAGTATACTGTGTTATATATTCTAAAAACTGCTGTAAACTCATTTTATTTTGCAATCCAGTCTTTAAAATTATTTTCGACCAACACATATCCGATACTATTCTTGTTGCAAACTGTGTTGTTAAAGTAAAAGAGAATTACCGAATAAATATCTCTGTAGTAAACACCAACGACGAACCTGTAAAAATAAAATCAAATCTAAACCTTAAACTATGTCCTTTGAACTTTGTGACGAACTTACCTGAAGACATAACCACCGACGACAAAGCTGCCTTAGACGTTCTAATGTAGTCCTGAAACTACTAAGAACCTCCCACCTAAACTCCGAAGAAAAACACCAACTCTATGAAACATGTTCTAAATTCTCTGACGTGTTCCACCTTCCTTCACACCTGTAATTCAACACGCAATCAAGTATACGCAAGGGTATGCCAAATCGTACTATCCAATTTTCGTATAAGTTTTTGGCTTCTGTGCAGGCCATGATGTCCTTCATTGGAATCGCTTCTAGCCACCCAGTTGCTCTATCAACTATTGTGAGTAGGTCTCATCTTTAGAAGTGGGTAGTGGGCCTACTATGTCAGTATGTATGTGTTCCCGTCGATTACATGGCGAAACTTTCCTAGCAGGGATTTATTATGCCTGTATATTTTACTTTTTTGGCACGGAATACAGGTTTTAGTCCATTTCCCTATGTCTGTATTCATGCGTGGCCAAAGTATCTATTACTGACTAGCTTGCGTGTAGCTTTTATACTCTGACGACTTATATTGTGTATAATTTAGAATGCTTTATTTTTAAATTTCTGTGGTAGGTATGGTCTGCCAACTGAAGTTGATGTTTCGCACATTAATAGTATATCGGTACCTGGTATTACAAGTTTTTTTTTAATTTTACCACTTTATTTTGTGAAGTAACTCGTTTAGCTCCTTGTCGTCTTTCTGTGTCTTAGCGAGCTTTTCATAGTCTATTGTCGCAGGACATGTTATTGTTTCTATCCTGCTCAAGCAATCAGCTGGTAAATTTAATTTTGCCTTAACTTACTGTATGTCAGTCGTAAATTCGCCTACATATAGTATTGGCCTGGCCTATTCCCTTTTGGATGGCCTAGATATTCCCATTTCTTGCATTATTTTCCGGTGGCAGTGGTCTGGGTTTCGCACAAACGGGTGCTCCGTTGGTTACTATGTGATGTACTACCGAATGACGCGACGGTTCCTTAAAGCACACAGGCTTTGTTATATCAGGGAAACGACTAAGTGAATCATATTAGGGATAGTCCGCGGATACCGTGCTTATTGAAGAACCATTCCATTGTATAACATTGGCTGCTACCTGTCACCTAGTTTCTTGGTCTATGAGCGCGCGATTTGCTAAGTCGACAAATAAATTGTAATGTGTTATAAAATCCGCGCCTATGATCGGTTGACTAACGTCAGCAATAACGAACGTCAAGCAAAACGCGCGTCGTAAGTTTATATTTCGTATTAAAGTTTTTGTACCGTATGTACGAGTTTCGGTACCGTTCGCTGCGTAAAGTTATCCGTGTTTGTATGGCCTACTTTTTTTACTCACCAATTTGTCTGCTGGGATTACCAATATATTGGCTCCGGTGTCGATCAAAAATCTTAGTCCATTGTCCCTATCCTGTATAATGAGGTGGTTGTTGCGTATCGTAGTACAGTTGCCCGCCGTCGACTGCACCTGTCCTACTTTTCCTCTAGCTCTTGCTTTGGTTCCGCTTTAAAGCTGCATGGCTGCTCGCACTTGTACGATTTCTTGCCGTATCTTCTGTTACAGAAACATATGCCGTTCTTGGATCTTGACGCTGATCTTCCTCTATTTCTTGAGCGAGAATCAGGTTCATTTCCGCGTTTTTTATGGAATATTGCTCTTTTTCTTTGCTCAATTTCAGTGATTCTTAAGTTCAGTTTGACAGCTTCGGCCAGAATTAAGGGTAAGTTTAACGCTTGCGTGCTAACGCTACTTGGGTCTTGTGAAATTTTAGCTATTTGCATGAGTTTCGGACATTCCCATAGTTCATCCATTATTCCTGCCGTTTTGTCAGGATTCCTAGTTTCTGTCCAGCACTCTGGTATCCTAGATGTGATTTTGCTGCTAGGTTGTCTAACCGAAGGTTGTATTGCCATTTTGTCTGTATGCTGAGAACTATCAAATGCTGCAGGCTGCAGTATACTTCTGTTCAGGTACCGATGTAATGATTCTTTTTGTAGGTCTTCCTGTGATTTTTCAGAAGTTTCGGCGTTGCAACTTCGCTCCTTGTTTCCTGTTGGGATTGTGAAGGTTGCGCCTTGTTCCTTGTCGGGGTCACCAATGTAACGACACTTGTTGTATTCTTGTAGCAGGTTTGTACGAAAAATATACTCAACTGTCCAGATACTATTTTAATATATTTTGTATAAATAATTACAATAATATATGTATCTTATAATTTTACAGGAGTATAGTTACAGAATACTGGAGTCTGGTTGTATTACTAAATAATAATTAAACTGTTGCTTAAATACATAGATATTACAACGTGTACAAAGTGGTTATATTTGTTTATGTAGCAAATTACAATGCTGTTATGCCTTGTGAATTTGCTTGTTATTTTATTTCTTTATTTAATATAGGTGACAATTAACACTAACAAATACTTACAAAATGATGCCCCTACCATTCCACTCGCCATCGGCAGGGAATTCATTCTCACACTTTAGAACCGAAATGGTCGTGTACACGCTTGGATTGTGGAATGAGCTCCCTGCTAAGGTTTTTTCTAAGGACTACAGTATGGGGTTCTTCAAGAAAGAAGTTATTGGATTTTTAAAGGGTAAGCAACGCGCGAGTGATACCCTTGGGCTACAAGCGTCCATAGGCCACGGTGACCGCTGACCATCAGGGGAACCGTGTGCTTGTTTGCCACCTTAGTAAAAAAAAATGGTCCCAATGGTCGAAAGACAAGGAGTTCACTCTTTTAGACATTATACCTAAGCCCATGGGTCGCGGCATAAGACTCATAAATAGCGAGCAGCGTTCTGAGTGCACTGATCGGGGAACACAGCAATACTATGTCATCTGCATAGCTTACATTATTGATGAAATTACAATCATTCGAGCATCCGATTTCAGCATTACTAAGTTCCCCGACCAGCCCATTCAAATACAGTTTGAAGAGCGTAGGTGACGTGAAGCCGGGGGGGCGGGGCGAGGGGTGCGGGGGGCAGGTTGGCGAACTCCGCACCTCAACCTGTATTCTTCAGAAAAACTCCCGCCCACTTAACACTGTTTTTTTTGCTTTTCGTAATAGTGTGCAATAATCCAGAGACTTCCGCCGGAAGATCCGTTTTGTATCTAAGCTTTTCCTAGAGGACATCATACGAGACAAGATCGAAGGGTTTTAGATAGATCCACAAATCATGCGTATACTAGAGTCTTTCTGTCTGTATAATACCGGACAGTATGCTAGAGACTCAGCACCGCTGTCTCTGCAGATAGCCACACCCTGTCCTGAAACCGAACTGTGCATCGTGTGGTGTACAGTGTTTGATCGATGTGTCTAGTCAACTGACGTTCAAGCAGACTGTCCAGTATCTTACGAGCAGCTGTGGCGGTGGCAACTGATAATCGTAGTGGAATAAGTTATTTACCCACACTACTGGTTTCCGGTACCGGTACTGGTACCGGACATTTTGTTTTTATTACCTTTATATTTATATTTAATCACAATTGTCTATTGTCTAAGTCAAATCCTCATATCTTAATATAAATTCAATTAATTTTGCAATATCAATTTTCTAATGCATTACAGATTATTTCAAACTACAAACACTAAACAGGTGGGCCCATCGCGGCATCGCCCAACAAACTGTTGCGCCGCGAAATTGGAACATTCATATTTTTATATTTATTTTTTTAAAATAAGCTGTAACTGGCCTATCCAGACTGCTGTGACACTGGTCCCAAACTTAAAAACTATTTTTTGCTAAACTTTCTGTGTGTCCTGATATAGTTAAGTGCACTTACACTGCGGCCAAGGAACTTCCCGTTGCGGAAGAGGCGCAGGTAGTACGCGATGGTAAACGTGGCCAGTGTGAGCATCGTACAGAAAAGCGCCGTGTTAGGTTGCGGCGGCATCGCCGGCGGCCCGGGCAAACCTGCAACACGTAACAGACCACATCCCGTCAGTCGTTGTCCGTCGATGCACCCCCGCACCCCCGCACCCCTGCGTGCGTACTTACGTACCTGCGACCGTAGAGTTTGGCGTTGCGGCAGTGTAGTCGGCGCCAAGCGGGTGGTGTCGGTACACAGATATCGTGCCCGTGATTGGTTCCGAAATGAAGATCAGGGAGATAAGGAACGCGAAGATATCTTCGGTGAACCTGTTCATATAAATGTTTGCTCTATACTTACATCCAACAAAACGTAAATTGCGGTCACTAATAACTATTTCAAATACAAAATACAATCTATGAATGTAGTCGGTAGGAAAGTAGGTCGGAACCTAGTCGCCTAGCAACTCACTGTCATAAAATAATATAATGTTTATTTTCCACAAACATACATTTTTTAATAATATGTAGTCAGACACTTACAAAAATAACGAAAGTCGTTTGTAGGTACTGATCTGTGCCAAGTCACGCGTGGTGTACTGGTAGCGGCAGAACTGAACCCAACTTATCCAACCCCTCCTACTGCTCCCGCGTTGGTGTCGTGACATAATAGATGGGGGGTAGCAACACGATTAACGAATTACGAAAGCTAACTGCGTTTATTGCCATATCTTTGTGTTTGAGCGTAGGACCACACTCCACGCAAATTTAACTAAATTTAAATGGATAAAGGTAGGTGTTGGTGGTAGGATTGACAAACTAAACTAAACTAAATTAACCCTTTGCACCGTTCTCGTATACCGTGTGACGTGTAACATATCACCTCCTCTTCCTCCTGACAGCACAGAGCCTTGCGAAACACCAGCATTAATGTCCATGCTATCAGATCACTACCGTCAACTACGGCTCCTATACGTCTGCCGGACAAAAAGCTAGCCACCTATTTGCACAAACCCTTGGGCATTCCGTAAGATGACACCTTCGATACAAGACCCCGATGCCAGACCCGATCGAATGCCTTCACTATGTCCAGGCTACATACCAATGTCTCCCCCTCACTCAATGGCTAGTGCCCATCGGTATGTGAAATATACTAGGTGACCAGTCGAGCGACCGTATATTGACGGTCGCTGACCAGTTCGTGATTTTCTAGGTATTTTAGAAGCTCTGCGTTGATCACACGCTACATCACCTCCGAGAAAAGAGAGGTAATAGCGATAGGCATGTAATAGCGATAGGCATGTAATTATATCTGTTCTATTATTGCACTTTTTGGGCACCGGGTGCGCATTCGCAGTCTTCCATTAAGACGGAAATTGCCTAGTGAAAAGCGCGAAGAGGCATGTGAGTACAGGACATAACTCAGGAGCGCACTGGTTGAACACCACTGCGGATATACCGTTATGGCCCACTCGACCTATTAACATCTAGAGAAAGCAATGCCCGCCAGACACTTTTTTATGGAGCGTTTATTTTGTGACAGGCAATCTTAGTTCCTTCTCTGTAGCTAGAAGTCCCTGTTAGAATATGTAATTGTCTATGTCTGTCTTTATCTACTTTAGGTATGTAATCTGTATTGTTACTTAATCTCCAAGAAGCCATTTATAAGCTTCTTGCTGATCCGAACCTGAACCGCTGATCTTAGAGACCTGAAACTTGGAGGGTGTGTTCTTTGTACAACGTAAGCATCCGATAATAAAGGATTTTCCGAAATTCTACCCCTAAGGGGGTGAAAAAGGAGGGCAAAGTTTGTATGGGATAACGTGATTCCTTGGTCCAATCTTCTACAAATTTTGCATAAACCTTTTTCAACATATAAATAGTCAGTGGTCAGTGCTAGAAAGTTATTTTGGTGGGAATTTGCTTCGAAGTTGATATCAACAATTCAAGAAAGATGGATTTTGCTGAAATTTTGACAGTAAGTAGGGAATACCCCAAGAAAAAAAATCTACCCTATGCCAAGGTGTGCTTTTTCGCTGGGGGTGAATACCACCCCAACTAAGGGGTGGTAATTAAAAAAAAACACTCCAGGAATCAATAGGAAGATGGATTTTTAAAAATGTTCCATAGAAGTTTTTTGAAAAATCAATACTTTTGTTTTGAAAATGTTTTATTTTTCGAAAATAACCACGTTTTTTGACGATTTTTCACATATAACTCATAAACTATTGATTTAATCAAAACATCTGTAATTATCAAAACGGTAGGTTATGAAAAATCAAAGAATTTCTTTTTTTTTTTTATGTAGACCCAATACATACAAAGTTATAGGTCATTGAAGGTAAGCCTTATTTTTAACCACAAATTTAAAGATTTCAACATTGAATTACGAAAAGACGTTTACGTTATTACGTTTTACGATGAAAGTGTTCAGAATCTTTTTCAAAGTACACTAAAAACCTTTAATATGCGTTTTTTAAAAGTTCTCTTGCATAAAAACTAACGGAGTTATGACGAAAATAAAGTTGATTTATATTATTTTTACGAGAAAAATCAACAATGAAACGCATCTCATTATTACCCTTATTGTAATTAAATCTTACAAATATACAAATGACTTTATCTTGACCTTATAAATATGATCCAAAAGTTTGACCGATTTAAAATGCTTAGTTTTGAAAAAACATATCATCAAAGTAAACTAGGTATTTTTGAAATATTCAAAAAAAATGACTTTTTTCAAATTAACTCAGATACGTAAAAATTGCTAGAGTACAAAAAGTTAGCATTTTCATTAAAAAATATTTTTTATTTTATTATTTTACTGTAGCTTAAAATGCTTCGAGATATGGCTTGTAAAACTTAGCATTGATACGAAATCAGTACCGCCCTTGAGCCCTTTCACCGTTGACCTTTATAAAATTAAGGGTTTGAGAAATATAAAACTTACATGAGCTTATAGGCGATGGAATTCCCTACAAAATCCTTTTTATTTTATCTCTCTAGGCCAAAATGCATCCGAGAAAACATAAAAAAACCAAACGCATTTTTTTTTTTGATTTCGGAGCAGCTAGATTTTGGAGAAGAGAAATATACTAAACATGTATACTAATAGTGTTCTCATCATTGGCACCTGGTGAAGGGGTCTTGTGTGTGTGTGTGTGCATGTATATATTATATATATGTGGCGTTTCCCCCCCCTCAAAAAAATCTACGCACGGCAAGACCAACATCTACCCAAAGGATATAACATTGTAATTTTTTTTACTCCCTTCTTCCTGGTGAGCTGTAATTTTTAAAGGATGAAAATTTGGAAATACATGTTCAGAGATAATAAACTCAATAAAATTAATAATTTGTTTTAATAAAGCATTATATCTTAAAAAAAAACGTTTTTTTAGATATTTTAATGTACTAGGGGTGGTTTTTTGAGGGATGATAACTAATTATAACAATTCCCTTAAGATGTCTACGATTTAAATATAATAATTTATCAAAGCAAGAAATAGAATATTTCGAAGGTTTTTCTTTCAATTTTATGTCAAAAAGGGTGTTTTAAAAGGGCGTAAGGAATAAAATAGGGGTTGAAAATTCACAAATAGTTTTTAAAACTATATAACTATCATTAATCAAAAGCCTTATACGTTTTTTCATTCCTTAAATGACTAAATTTGTGAATATATCAATTTTTGTCAATTAGGGGTAGTATTCACCCCTAAAAGTCAAAAGCACACATCGGCATAGGGTAGATTTTGAAGTGGATGGTAAGTAGAGCTTAATCCCAAATTTTGAAGAAAATCCATCTTATTTGAAGGAATTGCTAGGTTGTACCATCTTTTTACCGTCATTTACTGTACTAATAAGTTTGCTCTTTTAAATTGGAATGACTTGAAAGTCACCGTACTATATTAGTACCTCATACGAAGGTTTCTAAGCTTAAAGAGGTAATGCACTTTTTATTTATCACTTGAGATTTTCCGAAAGGGTCAAGTGCGGGTCGTACTCGCGCAATAAGAGTAAACCGATTGCAATGCAATTTTGGTAAGTGGTTGTGCACAAGCCGGACAATGGTTCTGAGAAAGGAGAAAATTGTCAAGTGCGAGTCGGACTCGCACAATAAGGGTAAACCGATTTAAATGAAATTTTGGTGAGTTGCTATGCACACGCCGGGAAATGTTTCTGAGAAAGAAAAAGGGTCAAGTGCGAGTCGGACTCGCGCTATAAGGATAAACCGATTGTAATGAAATTTTGGTAAGTTGTTATGCGCACGCCGGGGAAGGTTTTTGAATTATAAACTACATCACCAGGGGCATATTCCCGACCCTTCAGAAATCTAATAACTTCTTTCTTGAAGAACCTCATACTGTAGTCCTTGGAGAAAACCTTGGCAGGGAGCTCATTCCACAACTCAAGCGTTCGCGGGAGGAAGTTTCTCTGAAACTGCACTGTACGCGACCATTTAGGTTCTAAAGTGTGAGAATGAATTCCCTGCCGATGGCGAGCGGTGCGATGGTAGAAAGTAGCCGTGGGCATCATTTCGAACAATTTCTCAGAACACAACCCATTGTTCAAGCGGTAGAACACACACATGGAGGCAAAGTCTCTCCTCAAACTTAAGGGCTCGATACCGCAAGTGAATTTGGAATATTCGACAATTCTCACAGCCCGTCGTTAAACCGAGTCAAAAGGGCCAAGCTGGTATCCGGGTGCACCCGCCCAGAGATAGCAGCAGTACTCCATATGGTTCCAGATTTGCAACTTGTAAAGTAGCAACTTTGCCCCGACTTGAAGGACTGCTTCGCACTGTTGAGTACACCAAGTTTTTTGGACGCCAGTTTCACCTTGTCCTGCAGATGATCTCGAAATTGAACATGGGACCACATTGAATGGGGTTTTCTTAGCAGTGAACGCGCACACTTGTGTCTTTGTAGGGTTGAATCGGACCAAGTTTTCCCGTCCCCAGTCACAGCGGACCTTGGACAGAGTGATCTCGATTTGAGACACAAGTTCTTCACGATTTTCCTCCACAACGGAACGAGCGATGCTTGCTCTACTCGTGTAATTAGCGTCTCCAGTACTGTCATCTGCATAGCAATGTATGTTTTTGATGTCCAACATATCATTTATATGCAGTAAAAACAGCGTAGGAGACAGAACAGAGCCTTGCGGGACACCAGCATTAATATCCATGCTATCAGAGTAACTACCTTCAGCTACGGCTCGTTTGCGTCTGCGGGACAAAAATCTAGCCACCCATTTGCACAAACCCTCGGGCACTCCGTAAGATGGCAACTTCGATAGAAGACCCCGTGCCAGACCCGATCAAACGCCTTCGATATGTCCAGGCCACATGCCAATGCCTCCCCATGACTCTCAATGGCTAGTGCCCATCGGTGTATGAGATACACTAGAAGGTCACCAGTCGAGCGACCGTGGCTAAAGCCATATTGACGGTCACTGATCAGGTCGTATTTTTCTAGGTATCTTAGAAGCAGTGTGTTAATCACACGCTCCATCACCTTGGAGAGGAGAGAAGTAATAGCGATAAGCCTGAATTCAATGGATCTGATCTATCGCCCTTTTTGGGTACCGGGTTCACAATCGCAGTCTTCTATGAAGACAGAAATTGCCTAGTATGGTGGGAAAGTGCGAAGAGGCGCGTGAGTACAGGAGATAAGGAGCAAACTGTTTAAGCACCACTACCGGTATACCGTCTGGCCCGATCGACTTATAAACGTCTAGAGAAAGCAATGCCCGACGGACCTCCCGCTGTGTTATTGAGATTTCTGAAATGGTCTTACTGCACCACGGTATAGTAGGTGGTACAGTGCCTTCGTTCGAGTTGGAGGCAAAGAGACTGCCCAAAAGATCGGCTTTTTTTTTTGCACTATGGGCTAAGTAAGCATCGGTTTTTCGCAGTGATGGTAATGACAACTGGCAGAAATTTCCCTGGGCAGCTTTAGCAAGCGACCAGCAGGCACAACTCCCAGAGGGATAGCTCGCAAGACGCCCACCTCTTTTGCCGATGAATTGGAATTTAGCTCTGGCTGTTGCTTTCTTACTGAAGCTCGGGGCAGCATTTAATTTGCGTTTTAACTCAGAAATATTCGGATCCTTATTATAACGAGCCGTGGTCATAGCCTCATACGCAGTTTGCTTGAAAATTTTAGCTTCAATGCAAGACCAATTAAACAACGGTCGTTTTTTGACGCCGGCAGCTACTTGCAGGTTAGGAATGAAACATTCCATCCCAGCGAGGATTGTCTCATGACTGCGGCTGCGCAGACGTAAGGATCTTCTAAGCTTAAGCAGAGCTGCCTCCACGGGTACGATGCATAAAATTCTCGCAATCCATCCCAGTCTGCCGACTTATAATGGCACACACGACGTCAATTAGTTGACCCACATGGATAAGTTTGTGTGCATGACATTTGAGTCCTAACGAGGCAGTGGTCCGAGGAGCCAAGAGGCGCATCCACTGAGACGGATATCCGTCCGGACGAGTAGTCAGCAGAAGGTCCAGTACGAAGCTTGTATGGTCCTCTATATCTGGTAATCTCGTTGGAGAAAGTACCAGCTGAGAATCCATAGGTCTGAGCAAATACATGAGCAGATATCCCTGCATTGTTATTAGTTCAAGAACTGAGCCACTCACGATGGTGGGAGTTAAAGTCTCCCAAAATAACTAGTTCTGTTGTGGGATACTGCTCCAGAACTTTGTCAGTCGTCAAACTAAGGTGCGTGAAGAGTCGAGTTACGTCCTTGTCACCGCTATGAGATCTGCATAGGCACGCATAGATACGAGTGTGGCCGCCGTAATCTACGCGCGCCCACAATATTGACGGGTCCCTGTCTTCAAGGCTATGAAGGTGGCGACAGCAGATATCCTCCCCGACGAACATACATACACCGGCACGACTCACAAAATTGTGCTCGAGTTTGTGGCCGGGATAATGAAGGTATGATGTGTCGGCAGGGCAAGATATCTGCGTCTCCGTTAGAAAATGAATGGTCGGCTGCGCAGTTTCTAGGTGGTGGTGAACTGCGTTAAGATTATGAACCAATGTTGCAAAAATCCATATTGAATGTGGATGGAGTGGCTAACAAGAAAGTCCATGGCTGCTTCTACTGGAATCTAAAAAATCGAGTTACTTTTCAAGTAAATACCTAAAAACCGATTTGACGCTCACGTTTACTTATACTGTAAAGCGCTGTGGTCTTTTGTCTTGCTCAAGTGCACGTGATATTAGATAGCTGTGTTTCAAACTGTCATATGAAGTGGGCGGGTAAATCCTGAAATTTCTTGTCGGAATACCGGGGCTTAATCTAGGAATCTATAATAGTACCCCAACCAACATAACTAGAATTATACTTAAAAGATATTCTTTTTCTTTGTTAAAATTAATTAAGGCCGGACATCCGTCCAGTATAAAGAAAAATAGGATGGGAGGGTTTGGAATGTGGGATGAGATAGTTGCTAGAGAGGGGTAGTGGTGATAAAAGTGCGTGGTCCTCGTGCAACATTCAATTGCCGTCGTTTAAACTGTCGAAACGCTGCCCGACCAATAGTCCATAATCTGCGCTTGTGGGTCACTAGAAGCTATGAACCACGTGGGGTTAAACTACAGCTAGATCGTGCCACCATTACAAGTTAGTAAATACTTTTATATTAGAAGTTACAGTGAAAATATTGTGTGTTCGTTGTGAAATTCTTTAGGTTGTGTTTTAAAAATATCTAAATTAATGTGGAAACATCCAAATGACGGGCTCGCTTTTGCCGGTTAGAAATTTATGGTAGAAATAAATCTCAATCACCTCAGTAGGAAGGAATATATTAACGGACCTTGTTTCTAGGACATTTTCAGCTAGGTAAAGATAAATCTATACTAATATATAAAGCTGAAGAGTTTGTTTGTTTGAACGCGCTAATCTCAAGACCCATGGATAGCCCATTTATTGAGGAAGGTTATAAGCTATATATCATCACGCTAACACAAATAGGAGCGGAGCACTAATGAAAAAAGTTTTAAAATCGGGGTTTTTTATCCTTTTGAGAGCTTCCGCTGCGTGCGCTGCGTAAACGGTTAGAGTTTCGCAAAAATCATGTGCGACAGAATTTTTCCCCTATAAAAGTTCTAAAAAAAGTCCGGGACAGCATATGTCTTTATTTTAAGGTTGGCTCACTATAACCTTTTTATGCTAACCATATTTGTTCTAAAATAATGCATTATTTGTGAAGGTGTTTTTATAAACATGATATTAATCTTTATCCAAATAAATACGTTTGCCCTGTTCATCATTTGATTTCAATGAATATCTTCGGAGATATCGCAGTTTTAAAATAACGTGGCAGCAAAATAATTATCAAATATTGCGCGCGCATTTATGATGTTCGAGGTTGGTCATGAGGGGAAGGGCGGTACGTATTATTTAAAAATATTTTACCTTCTGTGTTTTTTTTATAATTGAGGAGTTGCCGTAAGAATCCTATGCCGATAACCAAATATAGGGCGGCCGAAGCCGCTGGCAAAAGCTAGTCTTCTATAAAAGTAGAAGTGGGAACAAAGATTGTACCAGCCAAAATAATTATATAGCCCACTAAATAACTAGGTCTGCCAAGAGATACAGTAATTACTATGTGTAATCCATGTTCATCCTTAGCGGCGTTAGTAGGGTTTTACTATTTTGGCTTGTTAGCTAGTGTAGGTTAGCGCTGATGATCATCGTAAGGGGGCGCCCCTTAAACCTACTTTCAGGTCGCAAGTCTTGAACGCTTAGCTACCTGGTTCCCACACTACAAAACGAATGGATTTAGCATTCGTATGGATTTTACTTTCAAATGTGGAAGAAGCATCAATTAGGGTTCTTTTTTGTAGGGACGAGAGAAAATCATATAACTCATTAGTACTTGAGTCCCTTTAATTCTAATATTCGCGTATTTACTTTGTTTAGGTGGTTTTGTACTGCCTTTAGAAATGGTGAAAAATTCAAAGTGGACATTATTTATGATCGTAGATTTAGCTATATTTATTTCTTGATTATTTTCTTTTACGCTTATTTGTATACTATTGTTTGCTATATTACTCTGACGTACCTCTTAAACAACTGGTTTACTACGGTTTTTGGGTCCTACCACTTTTAACGATCACGCTTGGCAAAATAAGATTATTATCTGCATCATATTATTAGATTCTTTTGATTTCTCTCGTTGAGTGATATCGGCTGCGTAGTTTCTTAGAATATTTGATTGTCTTGTTATATTAATATTTTCGATATAAAAGGGGTAAAGAAGAGGGGGGGCGTTACAGTACGAACGGATAAAATCGTTACGAATATTTCTCTTTTTACTGACATTAAAAGACTATCATCTATGAAAATTATTAACAAAACCACAAAACCTTGAAAGGTACCGTGGTTGTGGATCGTCAACGTCATAAACACAGTTATCAGGTTCGCTTTGTATAAAACCAAATGACTTTAAAAAAGAACTGAATTTATGGTTCCAGCACCGAGATCCTTGTTTTAAACCATAGAAAACTTTACTAACTTACATATCTTTCCTTGTTCAGAAGCTATACCTTCAGGTACTTCCATAAAAATATTTTCAGTAAGATCTCCGTACAAAAATGCTGATTTTACATCAAATGATAACATTTTGTAATGATAAGATGCAGCGATACTAAATGAAATCCTTTTGAAATCATAGCGAGTTGTTGTTTCAAAATAATGTATTTCTTTTACTTGAGTGAAGCCTCTTCCCAATAGTCTCGCATTAAAACTGTGTTTTTGATTATTACTAGGTTTTACTTTAAATATCCTCATTGACATTATTATATTCCTAACTATCCTCATTATTTTGTACCTTTTCTGTATTTAAGTCTGAATTAATCTCAGCTACTTGATTTTGATCCCATAACCCGTACCGTAACCTCGTCCGTTTATTCGAGTCATTGCAATAAAGTTTGTCCCCTTTTTTTCGTACATAATATGACAAACATTCTGTAGTTATGAGAGTTCTTTGATATCCAACTAATATGAACTTTTGGTTTTCCTTTCCAGCTTTGTTATTTTTTGATCTGGAACATAAACATATCCTTCTCAACTAAAGATTCTAACATGTGTTAAGTCAGGCTTCTCTCCGGTCCACAACTAAGGTGTTTTATCAGGATTATTATTTGAAGTAATTATATTTTTAAGATACACTACGCAACCCACAGTTTCAGCCCATAAAACTTTGGTAGGTTGCGAGCATTAAGAAGAGACCTGGCGAAATATTTTTCGTAATTTCCTCTGGGCACATCACTTTTGTTTCGGTATGTAAGGTGACGTTAATTCATGCTTAATACCATTCGAAATTAAAAATCTTGACCAATGTACTCACCACCATTATCAGTGTGCAGTTTATTTACCGCATGTCCAAACTGATGTTTAACGACTAAACAGTATTGCATAAAATATTGTAAGGAGTCCGATTTCTTTTACATCCTTGAAGCGATTCAGAAAAGAGAAGAAGTGACGTATTATTTTTATTTCGGTTGGAAATAGAAAGTTGCCTGCAATGTTTGCCATAGATGTAAGCCTCACAAATAAAATTTGTGATGTCAGAATTTTCTGTCAATGTCAGTAAACCTTATTTTTTGCTAACTTTAATATTTCAGTTACGTTAGTGTCTTACGTAGTATATTATATTTTCTTTGCATTAGTGTCAGCAAGTCTTTCATGACATAACTTTGAAGTATTTGATTTAGATTTCGATGCTTAATTACCCCGCAATTGATTGTAGTTTTAAACAACAATCTATACAAATTATTTGAGTCTATATAGCGCGACCTTTTATTTCGTTTTCAAAATAAATAAACGCGGTTTTCTGTTCATTAACAGTTTTAAAACCATTTCTTGTAATAACCCCTTTAGAAATTAAGTTTTTTCGTAAAAATTGATAGTACTAGAAAAAATATACATTTATGTTTAAACTTACATAGGTCATCATATCATCATATCAGCCCATCGATGTCCACTGCTGGACATAGGCCTCACCTAACTTTCTCCATAGCGTGCGACTCTGTGCCGCCTGTAACCAACGACTCCCCGCTACCTTTACAAGGTCATCTGTCCATCTAGCGGGAGGCCGTCCCACGCTGCGCTTTCCGGTTCGTGGTCGCCACTCGAGAACCTTCTTCCCCCATCGGCCATCGGTTCTGCCCATTGCCACTTCAGTTTTGCGATTCGGTGAGCTATGTCGGCGACTTTAGTTCTGCTACGGATTCCCTGCTGCGCAGACGTCAGGATCTTCTAAGTTAACGATCTGCCTCACATGCCGACTTATAGTGCCATACACGACGCCAATTAGTTGGCCCAGATGGATCGAGTTGTGTGCATGACATTTAAGTCCAAACGAGACAGTGGTCCGAGGAGCCAAAAGGCGCATTCACTGAGATGGAGTATCCGTCCGGACGAGTAGTCAGCAGAAGGTCCAGTACGGAGCTCGTATGGTCCTCTATATCTGATATTCTCGTTGGAGGAAGTACCAGCTGAAAGAATCCATAGGTCAGAGCAAATTTATAAACCCTCTGCTAGTTATTGGTTCGAGAACAGAGCCACTCACGATAGTGGGCGTTAAAGTCTCCCAAAATAACTATTTCTGCTGTGGGATATTGCTCTAGAACTTTGTCAGTCGTCAAACTCAGGTGCGTGAAGAATGGAATTACGTCCGTGTCACCGCTATGAGACCTGTATAGGCACGCATAGATACGAGTGTGGCCGCCGTGATCTACGCGTACTCACAATATAGACAGATCCCTGTCTTCAAGGCTATGAAAGCCGCGACAGCAGATATCCTCCCGGACGAACATACATACACCGGTTCGACTCACAAAATTGTGCTCGAGTATGTAGCCGCGATAATGAAGGTATGATGTTTCGGCCGGGCAAGATATCTGCGTCTCCTTTACAAAAAGAATGGTCGGCTGCGCAGTTTCTAGATGGTGGTGAACTGCGTTAAGATCGGCGTGAATACCCCTAATGTTGCAAAAATCCATATTGAATGTGGATGGAGTGGCCGCTGAAAAAACCCTTTTTCTTTTATTTCTTTCCATATTTATTGAAAGGTTTATTTAGACTAAAAATGAGGACTCACTGCACAGACAGCTTGGAGGACAAAAGGTGCGGTACTAGAACTGCCGAAGCATGGTACAGATAATACGGTTGCTGGCACGCCAATGAACAATCGAAACGGTGATTCAACAAGTGGTGCTTTCAATAACCGTAGGAGCAACTTCCAGCATAGCAGTCAAAACATCAGTAGAGCAGTGTCATAATCGGATCGCCAGAACAGGAGATTCAGTTGACCCAGCAGAATTTGGACGGCAGCAGAAATCAAGAAGCTACCTGACACAGCAGTCAAGAAGCATTTAAGCAACATATTAAAGTAATATCTTTCCATTTTTTATTAGTATCTTTGACTAATCAGCAGTATGGGAGACCTTATTGAAACTCAAGTCCAAATATTAGAAACAATCAAAAATTTACTAACCAATTACAAAAAAGATGGCAAGGGAAGGAAAACTCTAATAGAATACTTTATTTGTTAGATAATTATTGGGCTGAATTCCAAGCCAATCATCAGAAATTACCAGCACGCCGCGTCTACGCCGAGCAATGACAGCAACAAGCACCGCCGGTCCTCCGCTGTCCGAGCAGCGAATTCTCAAAGAGCTCTTGCAACCTAACTCACCACCAGGAACACAACACTGCCCAATGTTAATGTTATTATGGCCGCGGTTTTCTATAAGGTGGAGGTACTTCCCCAGTTCGGGCCGCTCATTTGAGGAAGTACTCGCCATGCCCCGCTTTATTTGTTCGGGCGGCTTATGCGAGCGAGTCCTTGCGGTGCCCTACAAATCAGACCTGTAATGATCGTAGAGCGATGTAAGACATTACCTGGATATCTTGCGCACGGCGACACTACCCTCGGCCGCGGCGACGAGCAACGCGATCACAACCATCCAGAGGCCGGCGTACATCCGCGCAACTAGGAAGTGAAACCCGAGCGAGTGGCAGGCGGAAGCCAGCGCCTCGTCCAGCAGCAGCAAGGGTCCCGTCGCTCCCGTGATCATCAGCGGCTGCCCCGCGACCAGTGCGAAGACCACACCTCCCACCATCGTGAACACCAGCGTCTCGGAGATGCCAATTTGACGATCTGTTTTCTCGGCCAGCAGTCCGCCGAACGTGATTGCCGACGACAGCGCCGCAAAGTACATAAAGATGGCGCCCGCCACACATTGTCCGTTCAGCGCGTCCCGGAAGTCCGACAGATAATGAGGGTAGCGGCGACGCATGTCTCGCACCACGCCTGCTCACACACCCACACACACACACACAGGTATATTATAGAAACGATTAATAATATTGCAATAAAATAAAATGAAAAATAATTAAAAACAAGCTCTTATCTACACTAATATTATAAAGAGGAAAGATTTGTATTTTATACAAAATTACTAAAAATTCTTTCAACATTAGAATGCTACATTATTCCTGAGTAACATATTAATTAGTAGGACAAATTAGGGATCCCTACTAAAACTTCAATAATGTAACCCAAGGTGTAAAAAAGTAAGTCATAAAATGTCTTTCATCGCATGCGCTGCGGAAACTATTCATAATAGAACATTTTTTTTGTTTTCTATTATATTAAAGAACATATCTATATCTACAAAAAAATTTGGGATATATGTCCAACTATTGTAATTATGTCACTATAACTACTTTTTTACATTTAAGAAGTTGATAGAAATGCCGATCAAAATCAGATCATGTTAACCATACCTTTATATTAATCCTTATACAAATAATTTTTTTCGGTTTCAATAGCTGTAGATTACTTTTCAAATGAATTATTCAAATCGCACATTCCGTTCAAAAGATATTTCGAATTAAAAAATGTCAATCTAAACAAAATACTAAATGAAAAAAAAACGCCGCCGGGCCGTGATCGGCTCATACGTGCGGTCGGCACGTCCCTCCTACTTCTTACTCATCGGATGCAACCGACATTGAATATTTTTTGAATATTTTGAAATTTTCCAGGAAAAAACTTTAAGAATAAAAAAGATTTATGGATAAAAATATTGGGATTTGAAAAAAAAAACTACTTACGTCATACTTAAGGATATATTTACTCTACGTTTATCCCAAAATGTATAAAAATCTCTATACATCACCCTGAACAATCTTTGTTCGACGACTTTTCGCATATACATTAAATTTTTCGACTTTTGTACACATTCCCGATTCGACTCTCGTGTTGTGCGGTCGTTTTCTAGAGCGTCAAGTACTCTTATTGTGCTTCGTGGTGTGGTGACTCAGCTGGTGCGCATTTCTGTGTTAGTGTTTTGCCTCAGTGCTGACTACTGAGTATCGTTAATTTGTTTATTGTTCGCGATACTTGGGAACTCTGCCTGAGTGTTAAGTTGTGTGTCATTGGCTGAGAAATCACTTCTAGGCCCACTGTAGGTGAACTTTCGCGCTTTTCGACCCGCACATGAAGCGAAGTTTATAGAAGCGATACTGTGTGTTTTGTGTGTGTGTGTGTGTTTCGTAGTCGCGGAAATACTGCGAATAGTGGTGACCCTCGCTTGGTTCTTTGACTGACGCTGGTTCGACCGGCCTGAACCCGGCCTTTGGTAGATCGCTTGTGTAGTAATTCCGCTTCAGCGGTTCGCCACTCTGCGCATTCTCGCGTTTTAAGTGTCGATTGCGTTTGTAAGAAATCCAGTTCCGAGTGCTTGAGGGCTGATGCGTGAGATCGTATAGTTCTTTTGAGAGTACCGTTCTACCTAATCGTTTCTGAATTAGCTCGGGGGGAAACCTAACAGTGACAATGTAACCCCAGCTGTAGGAGGAGGTGTCTAGGTACTCACCAAACAAACCGTAGAGAGTTTGGCCATGCGTAGTTTACTCTTGCTCTCCGTCATTGCTGGAGTCACAAGGCACTCACAACCTACATCTTGGCCACCTCATTATGGCCTAGCTACTCAGCAGTCTGTCCCGGGACCAGCTAGGAGCCATCATCGAGGCTCTTATTCAAGATAGCTCAGAGCAGGTCCAAGCCTGTATTTCTAAGGCTTTCGATACCAACATCACCGCCATCACATCCGCGACCCCGTCCCACCGCGTTAGCCTCCCTGTTCGCCTTCTCGCGCGCGCACCCGCTCGCGTTCTCCCCTCACGCGCTCTTTCTGCCGCAACCCGCGCCCCGGCGACCCGCGACTTGCTCGCCGAAATCAGTCCCCGCACCCACTCCAGTAGCAGATGTGGCCCCCCCTTCTCGATCACTTGCTACCCTGTCCCCCCCACCGACCCCTGCCCCCTCAGAGACCGCACTCTCGTCCCCGGATGCTGTAATATACACTGAGTCAGCGTCGTCCTCGAATGAGGACGATGGACGATGAGGGCTTCAAAGTGGTCGGTCTGGGGACCAAAAAGGGGAAAAAGCGGGAGAAAACCGTCAAGCCCCAAAAGACTTTGGCGTCCTCCGCATTAGAGTCTCTTCCTCCCTCTTTCAGACTCCGAATGCGCTCAGCGCTTCCCCATCCTGCTTGGCGGCTAGCCAAGAGCCTGCTGCCATGGAAACAACCCCGCCGCCTCTTCGCAGGCCGACCATCTATCTACGGGATGCCGACCGCGGCATCAAAGTGCAGATCCCGACACCGACAGATTTCCGCAACCTGACGGCCTTCATAACCGCTCAAAAGTATGAGTACCATTTGTACTCACGGACTGACGAGCTAGGGGAGTTCCGAAGGACTACGAATCCACTGTCAAGGACGACTTGACCGCCCAAGGCATCCCAATAAGGGAGTTACACCGTATGTAAAACAGCCGTAACAAATCAGATTGCCACGACATGGTGGTCGTAGTGCTCGACCTGAAAAAAGCCAACTTAAATATTGATGTGTGTAGCCTTAAAGGTGTCCGGGTCGAAACCCCGCATAAGCCGTCCACCCCCGGGCAATGTCACATATGCCACCTATATGGCCACGCACAGCGCAACTTCGGACTGTGATCGCGTCCGTGAAAACGAATCCAACCCGGTCGCTTGCGTTCTCTGTGGGAGCGAAGACCACCCTGCAAACTACCGCGGGTGCCCATAAGCTCCCAAACAGAACTGTCGCATGTTCGGCCCCATATGGAGTACTGCTGCCATCTCTGGGCGGGTGCACCCAGATACCAGCTTGGCCCTTTTGACTCGGTTCCACGGCGGGCATTGTCGACGATTCCAAACTCACTTGCGGGATCGACCCCTTAAGTCTCAGGAGAGACTTTGCCTCCCTGTGTGTGTGTTCTACCGCTTGTAAAATGGTTTGTGTTCTGGGGAATTATTCAAAATTATGCCCACGGCTACATTCTACCATCGCACCGCTCACCATCAGCATGGAATTCACTCTCACACTTTGGAACCGAAATGGTCGTGTACAGTGCGGGTTCATAGAAACTTCCTCCTGCGAACGCTTAAGTTGAGGAATGAGAGGGAGCCCTGCCAAGGTTTTCTCAGAGGACTACAACTCGCGAGTGATACCCCTGGTGTTGCAAGCGTCCATAGGCTATGGTGACCGCTTACCATCAGGCGGACCGTAAGCTTGTTTGCCAACTTAGTGGCATAAAAAAGAAAAAAAAAAACATAATGGATTGCACAACCGTGCCGTGAAAACCCTGCTCCGTCTCCATCAGCTATTTTAACGCCAACGGTCTTCGTAACCAAAAGGAGGAATTAGCGGAAACCCCTTTGATTGCAAACTATCGCACCGTCCGTAATTATAGAACTATTACAGACGCTCTCTACATTGGGCCCCAATCGATCCTCCGCCCCTTACGAATTTAGAAACATCCGTCTGCCGCTTAAGGATAACCGGCCATCAGCCGATCATCGTTGTATCGGTTTATCTCTCTCCCTTAAAAGATTCGCTGGAGAGGCCTTCAGTCGCTTTTAAATTAAGGCAACGCCGTCATCCTTGCCGGCGACCTAAATTACCAGTATCGTCGATGGAACTCTTCAATAATTTCACGGAGAAGCAGACTCCTCGACCAAATAGTTGAAAGACTAAGCTTTGACATCATCACTTCCATGACGCCCAATTTCATTCCCCATAACACTCGCAACAGACCTGACGTCCTCGACGTAGCACTTCTAAACAATGTAAGGCTAAGCTTTCGCTCTATAGAGGTGCTTGACGAACTTGACTCTAAACTCCACCCTGTCCTCTTCTGATTAGGTTTCCCTTGCCTGCCTCAGCACATCAGGTCGCTAATGACTGAGCGTTACGCGGCCCGCCGCGGACGCGATCGCGCTCCCACTATCGAAAATAAAGCTCGCTTCAACGACTTACATCGCCGTGTAACAACCGCTGTAGCTGAGCTCCGCGCTCAACGTTTCGGTGATCGGATGGAGAACATTTGTCCTTCTTATCAAGCTTATTGGCACCTAGCCAGAGCCTTGAAATTAGACACCGCCATCTCGTTCCCTCAGTTAACTTGTCCCAACAACGTTCCCGCGTTCGATGACGACGAAAAAGCGGATTGCCTTGCATCTAGCCTCCAAGCCCAATATGCCTTAAACACACAACTCTTCGATCCCGATCACGTGCGAGAGGTAAAGTAACTCTAACCTTTCTAAGCTATCGAAAATTGCACCTTTCCCTCTCAATGGAAAGATGCCATTGTTTTAGGCATATAATGTCAGGGAAAGTTCGTACCGAGCCGTCCTCTTACCGCCCCATAAGTTTATTAAAGGCCTTTGTTAAACTTTACGAATGCCTCCACCTCGCTCGCCTACGGAATACCATAGCCTACAGAGGCATCTTAATCGACGATCAGTTCGGCTTCCGCGCCAAACACTTTTCCGTCCATCAAGTCCTCCGTACATGTCATGTCTATAAAGCTAGCGTAGCTAAGTCATAAGGCCACGATGCGACTTATTCCACATTTTTTTGCTATTGGTTGCTTTTTTTTTTGCCTAAGAACTAATTTTTTTGCTCCGGCAGTTTCCGAGATACCATGGTCCTGCTAGCTTTAGACTAAAGCTAGCGTAGCCACCGTCGTATCTCCGGACCTATTGCACCTATCAACACGCGGTTTGCACCCTATTTTTTGTTATTCTTTTTCCTAATAATTGATATTTTTGCTCAACCAATTTCCGAGTTACCATGGTCCTGCTAGCTTTAGACTAAAGCTAGCGCAGTCACCATCGTATCACTAGACCTATTGCACCTATCAACATGGGGTTTGCACCCTATTTTTTTGCTATCCTTTAACGTTGTCGGTGATATATTACAACTTGCTTTTGCCCGCGGTTCTACCTGCCCTAAATTCAGTTATCAGTGTAGGATTTCGACGGCAACTCCTTAATTAAAGAAAAAACCGGCTAACATTTGACGTTTTGAAGTAATTTATGTCCTTTACCGGAACTCAAGCTATCTCCATGCCAAATTTTCCCGCGGTTTCAGCCGCCCTAAAGTCGATTATCGGTAAAGGATTTTGACGGTTATTGACGTTGCTTAACTTTAAATATCGGTACAAGTGCGCGAGTCCCTCTCACACTTGGCCAGTTTTTTCTATAATCTTTAATGAATATTTTTTCTATTGAAATTAAAATCCTACACCGATAACCGAATATAGGGCGGATAAAACCGTGGGCAAAATCTAGTAATAAAAAATCTAGTAAAAAGTAAAAAATCTAGTATTAAAAACATAAATACAACATATTTATAGTTATTAATAACTAATTTTATTATTTATTTATTTACATACGCATAATAACCACAATGAGTACCTGCAGAGGCTGCAATCAAATTATCAGTCTGACCGATGTTGAATTGGTCTGCTCTGTTTGCAACGGTAATTATCACTTTACCTGTGTTGGAATTACAAAGGTAAATCATGCAAAACTTTCAGCGAAAAATAAGGCCGTGTGGCGATGTCCTGAGTGCAAAACACGCACTAAAAACAGGGATGAAACTCCAATTAAACCTAGTGAATATATAGGCGAAGAATCTTCTCCCCTGTCATCCAATGAACTCAAGAAACGTCTTGACCAGTTAGAAAGCTCTTTGTTGTCAAAATTAAAATTGGAGCTTACAAATCTAATTTAATCCCAACTAAAAGCGGCACTGAACCCTATTCGAAAAGAATTCGAATGCTTGTGCGTTCTGTGGAATATATGTCCAAAAGTTTTGACGAATTGAACGAAGAAGAACGCCTACGGGATATGGTGATTGCTGCTTGCTGGAAATATAATAAATCTAACCAGAGTGATAGACTTGTGATGTAGTGCTTTCAGGAGCTTTCTTTTATTTTTACCTTTTCGGACTTCTGTATTTGATTTTACTTTAAAGAATGCTAGTTTTATTTTTGTGTTCATACGATTTATATTTTTTTCGGGATTTATTGCCTTACCGGAATTTCGGTTTTTCTTTCGAATTAAATTAAATGTTAAAGTTTAGTTTTTGGAGTGCGTCTATTCCTAATATTACGTCAACTGTAATCGGTTAAACGTGGAATGTGTGTCTAATTTTGGTTTTCCCTCATTTTATTTCGAGTTCGATGCTTTCTGATGTTGTAGTTGTGCATCCATTTGGTAGTGTTATTTTGTTATTATTTAGTTTTGTTGTTATGCCCTTGTTTATTCATTGTTTGCGGATTATTTCGTTGATGTATGAGCATGTTGACCCGGTGTCTAGGAGGGCTATGCGTCTTTCCAGATTTTCACTTGTTTGAAGGGTCTCTGTCTTTGATCTTTTGGTTCTCCATGGTATAAGTTTCTAATGCATACCTGTTTTTTTTATTTATATTTGTTTTGCAGCAATTTCTGCTTAATATTCCTATTTTCCCGCAATTGCTGCAAAATATTTTTATGATGTAGTGCTTTCAGGAGCCCGGCTAGGCTATAAGTATTACAATCACATACAACCCTCGCACTGAGGATGCTAAGGGTTGTTTTTATTTCATGTTCGCTCGGGGATGTTTCCGAAGAGGAAAGTAAATGAAAACGAACGTTTCTTATTAATATAGTTTCAGCAGTTTATTATCTTTCAATACTTAAGAACCAGTGATTTTTATAATTTAAACTTATCCTACAGTACCCTTTAATTTCAAAGGCGGTTGCGACCCGGCAGAGTGCTCCTCCGAGATTTTTTTTTTTTTTTCTGAGCAGACTATGGAGTTGGCTGTTGCAGCCATTACTGCTTCACCGGACTTTTGGGGCGAGACTCTGAAGGAGCCTCAGCCCATATAGCGCCCAACGCTCAAGGGCTTCCCGCGGGGGAAGCCTCGGCTTGGGTTGTCGCTCTCGGGGGCGTCCCTTCGACCGGCGTGAGTCTCGAACCCGAAGGTGAGTCACCGCCAGGAGGGGAGTTCCCCGAGACTGGTTGACGGGGCCTTTTATATCCTGCGGCGATGGCTTAGCGGAGTGGGGCGCAGCGGTGGGGCGATGATATCACAGCCGAGCGTGTGTGTGTTGTCGTCGGTGGTATTATGCGCCTTTTGCGTGTGCTTCGGGTGATGGTCACGCGCTCCGGTCGTGGTCGCTCAGCGGGCCACGTTATAGACTTACTAGTAGTATTTTAGGAATTGGAGGAGAGAAAATACCCATATATGTTTCCGAACACTTATCCCCTACCAACCGAACACTGCATGCCCAAGCTCGAATCTTTCGGAAAGAGCACCATTATAAATACATTTGGATTCGTAACGGCATGATATTAGTGCGGAAGGATGATTTATCACCAATGGTTTGGATCAAAAATACCGAAACTTTCAACGAGCTCCATAGAAAGAACTCCTAATTTTATTTTATTTTTTGCATGTTATTAATCATTAGCTGTTAGCCTTCAATAATTTAAAATTATACTATCAGAATGTTTGTAGCATTCGTGCTAAGTTGAAGAAATTGTATTTAAACTGTGATTTTGACGTTATAGTTATGACAGCAACTTGGCTAAACGGAAGCATTACTGATCTCGAAGTACTAAATGATAAATATACAATCTATAGAAGGGATCGTAGCACCACTAACAGTTCCAAATGGACGGTGGTGGGGTTCTGATTGCTGTAGCTAAAAATATAACTAGTTACAGAAATTCATCTCTAGAATCGAATTGCGAAGAATTTTGGGTTTGGGTTACTCTTAAATTTAAGGCTAACGGAGTTACTAAGAACTTAACTATTTGTGCAATATATATGCATCCGCCTTTGTCCGCAGTGAAATTAGAATCTCAACTTGAATTTATTACTGACTCAGCCTCACAACTACTTAATCATGATCTTCTTATTTTAATTTAGATAAACTAGACTAGAACTCATTAATTCCAAATAATATGCAAGTTTCTGATGAAAATGTTATTGTTCCTGATAATTTCAAAACCCAAATAGGTCGTCAAATTTTACAATTCATGGAAGTGCTCAACTTACAACAATTTAATTTGATTGGTAACAAAGACAACAAAATGCTTGATTTAGTTTTTACGACACAGAAAAACATTTCTGTCCAATTGGTATCTACAGCTCTCACCAAAATAAACTATTATCATCCACCTTTATTAATAAATTTTGAATTCCTAGTAACTCGATCAGCAAGTAAAAATAAAGTAAACAAATTCAATTTTTATAAAGGTGATTATGAAGCAATTAATAATGAATTAAGCAATGTAGACTGGCACAAAACGCTTTTATCGCAAACTGATGTTGAAGTCATGGTTAAAACTTTTTTTGATATTTTATGGAATATAATTAAAAAGCACGTCCCTCGTACCACCAAAAATACAATAAAATATCGCGTATGGTATACGCGGGAGCTCATAAAAATAATCAAGGAAAAAGATAAATATCATAATAACTTCAAACGCTATAAGAACCCAAGAGATGAAATGGAGTACGAATTTGCAAGAACCAGAGGACACACACTAACTAAATCATGTTACTGTAACTATATATGTGAAATTGAAATTGAAATTTCAAATAATAATATGAAGCGTTTCTGGTCATTTATAAACAACAAACGTAAAGGAGCGGCTACCATTCCTAATGAAATGCGATTAGGCACAGAGACCTACTCAACACCGCTGGACATATGTAACGCTTTTGCTAAACAATTCTCGCTGGTCTTTGTGTCAAATACTAGTAATTCAACTTCGTTGGTTGATAGCCTTTCGCAAGAGACATCAAATGTATTTCATAATACTTTGAGATCAGTATACAATGGGGATTTCATCTATCGAAAAAGCTATAAAGAAGCTTAGAATAAACCTAGGTGCTGGCCCTGATAATATCCCAGTAGTATTTATAAAAAAGTCTGCTAAGCCTCTAGCCGTGCCACTTCAAATAATCTTCTACTATTCACTTAACAATTCCCTCTGCTTGGAAATTGGCAAATGTTATCCCCATTCCTAAAAGTGGTTCATTAAACGACGTTCTTAATTATCGACCAATCTCCATACTATGTATTTTTGGCAAAATTTTTGAGTCCCTTATCCTTTTTTAAGTAACCACGTAAAACCTCTCTTAATGCAAGAACAACACGGCTTCAGAAGTAATATGTCGACATTATCTAATATTTGCTGCCACATCAGTGAAATATCCGAATCCTTGGATAAGTCCTTGCAAATCGATGCTGTGTATACAGACATTAGCAAGGCCTTTGACAGGGTGGCACATGATCGCCGCTGCGTAGCTGACCAAATACTTCTTTTTAAAATTCTTTTAGGTCTTCTAGATAGTCCTCTACTACTAGAAAAAATACACTTTCTTGTCCCTCGTCTTGGACAGAGGTTCTAGAATTTTCATCCCTATGCCATACAAGTATTTAAAACAAACAATGGCCATCACGGTGTGATACCCACCAGTATTTGTCGTGAACACAATAAGTTCTTTAGATCAGAAAAGGTTGACATTCTTTCGTCATCACTATATCTATTTAGAAAAGCTTTGTGCGAATATAAATCCCCCTAAATTTAAACTTTTAACCTAGTTTTTTATTGTGTTTTGTTTTTCATTGTAGTTTATAGTACTTTTATTTAAATTTTCTCTCCATATTTTGATTTAAAATTTTAGCAATGTCGATTGTTAACATATACGCTGTGCATGTTGATTTTGCCTGTAATTTGATTAGCATTCTAAGCTTGTTAGTTGTTAAGTTATAGTAGTTCATAAGTTCATAATGTTAAATCTGTTGGCAGACCAAATAAATAAATAAATAAATAAATGCAAAAGTCTGTCTGATACCTCTTTACGCTTAAACTGCGCTTAAAATGGAGATAGTTAGAGTTCTGAGAAAGGACAAAGGCTACATGAAATGGTCAGGTGTGAGTCGGTTTTTTTATAATTGAGGAGTTGCCGTTGAAATCCTACACTGATAACCGAATTTAGGGCGGGTAGAACCGCGGGCAAAAGCTAGTTGTAATATGTCACCGACAACGTTAAAGAATAGCAAAAAATTGCAAAAAAATAGGGTGTTGATAGGTGCAATAGGTCCAAAGATAAGATGGTGGCTACGCTAGCTTAAGTCTGAAGCCAGCAGGATTATGGTATCTCGGAAACTGCTGGAGCAAAAAAAATCAGTTCTCAGGAAAAAGAATAGTAAAAAATTAGCAAAAAAATAGGGTGTAAACCCCGTGTTGATAGGTGCAATAGATCCGGAGATACGACGGTGGCTACGCTAGGTTTAGTCTCAAGCTAGCAGGACAATGGTATCTCAGAAAATGATGTAGCAAAAAAAAAATTCTTAGGCAAAAGAATAGCAAAAAATTTGCAAAAAAATAGGGTGCAAACCCCATATTGATAGGTGCAATAGGTCCGGAGATACGATCTTAAGCTAGCAGGACCATGGTATCTCGGAAACCGGTGAAGCACAAAAATCATTTTTTTGGCAAAAAATTCGCAAAAAAATTGCAAAAAAATGTGTTATAAGTCGCATCGTGGCCTTATGACTTGGCTACGGCAGCTTTATAAACACGAAAATATCCTCACTGGCTCCCAACCGGTATTAGGTAAATCCCGTCACACGGGCGCTGTCTTCTTCGATGTAGCGAAAGCCTTCGACAAAATCTGGAACAACGGTTGAAGTTATAAACTGTACAACTATCAGTTGCCAGACCGCCTCTTACTTATCATACGAGACTATTTGTCGAACCGCTGCTTTCGCATAGAGTCGAAGACAAGCAGGAGTCCCTCAAGGGTCCGTGCGCGCTCCTATCTTGTACCTTCTGTACACAAACGACATCCCTAAAACGATACCTAATGAGCCCTCTTCGCGGACGATACCGCTATTTACACCACCGATAGGCAAGTGAGTCGAATCACTAAGAGACTCCAATACTCAATCATCGCCCTAGGCAAATGGTTTCAGAAATGGAAAATCGAAGTGAATCCCGACGAAAGCTCTGCCGTTCTCTTCCCTGTAGGCCGCCCTCCGCGACCGTCTTGACAAAAAATTATTCTATAATACTTCATGTACTCCGTTACTCCTTCAAATTAAAATATTTTCCTGATGTTCGTTTTCTTGTTTCAGAAAATCATTACACTATTTTGCAGTATTATTTTTCGCTACCATTATCACGTCATAATACGATTTTACATTTTCCAAACTGATTTCACATCTTTTCTTTTTTATATGTCAATTTTTCAAATACCTATCAAATTTTAAAGTAAACCGGTATGTCGAAGTAAATAAGTTTGGCATTTCTTGAATGTATATAGAAATTAACAATAATTTTGGAAGTAGAAACGCAAAAGGATAACTAAAGTTATTTACAGATAAAATATTACATATTTAAACAAATCACTTGCTACGTCTTCTAGCTCCCCACTATTCCCCAATATCTTAAAGACCTGGCAGTCCACTTTTTCGACTGTACACAAAACCACCCATATCGATTAATTTTGCAATCCACAACCTATCATCCCCCTGACCGACCTCGACACGGTCGAAAAACAATTGTAAAGCGGCCTCGGCACATACTAACGGTCCCAGACAACGATCTCGCTATTCGGATAGAGAGGCTAGTCTCAACGACCTCCCCTAATCGGGCCTCCCCCCTAACACGACGCCAAAGACCTGCTGTTGTCGGCGACCGCACGGATACACGAGGTATCAAAGAGTGCCGGGGCGCTTCTCGCCCCCACTCTCTCGCAATCGCAACCGCGTAACTGGAAACTCCCCTCCTGGCGCTGACTCACTTTCGGGTCCGACGCTCACGCTGGTCGAAGGGACGACAACAAGAGCGACAACTCGAGCCGAGAGAATTGGGCGCTATATGGGCTAAGAGTCCTTCAGAGTCTCGCCCCAAAAGCCCGGTGGAGCATTAATGGCTGCATCAGCCAACTGCATAGTCGGTCAAGAAAAAAAGACTTTTATGTAAAGTTATATTTGTATTAAATACCCTGTATGTATGTAGTTTAGGTATATTATTATAGGTTCAGAATAGCCTTTATTTAGTAATTGGTTGTCATAATATAGGTTCAGAATAACCATCATTTTAGTAATTTTTCATCATAATATTCTTGATACTATAAATGTCTTGATAAGTTTATAAAATTGTTTGCTAAGTTCACCAAAGTTGCTGGTACACCTCACAGCGTGTCACGTTTCACAGTCACACCGCAAGCTCCTGATTTTTACTCGAAGGACCAAAAATATGTCTATGATCTTTGATGTGGATGGTAAATGATAAACTTTGATAATACACAGTAGAATATATTTGGTTATTATTGATACAAAACAATTTATATTTTAATGCTATGTTAGCAACACACGTTGCGGAGCCTACTATAACATGAACCGAGGTAAAATGTACATACATCGATATGTTGTCAATTTTGCTGAATTGCACATTTAGCGTAATGTGCGGTTTCACCGTACAAGTGCCTCAGAGAGGGGAGGCAATTCTGTCATCACGGATGGTACGGTAGTTCGCAATCGAAGGGGTGCGGATTTGAGGAACGTTTCCTGGATGAGAAAGACGTCTGGTTAACGAGGGACGAGAGGAATTCCGACAATTCCTCCCTTTGGTTGCGGAGACCATTGGCATTAAAATAGCTTGAAGCGACGGAGTGGGGTTTTTCGCGCGCGGTTGTGCAATCCATTTTGAATCAGATATGAATCTGAGCATCTGTTGGGGGCGTATTTCACGAACATGGCATCGACATAGTCTGGGTCGAAGGCCCAGGATAGCTCACAGAGCAGATCAAGCTTTTGCTCAGTCGACTGAGTGGCTTTTCGGGGCGGCGCGAGGGTAGAGTAGGTGAGGGGCTCGATGGTCGCGGGATGTC
Source organism: Apoda limacodes (assembly GCA_946406115.1). Classification (NCBI taxonomy): domain Eukaryota; kingdom Metazoa; phylum Arthropoda; class Insecta; order Lepidoptera; family Limacodidae; genus Apoda; species Apoda limacodes. The sequence goes on along the minus strand of OX291540.1, from coordinate 322,849 downwards.
CCGTGACTGAGACGGGCCCAGGGAGTGTAGACGGAAGTTTGTCTGTCTGGTTTGATTTTGGCCAGTTGACGCAGGAGGTCGGCTCTAGGCATTGACCACAGGGAGGGGAGCATGCACAAAGGGTACCTGTTGGCAGGGGTCGGAGGGGCGCGATTTACCCTTTTTAGGTAATTTCTGACGGGGAGCAAGAGTACCTAAGTGTGCCAAAGTGCTCCGCATTGTTTAGGTAAGTACCTACAGCAGGGGTTCTGCTGTCACCGTTAGGTTTCCCTTCAAGCAACGAGACGTTAGAAACCAGGAAACAATTCGGTAGAACGCAGCTCTGAAAAGAGCTATAAGATCCCACCCACCAGTCTGGAGCACTCGGAACTGGGTTTCTTACAAACGAATTGACGTAATCGACACTTAAAACACGAGAATGCGTGGAGTGGCGAACCGCTGAAGCAGAAATACTACACTAGCGATCTACCCAGGGCCGGATTCAGGCCGGTCGACCAGCACCAGTCAAAGAACCATGGGAGGATCACCCCTTTGCGTAGTAGTTCCGCAACAACAAAACACACACACCACACACACACACACACACACACACACACACACACACACACAAAAACACACAGTAGTGGGTCGAGGAGCGATGGCCCGGCCAAGAACACAACTGAGCAGCGTTTAACACTCGGGCAGAGTTTCCGATTATCGCGGGCAATAATCCAAGCAACGATACTCAGTAGTCGACACTTTCAAACATAAATGCATTGACATACCATTGCCCTGATTTTTCGCCAAAATTTATAAGAAAAAGATAGGAACTGAAAAGACATTAGACTTTACTTTTACCCCCATCGATAGATCCACGGGAATAGATTTTTCTACTAGAAGGTAGAGCACGATTCATTGCAGTCCGTAACGTATAATATTTTCTATTTATGTAATTTAGGAATTGAATTTTCAGTGAGTAAATTAAGTCCAAATAAATAATAAAAACACAAAAGTAAATTTTCTCGACAGAAAACTTTACAAAGTCACCTCTTAATTTCGCCAATTTTCCACTTATTTTTATAAAGGTACATACGAGTGCAATGCACCTGATATTTATTTGTCATTTTGTTCAATACAAAACCTAGGGCTGTTATTACTTTACAAATAATATTTTACTAGTTATTATTAATTAATGTTTTTGTCCATACACATCATATTCCACGTTGAATGCAGAATTCGTCAGTCTTTATGCCCCTCTTAAGGAATTTCACGGAAATGGTACACAAACTGCGTGGGCAATTCCGCGGGCAAGATAATAGCAATACAATATTTCAATAATTACTTTAATTTAGTTTTTCAAACAATACACAATACAGTAAATTTCTTATTTGTAAAAGTTTTTATTAAACTATTAAATAAAACTTTTTATTTAAATTATATTAATTACTATCCGAAGCTACGAAAACGTTATTGACTCTGATTGCCAGCGGAATAAATATCAACTTTAAATTCGATTATATCTTCTTTAGGTATGGAAGTCGCATCAATATTTATGTACGTTCTACATTAAAATTCGGAATCAACCCTTAGAAAATGAATGTAACCCTTATTTATTAAGAGTACAGTACTCCTTCAGAGGCCGCATCGGGCAAACTGTAGTAGTCAAACAGAAAAAAAATGCCCATAAACTTAAAATATAAGGTTAGTTTTTTTTAAATTTTACGAGATATTCGATATCTGAGATGTTATCAGTCAAAGTAGTTATTTTTGGAAGGGATAGGTCGATGGTCAAATAGGTTTTGCAAATATAATTAAATGCCTAATAAATTAGGTGTAGCAATCAATTGCAAGAATAAAAATAATAATAGGTATTTCGTAGAAAACTTTAACATATTACTTGTTAGAGTTCCGTACCCAGAGGGTGCCAAAGGAGCTTCATAAGCCTACGCTGTCTATCTGTCAGACAACTAAAGGAGCTTCATAAGCCTACGCTGTCTGTCTGTCAGACAACTAAAGGAGCTTCATAAGCCTACGCTGTCTGTCTGTCAGACAACTAAAGGAGCTTCATAAGCCTACGCTGTCTGTCTGTCAGACAACTAAAGGAGCTTCATAAGCCTACGCTGTCTGTCTGTCAGACAACTAAAGGAGCTTCATAAACCTACGCTGTCTGTCTGTCAGACAACTAAAGGAGCTTCATAAGCCTACGCTGTCTGTCTGTCAGACAACTAAAGGAGCTTCATAAGCCTACGCTGTCTGTCTGTCAGACAACTAAAGGAGCTTCATAAGCCTACGCTGTCTGTCTGTCAGACAACTAAAGGAGCTTCATAAGCCTACGCTGTCTGTCTGTCAGACAACTAAAGGAGCTTCATAAGCCTACGCTGTCTGTCTGTCAGACAACTAAAGGAGCTTCATAAGCCTACGCTGTCTGTCTGTCAGACAACTAAAGGAGCTTCATAAGCCTACGCTGTCTGTCTGTCAGACAACTAAAGGAGCTTCATAAGCCTACGCTGTCTGTCTGTCAGACAACTAAAGGAGCTTCATAAGCCTACGCTGTCTCTCTGTCAGACAACTAAAGGAGCTTCATAAGCCTACGCTGTCTCTCTGTCAGACAACTAAAGGAGCTTCATAAGCCTACGCTGTCTGTCTGTCAGACAACTAAAGGAGCTTCATAAGCCTACGCTGTCTGTCTGTCAGACAACTAAAGGAGCTTCATAAGCCTACGCTGTCTGTCTGTCAGACAACTAAAGGAGCTTCATAAGCCTACGCTGTCTGTCTGTCAGACAACTAAAGGAGCTTCATAAGCCTACGCTGTCTGTCTGTCAGACAACTAAAGGAGCTTCATAAGCCTACGCTGTCTGTCTGTCAGACAACTAAAGGAGCTTCATAAGCCTACGCTGTCTGTCTGTCAGACAACTAAAGGAGCTTCATAAGCCTACGCTGTCTGTCTGTCAGACAACTAAAGGAGCTTCATAAGCCTACGCTGTCTGTCTGTCAGACAACTAAAGGAGCTTCATAAGCCTACGCTGTCTATCTGTCGGACAACTAAAAGGCTCTATCTTTTAGACCACAACAGTTAGAAGCCTGAATTCACAGAATATATGTTATAATATAATGGGGGACTATGTAACAAATAATAAAAAGTTAAAATACCCCTTAAATTTTAACTTTTCACATCTCCATACAAGAAATACACATTTTCGTTGTTTTTGCTCTATCATGAAAACAGTAACACATATAAACTCCAAATTGGGAATTTTAAGTTTTAAAATCATTTTGTAGGATATGTAATCGAGACCATGGGCAGTATATTTTCTAAATTTTAAGCCGAAAGTAAGTCATAGAACAATTTATGAAAAAGGGTTACTGAAATGAGAATGGCATTGTGCTCATTAGATTCACTATGAAATATAGAGGTGATAAAAGTCTTATTAAATTAACATGTAGTTTGCCATATTTTTGAGATATGTGTAGTTCTGTTAATAATATTGCCAACTGTTTGTTTTCTTCTGCTTAGTTACTAGCTTTTTAAGTGCTTGTTTGTGATTAAAATTTAAAAAGTTATCCTGACAAGGATTCTGTTTCAAATTGACATAGGCGTCTTTACTGTTTTACAGCTGTCGCACCTCGTTCATTCCAACATGGAACAGTCTGGTGTTTTAATGGTTTTGAAGGTGCTGGCTTTTTTTGGATAAAAAGCTAATTGTACAATAACATTGGTGGTTATTTTACAAAAGGGATAATATAAATGTAGTGGTTCATTTATTGACTAAGGCCGTATGTGTATAAAGTTTCCAGTTCACAAGGGGTTAATTAGTATGAAAGTCTATAAGTTTGCAATTAGTTGATGAATAAGGAGGACTATTCTCAATATTTTTGTTTAAAACTAAAGGTGTCTGTGTTGGTATATGATAACTCCCTAATGGGTCATCACGAACCCACCAGTTACAATTGATAGCTAATGAATTGGTCACCATTGTCAAATCTAATTCGTTTGGGCGCCATCGATCTGTTCCTGTGGTAGTAACATGGCCATCATTTAATAGAACTAAATCACAATCTTCCACAATTAAAGTAAGTATATACCACTACCACTACCACTACCACTACTACCACGGAAATCTGTGTAGTTACAACTCAAAAAAGTATTATGTGCAGTAAAATCTACAGCTATAAGAACTGGGCTTGGTAAATTATTAGTCAGTTGTGTTAACTTTAATTTGCTGAATGTAGGGTTTGAATTTTCAGGATAATATATACTCACTATATACTCACTATATATACTCACTATATACTCACTGTATATACTCACTATATACTCACTATATATACTCACTATACTCACTATAGTCAATAGCGATTGTCTTTATTTAGCAAAGAGTTTATTATCGCTCCTGAGAAGAGTGACTAAATGTAAAGGAGACTTTCTTGATTCTATAAAAAGTTGGGGAAAATTTTATAATTGCATAAATCTGTAAACGGAGCTTTTTGATGTTTTATTTGATTTTCTTTTATTTGATATTCTTTTATTTGATATTCTTTTATTTAAATTTGTTTTGTAGGAGATTGGGATAAAAAAACTCATATATGATTGCCGTCACGCTGACTGCATTCAGCATTTTCAATTGGTATATTACAATCTTTATGATTATGATTTTCTTTGCAAATGGAACTTCTTACAGAATTTTTACAATTTTACCATACCTTAGACGCTGGAAACATTGTTATACAGGAGGCATATTATGTACACTGAAGCGTCATGTTATATAGGAGGCACATTATGTACACTGAAGCGTCATGTTATATAGGAGGCACATTATGTACACTGAAGCGTCATGTTATATAGGAGGCACATTATGTACACTGAAGCGTCATGTTATATAGGAGGCACATTATGTCATCATCATCATCAAGATCTACGTGGTAAGGCAAATGTGATTGCTACAGTTAGAGTTGGTTGTAATTGTTTCATACCCTTTTTAGATGCCATTATTAGTTTCGTCGTCACCGTTACCGTTACCGTCACCTTCACCGTCACGTCGACAAGTGGGTCATTTTTACATGACTTTAGTTTTAAGAATATAAATATATGTTAATTTTACACAACATTTACAATGAATTATATGAGTAATTATACAAATAATATGAATAAAATTAATAAAAATTGAAAAATTCTTCTTATCTTTTTAAAGCTTCCTGCGCTTTTGTATGTCTGTCTGTCTGTCTGTACACTGATACTGATACTACTTAGAGTGTCTGTATAGTAAACAAAGGTCAGCTGATCGGTGTCGACTGCTTACATCGACATTTGCGTATCGTAGCAAGTAAGACTGATACCTATTTGTGTATTCGCGTATCGTAGCAAGTAAGACTGATACCTATTTGCGTATCGAAGCAAGTAAGACTGATACCTATTTGCGTATTTGTGTATCGTAGCAAGTAAGACTGATACCCATTTGCGTATTTGCGTATCGTAGCAAGTAACACTGATACCTATTTGCGTATTTGCGTATCGTAGCAAGTAAGACTGATACCTATTTGCGTATTTGCGTATCGTAGCAAGTAACACTGATACCTATTTATGTATTTGCGTATCGTAGCAAGTAAGACTGATACCTATTTGCGTATTTGCGTATCGTAGCAAGTAAGGCTGATACCTATTTGCGTATCGTAGCAAGTAAGACTGATACCTATTTGTGCCTATCGTATTAAATAAGATAAAAAGATATTTTAATAACTAAACCGATCAAACTATACGAGAATGCTATCAATAAGATACTACTATATTTTAGCAACAAACATATGATAGTCCAAAATTTAATTGAGGGGGAATAAAACATGTAGCTGTATGTTCTGTCAATCACTTTACTCAGGTTTAGGGGCAGCGGTAATCGACTTCAAGGGGAATAAAACATGTAGCTAGCTGAACGTTCTGTCAATCACTTTACTCAGCTTTAGGGGCAGCGGTAATCGACTTCAAAGGGAATAAAACATGTAGCTGAACGTTCTGTCAATCACTTTACTCAGCTTTAGGGGCAGCGGTAATCGACTTCAAAGGGAATAAAACATGTAGCTGAATGTTCTGTCAATCACTTTACTCAGCTTTAGGGGCAGCGGTAATCGACTTCAAGGGGAATAAAACATGTAGCTGAACGTTCTGTCAATCACTTTACTCAGCTTTAGGGGCAGCGGTAATCGACTTCAAAGGGAATAAAACATGTAGCTGAACGTTCTGTCAATCACTTTACTCAGCTTTAGGGGCAGCGGTAATCGACTTCAAAGGGAATAAAACATGTAGCTGAACGTTCTGTCAATCACTTTACTCAGCTTTAGGGGCAGCGGTAATCGACTTCAAAGGGAATAAAACATGTAGCTGAATGTTCTGTCAATCACTTTACTCAGCTTTAGGGGCAGCGGTAATCGACTTCAAAGGGAATAAAACATGTAGCTGAACGTTCTGTCAATCACTTTACTCAGCTTTAGGGGCAGCGGTAATCGACTTCAAGGGGAATAAAACATGTAGCTGAACGTTCTGTCAATCACTTTACTCAGCTTTAGGGGCAGCGGTAATCGACTTCAAAGGGAATAAAACATGTAGCTGAACGTTCTGTCAATCACTTTACTCAGCTTTAGGGGCAGCGGTAATCGACTTCAAGGGGAATAAAACATGTAGCTGAACGTTCTGTCAATCACTTTACTCAGCTTTAGGGGCAGCGGTAATCGACTTCAAAGGGAATAAAACATGTAGCTGAACGTTCTGTCAATCACTTTACTCAGCTTTAGGGGCAGCGGTAATCGACTTCAAAGGGAATAAAACATGTAGCTGAACGTTCTGTCAATCACTTTACTCAGCTTTAGGGGCAGCGGTAATCGACTTCAAAGGGAATAAAACATGTAGCTGAATGTTCTGTCAATCACTTTACTCAGCTTTAGGGGCAGCGGTAATCGACTTCAAGGGGAATAAAACATGTAGCTGAACGTTCTGTCAATCACTTTACTCAGCTTTAGGGGCAGCGGTAATCGACTTAAGGGGAATAAAACATGTAGCTAGCTGAATGTTCTGTCAATCACTTTACTCAGCTTTAGGGGCAGCGGTAATCGACTTCAAAGGGAATAAAACATGTAGCTGAATGTTCTGTCAATCACTTTACTCAGCTTTAGGGGCAGCGGTAATCGACTTCAAGGGGAATAAAACATGTAGCTGAACGTTCTGTCAATCACTTTACTCAGCTTTAAGGGCAGCGGTAATCGACTTCAAAGGGAATAAAACATGTAGCTGAATGTTCTGTCAATCACTTTACTCAGCTTTAGGGGCAGCGGTAATCGACTTCAAAGGGAATAAAACATGTAGCTGAATGTTCTGTCAATCACTTTACTCAGCTTTAGGGGCAGCGGTAATCGACTTCAAAGGGAATAAAACATGTAGCTGAATGTTCTGTCAATCACTTTACTCAGCTTTAGGGGCAGCGGTAATCGACTTAAGGGGAATAAAACATGTAGCTAGCTGAACGTTCTGTCAATCACTTTACTTAGCTTTAGGGGCAGCGGTAATCGACTTCAAAGGGAATAAAACATGTAGCTGAATGTTCTGTCAATCACTTTACTCAGCTTTAGGGGCAGCGGTAATCGACTTCAAGGGGAATAAAACATGTAGCTGAACGTTCTGTCAATCACTTTACTCAGCTTTAGGGGCAGCGGTAATCGACTTCAAAGGGAATAAAACATGTAGCTGAATGTTCTGTCAATCACTTTACTCAGCTTTAGGGGCAGCGGTAATCGACTTCAAGGGGAATAAAACATGTTGCTGAATGTTCTGTCAATCACTTTACTCTGCTTCAGGGTTATTTTTTTAACTTTTTAGAAAGTAGATTCGAAGTCAATTGTGTTTTAGTTAAAAAATAGTTTTATATTTTCAATAATCAAAGAGTTATTAGCGAAATGAGGGTTTTTTTACGAAATAAGTGGTGTGGCTGAAAGGAAGGACAATTCTTTTAAAGGAAACGAAAAATACTTTAATTTTCGCCATTTTTTGAATATTTATATGTATTTATACTAATCCCACTAATCTAATATTATTAATGCGAAAGTTTTTTGTTTCTTAAACTTAATCACACAATGTAGCTGATTCTCCATAGGCAGAGTCGAAAAGTTAGAAAAGGATTTATGTTAAAAAGACAAGATGTAAATTTAATGTGAATAAAACTATATTTTATATTTAAATTTGGACAGACCCGTTTATATTTAGATTTGGGCAGCTAAAAGTTAAGTAGAGTAATACTGATACTGAACAATCTGAAATAAATAAATGTGTTAATATTATTCAAACATTTGGCGACATTTAGTTGCAATAAAGAAATTGTGCGAGCCGCGACGTATCAACTGGTCACAAACTCTAGACCTCCGCGCAAATAGGCACATCTGGTATCGCTGCCCGGTACGAAGCGAGGACGGGCCGAGTCACGCGCGGCGCTATCGGCGTGCTATCAGGTGGCTCCTTCCACTATCGCACTATCGGTATTTCAATGTCGAATCTTCTATCGCTTTATCGCTCTATCACCGTTACTATCGCTTCGAACGACCAGTGTCGCCGGTTAGCCTCAAGGTCTACGTATGACCATATGGTTATGTTGTACAACATACCAAAGAGTACACGAGGTACATTTGCCATTCGGAACATTTTAACTTGCGAATTATAAAAGAGAGTAAGATAAGGTACCAGAGAGCTGATTTAATTTTTTTTTATTTTTTTTAGTTAATTTCATTGATAATTTATTAATTTATTAGAAATAGCGTAAATCTTCTACGTAAAATGCTACTACACTACAATATTTTATTCTATAATCGTAATTAAAAAACCGGTTTTTAAATGACTCCGAGTAGATGGCGACTGTTCCGAGTTTACAATGACTCCGGGATCTCTATTGAAACACTAATACAAATAAGTTAGTTAGCTACTAAATACGAAGTTGTGATACACACACAATGTCAATTACAATTTTTTGTTTTTATGTAGCACAGGGGGCGCATCATACGAGGCGTCAAATATTATCAATCGGATGAAGTAATAAATATTTAAGAGTACTCCGATATTTAATAGTACTTACTAATGGGATTATTACCATTATAATAATATTCCTACACAATCATATGTATATGTAACAGTTAAAACCAGTTTTTAGATAGAACGCGTTTTCCCTAGTTAGAGCTAGTTTTTACAAAATGCCTTTGTTAAAACTAAAATAACTACGCTCAAAATTCAAAAAAGTCAAAACTAGTTCTTACTAGAAAAAACGCGTTTTTCCTAAACGAGTTAGATTAAAACCGTTGCGTCCGAGGTTTAAGTTCATCGCACCTTATTCTGATCGGTTGTGCGACGTCATCTGATTCGACAAGTGCGGAAGAATCCCTTTTCGAGCGCCGTCCGCTCGCTCCGTTCATTCCCGCTTTGTTTGTATTCTGACGAACTTAAATAGGGGAGAACGCGATGGAAAGAGGAGTTTTTAAACAGGTTATTAGCGATTCACGATCACGAAACAAAAGAGGACCACTTTTATATTATCACAAAATAAACCTGTGACAATTTAGTGGACGAAATTGAAGAGCAAGAACAATTAGCCGTTCAGAAATCTCAGGATCAGTACAGAAGTACAGAAATACAGAAGTACAGAAGTACAGAAGTACAGAAGTACAGGAGACTGAAGTGATTAAAAGAAATCAATATTTGTGGATACGAAAATTAGTGACTAGACAGGAGCCAATGAAATACTATTTGTATGTAGTTGACATTTTTGATATAATTGAAGCGGCCTATGTGGCCGTTGGTCATGGTGGTCGGGATAGACTTAAAAATTAAATAAACGCGATTATAACTTTAGAAATGATAAATATTTTTCCCTCTAAGTCGAAACTTGTCAGCGTAAAAAGAGTATGAAGAAAAAAGTTCTCGTTTCAAATCCCATACTACATTCTGAAATGAACAGCCGTTGCCGAGTCGATCTTATGAACAGCCGTTGCCTAGTCGATCTTATGAACAGCCGTTGCCGAGTCGATCTTATGAACAGCCGTTGCCGAGTCGATCTTATGGACAGCCGTTGCCGAGTCGATCTTATGAACAGCCGTTGCCGAGTCGATCTTATGGACAGCCGTTGCCGAGTCGATCTTATGAACAGCCGTTGCCGAGTCGATCTTATGAACAGCCGTTGCCGAGTCGATCTTTGGACAGCCGTTGCCGAGTCGATCTTATGGACATGCAAACTTAAGAAGATCGGGGATTCCAGACCATTCATGCGGTATTAATCAGTCACCGCACAAAGCAATGTTTAGTACAGAACCGCGAGTAGGGCTTACTTAGACTTCGACTTTGCCACGAAATTTTATTAAGGATATACGAGATGAAGATAATCTCGACAATAAATATAAAATAAATATGGCGGGTAGTACAGATAATAATACAGAAACTGAGCCTGAAGCTAGTTGCAGGGGACAGCATGGGATTAAAACCGGAGCCAAACAAAAAGACTCAGAAAGTTCATCCAAAACAAGTAGAAAATCGCCAACCCAGTGAATATGATATTTAAGCTGAAGCATCTACGACTGTACGTCCAGCTTATCTGTCGATTATTTATTTTCCCTATAATGTTGCTTTAGTGTAAGATTATTATTTTTAGTAATGTACATGACTCTGTCTTAGATATTTTTAATAAATATTTTTAAAACCATATCTTGTTTTCAATCTCAAATTAGTTTCTCCAGTGCTAGTTTGAACTAAAGCTCGGAGTGACAACTAGTTTTATCTGAAAATCAAATATATCAGTGGTAAATTTTAGTTTTCACTAGGTATTTCTAGATATAACGAAGGCATTTCGTAAAAACTAGTTCTAACTAGGGATAACGCGTTCTAACGAATAACGGGTTTTAAATGTTACATACACTCGTACTTACACTGCACTTAAAAATATCCATACTATCCATAAATATACTAAATCCATACTAATATTATAAATGCGAAAGTAACTCTGTCTGTCTGTCTGTTGCATCTTCACGCTTAAGACTGGGGTATACGCCAACGACCTTGCTCGTTTGAGCGAAGCTAGTAAAAATGCACCCCGCGCGACCCATCAACCTATTTACGCAGTCGAACTTAGACTCGTTGCGCCGGCGGGCAGTAAGATATTTCAAACGTAGCGTATAAGAATAGGGCCCGCATACGTTGCAAAAATTTAGGACAAGTAAAAGTAAATGTTAAATTATGATTCAAATGAGGCAGTGTGATTTAAAGTTATTTAAGAATCCATACTATTATTAATAAAAAAGTGTGTCTGTACGTTCGTTGGTTTGGTCATTCATAACAGCATGAGAGCTAGGAAACGACAAGATTTTTTTGCACATATTTTTTTTATCCTGACTGAGAGGAACATGCAGGAGCAGTTTTTGTTTGCATTCTTACACGACTGCCCAAAAAAGAAGTGTAATGTTTTAAGTGTTCATGTAGGTATGTATGTACGTATGTTTGTTTTTTTTTTGTTTTTATACCACCAAGGTGGCAAGCAAGCTTACGGTCCACCTGATGTTAAGCGGTCACCGTAGCCTATGGACGTTTGCAATACCAATCTAATCACTCCATTCTTGAAAAACCCCATGCTGTAGTCCCCGGAGAAAACCTCGGCAGGGAGTTCATTCCATAAACTTAACACACTATGTATTAAGTCGACGGCAACTGATCTAAAATTTAAAGAAAGTAGACAATACATTGTTAACATCATACATTTCAATTCATTTCAACTAGTCTAGCTATCACGGTTTATGAGATACAGCCTGGACACAGAAGGATGGATGGACAGCTAAGTCTTAGTAATAGGGTCCCGTTTTTACCCTTATATATATAGAATTTAAAATAAAAACAATAAAATATCTTTTGGCTTTAAAAAAATTAAATCAATTTATTGTTTCATAGTAATGCAATTACCCATGTGCACTGCAAATATCTTTTTTTTGAAAGTTGGGTGCAACAGTATTTTTTCATTAATTTGTGACTACGGCATGAATATCGGAATCTCGGAATATCGTAACTACGGAATCTCGGGAGGCTTTGTCGGATATTATAGTTTCGATACTAGATGGTCCAATATCGTAATATCGGAATTAGTAAATTTTTCTAACTGGGATTAAATACAGCGTAAATGTCGCTAGCCCACGCTTCTTTGTACGTGAAATGTAATGTTATCTCATTTACTCTTTATCCTAGGTTAAAGAGCTACCATACATAATTCATTCATCCATTGCGTTTGGTTCATTCACACAAACATGAATATAACTAAAAGAGTTAGTAATTTGGAAGAGGTCAAATAGGCTATACAAAAATGTACTAGTATCGTGCTTTAGTAGACTACACATTTCCCAATAAATTTGGAAGGAAATAGAGAAATGTTACCATTTTGATATTTTGGGATTTCTTATAAACCTATTTACGAAAAGTAAAATTAATAATTTAAAAACCGGGGGACCGTAAAGTTTATAAAGTATTTTTTCCAACAACAGTTAATAAATTATTACGAATTAGTGCGACATGCAGCGCGGGGGCGACCCGAACGGGCAGACACGTGAGTCGATTTTGCGAATTTTTCGGAGTAAATTCTTTTGTTGCAATCTGCGACTACTCCTGTTCTTCTCACATAGCGGTTCCCGAAGCGACGCGACGCGACGACGCTTAGAAAATAAAAATATTTGAACTTACATATTATATGTGACGATAATAATTATAATAGGTTTAAAATATTATTTGTTATTTTTTAGTTTATTTTTGTGTCGGGGGGTTTTTAAAATTTTTAATTTGACTTTCATTTTGTCCTTTTTAAAGTAGGTATAAGCAATAATCCTTTCAATGCAAATGTGACAGTAAACTTTGGTGATACTTATAATTGGTAGTTCAAGATATGAACTACGCGACAAGCGAGCAATTACAAGTTTTAAATTTTTAATTCATAAATTCTTTAGAGTTTTTTATTCTTATGTTTCCGTCATTTTAATTCTGTTTTTTTTTATTTATTTATTCGTAAATGTGATGAAAAACATTTTGTGTATCACGGGCAACCGAGAAATTACAAATTCGAGTCATTTAAGCCTGCCCTCAGCCTTAGCCTTCTAAATAGTCTCTCGGTAGTTTTCTTTTCCTTATCATCTTTACCTTTGTCCTCTCACAGTAAGCCGCAGTTGCACCAATTACCTAAAAGCTTAAAAAAAAACATCGTTCCTAGCACGACGTAACGCAAAAACATACGCATCACTGCAGTGAGAGATCGAGCGGCCGTAACACAACTTCTAACTACGACCGCAGGCCGTAGACTGAAAAACAAAAGCAAGCTAGAGTCAGTTCACGCGTACTCACATAAGGTTGAATTTTGAAAATCAAGCTTGTATAACTTTTATATTGCATGGAATAATTTCGCTCGTATTTAGGTTTTTAGTTTATTAAAAAAAAAGTAGACACTGTATCAAAATTCTGTTCGATTCAATGTTTAATGTATAAAAATATCTTTCCAGTGCATAAAAAAAATAATATGATATCTTCGACAAGTAAACTTATTTTGAAGACTTTTTGCGATTTTTTTTTCTTTAATTCTGATGTCCTTTTTCAAAGTAGTGTTCGGATGTCTGTTTAGATCATGTTTTTCCCTAGCCTATGTATTTTTTTCAGCTCTGTAATTAGTGCCACTTCTTCAATCTAGAATAAGTAAAATAGACCTTTTTCGAGAATTCCGCGTAGATCGTCGTCTTAAACCGCTGAACCGATTCAGATGAAAATTGGTATAGAAATAGTTTGAGTCCAGAGGAAGGACATAGGCTATTTTCAATCTTAGAAAATTCAAAATTTTTCGCGGGAATCACTATAACGTTTTTTTTTTCTTTTTTACCACTAAGGTGGCAAACTAGCATACGGGCCGCCTGATGGTAAGCGTTGCCGAGCCTTCAGAAATCTAATAACTTCTTTTTTGAAGAACTCCATACTGTAGTCCTTAGAGAAAACCTTGGCAGGGAGCTCATTCCACCACCCTAGCGTTCGCGGGAGGTAGTTTCTCTGAAACCGCACTGTACGCGACCATTTCGGTTCTAAAGTGTGAGAATGAATTCCCTGCCGATGGCGAGCGGTGCGATGGTAGAAAGTAGCCGTGGGCATCATTTCGAACAATTCCTCAGAACACAACCCATTGTACAAGCGGTAGAGCACACACAGGGAGGCAAAGTCTCTCCTCAGACTTAGGGGCTCGATACCGAAAGTGAATTTGGGATCGTCGACAATTCCCACAGCCCGTCGTTGAACCGAGTCAAAAGGGCCAAGCTGGTATCCGGGTGCGCCCGCCCAGAGATGGCAGCAGTACTCCATATGGGACCGGACTTGCGACTTGTAAAGCAGCAACCTTTGCCCCGACGTGAAGTACTGCTTCGCTGTGTTGAGTACACCAAGTTTTTTGTACGCCAGCTTTACCTTCTCTAGCAAGTGATCTCGGAACTGAACATCGCTGGAGATGTGAACACCAAGGATCCCAATGCTCTTGGAGATAAAGAGGGGAGTGTTCTGGAATTGTGGGACTACAGTGAATGCGGTTTTCTTAGCGGTGAACGCGCAGATTTGTGTCTTTGAAGGGTTGAATCGGACCAAGTTTTCCCGTCCCCAGTCAGAGACCTTGGACAGACCGATCTCGATTTGAGACACAAGTTCTTCACGTTTTTCCTCCACAAAAGAACGAGGGATGCTTGCACGGCCCCTGTAATAAGCGTCTCCAGTACTGTCATCTGCATAGCAATGTATGTTGTTGATCTCCAACATATCATTAATGTGCAGTAGAAACAGCGTAGGAGACAGCACAGAGCCTTGCGGGACACCAGCATTAATGTCCATGCTATCAGAGCAACTACCGTCAACTTCGGCTCGTATGCGTCTGCCGGTCAAAAAGCTAGCCACCCATTTGCACAAACCCTCGGGCACTCCGTAAGATGGCAACTTCGATAGAAGACCCCGGTGCCAGATCCGATTGAACGCCTTCGCTATGTCCAGTCTACATGCCAATGCCTCCCCCTGACTCTCAATGGCTAGTGCCCATCGGTGTGTGAGATACACTAGAAGGTCAGCAGTGGAGCGACCGTGGCGAAAGCCATATTGACGGTCGCTGATCAGGTCATGTTTTTCTAGGTATCTCAAAAGCTGTGTGTTGATCACACGCTCCATCACCTTGGAGAGGAAAGAGCTAATAGCGATAGGCCTGTAATTCGATGGATCTGATCTATCGCCCGTTTTGGGCACCGAGTGCACATTCGCAGTCTTCCATGTAGACGGAAATTGCCTAGTATGGTAGGAAAGCGCGAAGAGGCGCATGAGTACAGGACATAACTCAGGATCACTCTGCTTAGGCACCACTGCTGGTATACCGTCTGGCCCACTCGACTTATGAACGTCTAGGGAAAACAACGCCCGCCGGATCTCTCGCTGTGTTATAGAGATTTCCGGCATGGTCTTACCGCACCACGGTAAAGTAGGTGGTACAGCGCCTTCGTCGTTCATATTCGAGTTGGAGGCAAAGAGACTGCCCAATAGATCGGCTTTCTCTTTTGCACTATGAGCCAAGTCACCATCGGTCTTTCGCAGTGGTGGTAACAACGACTGGCAGAAGTTCCCCTCGGCAGCTTTAGCAAGCGACCAGAAAGCACGACTTCCAGAAGGATAGCTCGCAAGTCACCCACCTATTTTGCCGATGAATTGGCATTTTGCTCTGGCAGTTGCTTTCTTACTGAACCTCGAGGCAGCATTTAATTTGCGTTTTAACACAGAAATATTCGGATCCTTATTATTACAAGCCGTGGTCCAAGCCTCATACGCAGTTTGCTTAAGAATTTAAGCTTCTCTGCAAGACCTATTAAACCACGGTCGTTTTTTGACGCCGGCAGCTACTTGCAGGTTAGGAATGAAACATTCCATACCAGCGAGGATTGTCTCAGTGACTGCGGCTGCGCAGACGTCAGGTTCATCTGAGCTAAAGTGACTTAATTCTGCATAAACAGAGCATCCAATTGTGCTGACATTTAAAATAAAGACAGTTGAAGATACTGTAAAAGATAGGCTAAAGGATAACGGCTACTTTTATCCCGGATAATTAGAAATTTCCCGCGGGAGTTACTTTAGTCAAATTGTACGAACGATAGCTGCAGGTTTACGAGTATAACTGCTCGCTATAACATACTTCTTGAGCGTAATCAAGGTGTTTCAAGATTTCCACGCCGATAGCCAAATTCAGGGCGGGCGGGGCCGCGGGTAAAAGCTAGTAAATCGTTATATAGTCGTTGTGTGTACCCGATAGATTGAAGTACCTACACGACGTTGGTTTTATTTTAGTTGAGAACCAGCCCGTTCACTGACAGAGATAATTGGTCTTTAACATTTGCTAGTTGATCTTCGAGTTGTTGCTGGATGGGAGAAGAGCCTATGACCGATATGTCGTCAGCATACATCAGAATGTGAGCGTTTTCTATGGCGTCGGGCAGGTCATTAACTAGCAATGAAAACTGGAGGTTACCAAGAGTACTTCGCTGGCTCACTCCAATTTCTATGTCAAGCTTGTCTGACCTTTCCTTTCCACTGTCAAACACAACTATTTGAGCGCGATTCCTCAATATGCTCATTAATAAATCTTTAGCGGGGCCTCTAAACTCTAAACTCGTAATGTTCAAGCTCATCAGCTAGAACGCTATGATCTGCTAACTCGAAGGCGCGACTCATGTCACAGAAGATGACTGCAACTTGGTTTTTGCACTCTCGTGCCGCCAGCACCACGCGTACAAGCTCGCGCACCGCGCTCACCGTGGACTCAGTGCCTGATTCTCGTCCATGAAGTTGATAATTTATTGCACAAACTTACTTCGAGAACTTTGAGAAAGTAGATACGATTGTGATGGGTCTATATCTGATGAGAACTTTGAGAAAGTAGGTACGATTGTGATGGGTCTATATCTGATGTAATCGACTACTCGCCCTTTCCGTTGTAAACTGGCGTTCCATTATTATCTACTAGCGTTTGCCCGCGGCTTCGCTCGCTTTATATTTGTGGTAATATAAAATTTAGAAAATCGGGACCTTGCCTGCGCAAAACATTATATACAATTCAAGATCCAGCTGAATTTTAAAGAAATCCAGACGTTGCTCATTAATTGGTAGAAATGGTAGGTTTCTGAGTAGAACAAAAGAAAAGTAACTTATCGATAGGAATGAGGTAGGTTGAAAATACTACATACCTACCCATCTGGTTTGAATGGAAAGATCACCCGGTTAAAGCTGGGCACGGGCCATTTACATTACTATACTGCACTGCACTGCACTGCACTCCACGACACAATACAACACCATACAACACTTTACAATTAACATGTCATTCTTAGTTTTCAATCGAAAGGCCATGTACCAATTTTCATCCATTTTAATTGAAAAATAATGGATTTCCATACAAATGTTGCGATAAGTTTTTATTCCCACAGGAACTCATGATCAGTATAAAATGTTTTTTATATCCTATTCCGGTCTCTTCAACCAAACTCCTGCCAAATTTCAGCTCAATTGTATAATATTTTACGATGGTTTTATTCCCACGGGAACTTCCGAATCGGGATAAAAAGGAGTTTCAATGCTTTTCCATATCTTCAACTATCCCTGTGACAAATTACCGCCCAATTAAATCGTGTTTTCCGGCGCTAAGTTTGATTATCGCGATAGGATTTCATTCCTATGGGACCTCTCAATCGGGAAAAAAGCCTTATCCTTCTTCGTTCTTTCAACTATCTCTATGTCATCTGAATCCGATGCAGTGGTGCGACGTATGACAAAAGTCATATTAAGTTATAATTATTCCCGTAGGAACTTGTGCGTTTTCCGGGATAAAATGTAGCCTATGTGTTATGTTAAGATATAAGCTGTTAAGATATTCCAAAATCGGCTGCATTGTTTGAATTTTTTCATGCAAAGTTTAATTATGGCGATAGATTTTCATTCCCGCTAGACCTCTAGATCGGGAAAAATAGCCTTACCCATTCTTTCAACTATCATTATGCCAAATTTCATCTGAATCGGATGCACTGGTGTGATGCGACGTAAAAGAGTAAGAAAAGTCACATTAAGTTATAATTATACCCCTGGGAACTTGTAAGTTTTCCGAGATAAAATGTAGATTAAGAGTCATGTCAAGATATAAGCTACCTGCACTTTGAATTTCAGCCAAATCGATTCTGTTGTTTGAATTTTTTTAATACAAATTTACAACCCCTATTTATTCCCTTAGGGGATGATTTTCCAAAAACAGTGAAACACGTCAGTCTTAGTTTTTAACAGAAAGACCATATACAAATTTTCATCCATTTATATATTTAGGTAAAATGATATTTATTAAATGTTTTCCTAATAACAAATTAATCTTAAATATAATACTATTATACGACCTAGATTAAGTTAGCATTTAACAATGGTTTATTACCTTTTTTAGGGTTCCGTACCCGAAGGGTAATTAGCGGAACCCTATTACTGAGGCTCCACTGTCCGTCCGTCCGTCCGTCCGTCTGTCGCCAGGCTGTATCTCATGAACCGTGATAGTTAGACAGTTGAAATTTTCAAAGATGTATATACTCTTTCGCTTTACTATCACTCGTGAAGTCGTGACTCATGTTTTTTTTTTTACTTCTATTAAACTTCTTATTTATTGGGAAATAACGTCTAAATTTTGCTATGATTTTGTTCAAAACTGTTTGTGAGTCATAGGCTTTGATAATATCTGCCCAGTTTTCAGAGAGTGACGACCGACAGAAATTAAATCTATTTACTTCGTCATACGATCAGTATTCAATATAACTAGGTTCCGTACATTTTTGAGTGAGCTTACACCAGAATGTGCATATCTGTGCGTCTTGATCGCTTATATTAGTGATCACGGGATACACATTTTCTACGTTGTCGGTACAGTTACACAACATTAAGTCTAGGGCCGAAGCACACGTAATAGTTCGTCGAGTAGGGAAATTAATCAAAGATGTCAAATTATACGAATTATTTTTCGGGTTTCTTATGTTTTGATGACAAATAGTTAGCTGAATATTATTGATGCTGCTGACATATTTTTGTAAATTCTCTGGGCCTTCGAAAAAACCACTTATTAAATGAAATGCCTGCAGGCCATAATTGTGGGTCTAGGCAGTTTTCAACCGCCGACGTCGGTATCCCAATTTTAAAGGAAGGGAAATCTGGGTTTTGTGACTTCGCTATTATCAGCTGTAATTCTACTAGCCACTAGCCTTTCCTTTAGGGCGTCAATAACCTCTGTTTCGGAAGTTTCCACGTCAAAACCACTCGCCTGTAGATACTGCAGTCTCGACGGTTTTCAATCCAGCTACAGGGGGGGCCGGATCCCATAATACCTTTTTTACAGCGAATTTTAAAGTGAATTTTTTGGTTTCACTATGGGCTGATTGGGGTTATTTTCATTTTCTATACACTTGGCTAGAGGCGTATTTTCGTTAGTGGAAGGAAGCTCGCATATTTCAGGACCGGGCGTCGTAAAGCTAACCGGCGGCGGCGGCGCCGGTTGGGGTTGCGTCATCCGATTATTTGTAGAAACTGTTTTTGTGCTAGAATGTTTAGTGCTGGGTTACCTTCTTTGTTTTGTATGCCATTTTGCGTCACTCTCTCTCCTTTAGCGACTTTTTTTTTACCCCTCGTCTGTATTGCAGAACTAAAAGTCGACGAACGGTGGACATTATTGGAAGACATTTTGCTCGCCGTCTTAGCTATCTGATTGTCAACACTTAATCTCGACGTATTACTTACGGTCTTTACGGACGCACTGATATCACTAAGGTTATCAAACTTCTCACAGAATAAATTGTTATGTGTTGTTTTCAATTTTACTAATCATACATTTCCTGCACTGTAAGTTTTAGGGGCGTAATCTCGTCAGTCTGAATTTTCATAGCTAAATGTAGGGATGCTAGAGATCCCTTTAGGTTTTCTGCATCGCTGGTAATATTTTGCGACATAATTATATTTCTTTAGCGGTGTTGTGCACTTATTTTGTGATGGGTAAAAAATGTTAAACTCTATAGGATAGGATATTATGCAGATTACACATGTTAAAATGTTATATCCAGGTTGTATACACTGCTGCCGGCACTCCCGGAGTGTAACCCGTTTTTTTTTATTATAATTGCGTTTTATGTGATCTACAGCTGTATCGTTAATACTTAAGCTTTTGTTATGCATTTAATATATAAGATATTTAACAAAACATTTTAGAAACATGATTACCGTAAAGGTACTTTCCTCGATAGTAAAATAACCCAATGTTACCCAATGTTACCCAATGTTACCGCTAAAAACAAAATGAACTCAGTATGGCGTAAATATTTGACGGGAGCTCAGGCTCATCGGCTTTTGAATAATAAAAGAATTACATGTTTTCTATAATGTATTGTATACATTTTACTTGCAAAATGTGTATTTGTTTAAATTATTATTAATAGCCTTTTTTTAATCTCTCGTTGCTTTTGTGAATTTTATATATTTTTTGTATCTTGTGCTTGTAGTAGTAGTATTTATTTTTAACTTCTTGTAGTAACTTCTCTACTTCAAAAAGGTTTTTAAATTGAAGATATTCTCTGCTGTTGGTGGTCAATTCATTTAGAAGTAGTTTTTTTCTCTCTGAGTCGTGATATATTGATATGTAATTTGTGATTTTTACTAGGATGTGCATACTTCCTAATTCTTGTTGTATTTATTTTAATTGTTATTTTATTTTAAATCTTAGTATTCTGCGATCGAAATTTGAAATCATTTATAATCTCTACATCGTGAAATTGATTTAGGTCTTTACTACGAATGAAATCTATTTCTTCTCTTGTTCTCGAGTATGGTGATATCCAGGTCCATGTTCGGTTATGTCTCTTTTAAAAAATGTATTAAGTATTTTCAGGTTATTACAGGTCAGAATTAAATTCCAACAATTTATCACCGTTTCTGCTGCGAGACCCACTTCCAAATCTTTCAATTTTCCATATATTTTTGCTGTCCAATTCTAGCATTAAAGTTGCTCATGATCAGCAATGTTCTTTTTGTCTCTGTTGGTATGGTTTTTGATAGTTGGTCATAGAAATTGGCCATATCGTCTTCGTCAGCGATGTTAGCTGGACAGTAAATTAGTATTATCGTTTATATCTCTGATAGCCGTCAAAGGCTCCGTAATTTCTTAGTTTTAGTTTTAGTTTATAAACCGTCTTTAAATATTGATTTACCTTTCTTGTGTTAAATTTTTGCTCGGTTTTGATAAAATTCACTAGATATTAACTTTGGTACTAATTCTTGTCCTTGTTATTTCTGTCAACTTTAAATAAAAGAGGAGTGTAATCTGCAAATAGTACAATCTTGCACAGCTTCTCCACAAAGAACGGCAAGTCATTTATGTAAATTAAAAATAGAAAAGGACCTAAAATATATCCTTGAGGAACTCCTCATTTTACTTCTCCTAACTTTAGCCATTGGATTTTTTTCATTGATTGGAACCTTCTGCATTCTACTAATTAAATATAAGCCCAAAAGACAAATCTGCAATACCATAATTACTAAGTTTTATGTTGCACGCAGTCCAATGCCTTTGATTGATCATAGAAGATACCAATGGCATTTTGTGACCGTTCCCAAGCAGCAAATATATGTTATTTATTTATACAACATATTTCCGGTTTGGAAGGTAGCTAGGCCACCACGCTTCCCCCTTCTTCGCCATAGAAGCGCATAGGATATAAAACCAATAAGCGCCCTTTTGGATTAGTTGCCATTTCTGCTAAAAGTGGCCGTTTTAGCAGAAATGCCAACTACAACTCACAGATATTATTTAGAAACTATGTAAAACCTTATAAAACTAGCTTATTACTAGTTTTATATTTCCGATATTTGGATTCAGGAAATTCGTTTTCTACGAAGAGAAAATTGAGGATATCTAATGGCGGCGCTAGTTAGCTGCTATACGCCCCTTACGGTGTTAATTAAGGATTTCCGCGCCGATAATCGAATTTAGGTCGGGCGGAGCCGCTGGCAAAATCTAGTGAATAATAAAACCACTTAGTAGTACTTAGCTTATAAATGAATAATATAATAATAATATTAAAAAAATCTGTCAGATGCAAATGCCGCTTAAAGAAACTATGTTACCTATTGCAAATCCCGCTAAAATAAGCAATGTTTAACGCAAACTCCGCTTTTATCAAATTCTTATTTTAAAAACAGCTAATACAAAAATTAATTTTCGGTTATTTCTCCATGTCACTTTTTTTAAATAAAAGTCGGTTTCAAGAATTGTTACCCAATGAATGGAAGTTACTTTGACATTTTTAAGATGTTGTTGAATTTTAAGTCTGACAGTTTTTAAAATTATTTGTGTTTAGAAAAAGTGATTGAGCGGATTTTAAATGCGCGTTAGACACAATCATTACTAAAAATAAATTTAATTATTTATTTTTGTTGTATTGTATTACTGCACCTGCGGCAGAATTCCAATTTCTATCTTGTAAATGTTACTTCTTGATATTTATGATGTGAAGTAGTTCACATAACTTCATACAACTTCTCGCAATCGTGTTCGCGCGATCACTAATATTAATATTTGCAACAGGTAGCCAATAACAGACAGCATACTTAGTAAGCACCGCCTACCGCAGCATACTTCTCGTTTAGCCAGTCGTATCATTCATTAGACTTCTTAGGTTTATATGATATGTACCTAACTATATAACTAGAATTACGTTTACAAGTAACATAACATTATTGGACCCTTGACCACAGTCATTTGTAAAGGTATCACGATCAGTGCAGTTATTTTGACATAAGATTAGTTAATAAATAGTTAAAAAATGAGATAACTTTAAAAACTGACCTCCGAACGGGCGGCCCGTTCTAGACAGAGGATCGTCGGGTTCCCTGGAGGGTGGGACGCCGGCTTCGGCGGCCAGCAGGGCCGCTTTTTCGTCCAAGGCGGGCGGCGGCGCAGCGGCGGTGTCGGCTCCGGCGTCGGCGCGGCGACGAGCTAGCGCACGGCGCCGGACTGCGTCACTCCTGGCACGCAATTCGTCGACGGGCAGCAGCGACTGCTGGTCCCAGTCGCCCGGGGGCAGCACCAACGACTCGTCCAGGAAATCTTCGAGGGCACCGAGCAAGTCGGCCCGGGTCCGGGCGCGGGAGGCGGCCCCGAGAAAGGTCGGATCTGCCGCGAGCGTGGCCAGCGAGCGCCCTACCTCGCGGTGATCGAGGTCCGGTGCGGGCCGGACACGCGCGGCCGGCACCAGCACCACGAACACGAACCGTACCGGCAGCGCTGCGCCCGCCAGCTCGGGCAGAGCCGCGCCCTCCGCGAGGCGCACGAACGCCACGCAAGCCGTTTCCACGAACCCTACGGCACCCACCAGGACTGCCGTCGCCTCCGCACCCTCTCCGACACGCCGCAGCACAGACTCCCTGCGCTGTTTTCCTCCCCCCTCGCCCGGGGGCCTCTCGTCCCCGTCGGGCCCGCTCACCGTAGACTGCTTGCGCCCCTCGGTCCGCTCCGGCGGTGGTGCGGCCGAACTCCGACGCCGCCGACCCTCCGTTAGACTCTGCGAACGCGTGTGAACCTTGGACCTCAATATCTATTTTTTATAGAATACGCAAGGCTCATCGATAAGTACCTTGCCAGCCTTCATACGTCCCCACTGCTGGGGCACGGCCTACCCTCATAAGCGAGGGTGATTGGGCCATAGGTCCACACGCGGGCCTAGTGCGGATTGTGGACTTCACATACGTCATTTTTTTTTTCTTGACGTATGCAGGTTTCTTCACGATGTTTTCCTTCACCGAAAAGAAAAAATAATTATATGATAAAAAAAAATTAAGCACTGAAAGCAATGAAATAGTGCATATTTTAAGGTACCTAACCAATATAGTTTGAGCAATCTGTACAATTATTTGAAGATATATTAAAATAAGTCCCGCCTATGATAATGTAACATCGTAATATCTTAAGTCAATAATAATATGGTAATGTAAAATCGAAAAATCTTTAGTCAATAATAATATGTTAATGTAAAATCGTAATATCTTAAGTCAGTAATAATACGAAAATGTAGCATCGTAATATCTTAATTCAGTAATAATATGATAATGTAACATCGTAATATCTTAACTTAGTAATAATATGATAATGTAACATCGTAATATCTTAAGTCAATAATAATATGGTAATGTAAAATCGAAAAATCTTTAGTCAATAATAATATGTTAATGTAAAATCGTAATATCTTAAGTCAGTAATAATACGAAAATGTAACATCGTAATATCTTAATTCAGTAATAATATGATAATGTAACATCGTAATATCTTAACTTAGTAATAATATGATAATGTAACATCGTAATATCTTAAGTCAATAATAATATGGTAATGTAAAATCGAAAAATCTTTAGTCAATAATAATATGTTAATGTAAAATCGTAATATCTTAAGTCAATAATAACAGGACAATGTAACATTGTAATATTTAAGTAAGTAATAAACGGACTCTCTAAAGAAACACTCGTTTCATTGCTACAACTTTTGCTTTTTAGTTGTTAATGTTTTTACAGTCGGGTTTCTTTATTTATTTATTTTTATTTACAGCCTTTTAGTTTTAGTTTTTTTTTATATTCTTTTTTCGACACGCGCTTCGCTATTTTATGTAGAAACTCTATAACACTCGGAAAATGAATACCT
The DNA here is from genome assembly GCA_946406115.1 of Apoda limacodes. Taxonomy (NCBI): domain Eukaryota; kingdom Metazoa; phylum Arthropoda; class Insecta; order Lepidoptera; family Limacodidae; genus Apoda; species Apoda limacodes. The sequence continues at coordinate 298,076 of OX291540.1, read as the reverse complement.
TAGAATTTACATATTTTTCATTACCAAATGATGAAACCGTGTTCCAAATCGATGGCAAAAAGGCTAATTGACGTAACCAACAACTTAAGGTATTTTTACTTTTTGATGCTACCCTACTCAGAAAAAAAAACTGCGTCGCTCAGTCTAGTTTACGTCCTTCTACGACGAAAAATAAGAATTATACGCCCACAAAAAAACGCTATATCTTTCAGTTTTTCAAATCCATTTCATGTAACTGTTACGAAATCCGACGTTTTTTAAAAAAATGAAACTTACTTACTAATAATTCGTTAGTAACGTCACAAATTTTCGTCTGATATATTCCGAATTTTGGCAAATAAACAAAATACGTTATTTTAATATCCTAGTTAAGATCCACTTTTGGTTAATTACAAACAATACTAGCAATCGCAACTCGTGGAATTTATTTAGAAACGTTGTTTTATACCATCTGTACTTAATTTGAAATGTCGGATACTGCCATAATGTGGTAAATTTTGATTAGTCTAAATATGCTTACATTATTTTACCTCCTTATTATTACTTACTAAAACCGTGATGACATTCCTAACTTCGTGGCGTAAACGTAAAGTCAGGCCGGTGCGCATCCGACGCTGCTGGGTGCAAGACGTTTCAAAGTAAGTTTGTGTGATCATTTATGCAACGCGACGAGTGACGGCGACAATTCTTTCCCTGGCTGGACTAACAACACGAATCTACGTGTCGTGCCTAAGGTCAATAAGATTTGATTTAATTTGCTTGGGTTCTGACTGCTTGAGAATACAAATACAACGTTAGAACAAAAATTATTGTTATGCGAGTATGCCGCTGATAGCTGCTATCTAATACTTACTTACATAATATGTATAACTATGCAGTACGACATGAATATCGGAATCTCGAAATCCCGGAATCTCGGAACGTTAAGTCCGATATTATAATTCCGATACTGAGTAGTCCAATATCGTAATATCGAAATTAGTGAAATATTCTGTATAAATTTTAAAATAAGACGCAAACGGTGCCAGCCGGCGCTCCGTTGTACGAGCGATTTGATGTTGTCTCACTACCTTCTTATTGAGCTGCTAAATAGTTTCTGAATGCTATTACAGCTTTCGAACTTTCTTCCACCAAAGTCCTACAAACTGTCATACAGCACTCAGTACATTATCCACGAACAGGCACGTTGCTTAAAAAAAATCTTAGCGGGGCCCCGAGTCCCCAAAATCTTAGTAAAACTAATATTAGCGCTCAGCGCCGCATACATTTAACATTTGGGGGCACGAGCACCTCAGGCACCATAGAGTCGGCGCTTCCGCTAACGAAGCGCGAGGACGAAAGTATTGAAAGGCAAATCTACACTTCGTACAACTTCGCCTCGCCTTGAACGACTTCTGAACTTTGTCAGTTATTGTCCCTGAGTCAAAGGGAGGCAATCTCTAGATTTGTTCACTGGTGTCGCGAATACGACTTACTACATTAAATATAGTATATAGCAGACACAATATTGAAATTCGTGTTCAGTAAACTTAAGAAGCAAAAAACTTTATCTTAAATCATATTTCGCTTTACAACGCTTAATACAAAAGATGACAATTAATAGCCGTAGTACTATTCCTACCTTTATAATTCTTAAAGTTTCTATTGGCTTCAAAAGGCGACAATTTTTTCAAACTAACCAGTAAAAAGTATATAATGCGCATGGATGTCCTGAACCTCAAATATAATGCAAACCCTGTATGCACTGGAGCTGTCACAAAAACAAGGACTATGTTGAGGTAGTTTTATTACTTTCCGATTAAAGTAACTACCCAATCACTACAAGCTGTGATATGACTTTTGAGCAACAATTTGAGAACATCTGAAAAAACAGGAAGGCCTTGCCTGTGGACGCCAGTTTTTACCTTTTTGAAATTATAATAGCTTATTAACTTGTATGCGACAAGTTTAATGTACATAACATACACGAAAGTAAGCGCGTTTTTCGTCAGCTGGATATTTTTGATGCATTGTCCGAAGTTTGGTTTTGCTGAATATGTGCTAGAAAACTTTAATTTATTGAGAATATACTGTCAAGTTTCCCTCTTAAACACATATACATAATGTTAGTAAATAAGTAGATTCGTTCGATTTGTTTCCAATTGTATTTTTTTAAAGATGATTTTGAGTTTTTTTTTTTATTAGCAAAGTGGAGGAGTTTCTATAAACGCATTATAAAGACAAGAGGTGGTTTTCAAAAAAATAAATAAATAGTACAGGATTAGTAGTTTTATTCTCTTGTTAATTTTTTTTTTTAAATTTTTGATTAAGTATTTTAGTGAAGTTATTTCAGAAGGTATTTTAATTTAGATTTTGTTCATAGGTTGTGCTATTTTGAAATATATTGATCAAAATTGATTTCAGTATTATGTTTTTATAGTTTAATCATCACAAAAGTTGTTTTATTTTGATTACAAAAAGAAATTAATTTAAAACATCTTGTATCTAATACAACTTTATGAAAAAATGTTCAATTCCGATATTAGTATCGGAATTCCGACATTAGTATCGGAATTCCGATATTTAAATCTCATATCGGAAATCAGTATCGGAATTGAAAACCTTCCGATATTACATGCCCTGCTATGCAGTCAAAATAAATTATTTAAGTCAAGCGTATGTCCGGTTTGCTAGGTACGCTACGCTTACAATAGCTTACCGCCTACATTTGTAGAAGGTTTTATTTAACTTTACCTATTATTTGGTGGTACTAAATCTTGCAACTGAAATTATTAACTGGTTCCACCCAAACGATTGAATTGAAAATTAGTAGGTACCTACACAGTTTTGGTGCTGGTAACAACACAATCTAAAATAGTCAATATTTTTATTTGTTTAAGATGGAAAATTACCTTATTTCTTTACCCTGAATGTTAAATAAATCGCTTTAACGTGTAGAACACAATAAGGCGAATAGCTTTATACTAAATTTCATATAAATTAAGTACGACCGACGACCTAAGCTAAAATGAACAAAATAAAATACATAATAAAAAATAAAAAAACATTTTAAAACCAAGTTTTTTGCTAAAATAATTTAATGTTTTATGTGTGATTATTTTTCTAATAAACTTAGTAAAATATTCATAAGAGTAGGTATAGATTTGATTTATTTGGAACTCGATTAGTTTATAACCAGGAACTGTGGGTACTTACCTAATTTTTTCTCCTACCTACTATTTTTTTTACAGCTCGTGCGACAAGTTTCTAAAAAATAAAAAATAAATTTTTTTTTACATAAGGACTGTAAAATGGTACCTTTTCATAAACATTATATTTTATTTTCGAATATCTCGGGAATAAAAATTCGACGCGATTTATCTACCTAGAGTGTCCTAAATGGTTTTTGTTATATTTTGGAAACCGTTACTCCAACACTTGTGTTACAACTTAAATGGAAGGTCTCGAAACGATTGAATTAATTGGCTTGTTAAGAAATAGGTAAGATTAAAAGATTTGATTTTTTCAGATGGAGTAAACACGATCCCAGAAAATAATAAACCTAACAAAGTCACCAAGATTAATCAGTCTCGAAAATATTAATGCAAATAAGAAAATAAAAATTTTAAGTAATGAATTAATAAACCGACCACCTGACCAGCGTGACTGCCACAATAATCCTTGTGCAAGTAAAGAAAGGATTAAGAAGGTATAAAACTCTGCCACCTCCACCATATTGCATAAAATAACACACTAAACAAAGAAAATAATGTATGGTCGCGGTCAGAAAATGTTTTACCACCTTAAGGATCACAATTGCATGCACACATTTAAGTCACAAGTTCTAAATGTCCGTTCCATAATAATTTGATTGACCATGGATTATCTTTTTTCTAATATGACAATCAATCGCTCTAGGACAGGGATGGTGAACCTTTATTAATGAATTTGCCATTTTCTATGAAAAAAAACAATACTGTACCTATGACGTGCCGTCAAAAAATCTGGGTTACTTAATAATAATGGAGAAAAATTAAACGAATTGCTGTTAACTTAAAGCTATTAAGATACTTGCAGCTCGAAATGTTTACAGCAATTAAAATGTTTAATAATTATATTCAAGTAAAAAAAAAAAATTTGTGTGATTTCTGCTGTTGCAAATTAGGTGCTAAAAATCTCACATTAGGGCAGGCTCGTACTTTGTTACTAAGCAGTATGGAAGCTAAACTAGAGTTAATTTCTAAAAATAACTTGCAAGCATACGTAGGTGAAAATAGAAATTTCATAAATGATTGGCGTGCCCGAATTGTTATGGGTTCGCCATCTCTCTAGGAGATGGACTGACTACTATCAAGTTTGAATATATAGAAAACCTTCTTTGAAAAAAACTAATATTTTAGTTTTTTAAATAAGAATATGAAGAAATAATAAAATAGACACTTCGAAAATCTTTATTTAATATCTAGTATAACCTCCCTCTGCAGCTATGACGACACGTAGTCTATCTCGCATAGATGCAACAAGATGCATGTATAGATCAGTACCTCTGATATCATCCCATACTTAAGCACAGTGTGATCTAAGAGCTTGGGTTTCTTTCATTTTGACAGCCCCAGCGTAGAACCATAAATTTTCAATAGGGTTTAAATCAGCAGACCGAGCGGGCCATTGAATGGGACGAATGTCACGGTGCAGGTTGAACCACGCCATAGTAGCACGGGCTGTGTGTATCCGTGCATTATCTTGAACGTAAGTAATGTGTGGGAATTCCGTTGCAGGATACACTACGCGCACAGTAGGCAGCATCACTTCTTCCAAAAGTGACACATAATTAATGGCCGTAGCCCTATTCTCTAACGACGCCAGTTCTCCGACGCCGTCAAGGCTCATCCACCCCCATAAGTTTACTGTAATGCGACCTGACTCGTTTTGAGGCTCGTTTCATCATACCGAGTTCGATTGTAGCGCCATAAAGTTAATCTTCCGATTTGGCTTGATTTAAAAGTTTTTTCATCGGTAATATAGTATTCGACCAATCAAAATCGAGATGTCGTCGCGCAAAGTTAAGCCGGGCTGTTTTGTATATGCATGGTGTCTGTAGTGTAGTCCAACATCGGATCGTCCCAGTAATCACACCATATAAAGCAGCAAAATAACCAGTTGGTGTGAAACCATTTTCTTCCTAACGACAAATGATATCTGTTATTTGCGCGGCGGTTAGTATCGGTCGTCGTCCTGAATTATTTCTATGATCTGTTATTTGCCCTTCTTCGCTGTGACGCCTAATCCAAAACCACACAGTGAATCGCGATATATTGAGTTCTCGTGATATAGCACTAATACTATGTCCATCTTCGAAGAGAAATATTATTTTAGCCCTTTGCTCCAGGGTTAAACTTGCCATTTTATTTCGTTATGAAAAAATCTTTTGTAAAATTTTACTCTTGTCAAAACGACGTTCAAACAATATTTTTTGATAACTGTCATTTCAACAAATAAAGATATTAGTTCATTATCAAAGAGTGATCAATAATTCTTGTTGTTTTTCTCGGTGCGTCATTTTGCATAATAGCTTTTGAAAGGTAATAAGAAACTTGATATGGCATTTTAGACTTAGTGAAAAAAGTGTGAAATAGAATCTAATTTTAAAACTGGTAAACATTTTCTGACCGCGACCGTATAATCAAATTATATGAATATTTTAAAAATATTGAAGTTCATAAAATATTATATTACATAACATCATAACAATAATGACAGTAAAGTATTCTAGTAAGTAAGGTATTTGTAAGCCTTTGCGGCTTAAAATAAAGAATTTCGTATTAATAATTATAATTTTCAGATGGTAAAGCGAAGACTGGATTTTGAAAACATCACACCCCAAGATATGTCTTATTCAGACGTGAAACCGAAACTTCCTAAGCAACTCAAAAGTAATGAAGAAGAAACTAGAACCGAGATTCCAGAAGAAAAAAATACGGTGCAAACTATTCAACAAAATTATATGAACGATCGGGACTTAGTGAACTTGAGCAATGAACAAAAAGAAGATGTTGCTAAGTCTTTTCGGGCTGAGTTGGATACATTGCGAAGTCTTGAGACAGCAGCACTACGACTCATGGATGAAGAAATTTTTGCCAATGATATAAATTCAATGTATAAAAAAGGCGCAAATCGGAAGGAGATACAGGATGTTGTTGTAAGTGTTGAACCTGATTTAAAAATTTCGAGAAACTTGGAAGCAACAGAGTTAGAATCTGAGCATCAAAATTTTACTAATTATGTTTACCCTAATGCAGAAGATATGAATATTGTAGATACCATAAGTATTACAACCTGCTAAATTTCAAGATATTGCTAATGAAATAAATGTAATGGATGATTGTAAAATTTTGAGAAATTATTTAAATGCAAAAGATGTTAATATTATAGAGAGTGTTGCTAAAAATTTTTATGCTGAATTGAAGACTTCAAAAATCCTGACACCAGAAGTATTACTACCCGCTAAATTTCAAGATTTTACAAATGAAATAAATTTAGAAATAAAGGATGCTGGTAAAATTTTAAGAAATGATTTACATACACCTAAGGCTATATTAACAGAAGTGACAGATAAAATAAAAGAGGTATATGTAGAGAATTTACAAAACAGAGAAGAAATAAACATACTGAATAATGAAAAAAAAGTAGTAACCCATGTAGTTATTGCAGAAGTAAAACAAGCAAGTCTACAAGAAACAGAAGCGAAAATGACATTGAAAAATAAATACCACATAGTTTTTCAAGCATCAACAAGTAAAGTAAATTCTTGAAAAGGATTTGCTATAGGAAGGAAGTCTTTTTCTAGTGACATTGCCTCTGATGACTCTATGGACTCAAAAAAATCTAAAAAAAGAAAAACAAAAAGAACAAAAAAAAAACAACCCAAAAAGGAAAAAGAAAAAAAAACACAACTAAGAAAAACCGCCGGGAAAAATATAAAAGCAAACAAGGTAAAACAATCAAAGCTGAAACAATCAAAGAAAAGAAATGGCCCCCAACCCATGCATAGGAAAAAAGTGTGGCAATAAATGTGAGGAGATAGATGAAAATAGACGTAAGAGTCTATTTACATACTTTAATAATCTTGGGAGTCAACAAAGGCGACGTGACTGGATTGGACATTGTGTCATACGATAAGAAGTTTCAAAAAAACAGCAAGAGGAGTCCAGACGTTCAGTTACGAATGAATATTACATCAATGAAGGAGGAGGGCGAAGAAAGGTATGTCAAAAATGTTTAATGGCCACCCTAGTTATTTCTCAGAAGTTCATATTGTACACGGTAGATAATATGCAAGGTGGGTTCACTAAACCTGAAGGTCGAGGAAAACATATACCCATAAACAAAACTCCAGACATTGCGTATGAAGAAGCCAAGAAGTATATACATTCAGTGATTTAACTCCCATCGCACTATTGCCGTAAAGATTCGACAAGATTGTACCTTCCTCAGGAAACGAAGTCAATAACAAATTTATATAGACTCTATCGCAAATATTGCGAACAAAACAACATCAAAGACGTACTATCAGGGAAAATATTCATAAATTGGTTTAAAAAGAGTTTTAACATCGGAATCCATGTGCCTAAAAAAAGACAAGTATCAATCATGCAATAACTTTAAAAATAAAGAAAACAAAACAGCAAAATATATCTCAACATGAAAAACATAAGAAAGAAAAGGAATCTTCATATGACAGGTTTAAGTTCCATCAGAAAATACACAATACAAGATAAGAGCACACTCTGCGCCAGCTTTGACCTTCAGAAGGTCTTAAATACACCATATGGGAATAATATGTTATTATTTTAAAGACGCTGTATATAATTTTACCATTTACGAAAATGTAACCCAAGATGGATATTGCTATTTGTGGGGAGAATCTGATGCAAAGAGCAACTATTCTACAATCTTATATAAATGATGTCGACCAGCGCATTAATATCAAAAGGCTTATACTGTATTGTGACAGCTGCTCAGGCCAAAATAGAAATAGAACCGTCCTGAGTATGGTTAACTACATACTAAATAAATGTAAAATTTGGAAACTATACAAACAAATTATCTTATACCCGGACATACATACATGCCCGTGGATTCTGTACATGCCATGATCGAAAAAGAATTAAAAAATATTTCAGTCTGGGCACCTTCCCAGTGGCCCACTGTAATTGAATGTGCGAGAAAATACCCCAAACCATACCATGTCTCCAAGTTAGATGGAACAGACTTCATATCATGGGACGAAATTCAAAGCAAAACTTTTAATTTGTAAGGGAAGAAAATTGATATGCTGAAGCTTAGGGGGGCGACATTCAAAAAGAACAAACCGAGCATTATTTTAATAAAGTATAGCTTTTTGGATGACACAGCTACTTTTAAGACAGCATTAAATTTGAAAGAGCGTATCGATAAAGCTACTATAAAACACTGCCTTTACCCGCAACAACGACCAATCAGTGATGCCAAATATAAGGATCTTAAAAACCTCGTTATAAAAGGAATAATCCCAAAACAGTAAAGGGATGAGTACTTAAATCTTTCCACATCAAAAAAGACAGTTGAAAACCTGCCTCAATCAGATGAATAAGATATTAACAAAGAAATAAATACGTGATATTACAATGCTTAAAAATTAGACATAATTTACAATTTATATACCTAATCCAAACAAATTTACGCATACTTACTTACTTATTGAATTTTACATTAATGTTCGTGTAGGCAGTTAAAAACTTAGTCCGAACATAATGATCGAAAAAATTAAAGTGTTGTTATATTCAAACATCATTTTAAATTTGCCCAGTGAATAAATCTAATGTTTTTATAATATGTATTTAGGTCAATATGAATTTAGCAGCTATAATTTACACAATAAAAGTAACAACCTTTTTCCTATACAAAAAAAACTTTTCTTAAAATACCTCCATATAAAATGTTGTTGGTTACATCCAATAACTGTCTAAAATTTGTGAAAAAATGTATCGACGTAACCAACAAATTGATCATTTCTCGAACGGATATAACAATAATGCTTATTCTGGTTTTTAAACAACTTCAGTGTAAACGACTAGTAAAAAAATAATCAGTATAGCTCTCATATTACCCTAGATATGAATTTTTTAAAATTTTATTTTTAGTATTTTTAATTTTTCCTAAAGTTGGCTTTTTGCTGGTTACGTCAATTAGCCTTTCTGCCATCGAAATGGTAATGGTATGGTATCGGTAATGGTATGGTATCGTGCAACAAACTTTTCTGACCCGGTGGTCAAAAATCAAAACATTAGTCGCCATATTGTTTGAACTTACGACACCAGCGACCTAGACCTAGACCTTGACCTAGACCTTCAAGAAATCCTTAATTAGAAGGTCAGAAAAGTTTGATTATTGCGTCGCTTTCACCACCAAAAATACTACCACAACTCTATTGTAGGAAATTTTTTTGTAGCATCATAGAGTTTGGGGATCTTTTAGTTTAATTTATTAATTTATTCGTTATGTGAGCTGTTACAATAAATCAAAAAAGATTTGTTGGTGAGTCAACTAATGAGGGTTACTATTTTACGGCTTGACGAATTGTAAATAATTTTATCGTCTTAGACAATGAATTTTAATCAATTTTTAATGTCCCCTCTTGATTTTCAAAAATGATTAACATTAATATCTATTTAAACGTGTAATGTCTCGAGAGTTGTATTATATGACAAAATGGTGTCTACATGCTTACCTTATTACACTTTGTACAGCCATCTGCAGCCATTACAAAATGGTGTCTACATGCTTACTATATAACACTTTGTACAGCCATCTGCAGCCATTACAAAATGGTGTCTACATGCTAACTATATAACACTTCGTACAGCCATCTGCAGCCATTACAAAATGGTGTCTACATGCTAACTATATAACACTTCGTACAGCCATCTGCAGCCATTACAAAATGGTGTCTACATGCTTACTTTATAACACTTCGTACAGACATCTGCAGCCATTACAAAATGGTGTCTACATGTTAACTATATAACACTTTGTACAGCCATCTGCAGCCATTACAAAAATAGGGGACGTATGTTTCAAAAAACTGGCCAATTGCGTATCTGGCTCGCGCACCGAGGATTTCGTACATACTTATTATATGTAGTTAGTTTTTCCATCATGACATCAAATCTCATATGTTTATGATAAGTTTTTGGATTTTTTTCAATATCAGTGATAAAATATCTTTTATGATTCCAGGTCAATGAAAAGTACCCTGTTGGTTTTGATACAACAGTTCCTTTTTTCTTTTCGAGGTCAGGGAATCCTAAAAATAGACGTATTGGAAGTCCACAATCCGCACTGGTTAAGCCCCTTTTACCCAAGAACGCGTGGAGCTATCAAGTTGAAATTATTATAAACAACTGAAGTCTACGGTCACTTAAAGTTGTATAAGCAAGCTTCTAAGAAAATGCAATAAAAAAATATGACTAAAATACATTTTTCAGGTCATTTTTTTGCACATATTATTACACAAATAAATCAAAACCTATGGGCATAGCGTAATAACTACTAATAGTGAGCGAACTTCTTTGTCGGCGCAAAATGCCGACAAGCGTCCAGACACTGGAAATTGTATCAGGGTTGTCACAAAAATATTGTGTCAGGGTTGTCACAGAAATATTGTGTCAGGGTTGTCACAAAAAAATGCAAGTAAGTTCCTACCGATTGAAATGTTTGTATGCTCAAATTAATGCATGTGTGAATGTGCCTACATTATTTAGTCAGTACTAATAAAAATATGCTCTTTGCCACGAACCGAAGCAAGTGAATAAAACCCAGGATGAAACTTACAGTTTATTTATTTTTTGGGCTCTGTACCCAAAAGGGTGCCGACGGAGCACTATTAATAAAAGGGTGCCGACGGAGCACTATTACAAAAGGGTGCCGACGGAGCACTATTAATAAAAGGGTGCCGACGGAGCACTATTACAAAAGGGTGCCGACAGAGCACTATTAATAAAAGGGTGCCGACGGAGCACTATTACAAAAGGGTATCGACGGAGCACTATTAATAAAAGGGTGCCGACGGAGCACTATTACAAAAGGGTATCGACGGAGCACTATTCCTTAGCCTACGCTGCCTGTATGTCTGTCTCCATATTATATCTGATAAGAAAATTACTTTCTTAGACGTTGATAATGAAATAACACCATACAACAAAATTCTTAGTTCTGTGCACTTTAAGGAAACAAATAAACTTCGATACCTGCACTATAACAGCTGTCATCCACCGCACACGAAAAGGTTAGCTAATTTTATCTAAGAGGGGATGGGGAAGGGGAAGGGGAAGCCAGGAGACCCATAATTACAGGTTTTACCTAGTTTGACTTACCTTCTGTCTCCGATTGTAAAATTGTATTTCAAAATAATAAAGCTGTACCTGTAAACAGTTGTAAGAAAATTGTACTGTGGGAGAACTAAATAAATTATATATTATTATATTATATACTATTATTTGGGTTAATCCTGTCTGCGAGAATGGCCGAATGCGTGAATGAATATGAATGCGTAAGTCCCAGGCTGCTCTGGATCAGACTGAAGATTGGATCACTCCGAATCTTCCTATTAGGGGTGTACGCTCCGAAAGAAGTAGGTTCGGGTGGCTCCCAAAAATCTCAAACTGATAGAGAGGAGTTTTGGGACAATGTCAGGGATGTATTGGGTAAATGCAAGGAAAACGAAAAGATAATAATATTAGGAGATTTGAATGGATGGGTGGGAGTGAAACGTGATGGATACGAAAAGGTTCTTGGTAGTTTTGGAGACGAAAGATTAAATGAGAATGGAAGGAGTCTACTAGAAGTATGTTTAGAATGGAATCTTTCAATAACAAACACAATGTTTGAACACTGAAAGGTCCATATTTTTACACGAGAAGAAGGTAATGCAAGGAGCATGAAAGATTTTGTAATAGTGGATGAAAGATTGAGACGAAAAGTATAAGACACAAGGGTCTACAGAGGGATTGGTATCGACACGGACCACCACCTGGTAGTTAGCCGAAATGGTGTTTTGTTTAAGTGTTGGCGCCATCGGAAACCTGAGCCCAGAAGTGTCTTGGAAAGAATCAAAGACGAAAGTTTGCAAGAGACTTATACAAAAGACGAGTTTATAGGTAAACTAAATTAAAGGTTCAGGGATTTGAATGAAGTAAGTGAAATTGAAGAAATGTGGAGTGGATTTAAGAATAGTATTGTAAGAGTGGCAACTGAAGTATGTGGGGTTGTTAAAAGAGGAAATCTAAAAGAGGTTAAAAATGTGTGGTGGGATGATGAAGTACAAAAAGCAGTGTGTGCAAAGAAAAAAGCATGGTAGGATTGGTTGTCTGCTATAGCTGACGAAAGAATGCAAAAAGCAACGAATGAAGAAGTGAAAAGGCTCGAAAAGAATATAAGAAACTAAACGGTATAGCGAAAGAAGTTGTTAACTGAAAGAAAGAGGAAGAGAAACATGTTTTTGACATACGGTTTTCTCATGATTTCCAGAAAAATAAAAAAGTTTTCTGGAAGTCCATTAGAGCAGTTCGAGGAAAATCCGGAACCTCTAAACTGAACTCAATAAGCGACCAGGATGGCAGTATTGTTAAAGGAGAAGAATGTGTGCTGAAAGTATGAGAAGATTATTTGAAAGTTTGTTTGAAAAAGACGATGCACAATTACTAACGGTGGATACTAGTGGATTTATGGATGAAGAGGAAATAAGCATAGAAGAGATAGTGAAAGCATTGAAGGGTATGAAATCAGGTAAGGCAGCTGGATATGACAGGATTGATACTGAGATGCTAAAAGCGAGCAGGGAGTAGTTGTGAGTTATCTGCACCGCCTTTTTAACCTTTGTTAGAGGACCGGTAATGTGCCTAAAGACGTAATCGTACCGTTATATGAAGGAAAAGGGTCGCAGCAAGATTGCAAAAACTACCGAGGGATAAGTCTCCTCAGCGTTGGTAAATTATATGCGAAAGTTTTGATTGATAGAGTTAGGGAAGAAACGGAAGGTAAAATATGGGATGTGCAAGCAGGATTTAGAAAAGGAATAGGGTGCATGTATCAGGTATTTTCCTTGCGAAACGTAGTAGAAAAATGTTTGGCAAAAAGCCAAAAAGTCTACTGCGCTTTCGTGGACCTGGAAAAAGCCTATGATAGAGTGAAGACGAATGAGTTGTGGTCAGCATTGTCCAAGTATGGGGTGAGCAGCAACTTGATTCGAGCACTGAAATCTCTTTACCGGGATTCTAGTGCTTGTGTCAGGATAAATGGGGCCCATACTGAGTGGTTTTACATCGAAAAAGGTATTAGACAGGGATGTGTGGCGTCACCTTGGTTGTTCAATCTATTCATGGATAACGTCTTGGAGATTTGAAAGAGAAAGAATGTGGTATAAGAATGAATGTGTTACTAATCAAGTGCCTCCTCTATGCCGATAATCAGGTCATTCTTGCATCGGCAGCAGAGGAGTTACAGGAAATGGTAACGATAATGTATGAGTCATTTAAAAAGAATGAAATGAATGTTAATGTAAATAAAACGAAAGTTATGGTTTTTGAAGGAATGATACTGTAAAAAAATGCAATATTACGGTAAAAGGGAAGAAAGCAGAACAAGTGCCAGAATTCGTATACTTAGGATCTTCGTTTACAAGAGACGGAAAATGTGAAGGTGACATTGAAACAAGAGTAAACGCGGGAAATCAGGTAAATGGGGCGATGCACACCTTTATGAGCAGTCAAAAATTGTCGGAAAAGGCACGTTTGGCTGTACATGAGGGTGTGTTGGTTCCAACACTGATATATGGAAGTGAATGTTGGGTATGGCAAAAGAAGTACGAAAGTAGAATTGATGCCGTGGAGATGAGAGCATTGAGATGTATGTGTGGTTTGATACTATATGACACGATAAAAAATAGTGTGATACAAGACCGTTGCGGTGTGAAAGAAAGTGTGGTGACAAAGATTGAGAAAGGTATGTTAAGGTGGTTTTGGACATGTTGAAAGAATGAACGAAAATAGATGCACGAAACAGATTTATGAATCTGAAGCAATAGGTAGGGTCGGTAGAGGTCTGCAAACGTATATAGATCAAATTGCGTACGTTCTGAGAAAAGGCCAAGTCAGGAGTACTCGGAACCGTAGGAAATGTATGAAAGCATTGATGCGTATAAATGAGGCAAAGGAGGTATGCCAGGATCGTAGTAAGTGGCAGTCTTTGGTCTCTGCCTACCCCTCTGGAAAACAGGCGTGATGTTATGTATGTATGTATACTATTATTGATATAAAGAAATGCGTTAAAAAATTAATGGGGAAGATGGATATAACCTTTTGATCGCGTGGAATCGAGGGATTCATAGGTTTATACCGCGATATGATATCAGTGATTAACGCACAATGGTTTATACCGCGAGATGATATCAGTGATTAACGCACAATGATTTTTACCGCGAGATGATATCAGTGATTAACGCACAATGGTTTATGCCGCGAGATGATATAAATGATTAACGCACAATGGTTTATACCGCGAGATGATATCAATGATTAACGCACAATAGTTTATACCGCGAGATGATATAAATGATTAACGCACAATGGTTTATACTGCGAGATGATATCAATGATTAACGCACAATGGACACCGTCAGTATTGTGTGAAAGGAGCATTTAACAATGTGTGTTTAAAACTGCACGAGCGGCCAAATGCCGATGCCATGCACTACACTTTTACGTACACATACCGTCGCTTTGTCTATAACAAACTCAAAATGTCAAAACGCATGGTGCACGTCAATGTCGGCAACGTTTGCAACGACAGCGGGTCCCTCCGCCCCTGTGCAGATCCTTAAAAATATAGTTCTGGCAGGGACTAGAAAGCTTCAGTCATATTAACCACAGCATCTCGTTAGCACTCTTTAGAAATAGACGATCGCCAGTGAAGCTATAGTATATTTTAATGAATAAAGTGTAACATAGCGATAGATAACTTGTAGCAAGTGATTTGTTTAGTTATATATTTTTTAGTCTGTAAATAGCTTTAGTTCTCCTTTTGCGTGATTATTTCAAAATTATTGTATTTTCTATATCCATACGAGAAATGAATGCCAAACTTATTTACTTTGACATACTTTTAAATGTTGGATTCAAAAGAATGACAGATTTGGAAGATTTGGAATTGACAGAAGTGGAAAAAGATATGAAGACAGTTTTTTGTGAGTAACGTTCACGACAACATGTTAGAAAAAATTATTGAAATGTTTACCTAAGATAGTGAAGATATATAATATTTTATTATCAGTGATTGATATTCTTCGAATGTACAGATATAAGTAAATAAATAATCCAAGAGAATTTTTAATAAAAATAAAATCTGATCAAGAAAGAACCTACAATATCTTTTTACTAGGATGTGGGTTCTACCTCAAACCCTCATCCCAGGTACCCAACTGCGTTTATCTTGAATTGTGAATATCACCAAATTGGTTTTATTTCCCTACGGTTGAATGGTCAATTTCGCCATATAGAACCTAATTTTATTGATTTTCAAAAGCAGGTGATGCCATTGGTTTGCTAGACACAGGTGAAAGGAAATACACGTTATCACGAAAATTATATTTACTTGAACTTTTTACGGTACAGTCGACTAGAAAAATATAAAAAATCGAGAGACGGCAAAACGGCAATTTTTGAAAACTATTAAAAATTATAAATTAACTCATTATCTGTCCATAGTTTATCGCTACATCTCGATTACCGACGCGATTACGGATAGAACGTGGTTAGCCAGCATCCCTTATCACTCAAGTACCAATACGTATAGTTAAGTTAATGTAGTTATAATTAGTATATAAGAGAACCTACATTGTACAGAGCTCTCATTGTATATATTTACTCTATATAGTCCTAGGTGTACGCAAAACAAAACTGCAAATCGATGTAGAGTTTAGCCGTTTGGCACACAGGTACTTTAGGGAAAATAATAATTTTAATCCGCAGTTACTCAAAATATTTCCCTTAAGGGGTGCGGGGGGGGGATGATATCATCAATTTTTTTTACAGAAAGTCATTGTGTGGGATATCAAATGAAAGGGCTTGATGTCGGTTCTAAAAATATACCACACTACTACCTTTGGGCTACTTTCTTTCTTAAAATCCAAAAAGTATTTTCAAAACATACCAAGTTTGGGCCCTTTCAGGTAGAAGACGACTTAGTATTTTTCTCTAATATATTAAATTAATTGATATTTGATTTGATATAAATGATAGTTTATATCCTAATTCTTAACCCCCTGAAAGCAATTTGGAAAATATTAAAATTAAATTTTTTTTTTTTTAATTTTTGTATATAAGGGAAATATCTTGAGGAACTGCGGCTCAAAATTATTGTTTTGCCCTAAAGTACCTGTGTGCCAAACGGCTAAACTCTACATCGATTTGCAGTTTTCGAGCGGAATTGCCGTTGTAACAGTGATTATACAAGTTATAAGTACAATGTCTTTGTAACAGTGATTATACAAGTTATAAGTACAATGTCTTTGTAACAGTGATTATACAAGTTATAAGTACAATGTCTTTGTAACAGTGATTATACAAGTTATAAGTACAATGTCTTTCCTTCAATCCTACGACCAGCCTCTTTATTTCAACAGTGTTATATTTTGTGTTCTTTAAATGTTCGTGCAGTTGTCAAAGAAAAGTTTTATCAGGTTTAAGTGCGTACCTGGAGGCTGGTGTAGTGCGAGAGACGGCGCGAAAGGTCAGGCAGCAGGCCGGGCTCGGGCACTCGGCGGTGCGGCCGCAGCAGCGCTTGCACCAGAAGCGCCCGAGGGCCCGCCGCGAGCCCCAGCCCGTCGGCCAGCAAGTGCGCGAGTGCAGGCAGGTCTTGGGCACGCGCGTCCAACAGAACGAGGCCACCGGCGAGCGCGCGGCGAGCGTCCACCAGCGCGCGGTGCGACAACGCGGCCACCACCGGCCGGCCCCACCGTGCACCTCCCGCCTCCGCTGCCTGCTCGTACTTGATCCAGCGCGCGACGGGCTCCCACTCCCAATGTGTCTCGGTCTCAGTCTCGGTCTCGATCTCGGTCCCGTGCTCGCCCACCAGCTCCGCCAGCTGCACGAACATCTGCAAACAACCGACCGAGTCCACACTCACAAGAGACTCGAATTTCGTCTACTTTGCTTTCAATCCGCCGACAATTTATCATACCTTTTTCTGAAAAATCAAAATTTTAGCTCCGTAGCGTTAAAGACGAAATGAAACCTTTATCTATGTCCGTCCGTCGCGGGTCGCCGGTTGATCCCGCTTTTCCGCCCGGTGCTCTGATCTCTCAATAACATATCTAATCTGTATACCAGAGTATGATCGCCCGGGCTGCCTGCCCCATGTGCCTCTCTCCTGACACTAACATACTAATACCTGGCACTGAAAGAAACTAAAACCCTCATTAATAGGGTTCCATCGATACCTCAAAAAGAAAAAATAAAACACAGGGCATACAAATAGATTACTCAGTTGTCTGTCTGTCTTGGCCTATTTTTTTAAACCGCTAAGGTGGCAAACGAGCTAACGGTTCGCCTCATGGTAAACGGTCACCGTAGTCTATGGACGCTTGCAACACCAGGGGTCTCACTCGTACGTTGCCGACCCTTCAAAAATCTAATAACTTCTTTCTTGAAGAACCCCATACTGTAGTCCTTACAGAGAATCTCGTTGGGCAAATCGAAGGTGAGTGATGAACTCGCCATTCACGTTGACGCCATATCCTTTCCACTCTAGAAGCTTAAACACATCTCCCGGAAGTAAAATAAGTTGCCGGATTTCAGCAATATTGACTCCTCTGCCTGTCTTCGGACTTCTGATAGCCCTATTATATCCCGGCGCAGCTTGTTTACTTCTTCTTCCAGCTCAACAAGATATTCATCATTCCTCAAAGTGCGTGCATTGTAGTTAGCCAGCGCCAGTTGTTGGTGTTTGAGGTAGCTGGATCTCAGCCGGGGATTCTTCGCACCCTCTGCCCCACCGTAACCTTGACCACTACCATAGTCTGGAATAGCGGGGCTATCGGGGACTAGGGGCTGTGGTGATCTTTTGCAATGCATTAGAGGGTTGTACCAATAATTGCCACGCTTGGCATGCGGCTGGCGCTGCTGCCCACCGTCTGCTATAACCCTTTGTCGCCTCGTACGACACCCACGGGCGGATTTGGGGTATTATATTTATACCACTAAGGTGGCAAACAAGCTTGCGGTTTACCTGATCGTAAGTGGTCACTGCAGCCTATGGACGCTACAACACCCAGGGCATCACTTGGGCGGTGCCGACCCTTCAAAAATCTAATAAATTCTTTCTTAAAGAACCCTATTATGTAGTCCTTAGAGAAAACCTTGGCAGATAGTCATTTCAAAACCTAAGCGTTCGCGGGAGGAAGTTTCTTTGAAACCGCACTGTACGTGACCAATTAGGTTCTAAGGTGTAAGGATGAATTCCCTGCCGATGGCGATCCTGACCTGACTGTGCGATGGTAGAAAATAGCCATGGGCATCATTTCGAACAATTCCTTAGAACACATCGACGGACTTGTGATTTGCAAAGCAACAACCTGGCCCCGAAGTGAAGAACTGTTTTGCTCTGTGAAGTATTCCAAATGCTGTAAGTATCTTAGAGCTGAACATCACTGTAGATATTAACAGCGAGGATTCCAATGCTCTTAAAGATGGTAAGTGTTGTGTGGAAATGTAGGACTTCAGTAAATGGGGTTTTCTAAGCGGTGAACGTACAAACTTCGTAGGATGGATCGAAACAAGTTTCCCCACCCTAGTCAGAAACCTTGGACAGAATTGTCTCGATTTTAGTCACAAGTTCTTTAGGGGGAACGGGAACTGTCATCAGCATAGCAATGTACTTGTATTAATATGCGGTAAAAACAGCGTAGGTGACGGCACAGAACACAACCTTGCGAGACACCATCATTAATGTCCATGCTATCAGAGCAACGACCGTCAACTAACCCAGGTATTTTTGAAAATAGGCGTAAACGTGTTGACGTTTAAATTATATAGAGAAGGAACATATCATAATACCCCAGTATTTAGGCAATATGTAAAAATACTCAAAAACCTGCCAAAAAGGCTTTTCCAGTCCTTTCCAGGGCCATAAGACAAGTGCCATCCCGCTGCGTAGAGGTGTAAGACAGGGGGACAGTATATCCCCGAAACTGTTCTCCAATGCGCTAGAAGATGTCTTCAAAACCTTGGACTGGGCTGGGCGGGGCATAAATATAAACGGCGAATACATCACACACCTAAGGTTTGCCGACGACATCGTCATTATGGCAGAGTCATTGGAAGAACTGAGCGAAATGTTGCACTCCCTAGACGAATCCTCTCGACGAGTGGGTCTTGGCATGAATTTGGATAAGACAAAAGTCATGTTCAACCAACACGTCGTGCCAATGCCTTATTCGAAGTTGTCCAGGATTATGTGTACCTTGGACAAAAATCCAACTGGGCCGGAACAATTTTGAGAAGGAAGCCGACAGGAGGATCCAACTAGGCTGGGCAGCATTGGGTAAACTTCGTCAAGTCTTCACGTCGCCTATACCGCAAAGTCTAAAGACGAAAGTCTTTGACCAGAGCGTCCTACCAGTCATGACTTACACCGCCGAAACGTGGACACTTACAGCAGGGCTGGTCCACAAGTTCAAGGTCGCACAGCGCGCAATGGAGCAAGCTATGCTTGGAGTGTCTCTAAAAGATCGAATCCGAAATGAGGACATCCGGAAGAGAACCAAAGTTACCGACATAGCTCGCAGAATTAGCAAGCTGAAGTGGCATTGGGCTGGCCACGTCTGTCGGAGGACCGATAGCCGATGGAGCAGACGTATCCTAGACTGGAGACCGCGTAGGGGAAGGCGAAGCGTGGGACGCCCTCGGGCCTGGTGGACCGACGACCTTAAAAAGGTGGCTGGTGGTGGCTGGATGCGGAAGGCAGAGGACCGGGAGAAATGGCGCGCCATAGAGGAGGCTTATGTCCAGCAGTGGACCAACATAAGCTGATATGATGATGAGTAGCAGAGTACAGAAAATAGATATTAACGGTGAAAGATCTCCGGGATCAACAGTCATTATAGGAGTCCCTCAGGGCTCAATTTTAGGTCCTTTTCTATTGCTTGTTTACATTACTGATCTCCCATATCATGTAAAAAACTATGACATTGTCTTATTTGCTCACGACAACTCTTAACTTTGTAATAATTTGTTTCTTAACGAGAAAAATAACCAAATGTCTTAAATTTACATTACCAAATGTTAGCCAGATCCAGACATGTATTAATAATAATGGCGAGCATTGCATTGATTCAACAGTCTTTCTTGGCATTACCCTGGACTCCAAACTTCAATGGGGTCCAAATATTTATAACCTAGCAAAAAAACTTAGCTCTGCTGTGTATGCGATCGAAAAAATAATTCACCGATATCGACACTGCAAAAATAGTATATTTTTAATGACATATAGTAATCCTCATGTGAAAGTAAGTGCGAGTACCATTATCTATAAAAATGACAGAAAAGTCACGTTTGTTTTATAGGAGCCCCCCTTAAATATTTGTTTTATTTTAATTTTATTATTTATTTTAAAAGCGATTATACAACTAAATATTCGGGTAAGGAACCCTAGAAATTTAAATTTGACTTTTACGGCTCTTATGTGTCTGCCGGAAAAAAGCTAGCCACTCATTTGCACAAACCCTCGGGCAGTCTGTAAGATGGCAACTTCGACAGCAGACCACAGTTCCAGATTCGATTGAGCGCCTTTGCTATGTATAGGCTCGCTAGCTTTGGCAGTTCTAGCATTGAATAGTAGTTAATCCTCAAATTAGTCTAAAAAACTTTTATCTAAACAATTGGGTAAACGTGAAAACGAAAAAGTACTCAGTGCCTGCTCTATCCATATGTGATGTAGATTTATTTTTTCTGTATACCTGTCGCGTAATGCGAGGAAATAAGGCATATTGGAACGTAAAACAACCTATCGTTACAGACGATAGGTAAAATGAAACGTAATAAAGAAATGTAGTTTAGTTAGGTTGGTAACAATGGATGCGGGGGCAACAGGGCAGGCCGGGCGAGCAAAAGGAGATGGCATCACTGTAGAAAAGAGAAAGGCAAAAAAAGATGGTATCTTGAAAAAGAAAAGAAATAAGTCATTGTAAATTAGAAATTAAGAATAGAATTATTGCTGGCCCTCCGGATAGAACGAGTCGACGAAAAGGTGGTAAGTGAGCAATATAGTTCAGGAAAAACATTCAGTGAGTTACATTATCTATCTACTGTTAATAATTACTTACCTATTTGCATAGCGTCAAGTCCAGAAGCTACTCAAAGACTAAAATTAATCGAGGTGGACGAGGATAGCTATTGGGGAGGCAGAAAGAATAGAACGGAGGCCATTCGGGGAAACGAGAAGTATTGGGGAGGCAGAAAGAATAGAACGGAGGCCATTCGGGGAAACGAGAAGTTTCCTCAATAACCAAACTTTGAGTTGCGTTCAGAGGCTAGTCATTTCGTAGCGGAGTTGCTCGGTCGATTATGTCGTATCGAATACACACACATATACATCTTTACGTATTGAAACTAGGCAAAAGGGATCATTATGCGTACTTCGCAACACGGTGGAGATGCTGGGGTTCGGTGATGATGCTACTTTGCCTTGCATCATTATCATCTTCTGAAATCAAACGCGCGGCGCACTTTGTACTCTATTGCCTCTTTTCACGCAGGTGTGTGTGCTCAGCGTACGTACGTAACGAGTTTGGCGGCATTGTTGCACCATCTACATACTAGAATAGTGCGTTATACGAGCGGTTGCGGCAATTGATTAGTTTGACCGATAATCGATTTCCTAACATTTCGGTTATGATGAAAAGTACCAAATTAAAGTTTTTTTTTATTTAATCCATTGTATAGTTGTGGGTATTAACGTTTAGGTGACGGTATTTTAGGCCATGTCAAACATGGGTACATGAAAGTCGCAGAATAGTTTCTAACAGTAAAAGAGAAGCATTAAGTTTAATGGGTCGAAAGAAAGAAGCCGAAGAACGGTTCAGTGAAAGATAAAAACTATCTACTAAATTAAGCAGTTTAAAATTGATCCTGAAAGCGTTGAAAAGGACCACAGAACAGTTCAGAAAAGGTAACTGGTCGAACGGCCACATTGGCGAATTTAAGAAGAATAAGGTAAAAAGAAACACGGTGGCCAAAGAACGGCTTGGGAAAAGAACTATTGCTAAAACCGAGTTTTAGAAACGCAGAATTTATAACAGATTACCCATTAGGTATAGAATCGCGAGAAACAGAGGAGGCAATTGCCTACCTTTAGAACTAGAAAACAGACTTAAAACTAATAAA
This sequence comes from Apoda limacodes, assembly GCA_946406115.1. Classification (NCBI taxonomy): domain Eukaryota; kingdom Metazoa; phylum Arthropoda; class Insecta; order Lepidoptera; family Limacodidae; genus Apoda; species Apoda limacodes. The sequence continues at coordinate 275,622 of OX291540.1, read as the reverse complement.
TATCTATTTTTATGCTGATTTTATATGCTAACCTTTTTTAGAGGAAAATTTAAAACGAGGGTATAGTGTCCGATACATTTTTGTGATTTATCGATTTCCGTAGAAAAGACGGCACATCACTAGCTGCATTCTAATCTTTAGCATACCAACATAATATATACTATAACTCATTTCCGCCCGATTCATTCGTTTGTAATTCAAAGTTGCCATTGTTTTGAGCGTCAGTGCGAACTAATCTGAATTGGAGTTTTTGCATCAGAAAATTAATCTTCTAGTGCGAATATAAACTTCTGTGCACATTATACGGATAGAATTCGTGATATATCTGAATAGCATTTAAAAGAACATATTAAGTGATTTTTGTCTGTCTACCGGTGAGTACCTACCTACCTAACTTTTACCAAAACACAAATTCATAAGAACAAAATGTGGTTTATCGAATAAAGCTTTAAAAATAAATCAGCCCTTTCTCAGGCAATTGCTAGGATATGCAGTGTCACATCCGTTTAGTTACTTTAATGCAAACAAATAATTAAGTCTGCAAACCTCTTCTTTACTGAGGCCAACATTAGGGACCTATATTAACTATAGCAATGAAAAAAATTGCTCGCGGTATAAATATTGCACTGGCTTATTTCAGCTCTCCAATTGTAACGACTGATGAGGATGAACCTATACCTACAGACAAACTGCTGATAATAAGAAGTGGGTTGAATTTATTGAATTGACAACAAACGAGGTGAGTGACTACCTACCATTATGTTAAGTTTATGGTTTTGATAATCTAATAAGAATTGACGCCGTGTAATATGTATAGGTTTTCACATAGAAAATCAACCATTCGACGGGAAAATTAATGGGAAGAGATTGAAAAAACGGTAATTATGCCAGACGAATCACAAATATGCAATGATCGCCGATGTAGAAAAAGCCTTTCTACAAATAGGCATACAAGAGAATGATAGTGATGTAACAAGATTCTTGTGGCTAAAAAGCATTGACAAACCACTATCAGAAGAAAACCTATTACACCTAAGATTCTGCAGAGTGCCATTTGGTATAGGTTGCAGCCCTTTCATCCTAGCCATAACACTTAAGCATCACCTGCAACTGTTGAATTCCCTAGTATGTAAAAAGGTGGCGCAAGATATTTAGGTAGACAATCTGGTGACAGTACAGAAGAAGGTATAAGCAACTACAAAAGCCTTTGAAGATATTGAGGCTCGCCCGCCTCAAGCCCAAGCGGTCGGCGGGGCCAGACGGTATACCTTCTTTTGTAATAAAAGACTGTCGTACTTTAGAAAAACTATTGCATCATATTTTTAATTTGTGTTTAAAAGAGTCATACTTTCCGGATTGTTGGAAAATAACACGAGTGATCCCCATTCCCAAGACCGATTCCGGTTTCGAAGTGCGCGGTTTTAGGCCCGTAGCAACTCTATCGACGCCAGCAAAAGTGTTCGAATCGGCCGTGCACTGTAGCCTTCAGCGCCAGGTGTCTGCACAGCTTTCGGAAGCCCAGCACGGTTTCAGGTCTGCACGCAGCACCACCACTAACTTGCTCGACGCAATGGCTTACATCACTCCTCAAGTCGACGCCGGAGTCCAGGTCGACGTCGCCTACTTTGACTATCAAAAGGCATTCGACCTGATGGACAATGATATCCTTTTGGAAAACATGGCGGCTGTTGGATGCACGAATAAACTTTTGAAATTTTTCGCTAGTTGTATAAGTGACAGAAGCAGGATGTGGAATATGCTAACCATACATCACAAAAACGGGTGTCAGTCAAGGATTAAATCTTGGTCCCCTGGAATTCGTGATTATGATAAACAAACTACCAGAGATGATCCAGGTGGCATGCTGTTTATTGTTCGCGGACGATCTTAAGCTTCTTTTAGCAGTCAGGGGCAGAGACGATTGTCAGCGGTTGCAAGAGGACATTAACAGGGTGGTCGAGTGGAGTAAAAAAAACTCCAGCTCAATATCTCGAAATGCTCAGTGGTCCAGGAGTCCACTCCACTTTGAGTACAACGTCGGTGATGAGATCTTTAAGCGCGTGGGGACAGTCAGAGATCTCGGAGTTAATTAAAATAGTGATCTGACATTTAGAAATCACATATTTAACATTTGTAAAAAAGCGTACAGGAGGCTGGGTTTTGTATTGCGGCGGACCGTAGGGTTTAAAAATATAAAGGCGATATCAGCGCTGTACGACTCTATTATCAGAAGCCAACTAGAATACAACTCTGCTATTTGGGTTCCTCATGAGCAGAAATATGTTACAATGTTAGAGCGGATCCAAAACAAGTACTGCAGCGAATGTATGGAATCTATCCCATCTATCCTCTAATGTATCCGACCCTGTTCGTTCTAGGCATGGTCGGTTACAACAAATTGGAGGTCAGGAGGGATTGGGTCCTCGCTTTTTATTTAATGAGAGTATTCCGGGGCGTGCTGTCAAACCCGGCCATATTGAGCATGATGGGGCTGTGCGTGCCTAACGGATATGTGTAGCGTCACCTGCGCCCATGTATGTTTGCAGTGCCCCGCCCTAGGACCGATTTGCTCGCAAAGTCACCAATGATTCGAACTTTGCATGCACTGAATCGAGTTGCCCAGAAAATTGATTTGATAATATGTTCGATTGCGGAATTTAAACGGGAGATTTTTTTGGACGCAAGTTATAAAAAAATATTTAATACTCAAATTTAATTTTTTGAATTTTATACTTTTATTTGTTGACATTTGACATAGCACGTTTTTAATTTTTAACTTTTAATTAAAAAAAATTAAATTTTTATTTTTATTCTTTGACATTTGACCTAGTATCATTTTATTTTAATTTTTAATTTTTAACTTAATTTTAATTCTACTGATTTTTTGTTTAATTTTTTGTTGTCTTACACTATCGAATTGGGTTTGCTGTAATGATAGTAGTAATTGTGTAAATAAATAAATATATCAATGAATATGCGGGAGTGGCACTCAAATAATGCAAAAATAGAATCGATATTCGACGAAAGTAAGAAGGGCATTAAGAAAGATCACGTGTCGTTATTAGGTATCAAATTTTGTCAAAATTGGTCAAAGGAAAAGGATATTCTTACTTTAAATTTTTTTTTTTAAATTCGAATCTCCCAGTCAACCCTTGACTAAGAGACAAGTTTTGAGTTATATTGCAGCCATTTATGATCCTTGCGGATTCGTTGCTCCTCTATAACTTGGACCTAAACTCTTCTCGCAAGATTTGTGGAAAGAGAAATTTGATTGGGATACTCCACTCCCAGAGAACTTGCATGCGGAATGGTCAAGACTTATGGATAAAGCCAGAGAAGTATACACAGTAAATGTAACCAGATGGTATGGGCTAAACAGACCATTGAAAGAAAGAGAAGTTACCTTAGAATTACACTGTTTTACAGATGCTTTTTTCTTTTTTTTTTTATACCACTAAGGTGGCAAACAAGCACACGGTCCACCCGATGGTATGTGGTCAACGTGGCCTATGGACGCTTGCAACACCAGAAGTATCACTCGCGCGTTGCCGATCCTTCAAAAATCCAATAACTTCTTTCTTGAAGAACCCCATACTGTAGTCCTTAAAGAAAACATTTTCAGAGAGCTCATTGGGTCACTCTTGGCCACAGCCCAAGCGTTCGCGGGAGGAAGTTTCTCTGAAACCGTACTGTACTGTACGACCACTAAGTATGTAAAGTAGTTAACGCATATTACAGAAGTAAGAGGGACGAGCATAGATGCGTGTTTCTGATCGCTCACCACTAAAGTCCAACTCGTTGCAGAATAGTTGTTTTGTACGTTTACTATACAAAGTGATCTTATACCGCTTACAACTGAATTAGCTGTATGAAGGTAAGTCGGTAGTCAGTCAGTAACGTATCGTAATGTACACGTAACGTTGGTCGCACCTTGTGTGTCGCGCGATCGTACTTCTTCTGGAAAGCCTCATCTGAGGCCGAGGTCGGCGGCAGGTCGCTGTCGCGCCGCTGTAACGGTCCCCACTGTAAAATAAACACAAATGTAAGTTAAGGTCTGTGAGTGTGTGTGTCTCTCTCTGTGTGAGCGCGGCCAGCTGTCGGTCCTGTGGCCTGCCTTTGTATGGCGTGGCCAGCGTGTATGTATGTGCGTGTGTGTCTCACATGGTCAGCGTGCGCGGTAAGCGCAGTGAGCTTGTCCTTTCGGCAGTGCAACCTCGGCAGGCGTGGCGTATGTGTGTGAAGGTGTGTGCGCGTCTGTATCTCACCCGGTGATGCGTGTGGTCAGCGTGTCCGGTGAGCGCGGCGAGCTGTCCCTCCGGCAGCGCGCCCTCAGCTGGCGCGACAGAGACTCTGCGCGGCCTGTCCCTGGCGCCCTCTTGTAGCGAGTACTTGCGCGGTGGCTGCCCGACGCCCCCGACGCCGCCGGTGCCGTGCTCCAGACGCCTGCTAAATAAATACACATGTGTCTGTGTCGTTTTTTCGGAAACAAGTGAAAATTAATCATTCAAATATTAAAATGTACGGTATGTTAGAGCTGCAACATTACATTTTGACCCTCCTAAATAAATCGAACCTTTATACCTACTGTACTTCCTAGAATCTTGAAATTTGGCAAAAAGCAAGATCTCACGGCACAAGTAAACAAACATCCAAAAAGCAAGATCTCACGGCACAAGTAAACAAACATCCAAAAAGCAAGATCTCACGGCACAAGTAAACAAACATCCAAAAAGCAAGGCCTCACGGCACAAGTAAACAAACATCCAAAAATATTTCAATTTGTTTATTGCTATTTAATTTGTAGTTGGAGATTTGATAATCATACTTTGCAACATGAAATGTTCAATATAGACTTCACTACTATAATTTAATCAACCAACACCTTTTATCTACGAGCGACCAACCTCCCCCACCCCCCACCTCAACGTTCGCCAACAACACAGTTGTTGCAAGAAACCTGCGATAGAAGCACTGTTTTGGTCAAGTGTGAGCGTCGACAACACGCCGCGACCTTTTCCAAAATCGCAGTATAACAAAGGACTAAAGCCATGATGAATTTTAGATTTATTTGACTGTTGTGCACTTGTACACGTGGTGAAATCGGTGGTTGCGAAGCACGCTATCTTCCAAGTCATTCGAAGCAGTGTACTCTAGTGACCCGCGTAAGAAGCCAACACCAGGTAGGCGAGCTCATTCCGTCCCGTAGTTCTAAGTCCTGTATCTTTATGCACGTATTGTTCTCATATTTACCAACTATCCTTGTACAGTCCAGAAATTCTTAATTGCCGTAACAATACCTATTGGATATGTTGTATGTATGGGATGTATGGGAACCTTTATAAAAGTACAAAGTTCAGTTTTTCCCTAAATGTGTAACAAGGTTATAGCCACAGAACCATATTTGCGTTATGCCTCTTTTAAATTTACTCAAAACTATGAATTAGTTTTTATTTCAAATTTTTGGACTGTATCTTGCAAATAACTTACATACCGATTCACTAGTACAATAAATTACATACCGACTAACTCTTATAATAACTTACATACCGACTCACTTGTACAATAACTCACATACGGACTCACTCTTACAATAACTTACATACGGACTCACTCGTACTATTACTTACAAACGGACTCACTCGTACAATAACTTACATACGGACTCACTCGTACAATTACTTACAAACCGACTCACTCGTACAATTACTTATAAACGGACTCACTCGTACAATAACTTACATACGGACTCACTCGTACAATTACTTACAAACCGACTCACTCGTACAATAACTTACATATGGACTCACTCGTACAATAACTTACATACCGACTCACTCGTACAATAACTTACATACGGACTCACTCGTACAATTACTTACATACGGACTCACTCGTACAATTACTTACATACGGACTCACTCGTACAATAACTTACATACAGACTCACTCGTACAATTACTTACATACCGACTCATTCGTACAATAACTTACACACGAGCAACTGGCAAATGTTTTAACAAAGCCATTGGACGCTACAAAATTTGAATATTTGTCAGGTTTCTTGTTGTGTTAAAGCATAAAACAGTGAACTTAGTTTTATTTATCTTTATGATTCTTTTGTAAAAGCTACCGTCGAGCTTCGAGGCGGAGTGTTCAAAAAATAAATATTGTTGCTAAGAGGAGGTAACACAGTAATAAAATTAGGTTCATGAAACCAATGATTTTTATTTATTTATCCACATGTTACCCATCAGAGGTAACAGATTTTCTTCGTTTATCTTTTCTTCAACTTTTATTGATTCCGGCGTCAAATCCAAATCATCATCGCTTGAACTAATCATTTTCATGTTTAGACCCGGCGGCGAACGTTGTTTCTTTTTTTTAAAACATCTGCCCCACCAACCTACTGATAAAGGGTTGTACTAATTCAGAAACCTTCCCCGATTCGCACTGGATCATTTTTTCTTTCTCAGAAACATTCCCCGGCGTGTGCATAGCAACTTACGAAAATTTCATTACAATCGGTTTACCCTTATAGCGCGAATCTGACTCGCACTTAACCCTTTCGGAAAATCTTTTCTTATCGGATGCCTACAATCGGACAAAGAACACACCCTCCAAGTTGCAGGTCTCTACGATCAGCGGTTTATGTATAAAATAGACTAGTATTTTGGGTGCAGCGGCAGCGGTCCGCGGTGGGTTTTGATTGACTTTTTTTCTATAAGTAGAGATTTTCTTTTATATTCATTCAGCAATATTGAAGTGACCTTGTAAAATTGTTGCTAATACGGAATATATAGCGACCGTCTCAATGAAGCATCCAATTTTTTTTAATATAAATTCTTTTTCCACTATTACTGAAGGTCTATTATAAAATTTAGTTAAATTTCGAAATCGCGTAAGTAGTTTTGGAGATCACCTGTAACTTTAGAAGGTCGAAAAGGTTTATTAGAGTAGATAAATTTCATCAATTGTTTCAGCAAAACTTTGCATTGAATTTTTTTTTAATACCACAATTGTGGCAAACAAGCACACGGTCCGCCTGATGGTAAGCGGTCACCGTGGCCTATGGACGCTTGCAACACCAGAGGTATCACTCGCGCGTTACCGACCCTTCAAAAATCCAATAACTTCCTTCTTGAAGAACCGTTCGAGGGAGAAAGTTTCTCTGAAACCGCACTGTACGCGACCATTTCGGTTCTAAAGTATGAGAATGAATTCCCTGCCGATGGCGAGCGGTGCGATGGTAGAAAGTAGCCGTGGGCATCATTTCGAACAATTCCTCAGAACACATCCCATTGTACAAGCGGTAGAACACACACAGGGAGGCAAAATTTCTCCTCAGACTTAAGGGTTCGATATGGCAAGTTAGTTTGGGATCGTCGACAATTCTCACAGCCCGTCGTTGAACTGAGTCAAAAAGTCCAAGCTGGTATCCGGGTGCATCCGCCCAGAGATGGCAGCAGTACTCCATATGGGGCCGAACCTGCGACTTGTAAAGCAACAACCTCTGCCCCGACCTGAAGTACTGCCTCGCTCTGTTGAATACACCTAGTTTTTTGGACGCCAGCTTCACCTTATCTTATAAATGATCTCGGATATGTCGACACCAAGGATCCCAATGCTCTTGGAGACGGAGAGGGGAGTGTTCTGGAATTGTAGGACTACAGTGAATGGGGATTTCTTAGCGGTGAACGCACAGACTTGTGTCTTTGTAGGGTTGAATCGGACCAAGTTTACCCGTCCACAGTCAGAGACCTTGGACAGTGTGGTCTCGATTTGAGACACAAGTTCTCCGCGGTTTTTCTCCACAACGGAACGAGGGCTGTTTGCACGACCCGTGTAATAAGCGTCGCCAGTACTACCATCTGCATAGCAATGTATGTTGTTAATGGATAACATGTCATTGATATGCAGTAGAAACAGCGTAGGAGACAGCACAGAGCCTTGCAAGACACCAGCATTAATGTGTGCTATCAGAGCAACTACCGTCAACTACGGTTCGTATGCGTCTGCCGGACAAAAAGCTAGCCACCCATTTGCACAAACCCTCGGGCACTCCGTAAGATGGCAACTTCGATAGAAGACCCCGGTGCCAGACCCGATCGAACGCCTTAGCCATGTCCAGGCTACATGCCAATGCCTCCCCCTGACTCCCAATGGCTAGTGCCCATCGGTGTGTGAGATACACTAGAAGGTCACCAGTCGAGCGACCGTGGCGACAGCCATATTGACGGTCACTGACCAGGTCGTGTACTTCTATGTATCTTAGAAGCTGTGTCACACAGATCACAGAGTCCGGTTAAGTTGAGTTGTGGCCGCGGCTTGTGTAGTGCTTTTCTCAAACGTGCGTGTTTAGTTATCAATGTAAACTAACCGCGACCTATGTTGATGTATTGGGACACAGTTGTCCAACGGCAAAGTTAAGTTTGTCCCTTTGTAAAGTTTACCTTTTACGGAACTCTTTTTAAATTACATATCCGACCGCTCGAGCAGGACTGTTAAAAACTTGCGGAGACTGTTTGGTTGAGGAACTGTTCGTACGATGCAGGCCTATTTAAACATTGCGGGCCGCTCTCTGATACTTTACTGCACGTACGATTTATCCCAAAGATGGTCGTGCAAAATATGGTAGCATGTTTGAGAAAAAAAATTTAAAACATTACCAATGCCCTTTGGTTAAATAGAAAAAGCATACCGATATACGTCTTTTCTATAGATGTTTGGGCATAATTTTTTACACAGCTGTCCGATTTAAAGAATTAATTTTTGTTGGATAAATATCTTTAAGTTGATTACATTTTAAAAGGTAAGGTAACACAAATATATAATACAATAGTAATCTTCCTGGACCTCGCGAAAGCCTTTGACACAGTTTCCATCCCATCTCTATCCTGTTGCGCAAACTTGATAAAATAGGAATATGGGGCAGCCAGTTAAAAATCTTTACTAGCTATCTAGAAGAACGGACCCAGTGCGTAAGGATAGGCATTGTTCTCAGCGCTGAACAGGATAACACCTCCTTCGGTATTCCTCAAGGAAGTATTTGTTTATGATTTACATAAATGACCTCTGTAATCTACAGCTAGATCAAGGTATAATTATATCTTACGCTGACGACACAGCCCTTCTTGTCTCAGAGAACTCAGAAAAAGAAGTCTAACACCTTGCACAACACGGGCTCAATGTTGTTAACAAGCGGCTTCAGCACAATTTTCTTACACTAAATCCAGGGCAGACAAATTATATTAGGTTTTCAATGCGCAAATTAACACCACTTAACTCCACATTGCATGCTCACTATTGAAGAGACCCCAATATTAACAATTGTGGATGTCCAGTTATCAAACTCACAAATAAAATATTTAGGTATTTATTAGATGAAAATCTATCCGTTAAGCATCATATTGGTGCTTTTTGTACAGACATTACAGAGAAACAGAATTCGTAAGTAACTTTTGCTTTTACAAAACTGCGACAGATTGCTGACACAAAAATAATTAGGCAAGTTTACTTTGCTCTATGTCAATCAATAACAATTTTCTGCATAACATCTTGGGGTGGAGCGGGTAAAACTTTATTACTGTCTATCGAAAGAGCTCAGAGAGAAAATTTCAAGGTGTCTATACTCTACTCCCGCTGACGATGTAAGAATGAAACCTTTATTTTCCAATAACTAAAAATGTCACCGTGTGGACGTCGGCTCCGTTGCGTTTCCGGACGAGAGGCTCGGGGCGGAGTCAAACAAACGGACGGTCCGTGTAGTTGTCCTTAAATAGGTACAGAATCACCGAGGCAGATATCAAAATAATATACGAAATCGAAATGCACTATTACTTTTGGGATTACAGTTGAAAATGGTCTCAGCGTCTGTGAACCGGCTCATATTTGCAGCTCCAAACAAATTTAATTAAAATAAGGTAGCTGCTCTCGGTTCGTTAATAATTAATATAGACGTTTCACGCTAAATCAACGGCTGTGTACGTGCTGTGTACTTGCTGTGTACTTGCTGTGAACACGGCACCGTTGCTTTTAATTTTTAAATTATGACTGAAATTGTATTTATTTGTTTTAAATGATAATTAATGTGTTTTTAAAAGATTGACTATAGTAAAAACAAATTCAAGGTCAGTAGGTAAGGTACGTATTCAATTTTTAGAAGATAATTGATTTTGTGTCAAGTAAAATTATTATAACTAAATGACAGTCACAAACAATCACTTGTTTGGGTTTGGGTTTGTAAGATAACTAAATGACAGTCACAAACAATCGTTTGGGTTTGTAAGATAACTAATTGACAGTCACAAACAATCATTTGGGTTTAGGTTTGTAAGATAACTAATTGACAGTCACAAACAATCACTTGTTTGGGTTTAGGTTTGTAAGATAACTAAATGACAGTCACAAACAATCATTTGGGTTTAGGTTTGTAAGATAACTAATTGACAGTCACAAACAATCACTTGTTTGGGTTTGTTAGATTAAAACCTCCTTATACTTGTTTTTTTTCACAATATATACTTTATAAAAATTACCACCGGTTTCTCTTTTGTGAAATTTGATTGTATTACAGAATCAAAAGTCCTCAATAAATTACCCTAAATACTTTTACTGGTGTTAAAATAATCATCGGTCTTTCTACTTTTAATCAACAAGAGAAACCTTTAACGAAGTTGACAAAACATGTTTCAAAGTAACAATTTTCAGAGATCCGTCAATTGTTGCTATTTCTAAGAAAATAATATAAATTGATAATAAATAAAGTGGTTATGGTGCAGGTCAGTGGTGACCGAGTAGTTATGGTGTCTGCCTCTCATGCTGAGGGGTGGAAGTTCGAGCCCAGCAATGTACCAAACGGTCTTTTTCTACATTCACACCATTGGCTTGCGCGAAGGAAAACATCGTGAGGAAACCTACATACATAAAAAAAAGACGTATGTGAAGTCTACAATCCGTACTGGGCCCGCGTGTGGACGTTGGCCCAAATCACTTTCGCTTATGAGGGTAGACCGCGCCCTAATGATGGGGAACCGGGGACATATGTAGGATGGCAAGGTAATAATGTAAAACAAAAGAAAATTTAAAACGTATTCACACGGCTTGCAAAGTTATTAATTTCGCCTAAATTACGTTAAGCCAAGCGAACGCTGAAGCTAAATCCCGGCCGACGAACCCCCACAGTACCTATTTTATGAGCCGCTAAACTGTGAACTCACATAATGTGCTCAATGTTTTAAAAATCTTGTTAGTACTCATATTGTGACCTAACTTTTGATAACTAAATTTTGATGTTAAATCGTCATAACAATCACTTTTAGAATAATTGCTATGTTTTAAATGTTTTCCCGCCGAATTGTACGTTATTTTAAATAACCTTGCCCTGCGATGCGGCGGCTTTTTTTTTTCTGAACTTACTATGCAGTTGGCTGTTGCAGCCATTACTGCTTCACCGGGCTTTTTTGGGCGAGTCTCTGAATGAGCCTCAGCCCGTGTAGCGCCCAACGCTCGAGGGCTCCCCGCGGGGGGAGCCTTGGCTTAGGTTGTCGCTCTCGGGGGCGTCCCTTCGACCGGCGTGAGTCTCAAGCCCGAAGGTGATTCACCGCCAGGAGAGGAGTTCCCCGTTACGCGGGTGCGGTTGCGATTAAGTGGGGGTGAGAAGCGCCCCGGCACTCTTTTATACCTCGTGTATCCTTGCGGGCGCTGACGAACCCGGGGACATCGGCGTCGTGTTTAGAGGGAGGCCCTATTGGGGACGTCATTGAGACTAATCTCGCTATCCGGATAGCGAGATCGTTGTCTGGGGCCGTTAGTACGTGCCGAGGCCGCCTCACTATAGTTTTACGACCATGCCGAGGTCGGTCGGGGGGATGATACGTTGTGGATTGCACAATTAGTCGATTCGGGTGATTTTGTGAACGCTCGAAAAAGTGGACTGCCAGGTTTTTGAAATATTGGAGAATCGTAGGAGGCCTGAGGTAAAGAGAACGGCAGAGCTTTTGTCGGAACCATTCGCCTAGGGCGGTGATAGCGGGTTGTAGTCTCTTAGTGATTCGACTTACTTGCCTATCGGTGGTATAGATAGCGGTATCGTCCGCAAAGAGGGCTAATTGCTATCGTTTTAGGGTTGTCGTTGGTGTACAGAAGGTACAAGATAGGGACGGGCACGGACCCTTGCGGGACTCCTGCTTCTATGGGACGGAGGGAAGAGAGAGTGTCTTCAACTTTATAACGAAAGCTATGGTTCGACAAATAGTCTCGTATGATGAGCACGAGACGGTCTGGCAACTGAAAAATGGACAGTTTATTAATTAAACCATTGTGCCATAATTAGTCGAAGGCAAATTTTTTATTTACATTTCGCTACATCGAAGAAGACAGCGTCCGTGTGGCGGGGCTTACCTAATACTGGTTGGAAGCCAGTGAGAATATGTTCCGTGATGCGGAGGTCCTGATGGACGCATGAGTGTTTGGCATGGAAGACGTACTGCTCTTCTATTAAAATGCCTCTGGAGACTATAGCGTTCCGTAGGCGAGCGAGGAGGAGGCGTTCGTAGAGTTTACCAAGGGCCTTAAGTAAACTTATAGACCGGTAGGAAGACGGCTCGGTACCAGCTTTGCCTGGCTTGTGGATACCTATAACAATTGCATCTTTCTATTGAGAAGGAAAGGTGCAATTTTCGATAGCAGCGTAGAAAATCGCTATTAGAAGGCAGAGAAGGGGAAGAGTGAGGCGCTTTAGGATATCGTTAGAGATACCGTCCGCACCGGGGGCTTTACAGGGGCGTAGGTCTTTGATGACCTGTTTGACTTCGTCGACAGTGACTTGGAGCAGGGGGTCCTGTGGGGGCAGAGAAGTTCTGCGGTCCACTTCGTCGTCTACTGCACGCACGTGGTAGGGATGTAACGGCTGTGTGCTTAAGGCACATTGGGCTTGGAGGCTAGACGCTAGGCAATCCGCTTTTTCGTCGTCATCGAACGCGGGAACGTTGTTGGGACGAGTTAACGGAGGGAGAGAGTTGGCGGTGTCTGATTTTAAAGCTCTGGCTAAGTGCCAATAAGCTTGGTGAGAAGGAGACATGTTCTCCATCAGAACACCGAAACGTTGGGCGCGAAGCTCAGCTACAGCGGTTCTTACACGGCGATGTAAGTCGTTGAAGCGAGCTTTATTTTCGATAGTGGGAGCGCGATCGCGTCCGCAGCGGGCCGCGTAACGCTCAGTCATTAGCGACTTAATGTGCTGAGGCAGGATTAGGTGGTGATAATCACCAACCGGTACTTGTCTTGAGCACTCGCCAACGGTGGCGGTCAGGTGGCTAGTGAGTGAGTCGATAGCTACGTTTAAGTCGGTCGTGGAAGAGATTACATTGGGAATGCGATCTAGATGTGGCGAGCTGGGATTATTGACAGGGCGGTGGTCCGAGTCAGGTTCGTCAAGCACCTCTTCAGAGCGAAAGCTTAGCCTTACGTTCTTTAGAAGTGCTATGTCGAGCACGTCAGGGTTGTTCCGGGTATTATGGGGAAAGTAAGTGGGCGTCATGGGAGCGATGATGTCAAAGTTTAGTCCGTCAACTAAATCGTCGAGGAGTCTGCCTTTCCGTGAAATTACTGAAGACTTCCAGCGACGGTGCTTGCAATTTAGGTCGCCGACAAGGATGACGGCGTCGCCTAAATTTAAGAGCGAATGAAGGTCGCTCTCCAGTAAGGCTTTTAAGGGAGAGAGATAAACCGATACAATGATAATCGGCTGATGGCTGGTCATTGCTAAGCGGCAGACTGATGATTCTATATTCGTTAGTGGAGGAGGGGAGCAATACAGGGAGCGCCTGTAATATATGAGAGTGCCTCCGAGATTGGAGGCAGTTCTATCATTACGGACGGTGCGATAGTTCGCGATCGAAGGGGTGCGGACAGCGGGCTTTAGGAACGTTTCCTGGATGAGGAAGACGTCCGGTTTTTGGGACGAGAGTAATTGCGATAATTCCTCTCTTTGATTTCGAATACCGTTGGCGTTAAAATAGCCCATGGAGCGGGAGCGGGGTTTTACGCGCGCGGTTGTGCAATCCATTTTGGTTTTTAAGGTTGTGGGGACACCCTGCGGAGGGCGGCGAAGAACTCGCGATGCTTAGCCACGAAGCTGAGCATTTGATTTACGTCGGAGATTTGTACGTATTCTGCGTACACGACCTCAAAGTAGTCCGGGTCTAAGGCCCAAGAAATCTCAAGGAGAAGATTGAGATGTTGTTGATGCTCAGACGGCTGAGCATCTTTGCGGGGCGGCGCGAGCGAGGGGCGTGGGGGGGGCAAGGCGCGTTTGCGCGACAGGTGCGGGAGTACTTAGCATAGGCGCTGGGCGCGGGGGTCGCGGGATGTCCCGGGATATGAGGGCAGCAGGATACGGAATTCCTGTGACTGAGACAGCCCCAGGAAGAGCAGACAAAAGTTTGCCTGTCTCGTTAGATTTTGTGTTTCCTGCATCAACTAGCGCAGGTGGACGGTTCCAGGCGTTGACTGCAAGGAGCGGAGCAGGCACGAGCGGAGCCTTTTGGCGGGGGGCAGAGGGGCGCGATTTACACTTTTTACGCGGGGCCTGTTTGGGAGATCACAGTCCGGGGTAGCGTGATCGCGAAGACATTTCACGCAGCGCGGATTGCGTATGCAGTTGCGCTGAGCGTGGCCATATAATTGGCATCGGTGGCATTGTCCTGGGGTCGACCGCTTATGCGGAGTCTCGACCCGGACGCCCTTAAGGCTGCAAACATCTTTAATATTTAAGATGGCTTTGCCTTCTTTAGTCAGGTCAAGCACTACAAGCACCATGTTACAGGGAGGCCTTGGACGATTAAGTCAGTTTCGGTACATATTGCCAGTTGCCAGTCGCTAGTCGTCGTTACCACCATTGCGAAAGACCGATAGTGACTTGGACCATAATGCTAAATAGAAAGCCGATCTACTGGACCGTCTCTTTGCCTCGAACTCGAATATGAACGATGAAGGCGCTGTATCACCTACTATACCGAGGTTCGGAAAGACCATGCCGGAAATTTCCATAACTCAGCGGGAGGTCCGGCGGGCGTTGCTTTCTCTAGACGTTTATAAGTCGAGTGGGCCAGCAGTGGTGCTTAAGCAGTGTGCTCCTGAGTTATGTCCCGTACTCACGCGCCTCTTCGCTCTTTCCTACCACACTAAGCAATTTCCGTCTTCATGGAAGACTGCGAATGTGCACCCGGTGCCCAAAAAGGTTGATAGATCAGATCCATTGAATTACAGGCCTATCGCTATTACCTCTCTCCTCTCCAAGGTGATGGAGCTTGTGATAAACACCCAGCTTCTAAGATACCTAGAACAACACGACCTAGTCAGTGACCGTCAGTATGGCTTTCGCCACGGTCGCTCGACAGGTGAACTTCTAGTGTATCTCACACAACGATGGGCACTAGCCATTGAGAGTCAGGGGAAGGCATTGGCATGTAGCCTGGACATAGCGAAGGCGTTCGATCGGGTCTGGCATCGCGTTCTTCTACCGAAGTTGCCATCTTACGGAGTGCCCGAAGGTTTTAGCAAATGGGTTTAAGCTTTTTGTCCTGCAGACGCATACAAATCGTAGTTGACGGTAGTTCCTCTGATAGCATGGACGTTATTGCTGGTTGGCAAGGCTCTGTGCTGTCTCCTACGCTGTTTCTACTGCATATCAATGACATTTTGGACATCAACAACATGCATTGCTATGCAGATGACTGTACTGGAGACGCTTATTACACGGATCGTGCAAACATCCCTCGTTCCGTTGTGGAGGAAAATCGTGAAGAACTTGTGTCTCAAATCTAGACCACACTGTAAGGTCTCTGACTGGGGACGGATAAACTTGGTCCGATTCAATCCTACAAAGACACAAGTATGCGCGTTTACCGCTAAGAAAACCCCATTCACTATGGTCTCACAATTCCAGAACACTCCCCTGTCTATCTCCAAGAGCATTGGGATCCTTAGTATTGACATCTCCAGTGACGTTCAGTTCTGAGATCAAGTGCAGGACAAGGTGAAGCTGGCGTCCAAAAAACTTGGTGTACTCAACAGAGCGAAGCAGTACTTCACGTCGGGGCAAAGGTTGTTACTTTACAAGACGCAAGTTCGTCCCCATATGGAGTACTGCTTGGGGCCCTTTTGACTCGTATCAACGACGGGCTGTAAGAATTGTTGAAGATTCCAAATTCAATTGCGGTATAGTATCTTAAGTCTGAGGAGAGACTTTGCCTCCCTGTGTGTATTCTACCGCTTGAACAATGGGTTGTGTTCTGAGGAATTGTTCGAAATGATGCCCACGGCTACTTTCTACCATCGCACCGCTCGCCATCGGCAGGGAATTCATTCTCACACTTTACAACCGATATGGTCGCGTACAGTGCGGTTTCAGAGAAACTTCCTCCCGCGAACGCTTAAGTTGTGGAATGAGCTTCCTGCCAAGGATTTCTCCAAGGACTACACTATGGAGTTCTTCAAGAAAGAAGTTATTAGATTTCTGAAGGGTCGGCTACGCGCGAGTGATGCCCCTGGTGTTGCAAGCGTCCATAGGCTACGGTGACCGCTTACCATCAGGCGGGCTTACGGTCCGTTGTTTGCCACCTTAGTGGTATAAAAAAAAAATAACATATTGTTTGTGGCGATTAACAGAAGACTCACAAGGTTGTAATATACGGTTACGGACGGACGGACGGACGGACATGACGAATTCAAAAGGTTTCCCTTAACGCGTTCGCCTTCGGGACTCTTAAATAATGTAGAATAATGTAATATTCATGTTATCTTTCACAATTATTCCAATAGAATGTACTTACTTAAAATGCAGGAGACAACATTTTATGTACTTACTTAAAATGCAGGAGACAACATTTTCATAAAAATAATGTGTTTGTATACAAAAATATATTTTTATTTAGATAGAACAAACTGATATTATAGGTATAGGTCGGTTTTGGTACTAACTTTGCAAAATTATAGGTCGGTACTCACTTTACAAAATTATAGGTCGGTACTAACTTTCACAATTTCTTACATCAATTTTTTAGATTTTCATATTGACCGAGACTTTCTATGTGGTCTACATCAAATCTCTTTCTATTTATCTTTGTCCCACGATCTGTGCTGTAATAACATATTATTTGCACATTTAATTACTATCTACAAAAGTTTATGATACAATTTCCCGCTATTTTGAGGTTCAAATCAAATCAAAACAATATTTACTCAAATAGGTTTCTAAGAACACTTTTGAATCGTCAATACAATGTTAGTTTCTGCCAAAATGAGCTGGCAACAAGTTCTATTTAAGGTAATAATAGAATTCTTTGATAATTAGCTAAAGAGTATACAATATGTACCGAAACACTTATTAGGTAATAAAAATAAGTGAGTAAGCTACCAAAAACAAAGTCAAACATGTCAATTATTATTTTTTTGTTTTTATGTAACATAGGGGGCGCACCATGTGAAGCGACAAATATCGTCAATCGAGTGAAAGAATTCAGATATTTAAGAGTTTCCTTATGTTTAATAGTACTAGTGGCATTAGCGCCATCATAATTATATTTTTGCACAATCATATACATATACTTAAAACTACCCATTCTATCCATGAATATAATATAATAATAAATATTACAAATGCGAACGTAAATCTGTCTGTTAACCCTTTACGCTGAAGCCGCTGTACCGATCAAGATGAAATTTGGCATGTAGATAGTTTTAGTCCCGGAAAAGGACATAAGCTTCTTGAAAAAGTCAGGTATTATCCGTTTTTTTTTTCATAATTGAGGAGTTGCCGTTGAAATCCTTCACCGATGATCGAATTTAGGGCAAAAAGTATTTAATTGCAAAATATGTATTCATCACTTAGAAATAATCAATGTCTTACAGTATTGATAAAAAAAAGAATATAAAGAAGTTTGCAAGAGCAGACTAGCCTCCACAGACGGCACCCGTTCACAAGTATAACACATGAATCTGCCATCGCTTCGCTCAACCATGTTTTAGGGAACGTAACGACCCGACACACACGCCACCACCGCAGAGACACTTTGAGAGAGCATGACACACTCCAGCAACTCCAATAAAACTTCGATTGTATTAGTTACAATGTGTTTAGTAAAGGAACAAAATATAAATCCGATTCATATCGAGCTTTACACACACAAGTTTACATTTAACATCACACGGCGAACACACGTACTCTGAACTTAAACTGATTTATGTTCAAATTTCTTACAATAATATTACCAAATAAATATATAAATATTTACACAAAGACACACATAAATATACATAAAACACAAACAGTGTATCAAAAATTGATAAAACTAGAAAAAATATACATATATGTATAAACTTACTATTACACTTACTAATAAATATTAGAATTACTAAATTTCTTTTGGAAAAGCGATATTGGTGATATTGTTAGAGTAACTCGCAGGAATCGGATCACAATGCTATTATTGAAATGTGAACAATTATCTCAATTAACATTTATTATAAATTTCATACTCGTCTGTTTTGTAAGTTACAGTGTCAATTAATTATCACCGGAACTACGGTGCCTATTCTAGAAAGCCCTGTTACATTTTTAGTTTTTGCTTTTATATTTTTATTATTAGTTAGGAAAACTGCATATATAACACATATTCTGAGAAAATTTCAGGCTTTTGCTCACTTCCAGCTCTTTAAAGGTAACGACTCTTAGGATAAGGAAACAATTAGGAAGTTAAATCAATAAACTATTGAGTATTGTAATCCCAATGTACATAGTAAATGTAAAGATTATATACAATTTGTTATTTAAAATTAATCAATTAAATTAAGAGATTTTATTTTTTTACTACGCGTCCTTTGGGCAACTTTGATGCGACGCACAATGTTCAAAACAATTTAATGACGCATTGTGACGTGAAAGCCGCGACGCGCAGCGCTGCTCTGGTGCGGGTCAACCTTTACAAGCAGCGCTGCTCTGGTGCGGGTCAACCTTTAGAATCAATTGTGTATTGAATAAGTTTTTTTTTATTCTGACTTTTACTAGCCGGGTTAACAGGTAATTTGTTGTCAAAATGTACTTTATTATTTGAATTCATTCTGTAGAATTTTTATTTTAAGACGCTCAAAAAAATTTCGCTTCGTTGTTCTTTCAGATTCTAAAACTTTAAACCGTGCCTGACGCAATGCGGGTTACAAGATTTGCAAGATGTACGAACGTGAAACTTATTCATAATTAATATAATGCTCTTAAATGAATTTTATAAAAAAAAAAAAAGCAAACCAAGCGTTAACGAAATCGGATGACTGACAGCGGGCCATTGCGTTTCTCCACCCGTGTGACCTAATATTTAAAAAATGAGCCGTCAGAAAGTGTTTTTGTTCGCTCGCCTTTCGGACTACTAATTGTATGCCGTAAGTCATCGAAATGAGTATACAGATATACAGAATAGGTAATCCTTGTAGCTAATTGGCCTATTTTAGTCTAATTGTGCACTATATTGAGACGCAAACCCGAGCTGTGGCGCGGGGAGACGCAAACTCAATCACTTTAGCTTCGCGTATATTCGTTAACGGCGTTGTCTAATTTACCTTTGTGTGCCAAATATCTGTTGTCAGTTCTGTTGTCACCTGTCACTTGACAGTGTCCGGCTCGGTTTGCAGCGTCTTTCTATTTTATACAAGGCTAGCACACATTTGTAAGAAACTTCTCGCGTATATTTTGGGAATGCAGATATAAATAACACCATTTCAATTTCGATTTTTGCGTACCGGTGACGCAACGTGGTGCCGGTGACGCAAACAGGTTCCAGACTCTACTGTGCCGGTTACATCTGACTAAGGGTTCGTGTACTTGTAAATCTGTAGATATACTTGGAGAAGGCGACATTATAACACTGTTGATAGAATAAGGAGTTATGATAAAATGTTATTACCTTGCACTCACGCATGGAAGTACACCATCCACATGTGTAGGAGTGCCCCCCCCCCTCCTTCCTCCTTACGTGGAAGATGCCAACTTAACTATAACAGTACACCACTAAATTGCTAACAAAACTCGACACGTGTTTCGCCTGAACACGAGGCATCTTCAGGAGACGCAAGTTGTTCGTGCGCTATACCTTTACCAAATGACGTAAAACGGCTGTTGTTTAGCCGGTGTAGCCCTTATATAAACAACCCCTAGTAACCCCCTCAACCGGCCTAATAACCTAACTAATCGGTCGATGTAATTATTTAAAAAAATACGTAACAACGGTGAATTGGAAACATTTAGTTGTTCGTTAATTATGACACCTCTATCCCCGAGCCGAGCTATCTTCATCTGCTCCAAAACGCAAAGTTTTAAGCTTTATGTAAAATATCGAAAGTGCTGATTTCAGGTAGTGAACGTCCCGAATCTAAAAAATGTTTCCAAAGATGGACCACCGTCCGTCCGTCTGTCCGTCTGTCATCATGAAACGTGATAGTTAGACGGTTGAAATTTTCAAAGATTATGTATTTCTGTTGCCGCAATAACAACAAATACTAATAAATAGAATAAAATAAATATTTTAGGGGGCTCCCATACAACGAACGTGATTTTTTTGGTCGTTTTTGTGTCACACAGGTAAACGCTTGAAATATTCACAGAATATTTAGTACAACAAACGTGATTTTTTTGCCGTTTTTCTAGAAAATGTTACGGAACTCTTCGTGCGGGAATCCGACTCGCACTTGATCGATTTTTTTATCTACTATTTGTACGGTAGGCGACATAAATGACATTACGACGCAATTTTCTAGCTATTTTTTTCAGAAATTTGTCCATAAGTTAAATTACTTTTGTATTTTATTATATTTTATATATTTTTCTCATTCGAAGGATAAAGTTGCTAAAGAAAATGACAAGTAAAGATAGGTAAAAATGTTCTGTTGGCGTCCGACATTTAGCTATATAGGTACAGTTTCCTAGCTAAAGGTTCTGTCAGAATGTCTGCTTGAGGAGTAGCGGCAATCGACTTCAGGGCGAATAAAACATGGAGCTGAATGTTCTGTCAGAATGTCTGCTTGAGGAGTAGCGGCAATCGACTTCAGGGCGAATAAAACATGGAGCTGAATGTTCTGTCAGAATGTCTGCTTGAGGAGTAGCGGCAATCGACTTCAGGGCGAATAAAACATGGAGCTGAATGTTCTGTCAGAATGTCTGCTTGAGGAGTAGCGGCAATCGACTTCAGGGCGAATAAAACATGGAGCTGAATGTTCTGTCAGAATGTCTGCTTGAGGAGTAGCGGCAATCGACTTCAGGGCGAATAAAACATGGAGCTGAATGTTCTGTCAGAATGTCTGCTTGAGGAGTAGCGGCAATCGACTTCAGGGCGAATAAAACATGGAGCTGAATGTTCTGTCAGAATGTCTGCTTGAGGAGTAGCGGCAATCGACTTCAAGGCGAATAAAACATGGAGCTGAATGTTCTGTCAGAATGTCTGCTTGAGGAGTAGCGGCAATCGACTTCAGGGCGAATAAAACATGGAGCTGAATGTTCTGTCAGAATGTCTGCTTGAGGAGTAGCGGCAATCGACTTCAGGGCGAATAAAACATGGAGCTGAATGTTCTGTCAGAATGTCTGCTTGAGGAGTAGCGGCAATCGACTTCAGGGCGAATAAAACATGGAGCTGAATGTTCTGTCAGAATGTCTGCTTGAGGAGTAGCGGCAATCGACTTCAGGGCGAATAAAACATGGAGCTGAATGTTCTGTCAGAATGTCTGCTTGAGGAGTAGCGGCAATCGACTTCAAGGCGAATAAAACATGGAGCTGAATGTTCTGTCAGAATGTCTGCTTGAGGAGTAGCGGCAATCGACTTCAGGGCGAATAAAACATGGAGCTGAATGTTCTGTCAGAATGTCTGCTTGAGGAGTAGCGGCAATCGACTTCAAGGCGAATAAAACATGGAGCTGAATGTTCTGTCAATAAGTCTGCTTTAGAGACTTTTTTTTACTTTTTAGTGGTTTCATTAAGTCGGTTTATTTTTTTGGTAAAAGATAGTTTATTTTTTAATTAATAGTTTTAAACGAGCAATTCTCGAATATATGTATATATCTATACATATAAAAGGCTTTGTCCTAAATGACTGACGGATCAACGCACAGCCTAAACCGCTGATCCTAGAGACCTGAAACTTGGAGGGAGTGTTCCTTGTATGACGTAGGCATCCGATAAGATAAGGTTCTACTGAAAGGGTGAAGTGCGAGTCGGATTCACGCAATAAGGGTAAACCGATTGTAATGAAATTTTGGTAAGTTGTTATGCACACGCCGGGGAAGGTTTCTGAATTAGTACAACCCTATTAGGTTGTTTTAAAAAAGAAACAACGATCGCCGGCTCAGCTATATTTATATAAAAGAAAGAAAATGACTAAACTTCAATGAACAGCTAAAACCCGCTGTGTTTAGAAGCATGGCACTTAAATGGCGTAAGTGTGCACTAAGAAGGGATTTTTGGAAATTAATCCCCTAAGGGGGTTAAATATGGGTTGGCAGTTTGCATGGAAATGGCTAAAACTTGGCTTAAACGTTAAAAATAAGATTCACGTGATTCACCGTTTTCGAAAAATTATTCTCTAGAAGGCAAAATAGAGGATGAAAATGTGTATGAGAATTCCGATGTTATTGTATGTAAAACAGTAAGTCAAAAGCTGTTTTTTTTTAAAAAAATGTTTACGGAAACGAAGTTGCGGGAATAAGCTAGTGTATATATATATATATATATTTGAATCTCGGAAACTGCTCCAACGCAGGAGGTTTCGGGGGCGATAAATCGATCTACTTAGGTTTCATTTTCAGAAAACGTCATTTTATCCGTGTTTTCAGGCAAAATGATAAACTTAAGAAATTACTCTTCCCGACATCTGTTGGCGAGTAGTAAAACTATTATTTTTACCGACACAGCAACACTAAAGCTACTTGACAATAGATAGCGTTGTGTAAAAAAAAACGAGCAAAGCTCGGTCTCCAGGTACATAACCCTTAACCGACGTCGTGGGGATTTTTTTGTCACACCGTCTGCGACATGCGGTCTGTAAGACCGCTATATTGTGGTATATATATTTTTTTAAATATTATAGTATGACGATTTATTATATATAGATTTAGATATGGCACAAACTTTTTGGACCCGTAAATTCAGTGATATTACACTTGAGATCAGTAATACCTATAATAATAATAATATACTTTATTGTATCAACATAATAATTTAAGAAAAACATTTTCTAATAGAGAAAAACAAAAGGCAGACCGCGATCACTTTAAAGCGATCTCTTCCAGACAAACTTTGGGTAGAGGTTATAATAAAGTTAAACATAGTATAGTAGGTGTGTGTCGATACAGTTATTAAGCAGTATATATATCATACAATAGTGCATATAAAATAAATTAATATACATTAATAACGTATATGAATAATGTACATATAAATATAAATAAGTAGATGTACATACAATAAATACATATGTTTAATAAATATAATTATAATATATAATATATAAGGTACAACCGTTCTAATGCCCGTCCTGTTAACTATGAATTCTAAATAAAAATAAGTAACAACTTGAAATTTTTTTAATTAAAAAACAATTGTATTCCATGTTGGTTATTTATTACATAAACTTACGCAGGGGAGCGTGAGCTATAGCTGGTGTCACCCAATTGATAACGCCTTTTTTGATATTGTAATCTTTAGTAGGTAGCTATGAAACGTGCGTAACACAAAATATTGGTCATGCAAAACCAAAAGTTGACAGCTTCAAATGATTTGTTTTGATATTTTATTTAATTAACCTATGCTAGGTAAATTACATACACACACACACACATACACTACGTTAATGTTAACGTGAGTTTAAGGTGGTATTTTTCGGTGGTAAAAGTGACAAAAAATATCGTAAACAAAAGCTAGATTGGTGGTCTTAGGTTAAATACTCAAAGGTATTACCAATGCTAAATGCTAAATGGGAAATAAGGTGACAAAATAAACGAAAGTAATGATCTTTTATCCCAAGTCGTACTTACTACTTACTTACTACTTACTTTACGCACTCTTTGTTTGTAAAATGTATTACAAAAATACTTAATAACACGCTTTCGTTACCAGACGTTTACTGGTTACCATTAATAAATTCCCCTATCCACGCCCAGGGATCATCAGACCCTCGCTTGCTAAGTGTAATGTATTGAAATCGTTAAAACAAACCTAATGAGCCCCTTGAAGGGTTTCCTAGTAACTATTGAAGAGTTCCACTCACTATCCACCTTCTGTATCCATCAATCAGCTCGATAGAACCGGTATCGATATTAGTACATACCTACATTTGCAAAGTTTCAAATCAATACGGTAATAAAATTGAGTTGGTTGAATTTAACTTTAAAGATTTGTAAACCTAATAATAAAGTGTTTTTAAAGGTCAATAAAGGTTAATAAAGGTCAATGGTCACTACTGACCAATCTGTACCTACTGTGTATCACTTATTTTGCGGTATTATCTGGCAGTCAAATCCTTATGTCATTAACAATCTGTTAAGTGTCTACCTAGGTACCTTAATTGCATAAAAACACAACACAAACTTTTGAATACATACATAATAATAATAATTTTTAGTTTAGTTTCAGTAGTTAAGTAATTCGTAATTTTAATCACATTAATTAAGTTCTTCAGGTTTAAATACCGACAGTGTAATGGTCGAATAAATAAGAAAACAAGACACTAGTTCGTGTACCTGCGTATTCAACAGAAAGCTAGCTCATAAATTCGGCAGTAAAATGTATTTATACCTTCTTTTACGAATCTCCAGAGATAAGACCTGGCTTACTTGCAACTTGCATATTCGGCAGTAAAATGTATTTATACCTTCTTTTACGAATCTCCAGAGATAAGACCTGGCTTACTTGCAACTTGCATATTCGGCGGTAAAATGTATTTAAACCTTCTTTTACGAATCTCCAGAGATAAGACCTGGCTTACTTGCAACTTGCATATTCGGCAGTAAAATGTATTTATACCTTTTTTTACGAATCTCCAGAGATAAGACCTGGCTTACTTGCAACTTGCATATTCGGCAGTAAAATGTATTTATACCTTCTTTTACGAATCTCCAGAGATAAGACCTGGCTTACTTGCAACTTGCATATTCGGCAGTAAAATGTATTTAAACCTTCTTTTACGAATCTCCAGAGATAAGACCTGGCTTACTTGCAACTTGCATATTCGGCAGTAAAATGTATTTATACCTTTTTTTACGAATCTCCAGAGATAAGACCTGGCTTACTTGCAACTTGCATATTCGGCAGTAAAATGTATTTATACCTTTTTTTACGAATCTCCAGAGATAAGACCTGGCTTACTTGCAACTTGCATATTCGGCAGTAAAATGTATTTATACCTTCTTTTACGAATCTTCAGAGTTAAGACCTGGCTTACTTGCAACTTGCATAAACTATTCTTTAGAATTCCCGAGTCTAAAGTGCTTGGAACTTTTCCCAATAAACCTTTTAATCTAAACTTCTAATGCGGTTTTTGCGGCTTTTTAATTTTCATTATAACATGGGTACCATATCACACAGTTAGGTACTGGAGCGGTTTTTCATTATAACATGGGTACCATATCACACAGTTAGGTACTGGAGCGGTTTTTCATTATAACATGGGTACCATATCACACAGTTAGGTACTGGAGCGGTTTTTCGGGCTCTCAACAATGTAATATGAAAGTCTTAACATTTGTTATAACATAAGCGCCAGACCAGAAAATCTTTTGTGCGAGAAACGTCATTACACTTGAAATAAAGAAAACATATCAAAAGTCTAGTTTTATTAAGTAAGTATACCGGTAAATATTTACTTCTCTGCAACACGTCATTTTAACCTGAAAAAAATCTTATTCGATAGAGTAGCACTCCCTGATATAGAAATGATATATGAAAGTCGGTGCCAAATAATACTTTTCGATAAATAAATTTTTTTTTTCCCGCCAAATGGTCGAAATAACATATAAAATTCACTTGCTCGGCATTATACCAGTTCAGATTTTTTGTAGCTGTCCAAATCATCCTTTACACAATGATAAAATTAAAGAATAGGCTGAAAAAAACACAATTTACACTTAAAAATTACATGGTAATTATACTTTTTAAAATATTGTAAACGGATTAAGAAAAAGGAAACACGAACACTTTTTTTAATTGCAATTTTACCAGCCTCAAAAAAAACTCCCAAATAACCAATAAGACAATTAGATTACATTACGTACTACATAAAATAGAAAATAACATAAATACAACTTTTTTATTTTACATACAGAGTGTTTTCTTCTTGTACTTATTTAATGTAGTCAGGGCGTTCCACTTGTAAACTTGAAAACTCGCGCATAATACCAAGCGGAGCACATGAAAGTTAGCGCGCGAAGCCGAGCGGAGCGCGCCGCGGCAGCGGCCGGCGAGCGCCAGAAAGAACTTGTACTTATTTTATGTAGTCAGGGCGTCCCACTTGTAAACTTGAAAACTGGCGCGTAAAACGAAGCGGAGTACATTAAAATTAGTGTTTTTTATGACTTTATTTACGAACGGTTATCAACAGGTTTTGGACGTATTTATGCCTTCTGATTTTATGTACATCAATAAAAATGCTGAAGTTGTAAGTCCAAATTTTAAATTAGTATTTTATATTAACTATTTATTACTTCAGGAAGGGAAAAATATCAATGCTCTCTCCTTCTCATTTCACATCCCTAAAATTGTGCGGTCGCGCATTGAAATAGGTAACCACAAAAATATTCGGAACTCAATCTAGCGTCAGTATTTGGGAGTACTTTTTTTAGGCTGGCAATATTTTCATAAAAAGAAATTGTTGTTTCCTGTTATTCATTTGTCTGAATTGGTCTAAATCTTTTGTTTACGTTCTGTAATGGTGTATTTGTATGGTGTAAAATATTACGTTAAATATTTTTTTAAGGTAAAATTAACGTTTTGCACCAATTTCTGAATATCATGTTCAATTCTGTGTATAAAGGGATTTTTCCCTGTCCATTACAATTTTTTTCATGTAAGATTTTTGTGTTGCAGAGAAGTAAAAATTTACCAGTATACCTACTAACTGACTACGTTTGACCAAAAACTACGATCACTAAATAAGATGTAGGTATAACTTCACTTGACATACTTTTTTATGTAGCTTCAACTTCGCACACTTAGTTTGTTGTTTAAAATATTTTTTTCAAAAGGTAGGTACACACACCATTTAAATACTTGGTTAGTGTGTAGGTGTAGGGCACTTCTTTGTCGCTGGGAACACACACATGACAATCCAGAGGGTTTGCGGAGGCAAAGCTATGAGACCTGCTCGACCAATCCAGCGTTCACCGTACTCCTCGTTAAGATGCGTCCTTTGTAGCCATGGGGCGACGCCATATCTCTCCCGGTAGAGTTCTGCTGCCGTTCTGAAGTTATAGTTGGTTACCTGTTCCACCGATAATTAGGCATCGTGTTGGAGCCGAGATAGGTTGGTCAAAAATAAAATTTATCTGAATAATTTGCGTAGGTACTGTCTTTTTAAGGTAATGAAGTAGACTAAAATGCGCGGCGGGCGGTGTGAGACGGGCGGGGTGCGGTACGGATAGACGCAGAAAAGCTGAGCATGAATATCGTTGCTACGTTTGATTGGTTGAATCGCAGAATACATAATTAAAGGTCTGTCAACATGAAAATAAACAAGTAATCAATTTTATTATTTATTAAAATTATAAAAAAAAATTGAGACACAATTTATATTTTTATTGCAAATGAATACTAAACACTTACACTATTGTTACACGAAGGGTGCTGCATTAGAACGGTTAGACTTTGTATATTACGTATAAGTAAATATATATAAACAAATATAGGTAGTGATTTTATTATTTAGTTTATGTTATTTTAGTTTTAGTTCTTCAAGAATCCCGCAACAAATAGAAGAAAATTTTGAACGATGTTATTTGCACCGTACTTACACCTAGTGCCGAGTCATTAGTACACCTGCCTACCAGTTAACGTTATTAAAAGAAAAAATATAGTTTTAATTTATTTATTTTTGTAACTAAACAACAATATACTATCGAATTATCACACCTAAAACGGAATAATTAAGTAGGTATGTTAAATGAAATGGTATCAAAAGTTTGGGTCGGTAACGAGTAGGGGTAGCGTTATAGCTTTTTGTACAAAAAAAATCAAAAGTTAACTTTGAGTCGCCAGTAAAAAACATGTAGGAAACGGAGTTTGCAAATAATTTGAAAACTATTCTACATTATGCTGATTTAGGGTTTGGAACAATATTTGTGAGATTATTGGCAAAAACTTTGTCATTAAAGTTTTTCTACTAAATGCAAAATAAAACTACATATAAAATTATTGTAAGGAATTTAAATACGAATAAATGTTTATTATTCTTTTTCTACTATAGCAAATGTTCAAACTACTGCTCCTACTGTACGACATAAAATAACAATTATTGGACCTTATCACAGTCTGCTCTGCCGCTTGGAACTCTGGTAGTAAAAAAATGGGTAAGAGATAGGACCACCTTGTGTCGACGAATTAACTTGCCTGCGCGTCATTCATCGATCCTTCGTACCTTTCGTACATCGCGCATTTACTTGCGTAGACCTGCAATGTATCGGTTGGTTAGTTTAGTACATTACCTTGTGTCTCGTGTGATGCTGATCTGTTATGCACGCGCTACTTTTCGTCTTACTGCTCGTATTTGTTTGTAAACTTTTGACAACTTGGAATAACTTTGATTTGCTTAGGATTAAAACAGTGTTTGTGATCATATCAACGACTTGGATTTTTCAAATTCAAATTCAAATTCAAATAGTTTATTTCTCAAAAATAGGATACAATATCACTTTTATGACGTCAGTATAATATGCAAGGAATTTATAAACTACTTCCGTTTCGGAATCAAGATGGCGTTCTGGGGAGAAGAAACGGCGACAGAAACTCTCCAGATGTCGCTCTTTTCAATTTAAATTATATAACGATTGGTACATCTCCAAATACAAGTAGTATGATAACAACATTTTAGTTATTTCTATGCGTTTTTATCTATAAGATAGTCTTTAATTGAATTGCAAGCTTTTTTGACAAGTTTCTGTTTAACAAAATTTTTTAACTTTTTTAAATTCAATTTACAAACTTCTACAGGGATTTTGTTGTAAAAACGGACACATTGTCCTTTAAATGATTTATCAATTTTCTCAAGCCTTGTGTGGATCAGAGCCAGTTTGTGTCTATTTCTTGTATTTAGATTATGAACATCACTATTTTTTTTAAAAAAAATAATGTTCTTATAAACATACATTAAATTATCAAATATATATTGACCAGGTATAGTTAGTATATTGATCTCTTTTTAAATTTATCTCTTAAAGAGTGTCTGTTAGATAACTTGTATATTGCTCGAATATACCTCTTTTGCAGTAAAAATATTGTCTGTATATCAGCTGCGTGTTCCCATAATAGGATACCATAGGACATCACGCTATGAAAGTAGCTGAAGTATACAAGCCGGGCTGTGGCTTCGTCTGTAAGTTGACGAATCTTTTTAACCGCCAAAGCTGCAGAACTAAGTCTATTCGCCAATCAAGCTATGTGTGGGCCACATTCAAGTTTTGCATCTAAAGTAATGCCTAAGAATACAGCGCTATATAATATATAATTATAATTGCTCCCCATTTACACTCCCCATTTGGTTTTCTTACTGTTTAAAAGCAAATTATTCATATTGAACCAGTGGACAACTTTAGACAGACAGTTGTTTACATTATCTAGAACTGTTTTGCGTCTTTCAACTTTAAACAATAGTGATGTGTCATCTGCGAACAACACTATCTCGTGATTGTTTTTAAAGACTTACTGATTTTACTTTGGACATTAAATCTCTAACAATTTGGACTGTGTTTGTGATCATATCGACAAGTTGGTTTTACTTTGGAATTAGAATCGCTTACGATTTGGACTGTGTTTGTGCTCATTACGACGTCTGCACGCCTTCGTGCACTGGATTTCTGTTTTGACGCCTGCGTAAAATTACACTTACAAAGGCAGCTGAACGGGGCGTGGCTGCAGCAAGCTCACAGTTCATTCATCGTGAACTGCCATGCGCGCTGACATGAACCTAATTTACGGCGAAACAAGGACTGTTTTTACTCGAGGCAACGTTAAATGCTAGATTAGCGGCAAGATGAATACAATTTTGCTTTCAAATACTTTAACAGCATCGACAATGATCCAAATTTTTAATTTAGTGTTGTTGAGTGACGAAGTGTGAGAGTGACAGGTCGTAGTGATGGTTATTTAAACCTTTATAACATACATAGCTGACAAGTGGAAAACACACGAGAAAAGCGAAGATCGTGCCCAACACCTGTTCAAAATAATTTTATGGAACATCTTCAATGGCCAAATAATAGGTCCTATTGAGCTGCCCCCGACTCTAAGTGATTGAGCTGTTCTCTAAATTGAACTGTTAAGTGAATTCAAAGTTTTTCTAAGCACAGTTAATCCAAAGTCATCATATCAGCCCATTGACATCCACTGCTGGACATAGGCCTCACCTAACTTTCTCCACAGCGTGCGACTCTGTGCCCCTAGAGACAGACAAGAAACCATGAAATACTCACTATGAAAAAACAATTAGAAGCTGTAATTATAACAGATAAAGGGGGCAATACACACTACACAATACACAATACAAAATACACAATACACACTACTGGAACAATAAATTATGCTTGATTTCTATTTAATTATGACGATTATCTTTTTAAAATCCTTATTTGCTCTCATGAGTATCGTAGAGTGATCGGAATAAGGTAAGCTAATGTACCTAAACTTCGTAGAGTGATCGGAATTAGGTAAGCTAATGTACCTAAACCTCGTAGAGTGATCGGAATTAGGTAAGCTAATGTACCTAAACTTCGTAGAGTGATCGGAATTAGGTAAGCTAATGTACCTGAACCTCGTAGAGTGATCGGAATTAGGTAAGCTAATGTACCTAAACTTCGTAGAGTGATCGGAATTAGGTAAGCTAATGTACCTAAACTTTGAAGAACACAGACAAAAAGCGGAGACTTCCTTACAACAACATTTTTTTTCGGGACAATTGTCTCGAGTTTGGGGACATTGTTTAAGTACATTTGAATTAAAGTATTAATATTAACTAATAAACGTAAACTGATACGTCTTGATCTTTCAACGCGTCTCGGTGATCATTAGATCGTTAGCAATTAAATCTAAATTGCGTACATTTTTTTTTATAAAAAAATTACACTGAGTTAAGTTTTTAAACTCACATATTCTGCACCTTATATGTGTAAAAGAATATGAAAAATATTTTAAATGTAAGAGAGGGGTTGAAATTTAAACATAAGAGTGTGAGTGAAGTGAGAGAAACAAATAGCCCTTTTGAATGCTGTAATAAATTCTATAAAACACCGGTCTAGTGCGAATTTGACTCGCGCACGGAGGGTTTCGTACTTTATTTGAATTTTAAGCGGCTTTGGGGTTGCTAACTAAATTAAAAACTAGTGTTTTAGTATTTGTTGTTCATAAAAAATATCTTGTTAATTAATAAATAATAATAAATAAATAATTCCTACCTTGTTTTATTTTTAATTTGACCCAGCCTTGGATTTATTTAATTTAATTTTTTTCTTTTATTAAACTAAAATTAATAAAATAGTTATGTTGGTTTTGGTGCTTCTAAACTGCTGTTATTTTTAGCGTTGCGTACCTCAAAAGGAAAAAAGGAACCCGTATAGGATAACTGCGTTGTACATCTGTCTGTTTTCTGTCTGTCTTTTTCTCAGGAACGCGTAGAGGTATCAACTTTAAATTAATATCAAATACTAACATCTACGGTCCCGTATCAGTTCCCAATAATGATGGCAACCCTATTCATGGCGCCAAAGAACATGGGGACTGAACGCTCCAAACTAGCCTCTGATAGTCGGCTGTCACTGTCACTGTCACTGTCACTGTCACTGTCACTGTCACTGTCACTGTCACTGTCACTGTCACTGTCACTGTCACTGTCACTGTCACTGTCACTGTCACTGTCATTGTCACTGTCACTCACCGCGCGCTGGAGAACGGGCCGGGCCCGGGCATCGTGCGAGACCCTGTGGCTGAGCTGCGACTGATGCGAACGCCAAGCTGTGCGGAGCGAGTTGCGAGACTTGCGACCGACGCCGAACTATTTCGGTCGGGCCGCGCCGAGCGCCGCCGGGCAGCGGGTGACGGCGCCGCTGGCTCTTGGCACTGACGACAATGTGAACGACGACGCACGCGCGCCTTCATTACATTACGTAGATGTAGCGTACAGGTACTGGTACTAGTACAAGTACAGGTACAGGTACAGGTACAGGTACAGGTACAGGTACAGGTACAGGTACAGGTACAGGTACAGGTACAGGTACAGGTACAGGTACAGGTACAGGTACAGGTACAGGTACAGGTACAGGTACAGGTACAGGTACAGGTACAGGTACAGGTACAGGTACAGGTACAGGTACAGGTAATAAAGCTGTAGAGGGTCCAGTCTGCTTAACGATGATATAGACCTTAGAGAAGACCGAGACACCTTCTAATGTTTTTGAATCTATCGTCTGCCTTTGAATTTGTCCAGGGATCACGTCAAAACGGCTTAACGGATTTTAGTGATTACTGCTCGAGATATTTGGAATACAAAGTTCTCGAAATTTGGGAGTTTTGGATACGAAGTAGTAACAAAGGAGGACTAAAACTTGAGTTTTATGTAAACTTCGGTATTTTTAAAATGAACGGCGTGAAAGTCCAGAGTTGTGTTGTGTAAGTGACTACGGTGACTACGGTGACTACCCATTAAAGATAACGTAATTTAAAGTTGACAAGAAATCGATAAGAAGGCTATAAAAATTGAAATTAAATGCATAAGTTTTTGTTGAATTACGATAAGCTTAAGTAGGTATTTACTTACTTGTACTTGTACTTGTACTTGTACTTGTACTTGTACTTGTACTTGTACTTGTACTTGTACTTGTACTTGTACAACGCTATGGAGGCGATTCATCTTCTCAGATTCCAAATTTAAACTGAGGCCCTTCTTTTCTTGGAAGATCAGAGTGGTCTGGCTGTCCTACTTCTACTTCTTATCTCTTGCGACACCACCACTTAAACACTTGCTCGCGCTCTGCTTCAACAGAAGTGACTGTAGCGTTTATTCGTTACAATCCCAAATTTCTCTTACAAAAGAACGTAACTCAGTATTAACTATCCCTAACAAATTTAGAACGTATTTCCAGAGCAAAAATGTAGTTGTAGTTTTCATCGGCCAGACTTGTGCCACGATGGCTCAACGGTAGAGCCGTTAAGCCTAATGTAAGGGTAGCAGGTTCAAGTCCCGGCTCGAGGTTTAATCTTTTGACTGCATCTTTGCTATGAAAGTTTTATTTTTATATTGAGAATATAGCCATAGATATGGAATGTATGTCGAGGATATTGTCTATAAACCTTTTTTAAGATTAGGTTTTTTGAATCGCAGTACAAAAGATTTTAAAAAGACCAACACCAAAATAATTCTTTAAATGCTCTGGTCCGTAGTTTCCTTGAGTGTTAGTATTAGTACAGCAGCGGACAGTAGTCTAGCTCAGCGGACAGTAGTCTAGCTCAACGGACAGTAGTCTAGCTCAACGGACAGTAGTCTAGCTCAACGGACAGTAGTCTAGCTCAACGGACAGTAGTCTAGCTCAACGGACAGTAGTCTAGCTCAACGTTACTAAGTTTACAACAATAGATATCAATAATAGAATCAGTTCAAAAACAGTTTCTTGGGCATCTCTCTTTTTATTGCAATTTAACTAATGAAATACATTCTTATGAAGATAGGCTTAAACACTTTAATATGTGCTCTTTATTTTGTTTTTTTTTTTCATTTATATTTTATGCCACTAAGGTGGCAAAGAAGCACACGGTCCGCCTGATGGTAAGCCTTAAGTAAGAGAAAACCTTCATATCTACATAAGTTAACTAATGGTTCACTGTATACACCACTTCGTATCTACATAAGTTAGCTATAAATGGTGCACTGGATACACCACTTCGTATCTACGTAAGTTAGCTATAAATGGTGCACTGGATACACCACTTCGTATCTACATAAGTTAGCTATAAATGGTGCACTGGATACACCACTTCGTATCTACATAAGTTACCTATAAATTTTTTTTTAATAATATTGTTCAACTTCATTTTATAATCAACTTCACTACTACACACTACTCTAACTACACTATTAAAGAAGAAGATGTTGTCTATATATCACAAAATGCGTCCAGCGGCAATAACAGTGGCGGTGTATCCCAGCAACAGATTTCTGAACCTACAATTACAGTGGCGGTGTATCCCAGCAACAGATTTCTGAACCTACAAAAACAGTGGCGGTGTATCCCAGCAACAGATTTCTGAACCTACAATAACAGTGGCGGTGTATCCCAGCAACAGACTTCTGAACCTACAATAACAGTGGCGGTGTATCCCAGCAACAGACTTCTGAACCTACAATAACAGTGGCGGTGTATCCCAGCAACAGATTTCTGAACCTACAATAACAGTGGCGGTGTATCCCAGCAACAGACTTCTGAACCTACAATAACAGTGGCGGTGTATCCCAGCAACAGACTTCTGAACCTACAATAACAGTGGCGGTGTATCCCAGCAACAGATTTCTAAACCTACAATAACAGTGGCGGTGTATCCCAGCAACAGACTTCTGAACCTACAATCAATTAAGTTCAATGTGGTATGGGATTTCTCCTGCTTGTTATAATTGTATGCATAGCAACAGACGTTGCCATAGGCGTTTGATAAACGAACAGTTACTCAAACACAAACTTTTTTATTCAAATAGACTTGTAAACGGCACTTTTAAATCGTCACTTTAATTATTAATTAAAGAAATACCAACCGTTTCGGAATGACTTACTACCGAGGAGAACCGGCAAGAAACTCAGCAATTAATCTTTATATTTTTTCAACTTCATATTTAAATACAATTTAGCCTTACACTAGATAATAACATAAAATACAATGTTGTAGAGGTTCACACTTCATGTGAACTAATACTTTTTAGTTTTGTCATTCTTTCTTGTTTTTCTTTTTGTGTCTGATAATACAGACATTGCACATATTTTCGTAGTTTTTATTGATTTTATTGTTAATAACTACGACAGCCATTCGCCTCTAATCCTTACGAACCTGAATATAACTATTTCATTGTGGCGACCCTGAGGTTATATGGATAGAGCAAAAGATTAGCGAAAGTTAGCCCGTCGTCGATTTACATTGTGCGCAAACAAGTTAGCGGATTCTATCGCACATGGAAACGAGACGACAGTAAGTGCAGAGTTTGAACGACTCGGTCAATAATATAAGGTATTGTCAGAAACACATAATAAAGTTATTACTTTGTGGTTTGATGTCGTTGACCGCAACGAGTCGTTTTTCAACCAAGATGTAGATTCTGGTGACACATACGATACCCAATGGTATGAGTTAAAACAGAAGGTAAATGAAATGATTGTTGCCACCAAATCTAAGAGTTCCTCAAAAGGTACTGTAAAGAAAAATTGTAGTTTTGAGCAGATTTCTTCAAGTAGTACGGCGGACCGTCGTAGATTTAAACTGCCCTATTTAGAACTACCAAAATTTAATGGGGAGATAAGTAGGTGGATAAGTTTTTGGTCTCAATTCAAAAAGATACTCTGTGATGTGACCGAGAAATTGAAGATGACGATAAGTTCAATCAATAGAACTCGGTTCCAGTGCACGTGAACTCGTCGAAAGCTTTCCGCCTACCGGTGTTGAATATCACAAAGTTATTGAACAGCTAAAACAGCGATTTGCTAACGATGAAATTATAATAGAGCACTACGTTAGAGAGTTGCTTCAGCTCGTCCTAGCACAGGCGAAAAAAGTTGCAAAAACGTCTGTCTGATCACTTTACGACAAATTAATGTCACAGATACTCGGTTTAGAATCTTTGGGCGTTACTCAAGACAAGTATGCAGCGTTCTTATACCCATTAGTTAAATCTGCTTTGCCAGAAGAGATATTGAGGGAGTGGAACAGATCCTATCTTCGTACGAATAAGATAAAAAGTCCACTTACAGAGTTATTAAATTTTGTGAGACAAGAAGTTGAGTCGGAAGAAAGAATACGATTGGCGCGTTCGGGGTTTACCGGTGAAAAATTAACTCCTGCCTTACTATCTGCAGCTTGTTTTACAAATACTGTAAAAAATGAAAATAAAAACAAAGACGGTAGTCAAAAGATATATAAAACATGCTTTGGTGTGAAAAAATTTCCCACAATAGTTCGGAGTGTGTATTGGCTATAAAGAAAACTTTAGATCAAAGAAAAGAATTTATTAAACAAAATAATGCTTGCTACATTTGTTTAAACATTGGTCATATATATGAAGAGATAGAGAATGACGATCTTTCCGAAGGCCACTACTTGTCACATCATCCGGTAATAAAACAGTCTAGCTTAACCACTAAGATCAGACCCGTATTTAATGCGTCGGCGGTAGATAAAAATGGTTATTCGTTAAACTCATGTCTGGAGAAAGGTTCCAACTTAATTGAATTAATACCACGGTTGCTGATACTGTTTAGAAGAAATGCAATTGGCGTAACAGCGGACATCAAAAAGGCTTTTCTGCAGATATCAATTGCACCACAAGATCGAAATTATTTAAAATTTCTTTGGTGGCAAGACATTAGCAAAACCAATAAGGTTTTAAAAACTTTTAGATATCGCATCGCATTACGACCAGTCCTTATCTTCTGTCAGCTACTATTTTACTGCACCTGGAAAAGTTTGACACTGATACAGCCAAAATATTAAGGAAGTCATTTTATGTGGATAATTCCGTAATGAGTACAAAGACTGAAGATGAGATGTGTAGATTTATTTCAGAAGCTAAAACGATTATGCAAGAAGGAAAATCTGAGCTTCGTTGCTGGGTAACAGGCCCTGTTATAACGGATGCAAAGTGCATCACAACTTCAGTGCTAGGCATTGACTGGGATCCTCGACGAGATGAACTTTTTTGTAAGATGCCTACTATTAAGTGTTCCATAGTGGACAAGATCACAAAAAGAACCATACTATCAGTTGCACAGAGTATATTTGACACTATCGGTTTCCTTTGTCCGACAACTTTGATACCTAAACTCATTATTCAAAAGTGCTGGATACTGAATATTGACTGGGACCAATCTGTACCTGAAGATATTGAAAAAAATATGAAGGTCGGATAGGACAAATAGAAAATATAACAAATCGAAGAATTCCAAGACGTATGAGTGATACAGATTTAGATATAAGTCAAAATAGCTTACATGTTTTTGCTGACGCTAGCCAAACCTCTTATGGAGCTTGCGTTTTCTTACGATCAGAGTACGAAGGTAAAGTGTCTGTTCAGCTAATAATGGCTAAATCGAGAGTAGCACCTACAAAATTGATAACCATGCCTAGACTCGAATTGATAGCTGCGCTATTAGCAACGAGATTAGCAGCTGAAGTTAAAAATTAAACTGCCAAGTATAGAATTAAACTGCCAAGAATATTATTGGACGGATTCAAGTATCAAACGAAACGTAGGGCTGAGTATATTCGTACACAACCCTGCTGACTTGCCATCACGTAGTTGCAGCCCTAATACAATGATTAACAGTAGGTAGTGGGAAGGTTCCAGTTGGCTTAAAAGCCCACAGCTACAATGGCTAAAAACAAAATTCGTCATAGACGAAACAGAGTTCCAAAAAGAAGTTTAAAAAAGTCCTTTTTGTACAAAATGCAGAATTATTTTCAGAAATATTAACTTATTTTGGAAAATATTCTAAAATCATTCGGAAAATTAACCAATAAACTTATCGGTGTATGAGATTTGTAAATAATTGTACAGCTAGAGTTCAGTGTCGAGCAGCATTCGAAGTAACAGGAACTGATTTAGCCGGGCCGTTATATTTACAAAATGGCAGCAAGTGATGGATAATTATATTTACTTGCGCTACATATAGCGCGGTTCATTTAGAACTCTGTACTTCATTATCCACAGAAGATTTTTTGATGGCACTGCGGAGATTTTTAGCTAGAAGAGGTTCAGTTAAAATCATGTAAAGCGATAACGGAACAAATTTACGTGGAGCTAGTAACCTTCTAAAATCTATTAACTGGGAAAAGATTACCAGTGAAACTTCAGTTCAGAAAATTAAATGGCGTCATATACCTCCTTCAGCGCCATGATGGGGAGGGTTCTGGGAGCGGATGATTAGGTCATTGAAGGATATTTTAAGGAGAATTCTAGGGAAATCGTCTGTTTATCTCACCGAAATGATGACTATATTGTGCGAAGTGGAAGCATTATTAAATGCAAGACCTGTGACATATGTGTCAGAAGACACGGATAATTTAAAACCACTTACACCGGTTATGTTTTTACATTTAGACAATATTAACCCTAATAGTCATCACATGTTTGATCACATAGATGGCAATGTATTAACCTCACGTTGGAGATACTTAAATAAATTAAGTAGAGATTGAAAGCAACGTTTTGCAACTGATTGGATCCGATGATGTGAAACGAATCAATTGGCCATTGGGTCTTGTTTGGCAAATTTACCCTGGAGTCGACGGACATGGTAGAGTTGCTCGTTTAAAAACTGCTAAGGGAGAGCTAGTTAGGCCTTTACAACGACTTTTTCCGTTAGAGATATCTGCCGCAGATGTTGTTTTGACTAATGACATTAATTCCCATCCATTAAGTCCAGAGACTCTGTCACTGCCACAGAAATTCACACGTACTGGTCGGGTCGTGAAGATTCCCGAAAAATTGAACTTGTAAATTGATTTTTATAAAAGGTTATATGTTTTGTTCCTCTATATTTTACTGTTATAATATTTATTGCTATTTAGTTGAATATCCACCCTTATAGCAATGTGGGGAGAATGTAGAGGTTCACAATTAATGTGAAGTAATACTTTTTAGTTTTATATGTCATTCTTTCTTGTTTTTCTTGTGTCAGATAATACAGACATTGCACATATTTTCGTAGTTTTTATTAATTTTATTGTTAATAACTACGACAGCCATTCGCCTCTAATCCTTACGAACTAACTAAAAGCGAAATAGCTATGAACCTTCTGAAGACGATATTTTGGAACTTCTTTATTCCTTGTATTAACACTGTGTAGGTCACTATTTTTAGCAAATAAGTATCAATTTGTGATAAAATGAATGAATGTTATAAATAGCCCAGCGTGGCTTTCCTGCAATCGAGTCTTCTCCTTCCTAACTTTTTTGTGTGATCTTTTATCTTTTTTCTTATTTTTATATTCCTTTGTTCTAACATACTTTAATAAATTTCTACTATTTAATAACTATTTTTATTTTACTTTTATCTTTTACCATTTTGTTATTTAGCTACTTTTTACTGGTTTCTAAGTTTGATTTACTATTCTACCCTAGATAAAAAAAATCCTATAAACTAGTGTTGATTAATTCCGGAATCCTATGTGTGATTCCTATTTTTTTAAAGGACTACCAACATTTTTTTATAATAATTATAATTTATCAATATTGCTATACCGAATAATAAAAAAAATTATAATATTAAAATATTCTTAATTTTACTTTGAACTTATACGATGTGTAATCGTTTTGAATGTATAAGTGCGCGTGTTAGTTTCTTTCCGCTTAGGTACTCATTATTATTATGCGGTCACTGACGTGCTCATTTTTGTTGATACAGACTTTTATGTCTCCCGTGTTTGATAGCTGTTCTTACGATATTAATATACGAAATCGTGCGCTACAAGAATTAAACTAATTTTATTTAAAGCAAAAACATTTGACTAAGAGCTTTCTAGGGCCTTCGATCTGGTCTCATATGATGTACTTCAACGTAAATTGAACACTAAAACCGATCTTTCTCCGGAGCTTACTAGATTGTTGCTACATTGGTATGAGAAACAGACGAATAGTGTTAGATGGGCGGGGGCATTTTCTGAGAGTTACGGGTTGAAGCGCGGAGTGCGGCAAGGGGGCTTAACGTCACCTAAGCTCTTCAATCTGTATATGAATGAGCTGATCGAGGAACTTAGTGATGCCAAATTTTAATGCTCAATTGATGGCACGTTCATCAATAATATCAGCAATGCAGATGACATGGTATTGCTGTGTCCCTCGATCAGTGCACTCAGGAAACTGCTCACTATTTGTGAGTCCTATGCGGTGACCCACGGGCTTAGGCATAATGTCACCAAGAGTGAACTCCTTGTTCTTCGGCCACGGGGAGAAGCCATCGGGACTGTCCCTCCGGTTCTGCTCAGTGGCTGTGAAGTGAGTCGAACTACAGAATTTAAATACCTGGGCCACTGGGTAACCGATGACCTGTCTGATACCGCAGACATAGAACGAGAGAGAAGGGCACTTTCTGTAAGGATACCCGCAGGTTTGCACGTGCAAAAATGAGGTTAAAATAACACTCTTCAAGGCGTAATGCCAAAACTTTTACACGTGCAGCCTGTGGGTAAACTACACAAAAAGAACGCTCAATATTTTGAAAGTGCAATATATAATAATGCATTCAGGATGCTGAGGGGGTTGCCGAGATATTGTAGCGCATCTGCTATGTTTACAGAGGCGCGGACGGATAGTTTTCACGCTATTTTACGTAAGAGAACCACCTCTCTAATGCGAAGCATCCGTGGCAGCCACAACAGCATCCTGAAAGTGGTTGCTAACAGGCTGGACTGTCCGTTGCAGAAGCACTGGGTGCATATGCATACGCAATTGTAATCGGTCTAACCGGAGTTAATTAGAAATTATAATAATTAAAAATATTTAAAAGAGAATGTGTATGCTGCTAATCTTGGTCAATAAGTTTATATTTGTTACTAACACCATATGGATATTTTTGGCCGAAATAAATGTTTTGATTTGGATTGATTTGATTAGTATGTACAGCTTAATTAATTTGATTATTTTTATTTTTCGCAAAATCTTATATTTGATTTCGATACTCAACCGCTTCTTGTAACGTATACTTTTTGCTGTTTTCCATTTTTTTGTACGTACTATCGCTATTTCTGCTATAATCAGTTATATTTTTATGACTACTTCGCAATGGAATAGATTCGTCAGTAATCACGTATGCCGGTTTCAGTCGGTATATTGGTACCTGGTGTTACCGAGTTTTTTTTTAATTTTACCACTTTATTTTGTGAAGTGAGTAACTCGTTTAGCTCCTTGTCGTCTTTCTGTGTCTTAGCGAGCTTTTCATAGTCTATTGTCACAGGACATGTTATTGTTTCTATCTTGCTCAAGCAATCAGCTGGTAAATTTAATTTTGCCTTAACGAACTGTATGTCAGTCGTTAATTCGCCTACATATAGTATATATTATATACATAAGTTGCCTAATTATTTTTCGGTATTTTGCCAATACATAAATCAATGGTTTATAGTCGGTGTAGTGCTGTAATTTTTTTGTGCCACGTTAAACTTTTTTAAAAATATTCCAGTGGCTGCTATTTTCCTGCTTTTAGCTTTTGTAATATTGCGCCTACGCAATCATTTGACGTATCTGTCATGAGTGAAATTGGCTCTGCTGTCGGGTAGGTTAATAAGGCTGCATCACATAGTCCTTGCTTGCATTTTTCAAAGGCTTCGTCTGCCTCTTTAGTCCATTTTATTGCGGTTTTATCTTTTTTCTTCCTGTTATGTAAAAATTTATCCAATTCAGCTTGTTTTTGTGCGGCATATGGGATGTGCGATCGATAAAAATTTAACATACCTAAAAATCTTCTTAATTGATCGATCGTTTTAGGTTTTGGGAAGTCTTTTACAGTCTGGATTTTATGTTCCAATGGCTTAATACCTTCCGGTGTGACTTGGTATCCCAAAAATTCTATACTTTTCTGCCCAAAGCTGCAATTTGATAAGTTTATTGTTATACCGCATTCCTGGAATCTTTCAAAAATTGCTTTTAAGTGTTCTGTATGTTCCACTTCGCTGCTGCTGGCTATTATTACGTCTTCTAAGTAACATAAATAGAAGTCGCTGTCGTAGCATTCGTCTGCTTCTGTGTAAGACTGTTTCTATTTGTTATCCTGTTGTTCTCTTAACTGTTGCAATACCGTGTGGTTCGTGAATCTTTGGAACGTCTGAGCCCCATTGCGGAAACCGAACCCTAGTTTTATAAATTCAAATAAGCCAAAGGGTGTGATCATTGCGGTTTTCTCTATGTCCACCGGTGCTATTGCTATATCATTATTTACTTATTATTTACATGGTACTTTTTTATTAAGGGTGTATGTTAAATCCTATGAACGCGGAATCGGATATCTATCCGGCTTTGTGATCTTGTTGAGCGCCCTATAGTCACCGCAAGGTCGAAATTTTCCGTCCTTTTTTACTACAATATGTAAGGGACTGGCCCATTCCCCTTTGGATGGCCTACAAATTCCTATTTCTTGCATTATTTGAAGTTCCTTTTTTACTGTTTTATACCTTTCCGGTGGCAGTGGTCTGGCTTTCGCACAAACAGGTCGGTTACTATGTGATGTACTATCGAATGACGCGACTGTTCCTTAAAGCACACGGGCTTTGGTATATCAGGGAAACGACTAAGTAAATCATAGTAGGGATAGTCCTCGGAATACCGTGCTTATTGAAGAACCATTCTATTGTATAATATTAGCTGCTGCCTGTAACCTAGTTTCTTGGTCAATGAGCCGGCGATTTGCTAAGTCGACTAATAATTTGTAAGGTGTACATGATCGGTTCACTAACGTCAGCAATAACGAACGTCAAGCGAAACGCGCGTCGTAAGTTAAAATTTAGTATTTAAGTTTTTGTACCGTATGTACGAGTTTCGGTACCGTTCGCTGCGTAAAGTTATCCGTGTTTGTATGGCCTACTTTTTTTACTCACCAATTTGTCTGCTGGGATTACCAATATGGTCAATGAGCCGGCGATTTGCTAAGTCGACTAATAATTTGTAAGGTGTACATGATCGGTTCACTAACGTCAGCAATAACGAACGTCAAGCGAAACGCGCGTCGTTAGTTTAAATTTAGTATTTAAGTTTTTGTACCGTATGTACGAGTTTCGGTACCGTTCGCTGCGTAAAGTTATCCGTGTTTGTATGGCCTACTTTTTTTACTCACCAATTTGTCTGCTGGGATTACCAATATATTGGCTCCGGTGTCGATCAAAAATCTTAGTCCATTGTCCCTATACTGTATCATGAGGTGGTTGTTGTGTATCGTAGTACAGTTCCCCGCCGTCGACTGCACCTGTCCTACTTTTCCTCCTGCTCTTGCTTTGGTTCCGCTTTACAGCTGCATGGCTGCTCGCATTTGTAAGATTTCTTGCCGTATCTTCTGTGATAGAAACATATGCCGTGCTTGAGATGTTGACCTTCCTCTATATCTTGATCAAGAATTTTGATGATATCTGCGTTGCTCACAAAATATCGGTCTTCTTCTCTGTTCTATTTGGGAAATTCTCAATTATTGTTCTATTAGGGAAGTAGGAAAGTTCTTAATAGGGGATTAAGGCTAATTCTGATGCCTGTGTGCTATTTGTATGGGTTTCGCACATTTCCATACTTTATCCGCTATTTCTGCC
The DNA here is from genome assembly GCA_946406115.1 of Apoda limacodes. NCBI lineage: Eukaryota > Metazoa > Arthropoda > Insecta > Lepidoptera > Limacodidae > Apoda > Apoda limacodes. Next base: position 231,851 of record OX291540.1, on the reverse strand, counting down.
ATTTTGTCAAGATTCTATGTCTCTGTTGACGCTATTACCGCTCGTAAGGCTGTGGGTAGTCGTCTTTGCCACAGAATAATCAGTGTTTCTTCACTTATATTGCTACCAGCAAGGTCTCTCATGTGTAGCAACAGTTGCGACGGTTTCTGGTCTCCTAGTTCCATATCATTCATAATTTTTTGGATTTTTCTAGTTTCCGAGTCCTCGTATATTGACAATAATCTATTTTTTAGTGCTTCATATTTCTTGTTTTCAGGTGGGCTGATGAGGATATCTGTTACTTGTTGTATAGCTTCTTTTCCTAGTATAGCTATAACAAACTGGAACTGTTGTTCGTCGGTGTCCTTTTGCGTAATCAGTGCTGCTTCTGCTCTGATGAACTGCTTGCTGTCAAGGATATTGTTGCCAGGTCATCCTCTTTGCTGCTGCTTTTTGCTGCTAACCTTACTGGAGTTTGTACTGCCATCCATTTGCTTGACTCCTTGTTGGGATTGTACAGGTTGCTCTTTGTCGGGCTCGTGAAGTTTGGGCCTTGTTCCTTGTCGTGCTCGTGAAGGTTGCGCCTTGTTCCTTGTCGGGCTCGTGAAGGTTACGCCTTGTCCCTTGTCGGGCTCGTGAAGGTTGCGCCTTGTTCCTTGTCGGGGTCACCAATGTAACCACACTTGTCGTTATCTTCTAGTAGTAGGTTTGTACAAAATTATACTTAACTGTCCAGATACTATTTGAATATATTTTGTATATATAATTTTCAATAATAGGAGTACAGTTACGGAATACTGGAAACTTATGTCTTACTTATTAATAATTAAAATGTTGCTTAAATACATAGATATTAAAACGTGTACTACGTGGTTATATTTGTTTATGTAGCAAATTACAATTCTGCAGTTAAACCTTGTAAATTTGCTTATAATTTTATTTCCTTATTTAGTTTCTAAATATTTACTTGAAAATTAACACTTACAAATTTAATACCTCTAAAGTGCAGCCAAGTGAAGTTACCCCTGCAACAGCTGGTTATAATCGATACCCGGCGCCTCCAGCTGGGGAGGGGGTAACTTCATTTGGCTGCGCTTTAGAGGTATTCATTCTTATCCGGGAATACGCAGAGAGGTTCAAATTATTCGTTTATTCTCCTTTTGTCTTATGCTAGCGGCTATAATAAAGAATTTTATTACTTATCTAAAAAATTTACATATTCCAACTTTACTTTATTCTTCTTCTCATGGTCATCAACTATATTGGAATGGCTAGGCTCATTCGTGAGCATACAATTATTATACGGAAAATAGGCCTGCCTAATGAACCAATGCGGCTAATCGACTGAGTGGCCATATACTGAGCACAACTCCTCGGACTACACGTAATGGAGTTTCTGTAACAAGGCGTCAGCGTCAACGCTCGTCAGTATACGTACTGGACCCATTCTGTGGCGTGGCTACGGGACGGCTTCAGATGCGCTCCTTACACTCTTCCTAATACTTTGCGGTGCATGCTAATGCTCCGTGGTGAGAGCGGAAAGATGGTGGTCCTGCCTCAATCCAAGCTGTTGATATTATGATTAATATATTGTATACTAAACGGTTAATTTTGGTTTATCACTTTTTAAGGAAGGATAATACTTATGCAGCTGTTTTATGTAGATTATTTATTTTGTATTTATAATTGTAGTAAGTGTAGTTAGTTAACTGTAATTATTAATAATTAAGCATCTTTTTATTTGCTATTGTCAAACGAGTCGCAAACGAAAGGTTCTCACTGAAAATCAGTGTTGTGACCATTTGGTCACAGCGTAATGCTGAGTGAGAAACCTTTTTGGCGCACAACTCAAATTAAGTTATTAGTGTTAACATTTCGTTTTTTATGTTCCTGTTATTTATAGGTTGTGTTGTCCAAATAAAATGTTTTTCTTTCTTTCTCTTTCTTTCTTTCATATATGAGACAAGAGGGCATCGCACCATATCACAACTATTATCATGCGGGATATGTCTACATTTCTTTTCTTGTCAAAACGTTGATGCTTATATTGATTTTACTCTAGTAGCCCATGCATTTCAAGTTGATTGGAGGACGTTTACAGACAATAGCTCTTTGGTGGTTAAGTGATATAGAAATGGAAGCACGTTTCATATGCTCTTTAAGGTAGTTTCATAACTTTTACTCGAATAAAATTTTATTCAGGAAATTAAACGTAGGATAAATCGGAGACCCTCTAGATAAGAGTTGTTTTGTTACCCGCGGTTTTCTTTTCTTATTAATTTTATTGCCTTAGTTAAATAGTTATGCTACTGTTATAATTCTATAATGTTGAGTATAACCGCGTAAGTTTAAGTTACTCAGAATTTATATTATTGAAGACACCCGCGAAACTTACCTAAGTGAGTCGTTTAACAACCATTAGGGTAGCCTCGTACAATAAATATTCTAACAATAATAAAGGATATAGTTGTCTTGGTTTTCACGTATTCCGTATAATACGTGTGACGTTTGTTAAAACTTTACGAACATTGAGAACATAATATTAATATTCTGTTACTTTAGGATAATTAGGCCGTTTTATCTAGACCGTTCATATTAATCTAGGACTCTATAATAGTACCCTAACCATCATAACTAGAATAATACTTGAAAGATATTCTTTTTTCCTTGTTAAAATTAGTTAAGGCCGGACATCTATCCGGAATAAAAATAGGATGGAGGGGTTTAAAATTTGGGGTGAGAAGGTTGTTAGAGAGGGGTTAGTGGTGATAGAAATGCGTGGTCCCATACATATAGAACATTCAATTGCCATCGTTTAAATTGTCGAAACGCTGCCCGAGAAGGAGGAAATCATAGTCTAAGCTTGTGGGTCACTAGAAGCTACCACGTTGGGTTAAACTTCAGCCAGATTGTACCAACATTACCGGTTAGTAAATACTTTTATATTAGAAGTTACAGTGAAAATATTGTATGTTCGTTGTGAAATCCTTTGGGTTGTGTTTTAAAAATATCTAAATTAATGTTAAAACATTCAAATGGCGGGCTCGCTTTTGCCGGTTAGAAATTTATGGTAGAAAAAAATCTCAATAATCTCAGTAGGAAGGAATATATAAACGGACCTTGTTTCTAGGACATTTTCAGCTAGGTAATGATAAATCTTCTATAAAAGTAGAAGTGGGAACTAAGATTATACCAGCCATAATAATTATATAGCCCACTAAAGAACTAGGTCTGCCAAGAGATACAGTAATTACAATGTGTAATCCTTGTCCATCCTTAGCGGCGTTAGTAGGGTTTTACTATTTTGGCTGGTAAGCTAGTGTAGGTGAGCGCTGATGATCATCATAAGGGGGCGCCCCTTAAACCTACATTCAGGTCGCAAGTTCTGAACGCTGAACTATCTAGTTCCCACTCTACAAAACGAATGGACGTAGCATTCGTATGGATTTTACTTTCAAATGTGGAAGTAGCATAAATTAGGGTTCCTTAGTGAAGGGATGTCAGAAAATCATATAATTCTTAAGTATGTGGTTTTTAGTTTTGATATCGGAGAAGTTGAATGGCAAAAACTCAAAGTAGGTCATTATTTTATGTTCGTAGATTTAGCTATATTTATTTTCTTGATAATTTTCCTTTATGCTTATTTTGTATACTATTGTTTGCTATATTACTCTGACGTACCTCTAAAATAACTGGGGTTACTACTTATTTAACACAACGGTTTTCGGGTCCTACCACTTTTGACGATTACGCTTGGCCAAATAAGATAATTATCTACATTATCATTACATATTAGATTTATTTTCTCTCACGTTTGAATGTGTATAGGTTGCAAGTTTCTTAGAGCATTTCATTATCATTATATTTTTATTCATAAAAAGGGGGGGCGTTACAGTACTGCGGATCCCAAATTTGGCAGGTATATTCTAAATGATTTCTGACGCAAGTGCAGTTCAGTATCTTAATTGTCTTAATGGAGGGAAACTCTTTAGAGCCTCTTATAATTTAACCAAGAGCTTTTGAAGCCTTAGCCACAACTTTATCAATTTATTTATCAAATAGTAGGTTAGAGTCATGAAGCACTTCAAGATTTTGGAACACGTTCGTTCTGGGAACAGATTGCTAGTTTACATAATATATTAAGTCAGATATGTGCTTTTTACAAGATCATACGAGTCATAATGGAGCATTTGGATACATTAAGATCTAATTTATTCATTGATTAATTGTGCAATACTCGGATAGTCTGTCGAGATCATATTGTGCAATACTCGGATAGTCTGTCGAGATCATATTGTGCAATACTCGGATAGTCTGTCGAGATCATATTGTGCAATACTCGGATAGTCTGTCGAGATCATATTGGAGCGCTAATATGTCCGCATTGGAATCGATAGCTTTGAGAATTTGGCATCGTCCGCAAACAGAAGATATCAAGATGATTTAAAGCAATCACCTATGTCATTGATAAATAACACAAACAGCAGTGGCCCAAGAAGTGACCAGTGAGGCACGCCGGAGGGAATGATTTTCCATTCGGATCTAAGGCCATTGACAACTACCGCTTGTGTCCTTTATCAATATAAGACGCAAACCACCGAAATAAATTTCCGAGAATTCCAGCATCGTACAGCTTACGAAGTAGGATAACATAAAGCAGCCTATCCAAAGCCTTGCTGTAATCAGTGTATAATACGTCAACGGACGCTCAACAATCCATGTTTTCTGTAATGTAGTCGTTGGCAAGGATAGGGTTTGAAACCGTGGACTGATTTTTTAAAATGTTGATTTGCATCAAATCTTTGTTTATAGGTCGAGTACACTTGATTATTTACCATTGTTTCCAGGTTTTTGCAAACAAACAAAGTTTAAAAATCATTTTCTATTGTTAAACACTATTTTTATGTCCTTTTTGGTGAATAGGGCTAACAAAGGCTGACTTCCGTATGGATGGCATACATCCTTCATTAAGTGGACGCCTAAAGAGAAGTGTGAGAAGAAGTGTAAGTTGGTCAGCACATTTTGCTATGAACAGTGGCGGTATACGGCGACGTCGGGCCCTGCGGTTTTTTAGTTCACTCGTGAATATTACTGGAAGTGCTGGTGTTTAAAGAGCATATTACAAATATCAATGGATTAAGTGGTGAGGTGATATTAAATAGTTGGAGTGAAAATAATCAGCGTAAAGTTTACTAATGGATTCACCTGAGTCTGCAAGATTTCCGTGATGTATAATGGATGGCAAAACATTAGACTTGGTTTTTGGATTTATTTACGACATATGACCAAAAAACTCTTGGATTATCGTGTACAAACAGCTCAATATTCGTTAAAACACTTATGCTCTAGAGACTTAACACATTGCCTAAGAAGCTTAAAAGTTTGGTGGTCAGATTCCTTATTATAGATTTTATATCACATGTGATATTTGGATTTTTCTTTTATCATTTTCATAAGGGCACTACTGAACCCAGAGAAATATTTATTGGGATACATTTTATTTCTAGGCACAAAACTATGTACATCTAAAATACCATAAAAATGTGTCAAAGCGTCAACCAATCGTATGTTTGATCAGTACTTGCAATCTACTTTAAAGAGATGTACGCACATGACAACGGCAACGTAGTACCTATGGAGTAAATAAGCTTTTCCTGAGGCAATTGCAGTAAATGTAAAAATGCAAGGTTTTTGTTTTTTTTTTTATACCACTAAGTTGGCAAACAAGCACACAGTCCGCCTGATGGTAAGCGGTCACCGAGGTCTATGGACGCTTGCAACACCAGAAGTGATACACTCGCGCGTTGCCGAATTCCAATAACTTCTTTCTTGAAGAACCCCATACTGTAGTCCTTGGAGAAAACCATGGCAGGGAGCTCATTTCACAACCCTAGCGTTCGCGAGAGGCAGTTTCTCTGAAACCGCACTGTACGCGAACATTTCGGTTCCAATATTAATAACAATGAATAAAGCTCTATGATGTATGTGTGTGTGTTTGTTTATGTGTGTGTACGAGCATGTGATTTTGGTTTTGTGGTTCTTCACGTATTGTACAAGACAATGTTGGCGTAGTGAGTATACCTAGGAAAAATAATTGTCTTACTGTTAGAATTTGCGTTTTCTGACAGAGCGGCTCTGAGAGATGCATTCGTGGTTCGTCGAAACGTACAGTCCGTAAAATTAGTCTCTGGGCTCTTTATATCTGAGTCATATTTGTCTTTGCTGCACCACCCCATGAGGAGACAGACTAATATAGTCTGACAGAGCGCTAAATAGACAATTCTGATATTATTTTTGTCCGCGACTTGTTTTGGTTCCTTAAAGACACATGACAGTTTAAATTTTGTGTTACATTGTTTATGTGTTCCGCAAAGTTAAGATTTCTGTCCACGGTAACACCCCGTATCTGATGCTGTTTGTTTGAGCTATTTGGGAACAGGAGCAGGTTTTTGAGAAGCACGAATGGGTGGTGCTTTTGTTGCTATTTGGGTCCTCAAAACAAAAGTTCTTTATGGAGAATTGTGTATATTTTGTTTTGCTGGCATTTAGTAATAAAGAATTTATAGCTAACCAACGAAAGACATTATCAAAAAGCTTCATCCCAACTGTTACTATAGAAAAGTAAGCAATTTTGCAATTTTCAAGCCTTTGATTACAGAGTTCGTTGATGTAACATAGGGATAGTGTAGGTGCAAATACACTGCCTTGAGGAATGTCTACAGATATTAATCGGTGTCGGCTAACCATGTTATTGATTTTTGTACATTGGGTACGGTTGGTCGTAAAGTCCTTTAGCAGCAAAAGTTAATTTCTTCTTACGTCCATGTTCTTTAGATAAAGATTGAGAAGTGAGACCATGTCAAAAGCTTTTACTAAGTCCAAGAATATTGTAAGGCATTGCTTTTTCTCATTCAATCCAATTGCACTACAAAATTTGTTAGTTCACAAACCGCCTTTTCCGTCGACCACCCTTTTCTAAAACCGTACTGATTATTTTGTCTAGAAGAGTAAACAGCCTGTTGTTGATTATTTTTTCTAAAACATCGTAACCTAAAGCCTTAAAAACGAGGAAATAAATAACATCTTAGGTAACATTAACTGGAGAAAAATATTACATTCTTGTTCGACTCAAGAGGCGTGTGACATTTTCTACAACACACTCAACGATACTATACGTGACCACGTGCCTCTTAAGACCTCTTCTTGTAAAAATAAATACCCCATTTGGTATAGTCCCGCTGTAATAAAAATAATTAAAGGAAAATCAAAAGCTCACCAAAGATGGAAGAAGGCTGGCAATTTATTAGATAACGATGAATTCTCATTTTAACGTAAACGACTCAATCGCGTCCAAACAGTTTGTTTCGCGAATTATACTAAAAGAACTGAAGACGCTATTAAGTACAAACCGAAGATATTTTGGTCATTTGTGAAGTCTTTGCGCGGTGGATCAAGCTATCCCAAACAATTATCATATCTCGGAAACAAATATACAGAAGGAAAAAAAGCGTATATGTAAAGCTTTTAACAGGTTTTTCAAGAATATTTTTGGCGTCCCTTCTAGTAATCCACTCGGATCCAGAAATGGTGCTCCCGGAAGTGACAGCATTTCAAAATATTTATACCTACAGCTTCTGTAGAAAAAAAACTGAGACTACTTGATGTTTCCAAAGGAACAGGATGCGACGGAATCCGCCCCCCCCCCCTCCCCTAATTGTGCTCAAACTTCGAGTGTTCCAATCACTATAATCTTTAATTTATCACTCAGTGAAGAAACATTTTCGGAAATCTGGAAAAAAGCACTTATTGTCCCAGTGCACAAAACGGGGTCAAAAACTAAAATTTAAAGTTACAGAGGTATCTCAATTTTGAATAATATTAGTAAAGTTTTAAACAAATTGTTTTGAATGAAATTTAGCGGCTAATAAGTAAAGGACTACCAATCACACAAAACGGATTTCTAAAGAACTGCTCCACCGATACTAACTTGGCATGTTTTTCTAATTATGTTTTATCAAACATAAATAGTGGTGGTCAGGTTGATGTGGTCTACTAAGATTTCGAAAAAGCCTTCGACGTGTGGACCACGTCATCCTTCTTAGGAAACTTCAACAACTTGGCATACACGGGAACTCGCTACGTTGGATTAAATCTTATCTGAGGAATAGTTCTCAGTCTGTTGTATTTGGTGGCTACAGGTCAGATTATATCCAGATAAGAACAGGAATTCCACAAGGATCACATTTAGGGCCTTTATTGTACAATGCATAAATTTTCGATATAGCAGAGTGTTTCAAATTTTCTCAACACTTACTATACGCGGACGACAAAAATATATTTTATAAAATCTTGACATATGAAGACTGTCTCCACATGCGGTCTGATCTCAATAATTTGCTTGCCTTCTATTCTACTAATAACATAACAGTAAATATAGATAAAAGCGAATGTGTTAGCTTCACGAGCAAAAAGAAACCCATTGTGTTTAAATACAATTTTAACGGCATTTCCATACATGGAACGTCAACTGTTAGAGACTTAGGAATCCACTTTAATGACAAAATGTTTTTAACAGACCACATTGAAAAGGTTATTGACAAAGCTTCCAAAAATTTAGGATTTATAATAAGATCTTGCAAACCTTTTAATTACATAAAAACTTTAAATATTATGTATTATGCATACGTCCGAAGTGTATTAGAATATGCCAGTCCTATTTGGTCCCCTCAGTACACTGTACACAAAGATCGTTTAGATCGCATACAGAAGAAATTTTTTAAGCACATAAACTTTTGCGTCTTTAAGTCCCCCTTACGTAACTATAAAGATACTTGCAAATCATATAACTTAATGACACTGGACAGATGTACACTCATAGACGTATGCTTTCTGTACGATATAGTCCGTGATCACATAGACTGTCCGGAGCTTGTAGCGAGCATAAAATACAATGTGCCAGCACCGCGCCCCCGTTGCCGGCCACCACCCTTTCTGCACGTACCAACCGCAGCCACCAATTACGCACGTAACGCCATTTCGAAACGACTACCAAAAGCTTATAATGAGATTTTCAGCGACCTGGATCGCTTCACTTTAAGTAAACAGAAATTTAAAGCCAAGGCTACAACGATCTTAAACACAGTGCAAAGTTAAAGGTAAAAGCAATATACACTTACATAAACAGTGATAACTATGCTGTTAACTACTTATTTACATGCGCGAATACGAATAAAAGTATGTATATACGATTAAATGTGTGTAAATATATATGTAAATGTGAGTAAAAAATTAAGGAAAAATAGTTATTTCATATAGACATATCACAACATAACATCTTTTAACCAAGCCAACCTCAAATCAAAATATCTCATTAATTATAATACTTACTATAATACAAAATATATCTTAATCCTAATATCATTAATATATAAACTGTATCATCATAATATTATTAAAGTAGGTATATAGGATGTATATATGTGATGTATGTTTTCGTAAATTAATATTATATAGGTGAATAAAATAATATAAAACTATGTTAGCACATAACCATGTTCAGACAATATAATATTTATTTCACCAGCCAACCTCAAATAATTAATTAATTAATATTTACACATTATAATAATTTAGGACACAACTTTTTGGTGTAGCTATCTATGTCACGACACGGGGCACAACCGACGCGCGCAATTCGCGTATTTTCAAGAAAGCTACAGGAGAAGGTATTCCATGCTGATTTCACTAACCGACCATAAGCTTTGTTCTATATACGCATATACTTAGGGTTTACTAGAATGTAATTGTACTATTTGATAAGGTATCATTATAACGCTTTTGGTTTTTGATAATACTAAAAAAAAACCTTTGGAGATTGTCGAGAGTATTGAGATTGGTCGGTAATTATTGACATAGACTCTCTTTCCAGCCTTATGGATAGGAAGAATTATAGTCTTTTTTATGGAATCCGGAAATAATCCATCCCGAAGACAGTGATTAGATGAAAAAGTGTGTTAGAACTGGGACGATGTAGTCTTTAAGGGATTTTAATACTTGAGCTGAGATGTTATCATAGCCAACAGCGGTGTTTGATTTAAGGTTAACAATCATTCTTTCTATTTCTTCGTTCTTTGTTTCCAATAGTACAAACGAGACAATGTTTGTAGTTTTGTTTTTGTAGTTCTATGGTAAGGGTTGGATATTTGTATTAATTTGACTGGCGAAATTGGATCTTACATTGGCAAAAAAGTTATTTATTGCATCAACAGATAATTCATTTATAAAGGCTCATTCGGAAGATATTTTGTATTGTTCAAATTCGTTATTGATTTGATGATATTCAAAACTATTTGTAATCGTTTTTTGATTTGCTTAGATATTTAATAATATTTTTTAAGATAGTTTCGGAAGCAAACGTTAGTTGTTTTTAATGTGCTGTTTATGGACTAACAGGATGTGTATAGTATACCTACTAAGGAAAGTAAAAGTAAGTAAGTACCAACGTAGTAGGTAATCAAAAAAGAACGATATTGGTTTTTTGTGTTAAAATAAAAAAGTTACATTATGCTTTAATATGTGCTGGCTATGTTTTAGATCCTAAATGGAAGGCTCAGCAGTTGGAGTGTACAAAAGGGGTCGGTGGGGAAAAAATATTTTTTGTGACGAAGCAACCTCTGCGCTCCCTTCTCATTTCTTAGCGATTTCGGTCTAGGACTTCGAAATGCAGAAATGGTCCAGTAATTCAGACAATTTATTGAAGCTCATAAGAGATGAAGCAAACCATCCGATCGAGAAATTTGAGATTAAGATGGATTCTGTATTCAAGATCCTCGGGTTGTCATGGGATAGACTTGACGAAAACTTTTATATTACAGTCCACTTGTCTAAGTCAAGTCATCCTATTACCAAGAGATCTATCTTGTCAGACATAGCTCGCCTATTTGATATATTTGGATGGTTATCGCCCGTTATTATTCGGGCTAAGATCCTAATACAAAAGTTATGGCTTTCCCAGAAGGACTAGGACGATGAATTGATTTGATCAATAAGTGGACTAAATACAGACAAGAGCTAAACGATCTGCAAACTTTAAAAATACCATAGTGGCTCAGAGCAAATTTTTCAAATCAAAATGTTGAAGTTCATGGGTACGCAGCTGCATCGACAACATATTTCAGTACAATACAGAAAACGTAAAAATATGGGAAAGATTTTCGGATTTATCAAGGTTAAAAGGTTAAAAAGAGAAAAATGAAAGTAAAGACATCCGAAGAAAAACCTAAATATTTATCAACAAAGGAATAATAGATCATTATCGACAAATTTATAATACAATACCAATATTTGGCCTTTAGTGAATAAATTGAGTATTTAAAACAACATAATCAGGAAAGAAAAGAAGTAAAATTATCTTTTTAGATCCATTTTTAGATAAAAATGGAATTCTAAGTGAAGGGGGCAGATTAAAGGAGGCTAAGGTATCGGATGATTTTAACCACCCAGTTATTATCCCTAATAAGCGCCATGTTCAGCATGAGAAAACACGCGTAAAAGTGGTATGTGGTGTGAGTGTTAGCGTCGCTACTTACGCGTTCGCTCGGAATAGAACTAGTCTGTAGTATGAGTGTAAGCGTTGGTACTTAGGCGTTGCACTTGGTATGGATGTGACTGTAAGCATCTGTACTCACGCGGTGCGCTCGCCCTCGGTGAGGTCGTCGGCCTGCGGCTCGGCCTCAGCATCGGCGTACCCTCGCGCCGGACGACGTGGACCCTGCACACACAGAGAGAGAGCTCTTAGAAAGGCTTGCATCCCAATAAACACACTCGTACTTATTCCTCGGGACCCCCCTACCCCCCTTGCACGTGTCGTTTTCAAAGTTATCGCTAAAACGTGTAGTATATCATTTCTAATATCTATTTACCTGAATGATGTTCTAATTAGACTTAGAAAGTTATTGATTTATCTAGTATGTACCTAACGCACTCGCAAAGCCTCAATATTCATTTTATTTATCAGTCATAGTACTTTAAAAATCTGACATCGTCAAGACAGTGTAACATATTGTTTTATGCTACTTTAAAAATAAAGATGCAAGTAAATATAGAGAACTGAAACTTTGCTAAATTCTTAGAAACTTGAATTGTTTCCTTAAGTGAATAGGTGCTTTCATTTAACACAGTCAATTTCTGTCTATGATGACAGAAATGTCGAGTGTTTAACAACTTTAAACACTGTGAGAAAATTACTTAATCTTTAAAAAAGGATCAACTAAAATTTGGTACCTTAAACTATAGAAAGTCACGTACTCGAACTGTATTTTTGTTTTCATCTCTAAAAGATATACAAATACGGTGTAGTTTCAATTTGTCAAAAAAAAAATTTTAGAGACAAAGAATGCAGATTACGATGTTGAATAGCCAGTTTTTTTAGATCCATGAGCCGCGTGAATGCATAAAAAAGGGCGCCAGAGCCGATAATCGGTATAAAGGATTTTCGAGGAAGCAAGCGGGAAAGAAGTTGGAGCAGTCTGTAAGAGAGTTCTCTAGAGTACAGTCGTGGAATTTGATAATAATTTGGACGACGGAAGTCAATCAGAGAGTGTACGGAAGTTCAGTTGTGTATGATTAAACTTTACAATATTTAAATATATAAATTTTTTTAATTTTTTTTAATTAGTGGTTTGTGTTCTACGAAACAGTTCGGTAAAGTAGTATCATATTATTAATTTTTATAATATTTCCTTTTTTTTAATTATGTCTTTGACAGGTTTTCTTCAGATTTTGGTTAATTTCTTATGTTGCTAAATGGTTATGACAGTTGAATGAGATGTATGTTTTAAAGGTGAATGTATGTTTTATTGACGACAAAGGTGTGGAATATGTATAACAAAGAGAGTTGATGTATGAAATATTTTTTAGAAGTATGATACTAGAGCAAGACAAAATCTTAGTCACTCTTATTTATATCTTTCTATAAATGTAAAGTTTGACATAGAGAACTATCACTTCATGTTTTTATAACTCAACGCAGTGAAAATATATTGTGATACAATGAACTGAAGGCTTATTTACTCTATCTGCTGTATTCTACTGTTAAATAGGTCTGGGACCTAATGATTATGCAAATTCGACGAGATTCTAACTACTATTTGTATTTATAACATCTTCGTGTAAAAGCCTTTTATCAACAGTTCAAATTATTAATCACAAAACAACAAACGACAAAATTCACGTTACATAAAGAATTATGTATTTGTAAAAATACCTGTTGTACACATTTTCATGGTATTTCATATGAACTGAAGGCTAATTTACTCTATCTACTGTATTCTACTGTTAAATAGGTCTGGGACCTAATGATTATGCAAATTCGACGAGATTCTAACTACTATTTGTATTTATAAAATCTTCGTGTAAAAGCCTTTTATCAACAGTTCAAATTATTAATCACAAAACAACAAACGACAAAGTTCACGTTACCTAAAGAATTATGTATTTGAAAAAATACCTATTGAACACATTTTCATGGTATTTCATGAGATGAAAGAACGAGTGACTATTTTTGTCTTCCCTAGAATATAGCACATAGAACATAATACATTATATATATGTATTATATACAAGAATTCCTTGTCCTCTGCTTTTAACATGGAATATTTGAATTTTCTGGATTTTTATTAAAATTTTCCTTTTTTTTTTTTTTTTGAAAATTTCGTCAAGTACATAACACATAGGTAAACAAATCTATATACGCGTCGTGTGGATACGTAATGTCTCGAGGACTATTTGCACAAGTATATAGAACAAATGATTCTGGGAATCCTACACTTACATACATTTAAATATTACAACACATACTCGAAAAATTTACAAAACTACGAACTTCGGAACGAAGCTCTAAAGTTTTCAAAAGTAATATCTCAAAATACGAGAAATGTGAATTCCAATTTTATATACATAATATATATTCCATACTACATATATACATTGTAAATCACAGATAATCAAATAAATTAAGGCGATGTATGTTGTGTATAAGGAAAGATGCTTTTGTGTATCGAGATTTCTAATGTGACTTTGAATGATGAATAGTGTGTACAGGAATGGGTTATATTTTGTAAGAAGTAATTTTGAAAAGTAATTTTGTTATTTACTTTTAATTAAATTTTCCTTTCAGCTATAAATGTTATAATGATATGTTATCTTTATTCATTATTTTATTTTTATTTGTCATGTTTCGTGAGTGCTCGTCCTTGTCTGTCCGACGGGAGTTTACGGAAATTATGCAGACATAATGTACCTGTGGAACTGGAGATACTTCAGGACTATAATGCTGACATTCATAAAAGCTGAGTATAATTAATTACTATTGTAGTTTTTCACTTGCATGGCATTACTTCAATTCTATTCTATCATATAAATATATCGTAAGGGATTATTTACTCTAATTACTTTGATTAAATAATTAGGTATTTTATTGTACTTAAGTAATGCCCAATTTCAGTGAAGTTCTAAAATACAAGAACCAAACACGAACTCACTGAAAAATTGATTTAGGCTAATTTGTTTTCTTTGAAAAAAGGTTCAATTAATTTAGCTTCTGTTTCAATCACTTATGTACTTTAATGTAAATTTATTTCAATGTGTATTAATCTAATTTTCTTTCAGCGTCCTTTTTTTTATGGCTTATAATCGGCCCATCATAACTCGCTGACAGTTAAAATTAGTACATCCCAAACACTCAATTTGTATTTCTTGCTTCTCTTGTTTTTTTTTTGAGTGTTTTAATTTTTGTTACGTAGTAAATAGAGTCACTGGACAGCCTTTATGTGTAGAGATCTTAAATAGATAGCGGTTTTTCTATTTAAAAATCTCGAGGAGAGGGCAACAGATATGATTGGTCAAATTATCATAAGATGATTACAAAAAAGCAGAATTAATTATATCTGTTTGGAGATAAGGATAAAGGGTCCAAACAATTAAAAGTGCAACTATTCTAATTTGATATTTGTAATTTTATTTGTTGATTTATAATTTCATATTTTTTTTTTAATTTTTATTTTCTTTTAAAAACTAAGATTCTGAGAGAAAGGTTGTCTGGAAGAGATCGCTTTAAAGCGATAAGACTGCCTTTTGTTTTTCTCTATTTGTAAATATGTTTTGTTTGTAAATTTTTTATGTTGATGCAATAAAGTATAATAATAATAATCATAATAATAAGATTCAAAAATCTATATTATTAATTATTATAAATCCAATATATACACATTTTTAATTTCGAATTCCAGGAGCGGATAAGCGAACTCAGCGTGGTGTGAGCATGAACGACAAGCGGGAACCTACGAGCATACTCCGGTTTCACAACAGCGAGTTGGGACATTAGCTAAGTCAAAAACTCTAGTATTTAGGATATTTATATTTATTATTTTACTACGAAATTATAATTAATCATACCAATAAAGTCTTTCCTCTTTTATTCACGGGAGATTTTACAACAGTCCTTAACTCCTTAATTATAAAAAAACCGACTCACACTTGACGTTTTCAAGTAGCCTATGTCCTTTCTCGGATTTTTTTTTTTTTTTTTTCTGAGCTGACTATGCAGTTGGCTGTTGCAGCCATTACTGCTTCACCGGACTTTTGGGGCGAGACTGAAGGAGCCTCAGCCCATATAGCGCCCAACGCTCAAGGGCTTCCCGCGGGGGAAGCCTCGGCTTGGGTCGTCGCTCTCGGAGGCGTCCCTTCGACCGGCGTGAGTCTCGAACCCGATTGCGATTGAGTGCGATTGAGTGGGGGCGAGAAGCGCCCCGGCACTCTTTGATACCTAGTGTATCCTTGTGGGCGCCGACGAACCCGGGGACGTCGGCGTCGTGTTTGGAGGGAGGCCCTATTCGGGGAGGTCGTAGAGACTAATCTCGCTATCCGGACAGCGAGATCGTCATCTGGGGACGTTAGTACGTGCCGAGGCCGCCTAACAATAGTTTTACGACCGTGACCGGGTTGATCGGGGGGACGATACGTTGTGGATTGCACAATTAAACGATTCGGGTGATTTTGCGTACGCTCGAAAAAGCGGACTGCCAAGTCTTTAAAGTATTGGGGAATCGTGGGAAGTTCGAAGTCTCTGTGTAGGTCCGCGTTGCGAACGTACCAAGAGGCTCCAGAGGCCGCTCTGAGAAAGCGGTTTTGGAGGGTCTGGAGTTTGTGGAGATTGCGCTTGGACAGCGCAAAAACTACGCTAGCATAAGCTAGTATGAGGCGGATACAAGTTGTGTAAAGATTTAGCTTATTTCTAAGCGACATCTTACTATACTTGCCTATCATGGGATAGAGACGGCCGAGGACAAAAGCGGCTCGGTCTCTGACTATTTTGGTGTGAGCTTGGAAGTTCAAACGACTATCCATGGTCACACCGAGATATTTGGTCTTATTTTGCCAGGGAATGGCACGACCGAAAAGAGAAAGGGGAGAAGGCCGCGGAGGGCGGCCTAGGGTAAAAAGAACGGCAGAGCTTTTGTCGGGATTCACCTCGATTCTCCATTTCCGAAACCACTCGCCTAGGGCGGTGATAGCGGGTTGGAGTCTCTCAGTGATTCGACTCACTTGCCTATCTGTGGTATAGAGAGCGGTATCGTCCGCAAAGAGGGCTAGATTGGTACCTATCGTTTTAGGGATATCGTTTGTGTACAGAAGGTACAAGATGGGGGCGAGCACGGACCCTTGTGGGACTCCTGCTTCAATGGGGCGGGGGGAAGAGAGAGTGCCTTCGACTTTGTAGCGAAAGCTACGATTCGACAAATAGTCTCGTATGATGAGCACGAGACGATCTGGCAACTGAAAGTTGTACAGTTTAAAAATTAAACCGTTGTGCCAGACTTTGTCGAAAGCTTTCGCTACATCGAAGAAGACAGCGCCCGTGTGACGGGTCTTACCTAACGCTGGCTGAAAGCCAGTGAGAATATGTTCCGTTATGCGGAGGACTTGATGGACGCATGAGTGTTTGGCACGGAAGCCGAACTGCTCGTCTATTAAAATGCCTCTGGAGACTATAGCGTTCCGTAGGCGGGCGAGAAGGAGGCGTTCATAGAGTTTACCAAGGGCCTTTAGTAAACTTATGGGGCGATAGGAGGACGGCTCGGTACGAGCTTTACCTGGCTTATGGATGCCTATAACAATTGCATCTTTCCATTGAGATGGAAAGATGCAATGTTCCATAGCAGCGTTAAAGATCGCTACTAGGAGGCAGACAAGGGGCAGAGTGAGGCGCTTTAGGATATCGTTAGAGATACCGTCCGCACCGGGGGCTTTACGGGGGCGTTGGTCTTTGATGACCTGTACGACTTCGTCGCCAGTGACAGGGGGCAGGGGGTCTTGTGGAGGCAGAGAAGTTCTGCGCTCGACTTCGCCGTCTACCTCGCGCACGTGGTCGGGATCGAAGGGCTGTGTGCTTAAGGCACATTGGGCTTGGAGGCTAGACGCTAGGCAATCCGCTTTTTCGTCGTCGTTCAACGCGGGAACGTTGTTGGGACGAGATAACGGAGGGAGAGAGTTTGCGGTTTCGGATTTTAGAGCTCTGGCTAAGTGCCAATAAGCTTGGTGAGAAGGCTTCGGCGGCATCCGCTCTGGAGTCTTCTACTCCTCCTCCCTCCGACTCTGAGGCTAAACGCCTCAAAGCGCCTAGCGCTTCCCCCTCTCCGTCCACCTCGGCGGCCAGCCCTGAGCTAGCCGCCATGGACACAACCCCCCCCCGCCGCCACCTCTTCGCAGTCCGACTGTCCCACTTCGGGACGGAAGGAAAAATCTCCGCCGCCCATTGTCATCAAAGACAAAGGGGCCTGGCCAAATATAGCAAACGCTATGAAGGCCAAGCGGATAAATTATACGCACGCCCGAAATGATGCCGAGCGCGGCATCAAAGTGCAGGTCCCGACACCGTCAGATTTCCGAAATCAGACGGCCTTCCTCACGGCTCAAAAATATGAGTACCACACGTACTCATTGGCCGAGGAACGCGTTTTAAGGGCAGTCATAAGGGGAGTCCCTAGGGAATTCTCCACCAAGACTGTCCAGGACGACTTAATCGTCCAAGGCCTCCCCGTACGGGAAGTACATCGTATGTACAATGGCCGAAATAAGTCAGAGTGCTACGACATGGTGCTCGTAGTACTAGACCTGACAAAAGAAGGCAAAGCCATCTTTAACATTAAAGATGTTTGTAGCCTCAAAGGCATCAGGGTCGAGACTCCGCACAAGCGGTCGAACCCGAGTCAATGCCACCGATGCCAGCTATATGGCCACGCGCAGCGCAACTGCAGACGCAGACCGCGCTGCGTCAAATGTTTACGCGATCACGCCACTCCGGACTGTGATCGCGATCGCTCTAACGCATCCGACCCGGTCGCTTGCGTACTCTGTGGGAGCGAAGGCCACCCAGCGAATTACCGCGGGTGCCCCAAAGCTCCCAAACAGAGCTCGCGTAAACCCAAACAGGGTAAATCGTGCCCCTCCGCCCCCCGCCAACAGGCTCCGCTCGTGCCTGCTCCCCTCCCTGCTGTCAACGCCTGGAGCCGTCCTCCAGCGTTAGTAGCGTCCAAATCTAATGAGACAGACAAACTTTTGTCTGCTCTCCCCGGGCCCGTCTCAGTTACGGGTATTCCCTACCCCGCCCCTCTCATGTTCCGGGACATCCCGCGTCCAGCGCCTATGAGAAGTGCTCCCGCACCTCTCGCGCATACGCGCCTTGCCCCCCCGCGCCCCTCTTTCGCGCTGCCCTGCAACGCCGTTCACACGGCCGAGCAGCAGCAGCACCTCGGCATTCTCGCCGAGATTTCTTGGGCCTTCGACGCGGCCAATTTCGAGATCGTGTACGCCGAATACGTACAGATCACCGATTTCACTCAAATGCTCAGCTTCATGGCTAAGCATCGCGATTTCTTCGCCGCCCTGCGCAGGGTAGCTCCAAAACCTTAGAACCAAAATGGATTGCACAACCGCGCGCGAAAAACCCCGGTCCGTCTCCATAGGCTATTTTAACGCCAACGGTCTCCGCAACCAAAGAGAGGAATTATTGCAATTCCTCTCGTCCCAAAAACCGGACGTCTTCCTCATCCAGGAAACGTTCCTAAAGCCCACTGTCCGTACCCCTTCGATCGCGAACTATCGCACCGTCCGTAATGATAGAACTGTCTCCAATCTCGGAGGCACTCTCATCTATTACAGGCGCTCCCTGCATTGCTCCCCTATCGATCCTCCACCACTTACGAATTTAGAAGCATCTGTCTGCCGCCTAGCGATGACCGGCCATCAGCCGATCATCATTGCATCGGTTTATCTCTCTCCCCTAAAAGACTTGCTCGAGAGCGACCTTCAGTCGCTCTTAAGTTTAGGCGACGCCGTCATTCTTGCCGGCGACCTAAATTGCAAGCATCGCCGCTGGAACTCTTCTGTAACTTCACAAAGAGGCAGACTCCTCGACGATTTAGTTGACAGACTAAACTTTGACATCATCGCTCCCATGACGCCCACTTACTTTCCCCACAATACTCGGAATAACCCCGACGTACTCGACATAGCACTTCTAAAGAATGTAAGGCTAAGCTTTCGCTCTATAGAGGTGCTTGACGAACTTGACTCGGACCACCGCCCTGTCGTTCTCCGATTAGGTTTCCCTTCGGACTCTCCTCCCGACACTAGAACCGTGACGGACTGGGATAAATTTGGGCAATTGCTCGAAAATCCCAGCTCGCCACATCTAGACCGCGTTCCCAACGTAATCTCTTCCGCGACCGATCTTAACGTAGCTATCGACTCACTCACTAGCCACCTGACCGCCACCGTTGGCGAGTGCTCACGACAGGTGCCGGTTGGTGATTATCACCACCTAATCCTGCCTCAGCACATCAGGTCGCTAATGACTGAGCGTAACGCGGCCCGCCGCGCTCGCGATCGCGCTCCCACTATCGATAATAAAGCTCGCTTCAACGACTTACACCGCCGTGTAAGAACCGCTGTAGCTGAGCTTCGCGCCCAACGTTTCGGTGATCTTATGGAGAACATTTCTCCTTCTCACCAAGCTTATTGGCACTTAGCCAGAGCTCTAAAATCCGAAACCGCAAACTCTCTCCCTCCGTTATCTCGTCCCAACAACGTTCCCGCGTTGAACGACGACGAAAAAGCGGATTGCCTAGCGTCTAGCCTCCAAGCCCAATGTGCCTTAAGCACACAGCCCTTCGATCCCGACCACGTGCGCGAGGTAGACGGCGAAGTCGAGCGCAGAACTTCTCTGCCTCCACAAGACCCCCTGCCCCCTGTCACTGGCGACGAAGATTGAGATGGAAAGATGCAATGTTCCATAGCAGCGTTAAAGATCGCTACTAGGAGGCAGACAAGGGGCAGAGTGAGGCGCTTTAGGATATCGTTAGAGATACCGTCCGCACCGGGGGCTTTACGGGGGCGTTGGTCTTTGATGACCTGTACGACTTCGTCGCCAGTGACAGGGGGCAGGGGGTCTTGTGGAGGCAGAGAAGTTCTGCGCTCGACTTCGCCGTCTACCTCGCGCACGTGGTCGGGATCGAAGGGCTGTGTGCTTAAGGCACATTGGGCTTGGAGGCTAGACGCTAGGCAATCCGCTTTTTCGTCGTCGTTCAACGCGGGAACGTTGTTGGGACGAGATAACGGAGGGAGAGAGTTTGCGGTTTCGGATTTTAGAGCTCTGGCTAAGTGCCAATAAGCTTGGTGAGAAGGAGAAATGTTCTCCATAAGATCACCGAAACGTTGGGCGCGAAGCTCAGCTACAGCGGTTCTTACACGGCGGTGTAAGTCTTTGAAGCGAGCTTTATTATCGATAGTGGGAGCGCGATCGCGAGCGCGGCGGGCCGCGTTACGCTCAGTCATTAGCGACCTGATGTGCTGAGGCAGGATTAGGTGGTGATAATCACCAACCGGCACCTGTCGTGAGCAGTCGCCAACGGTGGCGGTCAGGTGGCTAGTGAGTGAGTCGATAGCTACGTTAAGATCGGTCGCGGAAGAGATTACGTTGGGAACGCGGTCTAGATGTGGCGAGCTGGGATTTTCGAGCAATTGCCCAAATTTATCCCAGTCCGTCACGGTTCTAGTGTCGGGAGGAGAGTCCGAAGGGAAACCTAATCGGAGAACGACAGGGCGGTGGTCCGAGTCAAGTTCGTCAAGCACCTCTATAGAGCGAAAGCTTAGCCTTACATTCTTTAGAAGTGCTATGTCGAGTACGTCGGGGTTATTCCGAGTATTGTGGGGAAAGTAAGTGGGCGTCATGGGAGCGATGATGTCAAAGTTTAGTCTGTCAACTAAATCGTCGAGGAGTCTGCCTCTTTGTGAAGTTACAGAAGAGTTCCAGCGGCGATGCTTGCAATTTAGGTCGCCGGCAAGAATGACGGCGTCGCCTAAACTTAAGAGCGACTGAAGGTCGCTCTCGAGCAAGTCTTTTAGGGGAGAGAGATAAACCGATGCAATGATGATCGGCTGATGGCCGGTCATCGCTAGGCGGCAGACAGATGCTTCTAAATTCGTAAGTGGTGGAGGATCGATAGGGGAGCAATGCAGGGAGCGCCTGTAATAGATGAGAGTGCCTCCGAGATTGGAGACAGTTCTATCATTACGGACGGTGCGATAGTTCGCGATCGAAGGGGTACGGACAGTGGGCTTTAGGAACGTTTCCTGGATGAGGAAGACGTCCGGTTTTTGGGACGAGAGGAATTGCAATAATTCCTCTCTTTGGTTGCGGAGACCGTTGGCGTTAAAATAGCCTATGGAGACGGACCGGGGTTTTTCGCGCGCGGTTGTGCAATCCATTTTGGTTCTAAGGTTTTGGAGCTACCCTGCGCAGGGCGGCGAAGAAATCGCGATGCTTAGCCATGAAGCTGAGCATTTGAGTGAAATCGGTGATCTGTACGTATTCGGCGTACACGATCTCGAAATTGGCCGCGTCGAAGGCCCAAGAAATCTTGGCGAGAATGCCGAGGTGCTGCTGCTGCTCGGCCGTGTGAACGGCGTTGCAGGGCAGCGCGAAAGAGGGACGCGGGGGGGCAAGGCGCGTATGCGCGAGAGGTGCGGGAGCACTTCTCATAGGCGCTGGACGCGGGATGTCCCGGGACATGAGAGGGGCGGGGTAGGGAATACCCGTAACTGAGACGGGCCCGGGGAGAGCAGACAAAAGTTTGTCTGTCTCATTAGATTTGGACGCTACTAACGCTGGAGGACGGCTCCAGGCGTTGACAGCAGGGAGGGGAGCAGGCACGAGCGGAGCCTGTTGGCGGGGGGCGGAGGGGCACGATTTACCCTGTTTGGGTTTACGCGAGCTCTGTTTGGGAGCTTTGGGGCACCCGCGGTAATTCGCTGGGTGGCCTTCGCTCCCACAGAGTACGCAAGCGACCGGGTCGGATGCGTTAGAGCGATCGCGATCACAGTCCGGAGTGGCGTGATCGCGTAAACATTTGACGCAGCGCGGTCTGCGTCTGCAGTTGCGCTGCGCGTGGCCATATAGCTGGCATCGGTGGCATTGACTCGGGTTCGACCGCTTGTGCGGAGTCTCGACCCTGATGCCTTTGAGGCTACAAACATCTTTAATGTTAAAGATGGCTTTGCCTTCTTTTGTCAGGTCTAGTACTACGAGCACCATGTCGTAGCACTCTGACTTATTTCGGCCATTGTACATACGATGTACTTCCCGTACGGGGAGGCCTTGGACGATTAAGTCGTCCTGGACAGTCTTGGTGGAGAATTCCCTAGGGACTCCCCTTATGACTGCCCTTAAAACGCGTTCCTCGGCCAATGAGTACGTGTGGTACTCATATTTTTGAGCCGTGAGGAAGGCCGTCTGATTTCGGAAATCTGACGGTGTCGGGACCTGCACTTTGATGCCGCGCTCGGCATCATTTCGGGCGTGCGTATAATTTATCCGCTTGGCCTTCATAGCGTTTGCTATATTTGGCCAGGCCCCTTTGTCTTTGATGACAATGGGCGGCGGAGATTTTTCCTTCCGTCCCGAAGTGGGACAGTCGGACTGCGAAGAGGTGGCGGCGGGGGGGGTTGTGTCCATGGCGGCTAGCTCAGGGCTGGCCGCCGAGGTGGACGGAGAGGGGGAAGCGCTAGGCGCTTTGAGGCGTTTAGCCTCAGAGTCGGAGGGAGGAGGAGTAGAAGACTCCAGAGCGTATGCCGCCGAAGCCATTTTAGACTTGGCGGACTTCTTCCGCTTTTTACCCTTTTTGGTTCCCAGGCCAACCACTTTGAAGCCTTCGTCGTCCTCGGACAACGCCGACTCAGCGGACATTACGGCTGCTGGAGACCGGGGTGCGGTTTCGGAGGTTGCGGGGGGCGGGGTAGCGAGAGACCGAGAAAGGGTCTCATCGGCTACCGGAGTGGGAGGGCGAACGGGCGCAGGGGCCCGAAGAGCGCCGCGAGCGAGACGCGGGTCGCGATTGCGGGGTTCGCGGGGTTCGCGGGAGAGAGAGCGCGAACGATTGCGCGAGCGAGAGCGCGGAGTCGAACGCAATGAGACGGACGGGGAGGGCGCGGTTGTGCTGGACGTAGTGAGGGCAGGCCCCACAGCCTTGATAATGGCGTGGGCCAGCTCTGGACGATCGCGAACAAGATTTATCACGATTGCCCCTAGCTGGTCCGGGGACAAGCCGATGAGTTGCTCGGCCATCGCGGGAGTGGCCGAGGTGTAGATTTTGAGTGCCTAGTGACTCCCCACCATTGCTGGCGAGGAGCAAGAATACCTAAATGTGGCCAGGCGCCCCGCAGTGCTACGGATTGCCTGGTGTGTACCTAACTCCTACTCCTACGGCCGGGGTTACGTTGTCACCGTTAGGTTTCCCCCCAGCAACGAGACGTTTATGAACGAGAAACTTTTAGGTAGACCGCAACTCTGAAAAGAGCTATACGATCTCACTCACCAGCCCTTGAGCACTCGGAACTGGATTTCTACAAACTAAAACGCAATCGACACTTAAAACGCGAGAATGCACGGAGCGGCGAACCGCTGAAGCGGAAATACTACGCTAGCGATTTAACACAAAGCCGGACTCAGACCGGGCAAACCGTTAACAGTCAAAGAGGCAAGCGAGGGTCACCGCTATGCGTAGTAGTTCCGCGACTACGAGAACACACACTCACGCACAAAAACGCACAGTATCGCTTCGATAAACACTCGGTTATGGGCGCGTTGAAGAACGCACAAACACACTCAGAGCGGGCCGAGAAGCAATTTCCCAGCCAATACACACTGCCGAGCAGCGCTTCAACACTCAGGCCGATTTTCCAGGAATTGCGGGCAATAATCCAAACAACAATTCGAGGTCGTCAGCGCTGAGGCAAAACACCACACAGGAATGCGCACCAGCTGAGTCACCACTGCACGGAGCACACTAAGAGCACTTGACGCTCGAAAACACGACCGCACAACACGAGAGTCGAATCGGGAATGTTTCTCGGAAGTCAAACTATCTCCATGCTAAATTTCATCTTAATCAGTACAGATGTTTAAGCGTGAAGAGGTACAAACAAACAGATTTACTTTCGCATTTATAATATTAGTATAGATTTTTATAATGAATACATACCTATTTAAAAAATTTTTTTTCAAAATAATTGTACATACATCTACTGTGAACAATGTGTCACTAAGATTGAAAGTCTAGAAAGAGATTTCCAATTATTCCTATCCTAAGTAAAAAGAATAGAACAGTAGTAATTTTTTTTTTTTTAAATATAAAAAAATAAATTAAATATTATATATTAAAAATCGGCAAACAAGCCGACGGTCCGCCTGATGGTAAGCGATCACCATAGCCTATGGACTCTTGTAACATTTCCATAACACAACCTTCTTTTACTCTAATATCGGCCAGTAAAGAATGTTCTAAGCCGTAAAACAAAAGAAGGCATTATTAGTCATTGTTATTTAAAATTGAAAGTTGTATTAAAATAGAAATTATATAAGGTTATATAGGTATTTTCTCATGATTTTTATGTAAAAACTGAATTTTACGAATGATAAATAAAATATAATAAAATTATAAACATTCTTTATTATTATTAAAAAATAAATTATTAATGTGGCAAACTGCATTGTGTATTTTAGCAAATAATTATAAACACACTGTTCCACAAAATTACATGAATAGACTTATTTAGTATTTTGAACATCCTATATTTCATCAGAACAGGTAAATGTGGCAAAAAGTAAGTGTGTGTAAAAAAAAATAATTTTCAAAAAAGACTTCCGCTTAGTATAACAAACCGTGGCCAGGGCCACAGAACTGATTTTCAGTATGAGCCTTCTGAATTGGCGTCGAACCACAAAACGGAACGCGCACTGCAATAATACAATAAAATAAAACACTAAAAATATATCTATATATATATATAAAAGAACACAAATTACACTGAAGGTACATATCTAACAAACTAAATTAAACTAAACCCTAACTATTAAGATTCTGATTTCAACCTATTAAGACTAACCATTAATGTTAAACTCGGAACGCAGCCGATGTGACCAGGCAATATTCACATTTATTTTTGTATCTCTATGACAGTAATAGTACTCTATGATTAGGGTTGCCATACGTCCCATATTTAAGAACCTTGTCCCGTATTGCTATTGCGTCACGCTTTTTGTTAATATACACGAGTGCAGCAATACGAATGTCGCAAATCGTCATTTTAATGATTTTTCAATAACTTAAGGATGCAGTAATATATAGTGTAATCAAAATTTTTTAAATGTAAGAGAGGGGTAGAAATTTGAACATAAGAGTGTGAGTGAAGTGAGAGAAACGAATAGCCCTTTTGAATGCTGTAATAAATTCTATAAAAAACCGGTCTAGTGCGAATTTGACTCGCGCACGGAGGGTTTCGTAATTTATTTGAATTTTAAGCGGCTTTGGGGTTGCTAACTTAATTAAAATCTAGTATTTTAGTATTTGTTGTTCATAAAAAATATGTTTTAGTACACAAAATTACAAATTCCTACCTTGTTTTATTTTTAATTTGACCCAGCCTTGGATTTATTTTATTTTATTTTTTTCTTTTATTAAACTAAAATTAATTAAATAGTTATGTTGGTTTTGGTGCTTCTAAACTGCGTACCTCAAAAGGAAAAAAGGAACCCTTATAGTATAACTTTGTTGTACATCTGTCTGTTTTCTGTCTGTCTTTTTCTCAGGAACGTGTAGAGGTATCAACTTTAAATTAATATCAAATACTAACATCTACGGTCCCGTATCAGTTCCCAATAATGATGGCAACCCTATCTATGTATACTATAATCTATGACAAAAACAAATAACACAAGCATGGAGAGTACAAATGAAAATGTTTTTTTGTGAAAGAAAATCTTGAATTAAAACTAAAAATTAAGCTAAATGAAATAGAACTTTAAAGATGTATAAAGTCAGTTACGAGCAAAGTGAAAAGTACAGATTGAAAGTGAAAGCACGAAGAACCGTAATACCTGTACAGCGTTAAAATAAAAATAAAAATAAAAATCATTTATTTCGACCTTAAAGATCATATTTTGTTAGTAATATATAAGAAAACCCTAATATTAGTAAACTTAAAAGTACCTTAATCTATAGTCTAATGTTAGTAAACTTAAAAGTACCTTAATCTAGACCTTATATCTAAGACAGCTCTGATTAGTCAGCACGTGAACCATACTGCAGTGGTTCGGGTACTGACAATCCAGCATGTCAGCAAAAGCTCTCAGGACGCCACTAGGACTATCCCTTACCCTGCGTACCAGGGATGTGCACCGCTTCCGCATAATCGAGTAAAAACAATCAACATGCGCATCGGCGAACATACCCGACGCACTGCAGCATCGAGGCAGTCCCATTAGCATCCTGAAAGCATTATTGTACTGAACGCGGAGGGCATTGTACTGTTTCTGCGTAAAATTGATCCACAGGCTGCTTGTGTAGAAGGAAGTACAATAAACTCTAAAGAGTGTTACTTTACCAGGGGTGGAACAACGAACAAACCTGCGAGCGATCATGTTCGCCCTAACGGACAATGCCCTGCGCTCTCTCTCAATATCAGCATCGTCTTTCAGGTCAAAGGTTACAACATGACCTAGATATTTAAATTGCGACACCCTCTTTAACGAAGTACCATATAATTTAATTGGTGGTATAATTGATGGCAATGCTTTACCCCTGGCCTGAAAGACCATACATTCGCTTTTTTTTACATTATATATTAAGCCGTGACTTTGAGCATAGTTTTCACATATGCTCAACAGTTTCGCTAAACCACAGACAGAAGCACTCAGCAACACCATGTCGTCAGCGTAACTGATGTTGCTAAGACTTACTCCGTCAATGTGTCAACCTACATGTGTGCCAATGAGCGCCTCTAGGAGGGCATTCACATAAAGGTTGAAGAGCTTAGGGGAGGTTAAGCCTCCCTGTCTAACTCCGCACTCTAACCTATACGGCTGCGAATAGGTTTCGGACCATCGCACAAAATTGACCTGGTTACGGTACCAATATTTGAAGATTTTGGTTACTTCTTCAGGGAGTCCAGTATTTTTCATTTTCTGCCATAGGATATCGTAACTTACCAGGTCAAAAGCTTTACTAAGGTCTAGAAAACAGGCGTAAACAGGTGTACGTCTAACCGAATAATAGGTTACAGTTTGCTTCAGACATAGTATGGCCGACTTAGTTGACAAACCAGGCCTGAATCCAAACTGATTATCATGTAAGGTTATTTGTTTATCAAGGTGGACACTAAGCAAACTGTCAAAAACCTTCGCAACAACCGTGGCCAGTGAGATAGGCCTGTAGTTGACTTATCAGACACATTTCCAGTTCTATTCTTCGCAATTGGAACCACCACAGTTTTCATCAGCGCTGAAGGCAAGTAAGAGTGTGCCATGCACAAGTTATAAAACATGGCAAGCACTCTGGGCAAGTGAGGACCCGCGTACCTTAGGTGTTCAATACTCAAACTGTCATGGCCAGGAGACTTGCCACGGGGCATAGAGGCTATAGCATTATTGACCTCCTTTGCAGTAAATCGGATTCCAATCTCCTGACCACCTGACCACGTGTACATTCATCTCTTCCAAGCTGTGATGGTCCCAACGGTGACGTCACCGTAAAATGGTCCCTGAACATGTCTGCTATGAGACCATGGTCATTAAAACCCTCAACGCTCACTGGCAAGCCAGATCTACCATTTAATTTATTTGTAGATTTCCAAAAGTTCTTAAAGTCATTGTTCGAATGCTGCGTAGCCGCAATGTCCATTTTAATTTTCTCGCTGTGGTTTTGGCACCAGCGTAAACGTGATTTAAATAAATTGCGACTACGCCGCATGTCCTCGAAAACTTCTCCGCTTTCTGGTCTACCCCACCAAACCCACATCAAAATTTAGATCTGGCCTCCCCATGGGCATTGCGCACATATCTGTTCCACCCAACCACCGGCCGCTTCCTATCACGCAATCTTACAGTATTGGATTCCGTTGCAGCTACCGTCAAAATATCTATAATTTTGCCATATAATTTATCGATAAGTAAAGTGTGATCGGTAGACTCGCAAGAACAATCGCTACAAGAACGAAACTCTTCGGGGAAATCGATTTCTCTCAATTTATCATGACATAATTTCATAAATAATGATATCTCCTCCGGTTTTCTATTTCCCCATAGAATCTCGTTTACAACATTATATGTACTAGTATACTTCGGTTTAATAATATCCAAATTACATTCAATTATTAAAGGGTAATGGTCAGACCACAACACGTCGTACTTTACATAAGCATTCGAAATTGACGCTACCGCAGATTTCGTGGTTACACAGTGATCTAGCCACCTTTTCGACCCGTGGGCTTCACTAACAAATGTGTATGTACCCGTGCTTATTCCTAAAAACTGTACATCTATACATGACCAGTTTTTTTCGTCATAGAAACACGTCAACTCTTCATAAAAGCGTTCGTTTGGATGCGCATTAAAGTCGCCGAGGATATAGACACATTCTATATTCATATTATCAATAATAGCACTCACCGAACTGAGGCAGTCCGTAAACTCCGTAAGATTTACCAATGTATCCGTCGGCATATACACGCTGAACACTGGGATAGACCTATCACTCAGCATTATTTTTATCGCACATATACGCGGATTATCACAGTTTATTACTGACACATTTTGAAACACACTTTTATTCCACAATAACGCTACACCTCCGTAAGGTCGGCCGTAGACCATTCCCGCCGCCGTGTCCATCGCGGAGGTGCCTGTGCTGCCGAAGCGGTCATCAATCCCGCTAAGAAACTGAATATCGTGTGGGAATAACCACGTTTCTTGAAGCGCAATAACATCTGATGACTGACACAACTGCCTCACATGGTCAGCTGATCGTTTTATACTCTTACAATTGAAGCTGACAAAACTACATGGCAGAATTTTATCGATTAACATTTGGGGTAGCGCCGTTCACGGTATTCACTGTACCGTTCGTGCCAGAGCTATGGTTGCGCTTAAAGTTAACGAAGCGCCTGAAAATTACACCCTGGGGCCAAAGCGTTTTATTTAAGAAAATTTCTATTTTCCGTTCTGATACAAAAAAATTGTAAGCGTTGTAGTCTTTGTTTTCTCTACTAAAGGAAATCTTTTCGAGTTTTATATTTTCTTGCGTTTTGTTGTAAACGTATTGCATAATATCATTCTCCGTCGTGTCCCGATGAACCATCGTTATAAAAATGGGCACTTTTCGGTCTGCCGATTTAAAATTACTTTCGTCTTTGGAGACGCCCGCGGCTCCCATATAACGATATTTCGTTGGTTTCGGACCTCGACGCACAACTCTCCACTTCCCCTCCGCTCTCGCCACCTCGGCAAACGACCGTGCAGTTGCACCCGCTGCCTGCTTCGGTGCTGCCCCCGCGCTGACTAGCGGGCTGGCTCGTGGCTCGGTCGGCGCAGGCGTCGACGATGACGTATTACTCGGCCGGCCCCTACCCGCGACCGCGCCGATTGCCCGTTCCGCGTCGCACGCTACTTCACCACACGAGACACCGCTGCCGACCGTTCTTAGAGATTTCAAACTGCCCTCCATAGAATTTATACTTCTGTAATTTTGATTATAATCTTTCGGAGATGACGATTCAACGTTAGGATGTTGACTTGGATTCGCGATAATCGTATCATCGAGTTGCGACCATCCCATGGGCCCACTGTCCCTCTTCGCATCTTCACCTTTACCGCCGAGAAGGGCGGCGATGTATGCTTCAAATTTTGGCACTGCCTTTTAACCTCTTCCAGCTGGTCGACGGTTACATATGATGACTTGATGTTTTTAATGTCAGCCTGCACAATAGCCAGATCCTTCAGAAGTTTAGATACATCGAGGTGATCAAAAGTAATCGGAGGTAATTTATCTAAATCTCTCGCCACGAAAATTGGCAAAAGATCAGGGTCGGTGACCTTAAAAAGGCTGATTATATCGTTTAAAGAACGATTTTCTTTGCCCTTTCCCTTCCTCATAGTTTTGCACTGATCCGCTGGTAGGGAATTGACGAGCATTTTTTTTGCTTCCTCAATTTGTTCCGAATAAACCGTTGAAGCACATATTCTAACAATACTATCCTCATCTGCTACAGACAGTTTGTTTTGCACGTATGCTAATAACTCGCTAATAACTATATTACAATTATTACACTTTAACGTTATTTTCGAAACTTGTAACGCCGCCTCCGTTAAGCCGTGTCTCCTGCTAGTTGTTTTTGTTAAATTCTAACAAAACATCTAACTTAACATGTTAACATTAACACTTTTCTTTAACAAACTGTCTCCTCGTCATTTTTTCGTATCGTTTTGTTTTGTTAGTTTCTCAGTGTGCAAGATGAGCTCTGACGAGGAAGATGTGTTACCAGTTGTAGCTATCTTGGTTTAGTAGAGATTATTTATAATCACGTTTTACAAAATGAAATTGATGGCTTTTGTCTAAATAAATTTAGCCACTAAGTGTTAGACAAAAATGTAGAATCTACAAATGTAAAATTTTACAAAATCCAAAGCACAGCAAAGAGAATATACCTAATTAACTTAAATAAAGAAGCACAGCTTTGCATTAGTAGCAAGCTAATGCAAAGATGGCGGGCGAGCGCGCAAAGCGAACCACAGATCAGACAACACGCAACGAATACTTAACACAAAATGAATGAATCACCCCCCCTGCAGGCGAACGCGGGTGATGTTTTCCATCCGCCTCGGATAACGTGTTAACATGTTTTTTTAACTTTAATTGTCAAAATCATTAACATTTCTGTTAGATGTTAGGTGTTAGATGTAAAATTTAACAAAAACAACTAGCAGGAGACACGGCTTTACGGTTGCACTGCAGTCGGATGTGACGCGACCGGTTCGAGGCTCAACGCGCATAAGACTAAGTTAAGAAAGTGCAATCGAGCAGTTTTAACTTGAAAGAATCTGATACATTAATGGCTAGCAGCCTTTACTCGCCCAGTGCAGAATAAGGTAAGAATTTCAGGGTATGTTTTACTGAAAATATTACGAGATCTGCTTATTTAATAGATAAGTTTTTTAGACATTTGACAAATGCAATTTTCGATTGTTTAGCTCGGCATGGTGGCGGCAGGTACTGTATTGTGGTGGTATAGCTACAGTGCTGTATTGTGGTGGTTATATCTGCGCAATACAGTATTAGCCCCCAGGATTGAGCCTTGAGGTACACCTCGTTCTACTGGTGTTAATGATGACACACATTTAATACCATTTTCTGCAGTTATCTCGACTTGTTGGGACCTATTACTTAAGAAGCCGTGAAACCATGAAATGGTTGAATGGTCAAAACCGTAATATGATAACTTGGATAAACAGGATGAATGGAATCAAAGGCATGTAAAAAATGGAGCAGTACCAAAACAGACCCCATCTCTTGAGTACAGTAAATTGTCAACGACATCAAGTAGTGCTGTTGCCGTGCTATGGTTGTTCCTGAAACCTGATTGAACTGCGGGGCATATATTGTTTAATTCTAAGTATTTAGTAAGCTGTAAACAGACAACTTTTTCGAGAATTTAGGATATGCATGACAGAATGTTAATGGACCGCAAATCTATTTCAGTTTTGGGATTAGTTTCTTTAAGAATGAGCCTAACTATTGCAATCATCCAGTTCTCAGGAAAAGTTGAACTAATAATTGACTTATTAATAATTGAGGTTTAATGCACACCAACTTAGAGGTAGGCTCATGAGCAACATCTGTAATGAGATGTTGTCAATGCCCTATGAATTAGAGTGTTAACCTCTGATTATATTGATTAAAGTGTATTGACTTACTTGGTGTAGCTTAAAAGTGGCCGAACTATATCTGTCAAATAAGTCATAGTAGAAATGTCTACCATAACATTCACTGGAAAATTTAAGAAATGAATGTTAATCTTATCTGGGTCAGTAAAAGAACTGGGCAAATTGCTTTTTTTATGGTTATTGTATATTAACACATTCTTTTTCAGGTTTTTCCACAAACTTTTAGGGTCAGCTAGGTTATCATTAATGTAAATACCAAAGTATGCCTTCTTTTCGGAATATATGGCTCTGTTGACCACTGATGTCATTTCTTTATAAAAAGTTCTATGTGATTTTTGGTGTGTGGTTTATATCGATTAATGCTCTTATTACGAATTTTCATCATTTGTTTTAGTGCGTAAGTTAGCCATGGGTCTGATTGTTCCCTAATAACTATAGATTTTCGGGGTACATCAAGGTCAAACAATATTAATAAGTACATGACTAAATTAAGACACTTACTCGTTAACATTATCGATTAGTTCAATAGAATCCGATCTAACAGAGTTTAGATCATTTTGAAAATTTTGCTAATAGAATATCATTAAGCGTTCTATATGTTATATGCTGGGGAGAGGGTTTGATTTTGTGAAAATTTAGCTTGACAGACTCTATAGCATGATTTCCAAGGTCGGGAATATGGGGGACGCAAGAATGACGTACAGGAGCGTTGGTACTAGTGCATGTAATATCGGATGGTTTTCAATTCCGATATTGATTTCCTTCATAGATTTTAATATCGGAATTAAACAAATTTTTTATAAAGTTGTATAAGATACAAGATGTTTTAGATTAATTTCTTTTTGTCATCAACACAAATATAAAACAACTTCTGTGATGATTAAATTATAGAAAAAAACATAAAACTGAGATCAATTTTAAAAATACATTTAAAAATAGCACAACCTATGAACAAAATCGAAATTAAAAATACCTTCTGAAATAACTTCACTTAAATACCTAATCAAAAATTGAAAAAAAAAATAAGATAATGAAAATACTAATCCTGTACCTATGTTTATTTCTTAGAAAACCACCTCTTTTCTTCATAATGCGTTCATAGAAACTCCTCAACTCCGCTACTTTTCCGTCACTAGTTAAATAATAAAACTCAAATGGAACGAAACTACTTATTTACTAACAATATGTATATGTTTTTAAGAGAGAAACTTGATAATTTCTAGCATTTCAGCATAAGCAAACTTCGGACAATGTATCAAAAATATCTAGCTGACGAATAACACGCTCACTTTTAACACTAAGTCAAAACTTATGATATTACACTAATCCCTCCTTCCGTTTTTGTCGCATACAAGTAGTTACTTTGATCGGAAAGTAGTAAAACTACCTCAACATAGTCTTTGTTTCTGTGCCAGCTCCAGTGCATACAGGGTTTGCATTATATTTGACGTTGAGGACATGCATACGCATTATATACTTTTTTACTCGTTGGTTTGAAAAATTTGTCGCCTTTTGAAGCCAATGAAAACTTTAAGAATAATAAAGGTAGGAATTAATTGTCATCTTTTGTATTAAGCTTTACAAGTTCATAGCGATTTAAGATAATGTGTTTTGCTTCTCAAGCTTACTGAACACGAATTTCAATATTGTGTCTGCTATATACTATATATAATGAAGTAAGTCTTATTGCAAATCACCGACAGGAAGTTGAAGGTACTGTGGCAAAATCATCTGCCAAAAGCAACAAGAGGAGTACTAGCATGGAAGACAAAGACCTAAACCAACTAGCAATGGTAACCGATAAGATAGTAGA
The DNA here is from genome assembly GCA_946406115.1 of Apoda limacodes. NCBI lineage: Eukaryota > Metazoa > Arthropoda > Insecta > Lepidoptera > Limacodidae > Apoda > Apoda limacodes. The sequence goes on along the minus strand of OX291540.1, from coordinate 197,730 downwards.
GGCCACCAGCTCGGCAGAAATTGCCGAAATCAGAACGCCTACAAGCACACCCAGCAGCGCCACGCTAGAAACCACTGCAATCTGGACGGAGCTTAACAAAAACAGCGCAAGACTAGAAAACCTTGAGCAGAACAGCAGGTCAAGATCAAGGTCCAGAGGAAGATATCAACCCAGGCGACAAGATTGGCAACTGAAAAAAGGAGGCAGCCACTCGAGGGACCGAGAGCAGCAAAACCGCAACGGCCTGTGCTTCATACATCACAGGTACGGCGCTGACGCACGCTATTGCCACCAGCCGTGCAACTGGACGAACCAGCAGCGCCCGCAGCAGCTAGCAGCCGCAGCCGAGGCGCGTATGCAGCTCCCGGAAAACTAGCAGCCGTGCAGGCCACAGCAGATGACTGCACGTCCCCGATGAACAGCCGTCCCACCGTTCGAGACGTGAAGTCAGGACTGAGGTACTTCGTCGACACTGGGTCGTGTATCTCAGTTTTGCCCTAAAGGTACAGGTTAGTGTGCAAGGACCTAAGGCCCAGCCTGTACAAACTTTACGCCGCCAACGGTAATGAAATAAAATGTTCGAAATTAATAACTTTAAATTTAAATCTCCGCTATACTAATTTGACGCACAAAACCCTACAATAAACAATTACTTAAAATTAAAATCCAACACGAAAGCCTATGAAGGACAGTGATGAGGTTCGTTCAGTTTTAAAAATGCAGGTATTTACTTAAAAGAAAAGAAAATTCGTTCAAACCGATACTAGCTAATTAATTTCAACGAAAATGTTTAATATTTTAAAGCAGAAATATTATTTGTTTCGACTAAAACAAGAGTTTCAGCTTAAAATATCTGATTTTGAATCAAGAATCTAACAAATTCTGTTAAAATTATTATTTTCTCTAATTCAAAACAATATTTTCTTAACTGAACATTTCACTGGCTTTGATTTAAGATACAATAATTTTAATCGAAAGATATAGTTTTTAATAAGTAACGTCGCAGATTTAAGAAAACCATGATTTTAGCGCAAAATAAATTATATCAAAGCAAAATATTTTTTTGTTGAAAAACTAAGAAAAACGAAGAAAAATAAAATGTTGCATATAAAATGTATTTATTTCATACAAGAACATTAACTGTCTTAGGGTAATTAATTTAAGTTTGGTTGATCAAAAACATACATTTATTTCGTTAAAAAAAATTTGTTCATACGAAAAGAAGTTTATCAATTTCAATTGATAAAATGAATTTTTTTCAGGGAAATAATATTGCCTTCTGTGAACAAAATATGTCCAAAATAGTTGGTTTTTTTGACTGAATGCAAATTATTTTGGTGGAACAGAACTTGGAAACTCTTTTTTTTTCCGTGTAGGTTAATTGATAGCATCACAGGCTTAAACATCCGCTGCGAACCAGCAACCAGCCAGTGGGCCAGCCCTCTACACGTTGTTCCCAAAAAAAGACGGAGGACTTCGACCTTGTGGCGACTATCGCACACTGAACGCGATAACTAAGTCGGGCCAATATCCTATACCACGGTTGAATGATTTTACATACATGTTGTCTGGAAAGAACATTGTCTCCAGAATCGATTTAAATAGAGCATATCATAATATTAGGATCTTTCCGTCAGTCATCGAAAAAACATGTATTACGACACCATGGTCCCTTTATTCTTTTTCCCGCCTAAATTATGGCATGAAAAACGCCAGCCAAACCTTTCAGCGTTTCATGAACGACACAGTGCTCGGTAATATTCAAGTACCCAGTCAAAAAGGAGAAATGATTTCTAGCACCAATTTTCTGTTCTGCTATGTCGATAACATCCTAATTGCATCAGAAGATTACGCGTCTCACGAAAAACACCTGAAAGCAATTTTCAAGAGACTTACTAAATTTGGTGTCACTATTAATTTAAACAAATACGTTTTTGGCAAAGGTTCCGTAGAATTTCAAGACTACGACGTATCTCCCGTAGGCATCAAACCCTTAGAATCAAAAACTAAGGCTTTTAACGATTTTCCGAAACCTCAGAACGTAGAACAACTACATTTTAGGCATGACCAATTTTTATAGAGCCTATATTCCCAAAGGAGCGAATTCCAAGCTCCAAACAAATCCAAGAAACGAGACTGTACACCCATCGCATGGACGCCAGAGGCCGAGGCAGCATTCGCCGAGTTCAAAGTGCGATTGCAAAACGCTGCGACGCTAAGCTACCCGACACCGGAATCGAAGCTAGCGATTATGGCCGACGTGTCAGGCAAGGGTGTGGGCGCCGTGCTGAACATGTATCGAAAAGGTAAGATTACACCGTTAGGCTATTTCTCAAAGCGGATGTCTCAAGCGCAACAAAAGAACAGCACGTACGATAGGGAGTTGTTAGCCATATACTCAGCAGTGGAATACTTTAGGTGTATGATTGAAGGCCGACCACAAACCACTAATGTACGCTTTCTCCAATAAGCCAAGTTACATGGACACACCTAGACGGACAAGACAACTTATATATATAAGTGAATTCAGAACAGATATTCGACAAATTAGAATGAGAACAATCTTCCAGCAGACAGCCTTTTCAGGGTCGAAATAGACAGCATCAACGTTTCGAACATCAATTTCCAGGAACTAACCAAGGCACAAGGCCGTGACCTCAAGTTTCAAAAACTACTGAACTCGAAAACCTCTGCCAAGATTGAAGAAGTCTTCATCGCAGGCACCAACGTAGAAATTTATTGCGAGGTTTCGCGTAACAAACCTAGACTTTATCTCCCTGAAACTTTCAGGAGCTTAGCCTTTGACCTAATTCACAACCTCAGCCATCCAGGTATCCACACTTCACATAGGATGATGGCAGACAGATACTTCTGGCCTAGGATAAATGTAGATGTATAAAACTTTGCCAAAACCTGCATACTTGCCCAAAAGTCCAAAGTACACCGTGTAATCGTTATAAACATGGCCACTTGGACATACTAGGGCCACTACCGACGTCACCAGATATTGCGTCACAATGGTCAATGTAACAGTTATTTTTATATAAATAGTTTAGTTGTTTGTGTGTTCAATTTTTGTAAATAGTTTCCAAGATTTTTTAGGATTAACAAAAAATCGCAAAAAAAAAAAACAAAATTCTTAAATTTAAATTAAAAACATCAAAATTAAAGTTAATTAATAAACATAAATTTATTCTTGCATGACTAAGTAGTATCCATTTACTGAGATTCGATGTGGTTGTTACCTCCCTCTAAAGAACTGCAGGCCTCCTTCAGCAGGAACCTCTGATACTGTCAGGAATAGACAAATCTCGAGATCCTCGGCCGTCATCAGGAAGTCGGGAACAACAGAGTTCCCGCGTGAATGACACTATTTATTATGTCTTTTGTCACTGTCACTTTCAAAGTCCAGAAAAGTGAATTAGAACACTCGCGACGCGTTAAAAAAAATTAAAGTTACCTGTATAGTTTAGGGAAAGAACATATATAAATATTTCTAAATTAAGGATATTTATCATAATACGAAGTCAACACGTCGAAACAGGAACCGGCGAACGCAAAAATCCATCTTGTGCTCCTCTGATTTTAGACATGAAATAAGATCTAAGCGATTCATATACCAAGATATATCTAGTTATAACTAGATATAGAAGTTTTTACCCAGACCGAACCTTGTTTGGTCACACCAGCACTCCATATTACCAAACCCTTTCGGAAGTCAGAAGACAAGACTTCCCCATCAGAACCAGCTAGCAGCACTAAAAAATTCTAGATATTCAAACCATCCCTCCATACTGGAAATTAGTCTAAGCATCCAAATCTCTCATTTACTTTTCCTTAAGCACATATTAGTCTCAAATCAACTTTCTTACAACCAATCAATCCTGCATGAATCTTAGTTTTAAGATTTATTTTAGGTAATCTATAATTTTTGGTTATAGATTAAGTGTGTTCTAGAAATAAGGTTGCCTCGATATAATTAGACCTCCTCGTTTAAGTTGTCGACGATAAATAAACTACAGGTCCAAAAATGTTTGATATGTGTTTATCTAGACTTAGTCCAGATATAGTATGCCGTGAATCTGTAGCGAAGGACCGTTACCGAAGATCTGGTCTAGATCTCCCTTCCGACTCAAACTCCACTGAACACACAGATTGGCGTGATCGCGTGTGAAATTGATGTTGTGAAGTATAGTTTTAATTTAGTACTTTAGCAATTTTCTAGGACAAATAAAAATCTATCCAGATCGGACAAAATGTCATTATCGCAGAGCTCATAAATGGCTTCCATAATACCTTTGTCTTTAATTTAGATTCTTTGGTTTATTTGAAACTGAAAATAAATTGTCACTCCTCCGTAGTATAAAATTGAGTAGTAATTTAGATTTCTCGTAGTTTAGATATGTAGTCGTGGAACTTGTAGATTTTCAGTGACAATTTTAAATTTAACTCAATTCAAATTCAACTCTTACAAAGAAAGTTGATGAAGACAAGGTAGAATCTTAAATAAAAATAGTCTGAACTGTAGATCAAATTGTTTGTGACTTCTAGAAATTAGGTTGCCTCGATATAATTAGACCTCATCGTTTAAGTAGCCAATGCTAAATAAACTACAAACACCCAAAGTCAGAGGGGCATAAAGACTGATTGCACTATACCTATATTTTTACCAAAAACAAACTAGAATACAACTCGCAAGTATCATGGAGTTGGTAAAGAAAGAGAACCTGCACGTACATATAGAAAGTCTAGGGGGGGGATGGGAAGTAGATGAAAACGCGAGCGCAACGAGCCCGAAATTAAAGTCAAGTTAGTTGTGTATAAAAATACTTCCCTAAAAATGACAAGTTATATCATATAGTGACTGTTTTCTAATGAAACTTACAAATGCCAAAATCAACTTATTAACAAACCTACTGCTATGTCTTTTTACTATGACATGATACTACTGTAGTCATTGCACTATGACAAAATACTTTTCACTCGTTTATGAATAAATTAAGATGACGTGTGACGTCTTACACAGAGTCAGCTGATTACCTACCTTGCTTGCTTATAACTATTTCGTTTTCTGTCGTTGAATCTAACGCGAAAGAGGGCACACATACAACTTTATTAAACTATAACTCATATATCAAATTGTTGGACATACTTACTGTTGTCTACCTGCATCTACTGCAGGCGACAGATTTAAGCAACTAAGTTTCCCATACCGTACTTGGCATTCAAAATAAACATACATACATATAATACACATACAAGGCCAGACCCTGTTGCACAAGGTTTGCCCTCGACGAGGAGTATCTCATTAAGCGTTTGATGCAAAGCGAGAAATGAGGAAAACGCGAATTGCACACAACATTTTATTTTCCTAATGCTTCTTACTTAAATTCTTACACATATTGACATTATTTCACTTTAAAATTATACATAGTTAGTATCTGATGAATACTTGTTAAAGTCTCTTGAATTTCTGATATGAAAACAAATTTTTATTCTATTTATATACAAAAAATAAAAAAACCCCATCAGAGGGAGAGGTTGTTCTATGGAATCTTCTAGATTTTGTGCTTAAGTAACTGTGCTTACTGTGTTGATCGAAAATCTAGCCCACACAAAAACCTAGTGAAAGATAACACATAGTCATTAATATAAACATATAACAAAAGTGTAGGTATAACTATATAGCTATAATCTACTGCTGACAGTTGAGGTTTCTATGAGCTATTGCCATTACAGACACACGATTCGTGGCTCGACTATAAAATAACGTTAATTTACGTTTTCATGTTTTGTAGTCAAACGTTAGGACCTATAATGACGTGTTAGTTGTCCTAGGCTAGAGCTTTCGGAGGCAGTTCTAATGACGTATAGTGGTATACACGAATCTTCGTGGTTAAGCTATTACTACAAAAAAAACTGAAAAACCAGCTCTCAGCGTATACTACTTACGTAGGAGAGCTATAGGCATTGTACTAATTTCCAGTACGTAGAACTTTTTTGCGTCTGTCCGTATGTTCGGTCATACTCAAAACGGAGCGTGTAGTTTTAGTTTCTTTTTGTCTCGTATGTTGTTTCTATACGAAACCTAATTACCTGATAGGCTCCTGTGAGACCTATCTTGTGACACCTTTATTGTTGCTCTAGGTGAGTTGCTTAGGTAAAAGCGTATTACGTCAAAACTTACATCACAGTTTAGCACCTTAACTACAATACCTATCGCAACGTACTTACACGGTCTTGAGGGGGGAAAAATGTGTGTTCTGGATATAGCTACTGCACCAAGTGCATTACAAGAGCCTAGTGACTGCAAGATTGTAAAGTTGAAGTCGGCCTATCCTTGTTTCACCTATAGCGTTATCCCTATCTTATTCCTTTTAAATTTTTCCCCATACGAGTAAGAGAAAAAATATGCGTGTCCTAAGCTGACAACCTATTTTTCCTAATAACTTTCTACTTACTGGTGTCATCCCTTTAATACTTTACATATTATGACTAATTTTACCTAACTTTTGTCACTATTTGCATTTAAATACATTAAGGTTAAACATCCACTTTTTCGCGGGATGTCGTTCAGAGCGTTTAGACAAATCAATAAAAAGAAACTAATTTATGTACTTGCATCGAGAGATGCATTTTACAGATGTGGCGTGCGGTGTTAACACATATCCTGCTGCCAGCCTTACCTGCTGACTTTACTGTCACCATAACACTATTACTAAGTATTGGCTTCCGTCATTTGGTTTGGGCATTGCTTTCGCGCACTTTTTATTTGTTTCCACAATTTATTTAGTTACAAATCAAGTGACATTGACAACATCACAATGTATTTTTTTTTTGTTTTGACAGTTAGCAATCAAAGATAAGAGAAAATTGCTTCCTAACTTCAATTAAGTACGTGTTTCGAGTCCATTACAAATATCAATGCTGCAAATTACCCTTATATATCACCAAACGCAGCGCACGCGGCAATAAAAACTATCACCATTGAATTTAGATACCCGCCATTGACGAAATACCCATTCGTGCCCGCTCATTTGATGACGGTGTGACGCGTGGGGCATATTTGCTAGTAAAGGTCGTAACTGTATAAGCGTTATACGAACTTTAGAACAACATGCTTACATTCATTGTCCCGAGCTTGTACATTCTTTATTATTTAAGTTAGCACTTTTATTACAAAATAAATGGTGTGATTTTGCTGCAGATCACTCAGACCCGGGTGCGCCGAAGCTGGAGATGTTGGCGCGGTTCCTTGAGCAAGAAGCGATGCGACAGAATCGGTTTGGCGTTTTCAAAGTAAACGGAGATTCGTATACGGATAAGCAAAAGACCGGTCAAAGCGTTCAACTAGCACCGTCATCAGCAGTGAGTCGGGGACCTACATATACGCTATCGTCGCGTCGACCTGTGGTTACGAATCAACCTTTGAAATCACACCTTATCACATCACATACTCAAAGTAAAGTTCAGTCATGTGCTTTCTGTTCGAGTGCTCATCACATCAGGGAATGCAGCGGCTTTATATCATTGTCCCCGCAGGACAGACTTTCCTAGCTGCAACGTGCGAAATTATGCATAAATTGCCTTAGGAAAGTCAATCACAAAAGGAAACTATGTAGATCCAAGGCATGTAATGTGGAAGGCTGTGGAAAGGCACATCACTTCATGTTACATCACGATACATTACTATTGCAAAAACATTCTATTATTGATACCTCAATTGTTAACGCGTCATCTTCATTATCATCTGACATATGTAGCAATTATGAAAAAAAAAAATTTGACACAAATTGAATCAATAAATTACAATTTCCCTAATAAGGAGGTCGTTACTTATTCGACCGCTAATATGCATGGAGGTAGAAAAATATTTTTAAAATTGCTACCCGTTATTTTGTCGGGCCCGAATGGTGACATGGAAGTAATAGTTTACTTGATGATGGGTCTACTATCACGATCATCGACGCTGATTTAGCTATTCAACTAAGTATCTCGGGTCCGGAAAAACGTGTTTGTTTATCTACTATCAACGGGAGTCGCAATGATATTAACGTGCAGCTTGTAGATTTTAAAATAAAAGGGTTAGTATTGTGCAGACAGTTACGAATTACGAGGCGCACGTATTCTGCATAACCTAAACCTTACTTCACAACAAATTCAACCAGACAATATTAGGTCATACTTTCATCTTGTGGATATTGCTGATCAGTTAGAATGCACTAACTTACCTCCTAAACTCCTTATAGGTATGAGTGACTGGCCTTTACTACTAACTAAGGAAACTAGGATAGGTAAATGCAGTGATCCTGTTGCTTCACTGACTGCTTTGGGCTGGGTGATGTATGGTTTTTCATCTCGCAGTACTGCAACAGTGCAAATAGTTAATATGGTTTTTCATCTCGCAGTACTGCAACAGTGCAAATAGTTAATATGGTTTTTCATCTCGCAGTACTGCAACAGTGCAAATAGTTAATCATCTATCGCTGTCGGAAAACACGTCATCACTCGATGCTTTAATAAAGGAACATTAGCGTCTGGAATCGATTGGAAAAAAACCACGGGAACCTTACACCACCCAGGAACAAAGGGCCGTGCAGATACTTGAGACAACTACGCGTCGTTTGTCTAATTATAGATTTGAAGTAGGGCTTCTCTGGCAAGAAAATATTCCGCGGGTACCGGATAGCTTTAACCAAGCTTTAGTTCGTCTACATGGATTAAATAAACACTTCAAAAACTCGTGTGCTTACTTCGTCGATTATAAGTCAAATATTGAAGCTTATGTTGATAAAGGTTACGCGGAAGAGTGTGAAGATACTCACTCAGCACCATCTAGTCATTTGCGACGTTGGTATCTTCCCCATTTTGGAATTAAAAACCCAAATAAACCAAATAAGTTACGAATTGTTCATGACGCAGCAGCCAAGTCACAGGGGGTAAGCCTTAATTCAATGTTACTTCCAGGCCCCGATTGGTTGCAATCGTTGCTAGGTTTACTGATGAGGATTAGAGAGGGTCATATAGCACTGACAGGTGATATTCGCGAAATGTTTCCTCAAGTGAAAATCTACAAGGCAGATCGTGACTGTCAGCGCTATTTGTGGCATCCTGATGGTCCTGAGGGTATCGTTAAAGAATACCGAATGACTTCTTTAATTTTTGGTGCAGCTCGCCTTGTTCGGCGATTTATGTTTAAAATCGAAACGCCGAAGAGTATAAAGACGAGTTTCCTACAGCCGCCAGGGCTAGCATCGAAGACCACTACATGGACGATTATATTGGCAGCGTGGATAACGTCGATGAAGCTGCGCAAGTCGGTTTTGAAATGAGATCTTGGGTTTCAAATCATCCACAGGCTTAAAGACTGGTTCCTAACGAACTTCGTAGTGATGTCTTAAGCGAAGTCAATCTTGACTTTGATAAAAGTAGTGCTAGAGTTCTCGGTGCTATTGTCTTAAATGGAAACCACCTTGCTGTAAAGCTATTGATATTGGATTTTCATTGTTGGGCAGGCCACGCACTCAATGAATTAGTCGTCAATGAAATTCGGCAGCAATATTGGGTACTACATCTTCGACCAGCCGTTCGCAGCGTAGCTAGTAAATGTTAGCTGTGTCGCATTAGGAAGGCAACAGTGGCGATCCCTCCAACAGGCAATCTGCCGTCAGAGCGAGTAGAACATCATGTCCGACCTTTTACTAAAACAGGATTGGATTACTTTGGGCCATTGGAAGTCTCTGTTGGAAGAAGGAGGGAAAAGACATACGTTGCCCTTTTTATTTGTTTAGTCACCCGTGCTATACACCTAGAATTAGTTTGTAATCTAACATCTGATGCAGCTATAATGGCTCTTCGTCGCTTCATTTCACGTCGTGGCTGTCCGTCTAAGATTTTTAGCGACAATGGAACAGCTTTTGTTGGCGCTAATCGAGAACTCAAGAAAACGTAACAGGAGCTTAACATAGAGCAACAAGACTTCGCTGCATCTAAACTAATACACTGGCACTTTATTCCGCCTACAGCTCCTTTTATAGGTGGAGCGTGGGAGTGCCTGATACGCACGGTAATGAAAGCTCTATCGGCAGTGTTGAAAGAACGGGCACCAAAAGAAGAAATCTTAGCAACTTTAATTACAGAGGCTGAACATTTAATTAACTCCAGGCCGAGCCGGCTTTGACTCCGAATATTTTTTGAATTGGTGACTCGTCTGGGCTGCCAAGAGCTAACCTTGACGACTCTGATCTGATCCGCAGATCAGATTGGAAGAAAGCCCAGCGGCTTGCCGATCACTTCTGGTCAAGGTGGGTTCGCGAGTACCTACCGATGCTTGCGCCACGTCGCAGCCCCACCAACGCCATCACCAATCTTCAAATAGGAGATATTGTTTTAATAGCTCATAACAACCTTCCTAAAGGAGTTTGGCCTCGTGGCCGCATTACTGCAGTCTTTCCAGGCGCCGATATGGAGGTTCGTGTCGCTGATGTCGCAACTGCAGCGGGCATATTAAGGCATCCAGTGCGTAAATTAGTTCCGCTTCCTGTTAGTCAGCCTATTGTCCTATGAATTTGGTAAAGATTTCCCTTTACGAGGAGGGTCATGTGGACGATAGACTGATATTGGCCGTTGTATTAGGTTAAGATTTGAATGTGAGTAGGCTAGATTATATGACAGCACTATGGCGGCTGTATTTTAGTTTTTTAGAATCATTAGTTTATGTTCTATCTTGTAACTTATTATTATAATTACATTAAATGAGTCCAAAATCAAGTGCTTCTCTCCTTTACAACATACCGTGTCTAGAAAGCAATGTATAAATGACGTGAGCAACAAAGTCGTTTGATTGATACGTGTCTTTCTGGTAGTGATGTTCTACGATATTTTATTGCTTTTATCGACATTTTTCACACTGTCTAGTTCGAATCAGAACTTAATGTTTTATAACACTGATTTACATACCTACTGCCAATTTCATACTATTTTGCAATAATCATATATATTAAATAGGCCTGAGGTTTTGAAATTGCGAGTTTTATTAACCACTCTACTGATTATGTGTAAACTTTTATTGTTACACTTTACTGTATAAATAATGTCAAAATTCTAAGTTTTAATACTTTTTAATGTCCGTAGCGAATTGGATAAAAGTGCTAAAACAGAAACCTTATAATTTTGTCATGTCCATCCGTTCGTATGTTACAGTCTTTGCACCGATCCGAAGAAAATGAAGTTAGATGTCCTATGTAAACTGGCCCACAGTTTTGTAGATATCTTGAAAACAAAAACCATACAGTAGTGCGAAAGTGTCGTTGGATAGGTCTGCAAAAAACATTGGTTGTTTCTAAGTAACTTATAGCGAGTTATTTGCTTTCAAAACATTGGATATGCGCATTCTCATTCTACAGAACCCTAACTCAATGCGTTTATATATATGTAAGCCCGCATGCAATCGGCCGCTTTTTTTTAACCCACTACCAAAAACCAAGTTTATTAATTCGACCAAATGTGTGTGCCAAATTTTAAAAGTGTTTTTATGTATGTTTGTCTACATATATCTCAGAAACTTATAATTGGATCTTAATTATTTTTTTTGACAAATAAGATATGGTCTGTTAGTGTGTAGAAATCACTAGACTACTTTTAATTCCGAACGATTATAACTTCCCTTAGGAATATTACCCGATTACCCGAGTTTCACCTGGACGACCTACAGCTACTGCTGTAGCAAACTTCCTTAAGTACTATGTTCTGAAGCTATGAGTGTGAAATAACTTATTTAGGTACGAGACAGAAAGACAGAGCATGAATGGAATTTCATATCTAAATAAATATTTTTTACATTGCAAACGGGATGACCAAAATCATTGTAAGTCGGTTGAAACTTTGGAAAGCGAAAAAAGTATTTATATATATTATACTTAGAAAACGCCCAGTGTAAAGACAATCATAAATGATCATCACATAAATTTTTGTTTTGTGCGGAAATCGAGTTGTTTTAGTTCGTTGGTTCTAGTTCTTCTTCTTATAATATAGATCAAAATAATGGTTCGAGACTCCCTAAAGAAAACATTCCATAAATGCCATATCCATGGCTACATCATCAATATAAACAAATATTTTCATAGCAAAGGCAAAAGTTTATCTTAGGACTTGAACCTGCAACCTTTACAGTCTGTGTATAAAAGCAGAATTCTTGCCAATGAAACTCCAAACTACATCTTTGAAGGTCATAGACACACAATTACTGGGGAAATTATGTTTTGCTCCTAGCAAATAAATCTTACAAATTACCAGTTTTTCATAAACCTAAAACCAATATAAATACATATACACAGGGATAGTCCATCTTCGTTTGACACCTAGTCGCCTAGTCTAGTCGTCATCGTAGTTACAATAAATTTGATTAATGTCTCAAATATGTAAAATTTACTCGTTTAAGGCCTCATATATAAGACTAGCTGACCCGGCTCGCACTTGACTCTTTTTTCTTTTTCAGAAACCTTCCCCGACGTGTGCATAACAACTTTCCAAAATTTGATTACCGTACCAAATTTATTACAATCGATTTAATCTTCTCCGACTCGCACTTGACCCTTTTTTTCGGAAAATCCTTTCTTATCGGATGCATAAGTTATACAAAGAACACACCCTAAAAGTTTCAGGCCCCTCCGATCAGTGGTTTAGGCTGTGCGTTGATCCGTCAGTCAGTCATTCAGGATAAAGCATTTTATATGTATAGATAGGTTCATAAGGTTATATTTTATTAATAATTACTAAATTTATAATTTGACCTAAGTATGTGTAGATTATTAATTTTATAGTTACCAAAAATCTTATCTTTATTCGCCAAATTTATCGCTATGGATTTATCGACATAGCCTCTCCCTAACTCTTTTCAAACTGACCCCGCCTATTTGATCGTGATTGGCTAAGACGCTCAGCTCTTTCAAAATTGCAAAATGTATTGCGGCAACATCGGTTTCAGTACTATTTGAGTAAAATCGCACTTCTAATGACTTATAATGTTCTGTGGGTAAGAGTAATAACAGCACTCGATTGGATCTTGTTTGTAAAAACTTTTAAATTTGAACTAAAAATACTAATTCAATTCAATTCAATTTATTTATTTGCTGCAGTACAAAATATTCTTAAATATAAACATGTTTCCTTACTATGCGCTACCTCTTACAGGCGTGCAAATGTTATTTGTAGATAAACAAAGCAGGCAAAGTAAAATTTAAACTTAACTAATTAGCATTTAAAATCGATTTAAATAAGCAGTTATTGAAAATAAAAACATAACTAATTAACTTTTACAGATTTATAACTACTAACTAGAAATCAACTTAAACTTGAGCCGTAATAGAACCTTCATTAAATCTCTGAGTTATTTAAGTTATAAATACTTTTAGTATTACAATATTCATAGTCATTTAAAATTTAACATTCAAAAATTCGTTAACACTGTAATAAGCCATGCTTACTAGGAATGCTCTTAAGTTTTTCTTAAATTTGTACATGTTATTTTCCAAGTTAGTAATACATTTAGGTAAGTTATTGTAAACAATCGGCGCCATACTAAATATACTATACTTCATGTGTTAAATTTAAATTTACATTACCAAATGTTAGTCAGCAAATGTTAATGGCGAGCAATTAGAACTTGTTAATTCAACAGTCTTTCTTGGCATAACGCTGGACTCCAAACTTCAATGGGGTCCTCATATTCATAACCTAGCCAAAAAACTTAGCTCTGCTGTGTATGCGATCAAGAAAATAAGACAATTGACCGATGTCGACACTGCAATAATAGTATATTTTAGCTATTTCCATAGTTTAATGACATATGGTATCCTATTGTGGGGTAGCGCTGCTGATGTAAATACAATATTTTTGTTACAAAAAAGGGCAATTCGTGCTATTTATAAATTAGGATCTAGGATATCTCTGAGGGATAGGTTTAGGGAAGTAAAAATTTTAACTTTAGTGTCGCAGTACATATATGAAAATCTTTTATATGTACATAAAAATATCAATAGTTTCAGCAAGAAAAGTGACGTTCACAAAGTAAATACTAGAAGTAAAAATAAGCTGTTGGTGCATGATACACGTCTACACAAAATAAGTAACTCTTTTATGGGGCAATGTATACACTTTTACAACAAAGTTCCCAATAAAATTCAAAATCTATCAATAAGTAAATTTAAATCTTTTATCAAGCAGGTACTTTGTAAAAAGGCATACTACAATATTTCAGACTATGTAAATGATAAAAATCCTTGGGACTGATGATGCTCAATTACAGGATGCATAGGTAAACCAAATTAAAATGGAAATAACATAAAATTGTACGGCTAATTTTTTTTATTTAAAACATTAATTGTATTTTTAGTTTGTTTGTATTATTGATAGTGTTTTTAAAAGAGTAACTATCGAGTTTCTTGCCGGATTCTTCTCGGTAGAAATCAACAACATTGTGAACTGGCGGGAAGGTGGGAGGGTTTGAACCATTTTGACTTTGACTTTGACTTTGACTTCATTCGTGTGAATTCCAATAACGTGTGCTTTTAAGATTGTTGAATTTGTGCGTACGAACATAGCATTTCGTATGAATACAGACACGGCAATATTAGTATCGAGAGACTTTGAAAATATACTTTACAACTGTCTCTAGTTTTTGGTCCACAGAAGGCTCTTAGACATTTTTTATTGTGCTCTAAAGACCTCTAATTTGTTTGTTGATTTTCCCCAGAAAACCAGTCCAAATCGTAGTGTTGACGTCACATAGGCATGATACGCTGTTAATACTGTTTTTTGGCTTTTGATTTACATAATTTATATAGAATTGATTTATTTTATACACACATGTTCAATATGTATCTTCCAAGATAATTTTGAATCAATATAAAGTCCTAAGAATTTCGTTTTTTCAATATTAACTATATTTTTACCGTCATATCTAATATCAATTGAGTCTTCTTGATTGTTCGTATTTCCTAATGGCATAATATTTGTTTTTCTAAGTTAATTGAAAATAATTTAATGTCATCCAGTTAATAATATTGCCATGTTTGGTAAAGATTTATGCGGTCGGTCCGGCGATAGGATCTTAGCTTACTCTGTGCGCGTGCGCGCCAGTCAGTCAGTCACATATTGAAAGGTCGCGGCTGAGAGCGTTGTTATTTTGTGAGCTACGTGGATTATATATTTTATATTTCTTTAAGTGGATTATAGATAGTGACACAGAGAAACACTAAACAGACACATACACAATTCAATACACCCCTTTATACACAAGTTTATCAAAAACATATAACGCCAAAACCGGTAAGTCTTAGTAATTTACTGTACGACGTAATTTTCCTTAGGGCCTACGTGCGGCCTAGTTTTAATCAACAGTCAAGTTCATTGTATATTTGATTTTTTTATTCTTAATCATTGTCATCTTTAACTATCATTGTACTGTCATCAGCAAAAAGTATTAATGGGTGCGTTACTGCTCTCGGCAAGTCATTGATGTATTTGATAATAAGCAATGGACCCAAAATACTACCTTGTGGTACTCCTGACTGTACAAGTTTAAAACTTGAAACGTATTTTCTTTCGAGTTTAGTTTATGGACAAATTCTTGTTATTTGGGTAACCTGCTGTCGTTGTATAACGTATGACTGTATCAGATTAAGTGCTGGTCGGCGAATTCCATATTTTTTCAAATTGTTCAATAATATATTAAAATCTACGTGATTGAACGCATTTGTCCATGTAGAAAGCTGAAACCCTTATCTTGCTATCTAAGCTAACCATTGCCTTTCAAGAAAATTATAAATAGCCATATTTACCGTTCGATTTTTTCGAAGGCCCATTTGCTCTTTTGTTAAAATGTCTTTTTTTCAAAGTATGTATATAAGCTATTGTAGATTATCTTTTCTGAAACCTTTAAAATATGGATATCATTGCTAATGGTCTATAGTATTTCATATTGTCTTCCTCGAGCTTTTTGTGGAGTGGTACTATTATGGACATTTTTAGCTTGTCTTGAAAAACACCTTGTTCGATACACAAATTCAATATATCGCATAGTATTGGAGCTATGATCTCTGCTACATTATTAACGACTTTCGTGCTTATTTCGTCATATCCTGTACCGTTAGTGTTTTAAAAGTCCTAATAACGTCATGTGGTGTCACAGGCTGCATAAATACGGAATCCTGTTCAATAGATGTTACACTACACTTGTGTCCATTTTTTGTCAGGCCCTTATTTATCATTTGTGTCTGTGAAGAAAAAAAAAGGTTAAATGCTTCTGCTATTTCATATGGGTCTTGTATTATTTTATCGTCAATATTTACACTTTTTATGTTTTTTTTGGGTTTGTTTGTTTTTATTTTATTAATAACATGCTACGTGGCCTTACCTTTATTTGTGGCAGTTTTTATGTAAAAGTCATTTTGTGATTTTTCCGTCAACATTACTATTTTTTGCCGTTTTGTGAGACTAATTGAAACATACTTTTGTTTTGTTTGCTAGGAGAAAATCTACTCTTCCATAATAAAGCACGTTTACGTTTAGAGCAAAACCTAATACCTTTTGAGATCCATTTTGGACGTTTATTTATCGGTATTTTTATTTTTTGACTGGAAAACATAGGTCATAGAACAATTTGAATAACTCATGAGAGACACGGAGGGCTTCGTTTGAGCTTTTACTCTCAAACACTTCTTCAAAAGTGGGATTTCCAATAGATGTCTTAAATTTGTGTATATTGTCTGCGCTATAGTCTCTCCTTTCTATATACCAGTAGGTGATTGTATAATTTTTCTTTGTTGGGAAATGTAGCGTTTGGGCGGTATGATCCGATAGAGCGAACTCTAGTACCTCACTTTTACTTCTTTGACCACTGTGTATGAAATTATCTAAGCATATAGCACTACTTAAACAGGTTGGCTGTTTTATTGCTAATTTTAAGTTGTAACCCTCAACTATTTCAGTGAATTCTTAATTTTTTTTATTTTTTTTAAGAATGTCAATATTGAAATCTCCACATACAATAATCTTTTTGTTTTTGTGGCAGTATTTGTTTAATATGCTCTCTAGCTTCTCAAAAAACAAATCCATTGTATTATATTTAGGTATCCGGAATATGAAAATAATAATAATTTAATGTTCGATTAATTCTATGCCGCAACATTCCATGATACAGTTAATACTTATTTCCTTATTTTCATTAATTATTTTAAATTAATGATGGTTCCGGACCAATATACATGACCCCCCACTTCTATTTTGCCTAATATAGTAACTAGCTAGTAAAAAGTTAGGTATTGGTAGTCATTATCTCTAAGTATCATATTATGTTCCGTAATACAGGCAACAGGTTTATTTTTTAATGTAATTCATCCAAATGTAGCCGATAGATACGATTTGTTAATTAATTCGTTAATGTTCTGATGTAATATATTTAAATTTTTATATACAAAAAAATCAGAGTTTTTTTCTTTGGGAGTTTGTATCGGTGTTTCTAATGTTATTTCGTTCTCGTCACAAGTTATGGTGTCGTACTTTTTGTCATTAATTAAATCCTTTGGCAAATTTCTATTTCAGGCATGTCAGTTTGTGTAAATTTATTTATTAGTTGGGTTTTTATTATTTTTAAATCATTTATTTCAAACGTAGGTTTCACCGCTTAAAAAAACCCCATTCACTGTAGTCCCAAAGTTCCAGAACACTCCTCTCTCCATCTCCAAGAGCATTGGGATTTTGGCGTTGACATCTCCAGCGATGCTCAGTTCCGAGATCATTTACAAGATAAGGTGAAGCTGGCGTCCAAATAACTAGATGTACTCAACAGAGTGAAAAAAAATCCCTTATACACACACCCTTATAATAAGTTAAAGATGTATGCACTATATATCGCAACCAATATATAACTCTTCTTATTGTATTATTCAGCAGTAAACATAGGGACGTTCGTAAATCTTATCCTTGTTTAATTATATAAACTTATACCACTTATAGTAAAAGCCAGCTTGGCTTTCGTGGTGTTTGTCTGGCCTTAGCCTCGATGACTCCCAAATTTGGAGGGTGGGGTGCGGGGGCCCTTTGGAGCAGTTGTCGTGAGCGAGTGATGCCGGTGGCAACAAAGGAGCTCTGCGTAAAGGCGGCTAAAGGCGAGCAGCGGGGAGGGCAACAGAAGAAAGGCTCTCAGCCCTCCGACACTCGTCCTCGAGAAATTTCTCCATATTGGAGAAGTTAGGTAGAATGATGGCCGATTCGCCGCTACAATCAAATTCAAAACGGCTGCGTAGTTACTGTGTGAGACGGTAGAGGGCCAAATAGACAAATACGAATGATCCCTCCACCTCTCATGGCCTAACCTATCAGGAGAGGAGTCGATTCAAGTTACAAGTTATATTAGCTATCCTATAAAGTGCAACCACAGCCTTTGCCGCCCGACAACGTAAACGGACCTGTCCGCCACCCAGGCTAGTCTTGCTCTAGGACTCTATTTTCGTGCCATTCTGACTCAAACCGTTTTAGTGCCCTAAATTTCTCTTCCGCTCTCAGAAGGCCCGCGTTATGGATCGGTCCGGCTCTCTACGGCTTGGCTACCTCTAACATTATATCCCTTTCGTTATTCCAAACTCCATAGTATTTGCTCGCGAGTTTCCTCGCTGGCACCACATTCACACCCGCTACTATCTCATGTCGTTCAGAAAATTCTAAAGCTTCCATGCCCTGCCAGTAGTTGTGATAATTTGTAGTCTGGGGTTACATACGTCACTTTCATACGTTCCCTGACATTCGGAAATAAGGAAAACATTTCCTTGCGCTTTTCTGTTGTTTCCCAACGCCCCCTGCCATGCGTCCAACTCGGAATCTGAAAGGCATTGCGACGCAGAGGACGCCGAAGTCTTCTGAGGCTTTTTGGCGGATTTCTTCCGCTTTTTGCCCTTTTAAGTTCCCAACCACTTGGAAGCCCTCGTCATCCTCGTTTGAGGACGACGCTGACTCCGTGGACATAAGGCGTCTGTCGATGGGGGGGGGGGGCGGGAATCAGGTGACCGGAGTAGGGGGGGGCGCATGGGTGCGGAGACCCGAAGGTTTCAGCGAGCGAGGGCGTACGGGGAGTGCGGTGACCTCAGCGCCTTTGCAATGCAGGCTTGGACCTGCTCTGAGCTATCTCGAATAGAAGCCTCAATGATGGCTCCTAGCTAGTCCGGGGGCAAATCTTTGAGTAGCTCGGCCATAACGAGGTGGCCAAGGTGTAGATTATGTGTACCTAGTGACTCCCCGTCATACCTACGTGTACCCAAACGCTCCGCAGTGCTACGGTTTGATTAGGTGAGTACTGCAACCACCTTCCGTAGGGGTTGTACTTCACTTTGCTGCTTGAGGTATATATATATATTGTTCCCCAGGTTATATGAAGGATACAACGAGAGTCAATTTTATATGTATATTTTTCTTTGTATATTCTTAATACTAGAGCGGCTATAAAGGATAAATTCAATTATTTAAATCTAATTAATATACATGTTCCCACTTAACTCTATGTTTGGGCGGAGTTCCTGGTCCTCTCATTGTCATCACTGTTTTGGAATATCCCTGCTCATGTTTGAGCATACATTATACAAGCTAGAATATAAGCCTGCCTAATATAACATATAACATAGCAACTAAACGATTTTACGGCCATATACTGAACCTTGACTCCGCGGTCTACACTGAATGGAGATCCTGAAACTCAGCGTCAGCCTCAACGCTAGTCAGCATACGTACTGGTCCCATTGCGGGGCTACGGGACGGTTTCATGTGCGCTCCTTACACTCTTCCTAAAACCTCGCGGGGCATGCTAATGCTTCTAGGTGAGAGCAACAAGATGGTGATCTTGCCTCAATCCAAACTGTTGCTGTGGATGCGAGACAAGAGGGTATCGCACCATATTACACCTGTTATCACGCGGGATATATCCATTTTTATAGAAAACGTTGATGCTTTTCTTTAAATTTACTTTATCTGCCTATAGTACAAAACAAATCTATACATTTCGGACCCAGCATCTGAAGCGGGCGTCAAACAATTGAATAAAAAAAATGCACGCGACGCATCTTTGCTTGTTTCTGTTCTACTCCAAATTCAAACATTTTACTTTTCTTAATTGTTGTCCCTACGCGAATATCAAACCTTATTTACGAATGGTTTGCATTCTATGTACAAAACGACCTATTTATTGATGCGAGCGGACATAGCCTGCTCCAATACCTACAGACCTACACCTACGGCTGGGGTTCTGTTCTTACCGTTAGGTTTCCCCCCGAGCAACGAGATGTTACGAATCACAAAACGATTAGGTAGATCGTAGCTCTAAAAAGAGCAATACGATCTCACCCACCAGTCCGGAGCACTCGTAACTGGGTTTCTTACAAACTAATTGACGCAATCGACACTTACAACGCGAGAATGCGCGGTGTGGCGAACCACTGACGCAGAAATACTACACTAGCGATCTACCCAAGCGCCAGTCAAATAATCATTGCGTAGCAGTTCTGTGACTACGAAACACACACACACAGTATCGCTTCGATAAACTTCGCACAGTGGATGGGTTATAAAGCGCGAACAATTCACCCACAGTGGGCCAATTTCCCATCAAAGAACACACAACTGAGTAGCACTTAACACTCAGGCAGAGTTTCCAAGTATCGCGGGCAATGAACCAAGCAACGATACTCAGAAGTCGGCACTGAGGCAAAACACCAACACAGAACTGCGCACTTAGTGAGTCACCACACCAAGAACACAGTGAGAGCACTTGACACTCTAGAACACGACCGCACAGCACGAAAGTCGAATTGGGAATGCAAAGCCTGAAGTGGTATGAGTAACCTACGACATGCATATTGGATAACCCAACTAACTCACTAACTCTATTTATCTGGTTGCAGGTGTTGAGAACAAACTGAATTTATAGTCGAGAGCAAACACCGATCTCCCAGCGATAAGAGTGTGACGGAATAGTCTTTTTTTTTGGGAAACATGTTTCCAATACATAGTGTATTTTGTTTGGTCTTAATGCGGACTTGGAGTTATGTATGTGTGGGTGTGAGTGTGGACTGAAGGCTGGAGGTGACCATGACGGTGTACAGGTACTGACCTGTGGCTGAGATCCCCCGCCGCTGTCCGCTCCCAGCTCCAAGTCGCCACCTGCGCAACCACGAACATACTATAATACTTTGAAAATAAACAAAATTTATCCAACTTCAAAAAGCCACAGAAAATAATTGTCTTAAGCAGACATATTTCTTTTAAAAGCTCACAAATTATCTGTTCTAATCATAGATATAGAATGAAAAATATACATAAAGTCAGCTTAGTGATGATACCCAAAAAAAATGCGTAAGTGTTAGTAACTGTCTTTGTGTGGGTTGAAAATAGTGCTGTCTACGTACTTTATTATTTATGACTCTTTTGGCTGGCGATGTGATGTGACGGCAAAAACATTGAAAAAATACATAATAAGTAATTATATTTAATTAATTCTTTACGATTTAAAGAAGAATTCTAATAGACCAGGAATATTGTAAATATTGGATAGTGTTTGAATGTTTGAATAACATGGTTGTATTCAAGTTGGTGAGTACTTGTCTTGAATGTGATGCTCCAGTTAAGTTAGGGTTCCGTGGAATCGGAATTATTGCTAATATCTAAAAAACTTATTAAATGATTAAATTTATTTGGTTCGTGCCAATTTTATTTGAAAGTTTTTTTAAAGACCTATGTTTTTTACCATTGCTATCAGGGCCACGCCTTACGCTCGAAACGCTAGGTTACGAACGCAGCCTTTTTGTTTCTGGCAATACTGTGTAGTTGTCATAAGTCTGCAAAAATTACCTATTGTAAAAACATAAAAGTTACGCTTAGCGTTATTATTGTTTATGTGCAAGTGCCATTAATTGTCAAGGAAGGATCATACTTACTTAATCGAAGGGGTGCGGATAGCGGGTTTGACGAAAGTTTCCCGGATTAGGAAAACGTCCGGTTTATGGAACGAGAGGAATTCCGCTAATTAGCGTTAAAATAGCCGATGGATTTGTGCAATTTGGGGGGGGCAAGTGGGTGCGGAGACCCGAAGATTGCGGCGAGAGGGGCGAGGATTGCGGCAGAGAAAGCGCGTGTGGGAAGAGCGCGAGCGAGAAGGCGAATGCGGTGGGAGAGACGGGCGCGCGGATGTGATGGCGGTGCTGGTTGACTCCACAGCCGTAGCAATGCAGGCTTGGACCTGCTCTGAGCCATCTCTAATAAAAGCCTCCATGATGGCTCCTAGCTGGTCCGGGGACAATCCTCTGTGTAACTCGGCCATTACGAGGTGGCCAAGGTGTAGGGATTGCAGCAACTATTGCAGAATTTTTATTGTAAAATTATAATGAATTCGAAACAATTTAAATTCACACGGGGCCTCTCATTAAATGATTCTGGTGTTAAGGTTATTCAAAAAATTTGAAACCTGGGACGATTCACAAGATGTCATCGGCATATATCTATTGTGACTGATTTAGTAAGATTTTTTCAAATATCTTACTAAAGACAGGTAGAACAGATATTGGTCTAAAATTTGAGGGATCTTCTTTGTCACCAGATTTAAAAAGAGGTATTAATTTGCTGCATTTCATAAGGTCTGGAAATACACCATTATCAATGCATACATAAAATATATTAGCAAGATAGGGAGCAACAACTGTAATAATTGAGCTTATTAACTTAACAGAAATCCCCCACAAATCTTCAGTATTTTTCAGATTAAGTGTTTTAAATGTTTTGATAATTATTCGGGGATCCACGTGTTTAAATTTAAAGTTAACATTACACTCAGTAACACAGTCCTTTAGAATAGATTCAGCAGCTTGGCAAGATGAAGTTAAGGATCCAGTTATTTTTGATGGTATTTCACCAAAGAAATTTTCAAATATTTGGGCAACTTTTTTGTCATTATCAATTAAACCAGTCTGTTTTGATATTAAAGTTCTGTTCACGGGCCTTTGATCTACCAGTTTCATTATTGATCACATTCCAAACAGTTTTAATCACATTATCAGATGATTTAATTTTTCTGCTTATGTGATTAGACTTAGCAACATGACAGACTATTTTAAAAAATTTTGAATACTTTTTGACATGTTCATTAAGTTTTGGATCGCGCATTAACGATTTTAGTGAATATAATTCATAAAGTCTATCTCTGCTTATTTTAATTCCTTTTGTAGCCCAATCGTTAAATTTAGGCCTGTTACTGCATCTAATTATTTTAGTCTTAAAAATGTTATTGAAAGTTTTATTCACTGACTGGAAAAAGTTTTTATATAAATAGTTAACATCTTTTTTGGGCTCAAAAGCGGGCAAGATAGTTTTTAATTTTTCTAAAAAACTATTTATCCGAGGAACAGTGATCGGCCTACACTCCTTGTTGTATTCGGAACAAGTTATGGCAAAGCTAGCACTTTGACCACAATGATCCGAAATTGGAGAGTAAATCATAAGATTTAATCAAGTCCCGCTTCGTAACTCCAAAACTATTGCCTACAAATAATATAATAGTAAAGTTTTTATCATATTTTCTGCCAGCTATTGAGTTCACAATTCGCCTGTATGTAGTATCAGGGGTACATATGTTTAGAACAGTATAGTTCAATTTATCATTCCAAATATGACCTAACCCTATACCAACTCTATCGGAGAACATTATAGTTTTTTCAGCTTCATTGTAACACTGAGGTGAGTCCTGATCCACAAACACTTTCCTGAAGTTGAAAAGGATTTACAGGAGTTATACTAGTACGCACAAGACTAGCTTGACTCTGCTCTTTATTTGGTGTTGAAACCCGCAAGGCACATGATTGATTGCCTACTGTCAAACTGGGTTTCTGCAGTTCTATGTTCCATGTTGATTCACGTGTTAATGATTCAAATCGTTCATAGTTATAATTACTCACTTTAATTAATTTATTCATGGCCGAAATATGCTCATTTATTTCTTATTTAGCAGAATTATAACTTTTACTAACTGTTTCTAAAGATTTTTTAGCTGTTCTATTTGTACCTGCAGTAAAGTGTTCTCAGTTTCATATTTCAATTTGCTTCGCAATACATCTTTTCTAAGCGGTAAAGATTTGAAAAACGCTTTGTTTTTTTTATCATGAGTTTTGTTCTACGTATAATCCGTTTTGTTTTTATGTATTTTTTAATTTTATTTGCTCCTTTTATAATACATGGAGACAACAAACTTTCACTGTCTCTTAAGCATGTTAGGTCAATAGTGACTATTGGCTTAATTACTGATTTGTCACATACCAGCTCATCATATAAATTAAGAGTTTTATTTTTTTCACTATCCAGCTGTATTTCTTCCATTGACGGAATGTGGTGACATGCCTCAGCTAACTGTTTTTCAAGCTCCTGAATCTTGTTTAAGGCACTTTCATATTCATGTTGACATTGATCAAATGAATTGACAATTAATTGCAATTGATCTCGATGATCCCGTAGATGCTTATATTGTGGTCTAGCTCAGCAAGTGAATTTTTCAATGTGGTATTTTTGCTGATGACATTTTGAATTTCGATTTCGCTATCTTCTCTTTCTTGAATGAGTTTGTTACATAGCTCTTTTGATTCCATTAACTTACATAGGTACAAGTATAATAATATAAGAAATATAGTATTAAAACCCGATTTTCCTAAAGGGGTGAAAAAGGGGGGCAAAGTTTGTATGGGACAACGTGATTCCTCGGTCCAATCTACTTCAAATTTTGCATAAACCTTTTTTAACAGAATTGATGGAAGAAGTATTTATTGAAATTCATCCCCTAGCGGGGTTATAAAGGGGTAGAAAGTCATTTGGCGGTTATTTGTTTCGTAGTTGACATCAATACGATTTTATTCCAAAAAGGTTGAACTTACTTCAAAACATAAACAACTTCAATACTCTTTAAAATTGGAATGTCTCGAATGTCACCGTACTATAATAGTACCTAATGTAAGGCAAAGAGAATATAATACTAACGTAAGGGGTTTCTAAATTCAAAGAGGTTATGTGTTTTTTAGGTGTTTGATTTTTTGTGTATATAATAATACTTAAAGTTTTCTTTTTCTACTTATCTATACATTTAAAATGCTTTGTCCTGAATGACTGATGGATCAACGCACACCCTAAACCGCTGATCGTAGAGACCCCAAACTTGGAGGGTGTGTCGTTTGTATCACGTACGCATCCGATAAGATAAGGTTTTACTGAAAGACTTCATTCAGTGCGAGTCGGATTCACGCAATAAGGGTAAACTGATTGTAATGAAATTTTGGTAAGTTGTAAAACACACGCCGGGGAATGTTTCTGAGGAAGAAAAAAATGGTCAAGTGCGAGTGAGACAGGGTCAAGTGCGAGTCGGACTCGCGCAATAAGGGTAAACCGATTGTAATTAAATTTTCGTAAGTTGTAATGCAGACGCCGGGGAAGGTTTCTTAAATTAGTACAACCCTATTGGGTTGTTTAATAAAAAGAAACAACGTTCGCCGGTTCAGCTATATTTATATAAAAGAAGAAATTGAATGGCTGACTGACTAATCGATCAATGAACAGCTGCAACCGCTATGTCTAGAAGCATGACATTTTGCACAAACGTTCCTTAAATTAGGGCTTGGAAACCGGTTAAATTTTCAAACCGGTTTCGGTTGTGGTTTCCGTGATTTTAACCGGTTAAAATGCGAAACCGGTTTATCACAAGTTTAGAGCTTAATAATTTTGTTCTTTGTATTAACCAGTAATCAAAATTATTTCGATTTAGTTCCTAAAATTAACCGATTTATCAATGAGCGAAATTAGAACGGTTTTATGAACGATATTAACCGCTATTTCAAAACCGGGAAGCCCTGCGCTTAAATGACGTAAGTGTGCCCTAAGAAGGGATTTTTGGAAATTAATCCCCTAAGGGTAAAATATGGGTTGGCAGTTTGCATGGTAATGACTAAAACTTGGCTTAAACGTTAAAAGTTAAGATTCACGTGATTCACCGTTTTTGAAAAATTATTCTCTAGATGGCAATAAAGAGAATGAAAATGTGCATGAGAATTGCGATGTTATTGTATGTAAAACAGTAAACAGTCAAAAGCAGTTTTTTTTAAAAGTTTACGCAGACGAAGTTGCGGGAATAAGCAAGTAGGTACTATAAAATAATTATTATGTTAGCAGTACGGTACGGTACGGTAAAATTCTCTTGATTTTTTTTTAAATTTTACAAATGAATGATAACCATTTCATTATCATGCGTAAGTGAGAATTATTGTGCACGCACTTAAGTGAGAATTATTGTGCACACACTTAAGTGAGAATTATTGTGCACACACTTAAGTGAGAATTATTGTGCACACACTTAAGTGAGAATTATTGTGCACACACTTAAGCATTGATTGATTGACCTCTACCTATCAGAATCGAAAAATTTCGCGCTCGCGTTAATGTCAAAGCCCGGTGTCCTAGTGTACGCCGTAAAATGTCGCAACGCAACCCATTTTACCGCAAGTTTAAAACGTGTTTATTCTACTTGGCAACTAGCCTCAGCCTGGCACTGTTCATCCCCCCCCCCCGAATACAAATCCTGGCCACGCGCCTGGTTATCGCGATCGCGGCGATAGGCTGTATAATCGCTAGGAAAATATTCTGTATCATTAAAGTTAGGGGTCAACCAAGTCTCGGTCAGTGCAATTAGTTGATGTTCGGATGTAAATACATTTGATAAAAAAGAATGTGATTTGGTGCGCAATCCTCTTACGTTTTGATAATAAACGTTTAACTCTTTTAAATTAGCCTTGAGTTATGTTTGTAAATACATATGTGAGTAAGCACTATTGACATAAATAAGTAAATACATATGTGAGTAAGCACTATTGACATAAATAAGTTTGGTAGACACAATAGTTATTTTAGGCACACCCTCATAATCATAAAATACATGTAAGTAGTGAACAACCACCTATAATTTGTATTTTTGATCGACTGAGGTTTTGTAATATATGAGACATATAGTAAATAAGTTATTAAGTAATTTATGATATTTAGATTGACGTACCAATACATTTTCGTAGGCTACAAGCAACTCAAGATTTCGATTAAAATAATAAAAATAACTTACAACGATACCTAAATAACCACTTATTAACAGCAAGTTCAACTGCGAATTGAAACATAGTCACTTAATTTTGCATAGGTCGGATTCATTGGATTTACGTATAACCGTGGAATTGTCGCTCTTGCGCAATAGTATTTTACAGTCTTTGATCCATAAATAAGCGTAATTATGTTCTATTTTTAAAGTTCGGCTATTTTTAATAAAAGCTTGTTGGCAGGTGTCAAGTTGTCGTTTACATATATGTTAGACGAAGGACCTGGGATATCAATATCATTTGTCATAATTCCACGCCGAGGCCGTACGGCGGCGATCAGCTGATCTTTACGCAATCTTCGCGTGAAGCGTACAATTATTGCCGGCTCGCGGGTAGATGGTTGCTTACCATCATTAAGATTTGAGAAGCGTCGAACTCGGTGAATCGTATCTACATCAGTTTCTAGTAGGTCAAAACCGACTTTAGAACATATGTTTTGTAAGACTGTATTTAAATTTTCGCCGTGTTTTAGAGGGACACCTGCAATCTCGATGTTATTAATCCTAGAATTTTTATTCCTAACGTAATTGCAATTTTTAAGTTCGTCGATAGTTATTTTTGCGTCCTCTAAACTTTTTTGTAAATATAATTGAGAAAATTGGCTTTCAAAATAATGCATGCGCTCTTCTAATTTTGTAAACCGAAATTCCATTTCAGTCCATTTTGCATTTATTTCTTTGACAGTTTGCGATGTCGATTTGATATCCGTTTTAACAGAACTAAATTCCGCCCTAAAAGCTGTGAGTTCCTTAAAAAGCTCAGATACATGCATGTCTCCTGAAAAAGGGTTTCGACAAGATATACAGCGCTATGCTATATAGATATTCGACAAAATTATTCGACAAAATCAGTGACATTTTCACCACACTTAGCACAAACCATTTTAATTGTGATAATTTCTATTCGAAATGAAATAAATAATAATAAGTGTATGTATTTTACACTTTGTTAAAAAGTCTTAAGGTTCAAATCGCGGTGAATATCACACGAACACAAAAACCGGTTTTTAACTCACGATGAGCAACAAAAATACGACAGTCACAAACAACAGCTGACTAGATTTATTATACGTATATAGATACGTGATAAGTTATATATTGATGTTTTTGAAGTATAAAATAGTTTCTATATCAGCCGCCCTTCCCCACAATAAAATACCATATGACAGAAGGGAATGGAAAAAACTAAAGTATACGAACCGAGCAGTTTCTATAGTAAATTTAGCAACTTTTCTGACACCATAAGCGGCGGAGCTGAGTTTTTAAGCAAAGACAGAAATATGTAAGTGCCATTGCAATTTGGTACCTAAAGTGATGCTCAAGAAGTCTGTTGACTCAACTAGTTTGAGTGCTCCACCGTTTATAAATAATTTTGTTGGAGTATCTTTAACATTTGGTAAAGAAAACTTTAAACATTTCGTTTTCTATGCATTCAGTGAAAGATTATTTGATGTGAACCAACTAAGAACTTGCGAAAGTGTCATATGTATCGTTGTTTCTATTAACAATATATATCAAAGACGTATCATCTGCAAACAATACAATTTTGCACAGGTTTTCTACATAAAAAGGCAGATCGTTAATATACACTACGAATAAAAAGGGAACTAGTATAGAACCCTGGAGTACTCCCAACACAACAGGTGATCCAGAAGATTTCACTCTTGATTTCAATTGCTGAGTTATATCACTTAAATATGAGAATATAAGTTTAAGAGCCGTATCTACAACACCATAATGATTCAGCTTTCATAAGAGTTTTGTGTTCAACACAATCAAATGCCTTAGGCAAGTCGCAGAAATTACCAATTGCGTTCTGCGACCTTATGCACCAAAAATATGTTTTACTAGGTCAACACCCGCGTCGTTAGTGGACCTACCTTTCGTAAATCCGAACTGTTGTTCGTTTTCTAAGTAGTTGATTTCGATTTTCAAGAAAATCATGCTCAAAGCTGGTAATATCGAAATTGGTCTGAAGTTAGTAGGTTCACTTTTACTTCCAGATTTGAACAGTGGTATGATTTTACTATGTTTCATTAAATCGGGTAAGACTTCCTCGTCTACACAATTATTAAAAATTAATGCTTAGATAGGTGATATACTGATTATAATAATAACATAAGTAACATATAAGCGGCGCTACTGTCACGGTTCACATCGGCTACGGAATACATAATTCTTTTAAAATATAAAACGTGTATTTTTTTTTCAAGAAAACATAATTCAAGTGTAGCATACAACTAAAATAACGTGTTACATTGTTAGTGATTCTCATAGTGTAAAAAATACAAGTGATTTTAACAAAAAACTGTGACGAAATAAATCTCCATTTACAGGTGTATACTCCCGTTACGTACGTGTGCACCATGTATCATTTGAATACTATGCCGATGTCAGAAGGTGGAAATTGTGAACTGTGTAAATTGACCAATTTCCATACAAACTAAATTAATGTTTTCCTCGCTTATTTTTTGCAAAACCCTAACTTTTAATCAAATATGACTTACGCGCCACGGCATTAAAATCTATTCGGTATCTATGAGAGCCTAGTACTTTAGCGTATCCGCGCACGGGGTGCGTGAAAATGCAAACTTTAATATCTAAAACAAAAAAACTACTAAAAACTTACAGGCTTACGCATCTGTCCACACACGACGATATTCATGACGATCACAAAAGCAAAGTATCTACGTATTTCATCTTTGATCCACAGTCACTATAAACAATCACTATGCACCAATTCTTTCGTCTGTCCATCACTGTCGACAGTCTCCCAAACTCTGCAGTGGTTGACTACTTCAAGGACTAAACCACCGCGTCGGTTACTGGTAGTAGGATCCTCTTCGAGATCTTGGCCTTCCTTCGCTATCACGTTTGTAAAGGCTTCCAGTTTCGTGAAGCTGTGAGAAAACAGCGTAATCTTGGGATTCGCTGGTCTGCCGGTCACGTCCCGCTCTACCTTACGTACATGTATGTTGTAAAACACTAAATCACTGTAGTTTGTTATAGTAGAAATCATATCACTGAATTTGACACTCAACATGTACGAACAAGATAAAAAAACACTACTGACCTTATAGAATTCGATTATCGGCATTTTCAAAGTGATCTGTAGCGCCGCGCCCCGGGCTAAATAAGTGTTGCCATACTTTGCACTACATACATACATTGCATTTTAAAAATATCTATTCCCTCGAGTAAAGAATTCTCCTGGAATTTTAAATACTTAATTAAGTAAAATAACAATAAACGACTAGTAGGTATTTCGTTTATTTACCTAATAATTTAAGAATATTTCTTAGGGACCCATATAAATACTTAAGTAACTTCTGATTTATGCTTAAGGCATCTAGCCATTTACTGTGAAGTTTCATGAACAACGTTTTAATTTAGCGCTGCAAATCAAGCATAATATGCCGATTAATCCAAAATCAACAAAAAATACAAAAGTGGGAAAAGCCAGGCTGCAAAACAAAAATGACACAAAATAAAAAAAAACGAAAAAAAATTGTAATTTTGTAATTAATTACTAGTAGTAATTACATTAAAATGTTGTCAATATTCTGAAACTAAACTATTTTTTAATGGGTTAAATTGGTATTGTTTTGACATATGAGCACTCTTAAACTGACTCCACAAGTAGTAGTTTGGGAGTTTTTTGGTTGCTTGCTTATTCTTGGCTTAAGTCGGTGAAGGTTAGTTGTGTAAAAGTTAAAGTAAACGATAGAGTTTTTATCGATTTGTGATTGACGCAAATACATCTAGAAATCTTTTTACCTACTTACCCATTTAGGTATTAAAAAAAACAACTATTTACACCTACCTAAAAAAGTACAGTACCTTTTACTTTTATTATTCTTTGTATAACACAACGACTTACCTACTTGTAATTTTTCCACATATTTTTTTGTGCTGGTAACATTCGCATAGAAAGGTGACTCCCCGAAAATTAGGGTACCGTTTTTGCTTTATTTGACCTTATTTGAAAATACTAGCTCTTGTTTATGCAACCCTAGTACGTAAAGTTTAGTTTTTGATGATTATATGATATTTGCACTAATAAGGTATGTATGTATGTTTTTACTTTACTCTGAGGCTTTGTAATGTATGTAAAGGGATGCATTTCATAGTCATGTCTGACATAAAAACTAGTTTGTGTTTGACTTTATTTGAATAAGAGATACCTATCTAGGAGTAAAAATTGCAAGTAGGTAAAACTACCTACCAAAATAGTATTTGTTAAAATGTTTGATAACAGGTATTTATTTGATAATACGTAGGTCCGCAGGCACTAAGACTAATACAATATTATTGACAGTGAGTTTAATACGTCAGACATAGTAAGAAGATATAAGTTAATAAGTTACAAACATTTATTTTGTTTTTATGAACGGTTTAATTTATGTAACTTCATTGACATTTTGACATATAATATTTCCATATGACATTTTTTAATTGATTTCTAGATTTAACGTACCTTATCAAATCTGTTGACAATTCATTTATAAGTGTAGGTACTATGTATTGTCGTACTACCATAAAAGTTTTGTATATTAATTACTTTTAATTTCTTATTTTTAGACAAACGGGTTGGGTATTTATGTATTCGTTCTTTTATACATTCCCTGTTGTTGTATTGTCCCAGTAGTATTGTCAATTTTACTTTTTATTCAATGGGTAAAATTCTACATATTTTAAAAATTCGTTCGTAATTATTATTTAGCTCTTTCTTTTTATTTTTATCTACTAATAATTTTAAAAGTCTGGTCTTTAATTTTTTATGTTTTTGAGATAGCTGTTAAATGTGAGTCCATAGGCATCTAATCCCTATCCAATCATTGCATCTCCAAGAGAAAAATATAACATGTACATTAGTTTCCTACTGACTACACATTTCAAACTACATAATTTACATAATATTAGGCGCAACTTATTGCAAACGGTTTCTACGTGCAACTCCCACGAGAAGCGGTTATTAATGGTAAGGCCCAGGTATTTGTATGCGGTGACTTGTTCTAGGTTACTACATTGACAATCATTTTTACATGCATGGAGACATTCACAAGAATGTCCTTTTAGCGATACTTCAATATTTTTATTTTTAAAATATGGTGAGTGTATTTTCATAAATTAGTCTTATTTATATTTAAAATTATGCCGTTATCATGTGCCCACGGTGTTATATTGTCTAGACAATATACAGTTTGCATTGCGTTTTGCACATTTAATACACTTTTGCCACTATACAATAAGCATGTTTCATCAGCATACATAAAAACGCTACAATTTTTCACAACATTAGGCATGCTATTTACGTACATTATATAAATAATGGGTCCGTAAACAGAACCGGTTAGCTCACCATACTTAACGTTTTCTTTAATACTTTTTTCCACATATTTTTACATTTAAAGTTCTACCCTCATTGGTCCCCGTACACCACACTCAGACATAGCCTGCAACAAGCCACGATGGCCGATAGTATCGAATGCCTTTTTAAAATCTATAAATAAAACTACAGCAAGTTTTTTATTATTGAGTGCACTGTTTACTTCGTCTGTGAAATTTTCCAAAGCTGTGGCAGTGCTTCTAGAAAGCCTAAATCCGTATTGAACGTCCGTCAAAATATTATTCGTTTCTAAAAAAGATACTAACTGGTTAACTATGACTTTTTATACAATTTTATTAATTGTGTTCAATATAGAGATAGGTCTATGATTTGAATAGTTAAGATGTGATCCTTGTTTATACAATGGTTTAATAACCGATACTTTTAACTCTTCAGGATAGACACCTTTATTTATGCACATATTATTAAAATATGCAAAAATTGGACTAATTTTTTCTTTTAGGTCTTTAATTCTTATACCATCGGAACCGGGCGACTTGTTGCAGTCAAGTTTTTCTATTATCTGAAGCACATCTTGGGGTAAAACGGGTTTAAACCTAAAACTAACATTACATTCTTTCACGTATACATACACATACGTTTCAAAAAATGTTTTGTTACATTTGTGTGTTATTGTATCGATTTCATTTGCAAATGTATCACAAAAATTTTCACAAATAGTTTGTAGTGGCTCTTTTTTCATTAAATATTTTTCCTTTACACTGTCAATATTTATAAAGATTTATTTGTTTATGAAAGTCAGAGTTTTATTTATTTCCTTACAAATATGTTATAAACGTCGTATGACATACGTCCGCTTTGTTAATGACAGCCTCTGCTTTCTTGTAGCCCTCGCCTATCGCCTCGGCTGTAATTTTCAACATGTGTAATCAGCACTTTCATCTTTTTATCAAAACAATTTCCTCTTACTTTTGATTCGTCCTATAGAGTTTAACATTTTTAACCATCACAAAAAAAGTGCACAAGGCCGTTAAAGACGTTTACACTTCAAAATTATAATAGGCGTCAAATTATAGTTTCCGTCTTGCGAATTTTTATGGCGTGGCTTTATGGTTTCCGTCTGACGAATTTTCAATCAGCCTGACGCGAGTTAATAATTTTTTACCCGTCCCTAATAATAATGTTTGTCTATTAACTTTTTTGACGTAGTATATTTGACATCTCAATCCCATATCCAACCTCCCTGTACTACTCATAATCGCCATAAACTAAAAATAAAAAATAACCTAATTCAAATAAATCTGATGCGAGTTCCGTCTTAAGAATTGTCTATGAATTTTCGATTAAGACACGTGACCTGACCTTTTCACTTCAACAAAAGGGAAGAGAAAAAAAAAAGAAAATATTTAAAATTGCTGTCAATTTTTATAATTTTTAAATCATACACGTTTTTTTTCTTTCGCATTGTATTTGTGTTGTGATGCCAATATGGATATCGGCTGAGCGTATGCTGCAACAGTTTGTCGCAGCGCTGATTTTCAGTGACGCCCGTGACAGGAAAAATACAAACGAAGCACCCGATTGTGTATCTGTGTCGTAATATAGTACATACATACAACAATATTACAAAATATAAACATGAATAAAATAAAATATAACAACAATGACATCAAGGGAAATATATACTATTTTTCTTGATGTTTATACAATAAGAATTTAAATAAATAAAATTATATGCATAATATAATTATATTTATATTTTAGCCCTGTTTGACCTACTGTATTGCTGGAACACCCAGGCCACTATTGAGACTATTGAGTTCGCGAATAGGAGCAGGCAAATTATTCCATCATTTAGTCGCCGCGTATCTGAAGCTTCCACGAAATGCAGATGTGCGATGTTGTGGAATTTTTATACACTGTTTATAAACCTCATTTCTCGTGTGTTCTTCTCCTCGCACAATTTGTCGAA
This sequence comes from Apoda limacodes, assembly GCA_946406115.1. Classification (NCBI taxonomy): domain Eukaryota; kingdom Metazoa; phylum Arthropoda; class Insecta; order Lepidoptera; family Limacodidae; genus Apoda; species Apoda limacodes. Next base: position 163,200 of record OX291540.1, on the reverse strand, counting down.
AAGATAAGCTGGTTTGTGTGTCTTGATATCTTTGAACAATAACGTGGCTATGTTCATTTTTCTGCGGTTTTAGTATAGCTCTTGTAAGAATCGAGTCGCCTACTAGAACTTCAGCAACGCGAGGAACGTTATCAGAGCCGGGGAAAAGTCGATTGACACAACCAATTATAGGTACACACCACATGATCTAAAGTAATCAATGATATGCCTACCAACATTACGTTACTTTAGAAAATATTACAATAAACAAATAAGATAAATAAAATAATAATATTATTATGTTATAGAAGTATTAAATTCACATGAGCATAAATTATTCAGCAACAATTCGTTATCTTTTATACTTGCATTGGTCAAGGTCTCCGTCAACACAATAATATCATATATAGTTACAGAAATGTTCCGGTACAAAGTATTGAGTTGAGTTTTAGTGCGCAAGCCTCGGACATTTTGGTAATATATACTTATATTATTTAGGGCAGTAAATTTTATATCTTTATTGCCTGCTTAACCTGCTTATTGTTATACTTCTTATATTTTTTTTAGAGAATCGATGTCTCTGACAAGTATGTATAAAATGTTTCCGTTTTTCTCATGTAGATACGCCCTCCTCTGACCCACACGAACTTAAAACCTTTTTCTTTGGCCTTAATTCTGGCCGCAGCATGTAATTCTTTGTTTGCGGTTTTGCTTCCTTGATGCCTATTAAGCTTATCAGAATTCTGTTTGGATTTATTATAATTGAAGCTAGGAATTTATCTCTAACGCTTTATGAACAAAACTGGATAACAATGGAACGGGGACGTGAGCTGGACGGGTTTAATTTTACAACGCGACTAAAATTTAATATACTTTCGCCTTTGATTTCAAAACTAATAGATTTACTAATATCTGATACAATGCTTAAAACATTCTTGAACTTACTTTCTCGTACACACATAATCTCAACATTATTTGAGCGAGCATTTTGGTCTAATTGGTTTAATCTGGTTTTCAAAGCAGTGAGCGCATATCTATGTTTTCTGATTCTATTTCCTTTATTTTTTTCTGATATTTGTATTTTCTTCCGTGACTTCATCAAGTTTTGCATTTAAAACATCAAAAGATACCTTGAATTTCTTCAACTCTTCCTTTAGCGTTCTACTTTCAGATTTCAGCAAATCCGGTATCTTTATCTCTAGTTGAGACACAAAGAGCTGCTTGTTTACTAGGCCTCGTAGTAACATTTGGGTTGAACCGAATAGGTATATTGTCATTACGGCCTCCCTTTGGTTTGCGACTGAGGCATAAAGGAAATTCCCAGTTAGGATCTGATACTAAGCTACTCTTGTTTGCTGTGTTATGTTTATCTGGAAATGTACACGCTATATGATACGGCTTTTTACATGACAAACATATTTTGTAAACGTCTTCAGATTATGTTGAGCAACAGCCCCATACAAGCTCTTGAGCCATGTTACTTCATCGTAAGTTCTATCGGTAGTAACGAGCCGTCGTCGTAGCAGACGTTGGACGTAGATGTTTCGTAGCTCAGCGTGTGTAGCGGCAGCTACGACCTCTACGGGCGGCGGCGGGTTGCGGCGGGCCCACACTCCACACCACCGAACAACTTGCTAAACCGGTTTTGTTAGTTACACACGACTTCGGCACTGTTCATCACCTGTCGTATTATCCCGGCGTTAACTTAAACTGAGTCACTTGCACGTAATTAGTACTGTTATATGTCGTAGGTCAGTTCTACTACGTATAATCAGAGTTTCTTAAGAATGTTATTGACTATTTCTTCTTGAAACGATAATGGTAATCAAAATCTGATTATGTGAATTATTAGCAATTTATCCACTTAAAATAATGATGTTAAGTCTATGATACAATTTTCACTTTTTAACGCGAACTGTTTTAAATACTTCGAAGAAACACGAATTGCGTCGTATCGTAACGATGGCGAGCGCGTGAGTTTGTATTATCTTTGTCTACGGAGACAATAGACTTTGGGATTATTTGTGAAGTTTTTGTGAAGTGCACATTTATTGGATTGCCAATCTACACCTGCAACAAGGAGATTGGCTCGTCTACACCAGATTGATCCGGATTGTACTACTCGTCAGGTTTGGACTAGCGCGCTGGGACTTCTGGATTGACCAGGAAAATTGACGCGACTACACGATAATAATATATACCTACTCCTCTTTTGTGTTTGATACCCTTAAAATTAAATTCCGTTCGTGCAAGCAAGGCCCCTACTGACGAAAGGACACACGGACTGTCAACCCTAAGTCAAGACGGCCGACCCATAAGGTTAGTAATTTCCACTTCGGTAGCAGAGCGTGGTTACGATCCACGGACCTCTGGCTTACGGGCCCAGGACGCTTCCACCAACCAAAACATGACTAGGAGTCAACACCTCCAAATCATTCGGGTCCGATGGTCCGAAACTCAATGACAGTGGAAGACTTTAAAATCTTGGTAACCCTATTTGCCAAGCTTTAAGCCAGGCAAGCACAATCTGGTTGTTGTGGTAAATAGGTACAGATTGGCCCAAGGTCGAGACCACGTGATTGAGCAATTGGCTCAAAAGAATAGCACCAGAAAAATCCATCTTTGGTATCGTAAGACGGGTGCAACTGGGGTCGACCTATGTCTTGGCCGTGACGTGGATTCCGAGTGAAAATACTGATTAGTGGCATACCTTTAAACTAGGAGCCGAACCATCGAAGACATCAACATCTTATTTTCCGCCCCTTAAAGACTGCATGGTGAGGAAAGAAGAAGTGTTCCTCCTTTGTCCAGTCAAGGTCAGAAACAAAGATATGACCCAAAGCTTGGTACTCCTGCATGAACTCCAAATACTTTCGTCAGAAGACAGCGCCTCATACGCCTTTCCACGGAAATTTACCGTTTTTCGGTTAGTATCCAGAAATGGCCGAGAGAAGGTCGGTTCCGCAAGAAGGAAAGTTGAGTGAAGAATTTACCAGTCGAAAATGGACCGGGATTATTTACAAAAAGGGCCGACTTAGGAGTTGCAAGAGGCTCTTCTACTTCCCAAAAGCACTGAGCTACGTCAGCAAGGGACATACCGAGAAGCCAGACAGGGTCAGTTTGATGAGGGACACAAATTGGAAGTGCTAGGCCCATTATGGTATGACTAAAATCTGTGGGAAGTGCCACGAATACACATGCCTCAAGAAGCTTACCCGGTCCTAAGTTGCATTGACCTAGAAAATCGGCACCGAGGAGTGGACCGTGGATCTATCCACTGAACTGGGTAGATGATAATCAGTTTCAGCAAAAGCCAGACCCCGTTGTCAATTTAGTAATTTCCGGCGTTAGCAAAAGTTAGTAAGATAAAAACGAAGAAATATTTTGATAGCTATGTTATGCCACCACAAACGACGCACAGTACGAGAAGGCTCGAACTGGTGCAATGGGAAGCATAACTTTCAGGGGTGCTAGCTTGGTTTCGAAGAGGGAAGACTAGTAAGCTGTGAACCAAATTGTGGCAGCGGAAAATCCCACCGTGGTAACGGCTGCCAACTGGTAACATACATACACATAGCGAACATAGCGAAGGCGTTCGATCGGGTCTGGCACCGCGGTCTTCTATCGAAGTTGCCATCTTACGGAGTGCCCGAGGGTTTGTGCAAATGGGTGGCTAGCTTTTTGTCCGGTAGACGCATACGAACCGTAGTTGACGGTAGTTGCTCTGATAGCATGGACATTAATGCTGGTGTCCCGCAAGGCTCTGTGCTGTCTCCTACGTTGTTTCTACTGCATATCAATGACATGTTGGACATCAACAATATACATTGCTATGCAGATGACAGTACTGGAGACGCTTTTTACACGGGTCGTGCAAACATCCCTCGTTCCGTTGTGGAGGAAAACCGCGGAGAACTTGTGTCTCAAATCGAGACCACACTCTCCCAGGTCTCTGATTGGGGACGGGTAAACTTGGTCCGATTCAACCCTAAAAAGACACAAGTGTGCGCGTTCACCGCTAAGAAAACTCCATTCACTGTAATCCCACAATTCCAGAACCCTCCCCTCTCCATCTCCAAGAGCATTGGGATCCTTGGTGTCGACATCTCCAGCGATGTTCAGTTCCGAGATCATTTACAAGATAAGGTGAAGCTGGCGTCCAAAAAACTTGGTGTACTCAACAGAGCGAAGCAGTACTTCACGTCGGGGCAAAGGTTGTTACTTTACAAGTCGCAGGTTTGGCCCCATATGGAGTACTGCTGCCATCTCTGGGCAGGTGCACCCGGATACCAGCTTGGCCCTTTTGACTCGGTTCAACGACGGGCTGTGAGAATTGTCGACGATTCCAAACTCACTTGCGGTATCGAGCCCTTAAGTCTGAGGAGAGACTTTGCCTCACTGTGTGTGTTCTACCGCTTGTACAATGGGTTGTGTTCAGAGGAATTGTTCGAAATGATGCACACGGCTACTTTCTACCATCGCACCGCTCGCCATCGGCAGGGAATTCATTCTCACACTTTAGAACCTAAATGGTCGCGTACAGTGCGGTTTCAGAGAAACTTCCTCCCGCGAACGCTTAAGTTGTGGAATGAGCTCCCTGCCAAGGTTTTCTGCAAGGACTACAGTATGGAGTTCTTCAAGAAAGAAGTTATTGGATTTCTGAAGGGTCGGCAACGCGCGAGTGATACCCCTGGTGTTGCAAGCGTCCATAGGCTACGGTGACCGCTTACCATCAGGCGGGCCGTAAGCTTGTTTGCCACCTTAGTGGTATAATAAAAAAAAAAAAAAAAAAACGGCGGACGCTTCATAAGAACCGAAGAAGGGACCCAATAAGGGACCTGAAGGGCTCTTGACGTATTAAATTGAGACAAATAATACACCAACCTCGGGTACTGTAGAGCCTCTTGTTGAATGTAAAGGAAGTAAATAGGCTAGCGAACGTTTTTACGCAGCAAATACTTCGTAGTGGTTTTGAGGAAACATAGAGGGTCGATTCCTGTCTCTATCAGGGAGCCCTAGAATTGGTAGAATGGCTTTACATTGCCAGTGGACGTAAAGTAAGATACTCCAGTATCCAAAATATTCCAAGGGGCCACCCCCACCCGAGGCAGATCATGCACGAGTGGGAGAGCAAGGTGGAGAAAAGGGGGTGAGCGAGGTGAAGAGGGGAGAGAGCCACTGTTCCTAACCCGCGAAAGGGACTCAGTTGTTATCCTTCCACTTTGAGCCGCTGTTTCCCGGATAAGCTCAGTGGGTGCAAACCACCCTTGGTTAATCAGCACAATAAACAGTGGTGATGATCCCCACAATCGGCGCATCCAGGTGCACCACAATCAGGCATCATATGCCCCGACTCCATACACACCACACAGCGGTGCTTATTAATCAACCATCGCTTTCGCTCGTGGACCTATAAGTGGTTCGGCCCATGACAGTAAAAGCAGCTTGGCTGTGGTGGTGTTTGTCTAGCCGCTGTCCCAATAACCCTTTAAAATGGAGGGCGGAGTGCAGGGGCCTTTAAGACAGTTGCCGTAGTGCTTGTGAAGATCTGTGTGGAGGCGGCTGAAGGAGAGCAGCGGGCGGGAAAACAGAAGTTAAGCTGAATCAATTCTGGTTTTGTTGATGGAATAACTCGGTAAGTACTTGTGTATTACTACAACAAAATCAAGAACTTATTTTCTTTATACGTTTTATAGCTTAGACAGAATAGAACCTAGCTTAACAGAACTAACCCAAAGAGGTTAATGTCTACTGGATCATCATCTACGCGATGGGTGAAGATTCGAAATACCATTATTACTACTCCATAACCTCAAAAATTAATACTGTCACCGTGCACGGCCTAAACAATCATTTCATTCAGGTAGAGCCGTCAGTTTTCATGGCTTCAAAGTTTGTGTAAGGTAGTTTTTACCGTGTTAAATCAAATTGGACCAGTAGTTATAATTGACATTGATAGCTGACGTACAACTTCTGAAAAAATAAAATACCTTGCTATACTTGTGGTTATTTGTAGTGAGTAGGTTTAAGTTGGATTATTTTAGATTGATGTTCATGGACAGTGGTTGTGACGTCATTTGTATTTAAAATTGTGACCTGTTTATGTGTGTGCGTGTGTGACTAGTGTCACTAGTGTGGACTCCTCTCTCGGTCGGTTTTTGGATCATCATCATATCGGCTCATGTTTGTTCACAAGTATAAGAATTTATTAATTTATTTATTTTCTTTATTAGGGTTTACAAACGATTACTGTTACATAATAGTTATAAGACATAGATATAGAAAATAACCAACACAATAAACCACAGATATAACAATCAGTGTAAGTAAGTGTGCGGAACGTCAAGGCAATATTATTGTTATTTTATTAAACATTCATTATGACTACTTATGAGTATAGTGTTAATTTAATTTTATCTTATTTTATTATATACGAAAATATGTTATAAAGAAAAATAAAATATAATCTATAGAAAAATAAAATATAGATATAGGACAGACAGGTTGTCAATTAACTATCACTTTTACTTTGCAATATGTACTGTAGCAAACTTCTTCTCGTCTGTTAATAAAATGAAGAGATATAGGTTATTCGGTTAATTATAAATAGTTTATGATTCAAATATATTTTTATATATTGTCAAATTTCAAAGTCAATTCCTTTATGTGATTTGATTAACTTAAACAAATTAAAGTAATAGAAGTACATAAGTCAAAATTTTAAAGTACCTAGAAAAGGAGAGAGAAAGAAAACAAAACAAAATAATAAAAAGGTTCAAACAATACTTATGAACGTAAATTAAAAAAAAAAGAAAAAATCAAACAATAAAACAAACATTTCAATCAAATAAATAAATAAACATGAAACTTAAATTATTATAAATAAACAATGTTTCATTAAGTACTATCCACTTACCAAATTTAAGTCTAACGACTTACTTTTCTTCAAATCAAGAGGGAGCTACCGTCTGATTCAATTCCCTACCTACCTAAATTTTTTATTCCTACACAATTTTGTTTTAACTTTTTATTCTAAAAATAAAAAAAAAGAAAATTTTAATTATGTGTAAGTGATTAATGTAAATGTATTGAGTAATGTACGTTAAATTTAATTCATAAATAAATAATATTATTTAAAATTATCCACCTATATACTTTAAATAAATAATTACAATAGAACAGATCTGTTCTACAACACGTCGAATTCCTAAAAATTTAGAACACCTAAACAACCCCAAAAATATTATTGATTTCCTGAAACTTTTCAGATTTATAAATTTATTATTGTTATCTGAAAATCTTTTATTATACAAAAAATTCCCTACCCGAGGGCTCTTTCCGCACCATCACCCTCTCCTTGCCTAGATAACCACATTCCAGCCTTCAAATCCACCTAGCGACCTAGGTCCACTAAGCTAGTATTTAATATCCAAACCTTCAAAAATCTATCATTCCGAAACAACCTCTTCCACCGAATGACACAAATTCACTTATTCATTTCACACCCCACCTCCTATAATCTTTTCCTGTATTACTCTTTTTAGTAAGGTAGGTAATAGGTTCTAAATTATAAATTAAGTCATCGCTATAAATTTCTGTAATTTAATAATTATTTGTTGTTAATATTTCTCTTTGTTAATTTTCAGATTTATTATATGATATCTATTATATGAAAATTATATTTCTTAGTATGACATTCTTATCTCGTGATAATATTATCAAAAGCTGACCGGTTGGGTTAGCTTCGTACACAAACAGTCTTTCATGTAGGGACATTCACTAGACTTAGTAAGTATCAGATGCCTCTCTCCAAACCCCATGATATCTAACATTATTATTGAGGAACCTCAGGTGAACCGTACCCCTCCAGGGTCTTACGGCGTTTCCTTGGAATTTTGAATTCCTAGTGTTTGTTAAATACCTAGTACATCTCAAAAATAAATAAAAATTATTCAAAAAGGTTGAAAATTTTGTACCTAAAAAGAAGATAATATTATTGAGAATATCCGTTTCTTGTCTCGTGATGATATTATTTAATTTCAATAATTTGATGAAAATCTATATCTGACCCGTTGGGTTAGCTTCATACAAAAACAGTATCTTATGTTAATGCATCCTCTGAACTTAATAAGTATCAAATATATCTTTTCAGACCCTAAAGAAATCAACAATATCAATGAGGAATCCCAGGTGTAAATTTTCTATGTTGTACAGTGTTATTCAACTTCTGGTTCCAACTCTCAGTCTATACCCAGTCGAATTCTGTTTTCAGGTCAGTCCCGCACTCCTCAGATATACGGTACTTTACTGAAAATTTGAGTTCCTAGTGTTTTTTTAATTCCTAAAATAATCTAGATTCTAGGTCACTTAGTAAAATTTATGTTTTTAGTGCCTTGAATCAACTGATATTATCAACAATAACTTAAATTGATAATCTTAGTTTCTAGAGCTTGTTTTATTCCTAAAAACAATCTAGATTCTGGGTCACTTAGTAAAATTTATGTTTTTAGTTTTAGAATCAATGGATAATAATACCAGTAACTCAAATTTATAATTTTCACCAAGATAAAATATATAAAATTATATATTAATATAAATAACACATAATATCTCAGATACATTCAGACCAACACTATTTATCAGATATGATGCACTTGCAATAATAACAATAAATGATAATTGTTCAATTATATCATCAACAAAATGTTGATAGATATTTTTTTTAGGTATTAGTTGAAAGATGTAGAAAAATGAGAAATTTATATTGTTTGTCTTCTCATTTACATATATACAAGAAGTGAGATTTTAGTTTAGTTTTAAATATATAAGGAAACATTGTCTCCTACTTTATTTCATACAGTAAATTAAAAGTAATAACTTTTAATTACTATCATTAAAAATTTATAAGAAAATTGACATCGTTAGATACCCTTTAAAATACGTAGAAAAGTGAGATTTCAAAACATTTGAAGTAGATTAAAGAAACCATTGTCTCTTATGTAGATACATACATGTATCACTCACGGTGAAAAAGCATTTTATGTACATCTCACTAGGATTTCATATATAAAGACTGTCAGGTATCTATGAATGTCTAGAGCTACAATAATATGTGTAGGTAAATTTAAGTACATAATTCTAACAAAAGTGTTACACATACATACTCTCATCTTACTCGTTACCTAAAGTACTTTTTAAAAAGCTTTGGAACCTATATCCATTTCTTTACAAACAACGTAGAAGAAGCTCGTCTGGACTCCTGGAAAACCTTTGACTGCTCCGTAGGTCTTTAAATCTTCTTTGTGGAATTCAACATAATAAAAAAAAAGAACACTGCACAATAGAATATCATAAATCTTGAAGATTTATGCCTAAATCTCCTAATTCACATATTATAAATAGAACACAACGACGACTGAAAAATAAACTTGCGAAACACCATGTCTCGAAAAGCGTCGCCTTTCCTAAAGAATATATATAATTGATTTAGTATGTGACAAATTTTTTTTTAACACTAATTATGAACCTACTTAAATAAAAATGCTCTAAACGCGAGATCAGATTTCAGATCTGATCATAAATGATTTTCACAGTCAAACTTATTGACTGTTTTCTTGCGCGCTCGGACCCAGACTAACTCCTCATTTTAAATTTTGTTTCTACCAAAATTTAAAATTTCACCCTCCTCTCGTACTTTCTTCAACCCTTAACCTTTATAGCTCACACCAATCTTGCTTGTCAAACCGAATATTTATAGTTTTAAGCATTCTTGGTGTTTTTTGTTCCAAAAGCTCCAATCACGTCAAATCCAAAAATATTTTACACTCAGCTTTGTGCTATTTAATTTACAAAGTCTTGGAGTTTTTATACCATTAACATCGACCAAGCGTGTAGGGTTGTCGCAAATTTATAACATGTGGAATTTAAAATTATTCAAAATAAATCAAAAATTCTATCCAAAAAATGATTTTAAATTTAATCTATTTCAACAACCAAACTAAATCATTAGATTTGCACTAGTTTTACTTATAATTTTTATGAAATTACTAGCTTTTTTTTATTTACTTTTTTGGTAATATGTTTTAAACATTTAAAAACTACAATTTTCTTGAATTCCCCAAAGATGACTCACATTAGTCCTTTATATTCTATCTTTAAAATCTTATTTTTTTATCGGCTAATAAACATGATATTCCTTAACAAAAGTTCTAATTAATAACTAATTTAAGATATTGCCAACCCTACTGCCAGACAAGTCTCGACACTCTTTAATTTTTAAGATTTGCTTTTAGCTTAAGCTCCCAAATATGTCAAACCATATTGAATTTATTGCTAACAAGGAAACAAGAGATTATTTTAGTTTACTTTTGTATTTAACTATTAATTTGAACTTAATTTTGATAAGAATATGTGTTATGTTACTCTTTTCTAATGTTTATAGTTATTTTGTTCGCCGCCTTCATCTAAACGTGGGAAATAGTTTATATTCCTTTCTCTTTTCTTTTAATACGTTATTTTTAAAATAACAAGGTCAGAATATTATGGTTTTGTACAAATATGTATTTAATATGAGGAACACCACCAGTATAACTTGAGCTCTGGACTTTTAATATGCATTCCGAGACTCAAGTGTGCAATGACTGTGTGAAACTTACAATTTTAAGCTTACTTTTTAAGTTAACTTTTATGCTATTTTATAATATTTAGGCTAAATGCAATTTGTTTAATACTGATTGCATAACATGTATACTCATTATTATGAAATACGGGTCATTATCCAATGTAGTAAAAATGATTTACTACAAAACATTGTTGGTTCCTCTACTTGAGTAAGAACACCTAAGCTCACTAACCTATTCAGTTCTTGTTTGACTTTATCTAATAAAGGTATTGGTACAACACGTAGGGTTGTCTGTACAAAAGTTGTAGAATTTTTTATTAACTTTATTGGGAAGGTATCTGTAAATGTGCCTCAATTATCAAATATTTTTGGGAATTCTTTTTCTATTTCTTTACTCGTAATGATCTTTGTATTTTGAATATTATTTGAATTTGTAGCACACAAATAAAAAATATTCATCTTCCTAATAGCAGTATTCCCTGAAATTGGACACTGTAGAATATTTATGACATAAGCAATACCACTATACATTTTATAATGAAATTTTAAATGCACCCTAATACAGCCTTTTACTTGCAGTGGTTGACCATCAGGCCCCAAATGACCTCCTTACACTTGAAAACTCTCACTAGTTTTCTTGTCCTGAAATCCAATAATTATTCTGTCTCTGATTAGCTCTTCCTTTAACTCCCCATAGGCACAATTCTCGGCCAAGACGTGCAAAGCTTTCATAAATTCTGCAATGTTTTCTTCCTCCTTTTGGCATCTTGAATTGAACTTCCATCTTTCATAAACAATATTTTTCTTCGGTGAAAAATATTTATTGAATGCCTTAGCCGACTTCATCGTAATTTTTCACTTTTCTCTATCTTTAATTGTTTGATCAATTGTTCTACTCTCTCCCCCACGGCTTACACGAGGAGTTTTATTTTTTCTTTAGAAGTCTTTTTAACGTTACCTGATAGCAATAAATACCAGTTTAATCTTGTGATCCATTTTGCCCATTGTTCCGGTTCGAAACTAAACTTTTCTGGCACCTTGATATGAATGCTTCCTTGTGATGATGAACAAAAAATCAACTGGGATTCGGTCATAAATGCTTCTACAGTTGACAAAAAAAATGAATTATTTAACTCACATATTAAGAGTCTTTATGATGTACATGCTCCCATTCGTGCAGTTAAAGTAAAGCACCTCCCTGCTCCTTGGCTCACAAATGAGATTAAAACAATAATGATCAAAAGAAATCGTGCTAAGGCAAAATATAAAATTGACCCATGTGATAGCAAACTCAATAAATATAAGCTTTTGAGGTATCGCTGCAATAGGATATGTAGAGATGCACAACGACGCCATATACATAAATCCGTAGAAAACTGTGATCCAGCAAAGGTCTGGAATTTCCTAAAGTCATTAAGAGTCGGAAAATCTAAACATTCTTTTATTTCAAGTGAAATTAATATAAATATCCTCAATTAACAATTTTCTTCTAATGTTATCATTGATGATAGCAAAAAAACTGCTACATCAAATTCACTTTCGAAAACACCGACTCCTGACTTTTCTCCTTTTATTCTAAGTCGATTTTCTAATTGTGATGTTAAGAAAAACATACTGTATATTTCTTCCGACGCTGTTGGAAATGACTGCATTAGCCGTAATATAATAACTCCTATACTCGATACTGTTGTTCCTGTTATAACAAATATCCTTAATCACTCAATATCCTCCTGTACCTTTCCTGAATCATGGAAAAATGCCATTATTATTCCTTTGCCAAAGAAATCCAATCCTGCGACCTACTCAGATCTTAGACCTATATCTATCCTACCCTTCCTATCAAAGGTACTTGAACGTCTTGTTCAGCAACAATTATCTTGCTTTTTGACAAAAAACAAGTTGTTAAATCTCTCTCCAATCTTGTTTCCGTCCTGATCATAGTACGGCTACTGAACTTGTTAAAGTTACATACGATATTCATCTAGGCATGGAAAATAAGCAGTACACAGTATTAACATTGTTAGACTTTAGCAATGCTTTTAATACAGTTGACTTCGATATCTTGCTTCATCAACTTCGTTCTCTTAACATATCTCCAACAGTTATCGATTGGTTTCATAGTTACTTGCAGGGACGCCGGCAACGCATTAAGGTCGATGATTCATACTCTACCTATTGTAAAACTTTTGCTGGCGTTCCGCAAGGTGCCGTGTTATCACTACATCTCTTTGCAATATTCTTCAATCTCATAACATCTCACATATCTTCTCTCTACCATCTCTATGCAGACGATCTTCAGATATACACGCAAGCTTCTATTAATGAGTTGTCAAATGCTATTACAATCACTAATAATGACCTGTCTTTCATTGTAGACTGGAGTGAGTCACATGGTCTTGTTGTCAATCCGAACAAAACACAAGTTATTATCGTTGGTAGTAAAAGACTAATTTCCAAGATTGATAGGCAACAAATTCCACCAGTCTGTGTAAATAAAGTTCCTGTTCCATACAGTGATACTGTAAAAAGCTTAGGTATTCTTATCGATGAAACTTTATCATGGGGTCCACAGATTAAAGTAGTGAGTAAGAAAATATTTGCTACCGCGAAGTCTTTAAGTAGATAACGCCATTTTCTACCTATTCCCACCAAAATTGCTCTTGCTCAGTCACTTCTTCCTGTTCTCGACTATGCAGATGTTAGCTATCTTGATCTCACTGAGGAGCAGCTTGATAAGCTTGAGCGGCTTCAAAACTTATGTATTAGATTTATATTTGGTCTGCAAAAGTATGACCACATATCCGAATTTCGAACAAAGCTTAAGTGGCTCCCAATTCGTGTTCGCCGGAATACTCATGTCCTATTTCTTCTTCCTGTTCACTCCTAAATCACCGGTATATTTAAAAGAATGCTTCAGTTTTATTGGTTCTCGATTACTTCGTGACTCCACAAGCCTGTTGTTGTGAAACTCCAAGGCACAATTAACAAATGTATGATCACTCATTTACTGTAAAAGCGGTCAGGTTGTGGAATACATTACCTTTGGACATAAAACGAGCGCAGTGGTTGAGAACATTCAAATAACTAATAATTTTTTACAATTTTTAAAACACTCCCGGCCTCAGCAGAATCGTCACACATCGCCATCTTTTTTATTCTCTCTCTTACTTATCTCACAACTCATTCACTCCTACAACTCGGCCATTCTGCATTATAGTCGGGCCTCAGACTAGGCATTCAAGTAAAATAAACAAAACTTAATATAACTTTGACACAAAAATCAAATTGACAAACAGTAAAACTAACTTAAATATATAGTAGTTATCTTTTTCACAAAACTTTCCTTTAATTAAAATAAACACATAAGGTAAATCTGAATCAACGTCATAACTGAACCACTGCCCTAAGATTTTATAAACTAAGACTATATGCAATTATTTTAATATAGTTTATTCTTTAAACCCAAATTTATTTTAACAATTTAAGTTAACAGATCAGGTTAGATTACACATTAATTCTAGTGCCCTTTAATTTATTAAGTATAAAACAAACTAAATATTTAAAAGAGTAAATTAATTTTTTAGGCTTCTGACAACCAACATAAATTTCTTCAAAAAAAAAACTTTTATTTACTTAATCCACTTAAAGATACTTTAATTATGAAGTATACTCCCTTTATACATAGGAGATTATACTATTAATTAAAAAAAATTTAATGAATAAAACAAAACAGAGTTATACAGAGCAAACTCATGGCCACATCTTCATATAATCTACACTAGTTGAAGTTTTCAAAGGTCCCTCTGAATGAGAGTGTACTTTCTCTACGTGATACCTGTCCTTACCAACTGTCTTTATCACTTTATATGGCCCAAGAAACTTAGGTTTTAGTTTCATAGAACTACCAAACTGGGTTCGCTGAATTGCTACCAACTCTCCTTCTTTATAGTTCTGTCCTACCTTTCTTCTTCTATTAAATATTTTCCTATTTTCCTCTTGTACTTTTATAATCTGTGCTTTTGCTTTTTGCCTTGATTGATCTCGCTTTTCTATATAATCTTGCCTACATTCTTCATTTATTAAATCAATTATTTGTAAGTCCTCCTTCTGTTTCAACTTTGTTCCAGTAAGTTAAGTAAAAGGTGATGTATTAATTGACCTCTGGTATGTACTATTAATAGCTCTTTGTACTCTGCTGACATATTTGTACCAGTGAGATGCAATGAAAGCTTCTTAACTGTCTCTTTAGAGGTTAAGGTTTTTGTTGGATAAATCCAAACAAATTTTGTGTAAGCATCCACAACAGTTAAAATTTAATTGTATAACTTCTTAGTTGCATGGACCAAGATGATCACAATGTAAAGTTTCAAGTGGTAGTTCTCCTTTATATATAGGGTTAAGTAATCCTTCCTGTTTCCCATTTTTCTTGCGAGACAGTATACAAGGAATACATCCTAATATGACCTTATTCACTTTTTTATCTAAGTCTTTAATGAAATAATCTTTTTCAATCACATCAATGGTTTTCTTTTTACCAAAATGTCCCACTTCATGTGCTCTTTTTATCATTTCATAATCCATTGATTTTGTTATCACTAGCTCCTTATGTATCCCTTTATAAATTAAATCGTTTTCAATATAAAAATCTTGATATTCTTTTTCTTTTAATATTTCTCTTAAAACTTGTAAACTGTCATCTTCCTTTTGATCTTTAATTATCCTTGCACGTAGTTCGGACCGAATCAAATAAATGTGAGGATTCCTGCTTAATGAATCTGTATGTGACATCTTCGTTCCGACTCTGTGTTCCACTTCATAATCAAAATCTTGCAAAAACATTACCCATCTTGCCACCTTAGCGGATACTTCCTTTTTATTCAATGTTTTTTGGAAAGCTGAGCAATCAGTCACAATTTTAAAACGGATGCCGAACAAATACTTTTTTTTGCTCCTTCCACCACTGCTAAAGCTTCTAATTCATAGCTGGTAAGGTTTCTTTGTTCTGCCTCGCTAGTTTTCCTGCTCATATAGTTGGATGGATGGATGCAGCTTTCCATCACTGGATGCAGCTTTCCATCATCACAACTTTTTTGCATCAAAATTGCTGCATAACCATATTTTGATGCATCAGAATGCACCTCTGTATCTAATCCAACTTCAAATATTTTTAACACTGGCTTATTACACAATTAAGTTTTTAATATCTCAAAAGCGCTTCTTTCTTCCTCGCCAAAATAAAACTCTTTATCTTTCTTTAACAACTCGGTAAGTGGTCTGGCTGAAATTGCATAATTTTCAATAAATTTTCTAAAATATGATGTTAACCCAACAAAACTATGAACTTGTTTTATTGATTTTGGTTCTGGAAAATTCATAACCGCTTCAGTCTTACTAGGAGAAGGTGTCACCGTACCATTCTGAATCACATGTTTTTTTTTTTTTTTTATACCACTAAGGTGGCAAACAAGCCTACGGTCCACCTGATGGTAAGCGGTCACCGTAGCCTATGGACGCTTGCAACACCAGGGGCATCACTCGCGCGTTGCCGACCCTTCAGAAATCTAATAACTTCTTTTTTGAAGAACCCCATACTGTAGTCCTTAGAGAAAACCTTGGCAGGTAGCTCATTCCACAACCCAAGGGTTCGCGGGAGGAAGTTTCTCTGAAACCGCACTGTACGCGACCATATTGGTTCCAAAGTGTGAGAATGAATTCCCTGTCGATGGCGAGCGGTGCGATGGTAGAAAGTAGCCGTGGGCATCATTTCGAACAATTCCTCAGAACACAATCCATTGTACAAGCGGTAAAACACACACAGGGAGGCAAAGTCTCTCCTCAGACTTAAGGGCTCGATACCGCAAGTGAGTTTGGGATCGTCGACAATTCTCACAGCCCGTCGTTGAACCGAGTCAAAAGGGCCAAGCTGGTATCCGGGTGCACCCGCCCAGAGATGGCAGCAGTACTCCATATGGGGCCGGACTTGCGACTTGTAAAGTAGCGACCTTTGCCCCGACGTGAAGTACTGCTTTACCTTGTCTAGCAAATGATCTCGGAACTGAATATCGCTGGAGATGTCAACGCCAAGGATCCCAATGCTCTTGGAGATGGAGAGGGCAGTGTTCTGGAATTGTGGGACTACAGTGAATGGGGTTTTCTTAGCGGTGAACGCGCAGACTTGTGTCTTTGAAGGGTTGAATCGGACCAAGTTTTCCCGCCCCCAGTCAGAGACCTTGGACAGACCGTTCTCGATTTGAGACACAAGTTCTTCTCGCTTTTCCTCCACAACGGAACGTGGGATGCTTGCACGGCCCGTGTAATAAACGTCTCCAGTACTGTCATCTGCATAGCAATGTATGTTGTTGATGTCCAACATATCATTGATGTGCAGTAGAAACAGCGTAGGAGACAGCACAGAGCCTTGCGGGACACCAGCATTAATGTCCATGCTATCAGAGCAACTACCGTCAACTACGGCTCGTATGCTTCTGCCGTACAAAAAGCTAGCCACCCATTTGCACAAACCCTCGGGCACTCCGTAAGATGGCAACTTCGATAGAAGACCCCGGTGCCAGACCCGATCGAACGCCTTCGCTATATCTAGACTACATGCCAATGCCTCCCCCACATGTCCTAAGTATTCTACCTTCCTTTGTAACAGTTGAGTCTTTTTCCAATTAATTTCTAAGCCATATTCACTTGCCACAGTTAATACCGTCTTAAGCCGTATAAACGCCTGTTCTTCATCTTTAGCTAAAATAATCACATCATCGACAAATATTAAAACTGTTCTATGTTCAATCAAATCTCTAAATAATATACTTATAAATCTACTAAAGTACTTTTGGGCATATAGACAAACCAAAGGGTGCCTTTAAGAACTCATACTGGGCCTCTGGGCTGCTAGTAACAAAACTTGTATATTTGATAGACTCTTCATCTACTGGTAAATGAAAAAATCCATTTTTAAATCTAGTGTACTAAACACTCTTGCTTCACTTAACTTGTCTATGTGGTCATCAATTACTGGTAATGGAAATTCATCTTTGATCATCTTTTGATTATTTTTTCTGTAATCTACACAGACCCGCATACTTCCATCTTTCTTTTTTACTAACACTAGAGGACTGGCATATTCTGAAAAACTAGGACGAATTATTCCCATCTCTAACCACTCTTTAATCAGCACTTTCACAATTTCTTCTTCTTTAATAGACAATCTTCTAGGCCGCTGCGCCACCGGTACATCATCCTTTAATATTATTTTCAATTTCATAGGAGCCTCTTTTACCTTTAAGGGTGGGTGGTTAAGGATCTACGAGTTCTTGAACAGCTGGTAAACAAGAAACAGGTTCACATTCCGTAGGCAAACCCAACAAGCATAAACTTTCGTCGTTTTGTGGCATGAACTTGACTGTACCCCTCTCTATCATAATTGTGATATTTGCCAAAAAAGACTGGCCTAATATAACTTTATACGGGATAACACCTTGTGGCACAATATAAAAACACGTTTCAAACCTGTGATTATCGACTTCGAGTAAAGAAACAAACTTTCCTAACGTGCATACCTTTGCTGATCCTAAACCTGTGAGAACGATTTTTTCTTTGACATACTCTCCTTTCTCAAGCTCAAAAAACAAATCCGAAGACATTAAATTAAAGTCACTATCTAAATCTATTAAGGTTTCGACAATTACACCACACATCTTTAATAGTTTTAAACATTTGTTTGTTTTGTTTACATTTAGTACCTTATGACATTGACAGCTAGAATTTCGTTCATTCACATTCACCGTCGTTCGTGCGCTCTCGTTCTCGTTCGGTTTTCGTTCACTCGGCGCCTGATTGGTCACCGACCCAAAAGTCGCCAATGATGTCTCACAAGCGCCCTCTGCGGAAAACGTCGATACACCTGTTTACACACATTGAATTCCCGCCGCCATTTCTAACTTTTTTTTCCGTAGTGGGTATTTTTCCGCATTGTGTCCCAATATGACCAAAATTATTACATTTAAAGCACTTGACCCCGTTTGGACACTTATTCGCTAAATGGTTTTTCTCACCACACTTAAAACAATATCGTTGCGAAATTTTTTTTTTCGGGTCATTCCAATCTTTGTTTTTTGTACTACTGTGTTTGCTAATAGCGCCATCGCTTCTTTTAGAAATCTTCAACTGCATACTTTCGTAAATAGCAAGTTTTTCTTTTAAGGTACTGTATGAAGTTATGCCGTAGAGAATAGACTTGTTACTTTCGTAGTCGGATATACCATCAACAATATATTGTATAGCAACGCAATCCGGGAATTTTGCTCTCTTACCTAATTCTTTCATGACCAGCATGTATTGATAGTAGGTTTCGTGTTTTCGCTTTTTCCGTCCCGCCATTAGCTCGTGCATGTCTTTAGAGTTTAACGTCTCTGGGAAGTATTTTTGTAAAGCTGATTTAAGGTCTTCGTAAGTTTTAAAAGTTTTTTCGGACTTAAGCCACAACTCCGCCGTCCCAACTAATGATCTTCGAGCCACAATAAGTTTTTGTTGAGCACTCCATCCAAAAATTTCTGCGTAATCTTCTATATCACTTGCCCATTTCGTAGACGAATAAGTTTTATCCTTCCCGCTAAATTTACTGATACCGTGTACGGCGTCTAAAAGGGATGCCGACGCCGATGGCGCATTATCGCTGCCGCCCCTCCTTTTCTCCTCTGTCATCTTATTTCTTCTCTTTGCACCGTAAGTTTTAATATTTTCTCAACTTAGCGAATGAAAAAATCGTTCTTCGTTACAAGCGACACGCCGACGCCAACTAAAATATTCCTCTTTTCGATGTTTTACGTTCGATCCCGGACGAGCCCCCAAAATTGTGGGATCGGGTTATGAAATTAATAAAGATTTTGCCACTTTCAACGTTTATTTCAACTTAAACTTAATTTTTTACAATTTTTAAAACACTCCCGGCCTCAACAGAACTCGTCACACATCGCCATCTTTTTTATTCTCTCTTTCGCTCATCTCACAACTCATTCATTCCTACACATATATATATATATATATATATATATATATATATGATATATTTTACATATGTTTATTTAAATATGTATATGTAGGTATATAGGTATATATAGTTATTTAATATTTATTCATATTATTATATTATATAAATATTTATAATTTTACATTGTTTAATAATTAATCTACACTTATGTTTGTTTATTAATTTATCTCAATGTACACACTATCCTGGAACTTTAAACGTATTTTAAATTCCTTCACCCAAAGGTAATCTGGGAGAGATCGCTCCATAGCGATAAGATCGCCATTTGTACCTGTTTAGTAAATTCTGTTTTTATGTTTGATTTTGCGCAATAAAGTGTTTTTATTATTATTATTATTATTATAATATAAAACTGTACGGCTAAAAATTTGTATTAAATTTTTTTATTGTAGTTGTAGTTTTTATGATGTTTTTTAAAAGAGTAACTATCGAGGTTTCTTCTCGGTTGAATTCAAAAAATAATAGTTAATCATAACTTAGACGATTCAAAAGTGTCTGTAAAATACTAATTTGAATTAAAAAAAATTTGAATTTGAAAACTTTGCATTTACAACCTTCAAATTTTTAGTTTTTCCTTTTTATACCTAAAAAGCTAAAAAGCAAAACGAGCCCAGGAAAAACGCAATGGGGTACCGTTTGCTGTTGCCTTCAATAGAGTAACACGAGTGCTAATATAAATGTAAGAAACTTAGGAAACGATAGTGTTTATGTTACCTAAGCCTATCTTTTTTTTATTTTGTTATATGTATATATATATATATATATATATATATATATATATGTAAATATATGGATATATGGTCAACTTAGGAAACGATAGTGTTTATGTTACCTTAACCTATCTTTTTTTATTTTGTTATATATATATGCGAGATGAATCCCAAATATATATATATATATATGGTCAAAAGAACTCCAATCGAAATTTCTGGGATTCATCTCGCATCAATTTCATTGCTTTTACATTTTTATAAACAGGGACCTTTACATGATCGACAATTCGGTTTTACCAGGGGACGCTCAACTACTGATGCTGGAGCCTTACTTATGAAGCACATTCTCACGGCATGGGAGAGTTCCCAAGATGTAGTTGGCGTTTTTTGCGACTTATCGAAGGCGTTTGATTGTGTGGATCATCATACGTTGTTAGCTAAATAAAAATATTATGGTGTTAGAAATAAATCTCTTGAACTTGTAGAAACATACTTAAGCAATAGAATACAAAAAGTGGTAATAAGTGGTGCTAAATCTCAGAGATCTCTAGTAAAACTAGGTGTACCACAAGGGTCAATATTAGGGCCTTTCTTGTTTTTAGTATATATAAATGACTTAACCTTTATGGTGCAAAAGTTTACAGAGATACTATTATTTGCGGATGACACTTCATTATTGTTTAAAGTGAACAGGAAACACGACAATTCGAACGACATAAATAGACACCTTATAAAAATTTAAAACTGGTTTACTGTTAATAATCTTGTACTTAATGCAAATAAAACAAAATGCATTCAGTTTTCACTACCCAATGTAATCCAAATTAATAGAAACCTGGTATTAAATAATGAAAAAATAGAATTAGTTGATAAAACGGTCTTTTTAGGTATAACTATTGACTCAAAATTGCAGTGGGGTCCACAAATTACAGTTCTAGCAGGTAAACATAGTTCTGCTGCTTTTGCGGTGAGAAAAATCAGGCAATTAACAGACATAACCACAGCAAGACTTGTTTACTTTGCTTATTTCCACAGTCTCATGTCTTATGGTATTTTGCTATGGGGTTCTGCCGCAGATATTGAAACGATATTTATATTCAAAAAAGGGCAGTACGAAGCATTTATGAGCTAGGTAGCCGAGATTCTCTCAGGGACGTTTTTAAAGAAATAAATATTCTAAAGGTACCATGTCAATATATCTATGAAAATATTATGTTTGTCCGTAAAAATATATCCTAATTGTCGAGGAACAGTGATAAGCACAACTTAAATCCGAGAAATAAAAATGAACTTGCTATGCTAAAGTTTAGGCTTACTTAGCCAACAAATCATTTATGAGAAGCGATGTAAAATTTTATAATAAGTTAACTGTAGAAATTATATTAAACATCTGCTATGTAAGAAAGCATATTATAATGTAGATGAATATTTGAATGACAAAATTGTATGGCCTAGTATCAAACAAAATTAATGTTAGATTTTCAATTTAAACTTAAACAATTTACGATAAGTTAAAGGAGCACTCTAAAAACCAAGCTAAGTAGCGATGTTATTTCTCTGTTGTTAACTTTATAGTGGTTGGTGGCGAGCTACCAGGGGATGCACCACGTGTAATCCGCCTTTGGTTGCCTAGTTTTGGATGTGTGGGGGTGTGGCGCACGACTACGTACGTGTTTGTGTGTATATACATATTTGGATAGATATTCTGTACTTGATGGCTTGGTTCCTGCATGACTGATTGGTAACAGGTGTACATCCGGGAGTTCTTGTCACTTATTCTCCCCTTAGGCTAGTTGCCGAAGTGATGGTAGTTTAAATGATGTGCATTTATTGCCGGGCTCTTGTGTAGGGGCTTTCGGGTGTGCGACGTCTGTTCGAATGTGTGTGTGTGCATATATGTATATGTGCGTATTTGTGTGTAGCACCCGCTTGTGTTTGGAGTCCTGCCGCTATCGGGCGGCCGAACGAGGATTGAATCAGATAGGACCCATAAGTTAATTTACATACAGTTTTATATATATGTATGTGTATATTTATATATATGTATTAATATATATCTGTTTGTGTATATATGAATATGTGCATGTATGTGTATTTTCTATTATCTTTAATATGTATATGAATACCTATTTATTTATATGTTTGTAAAATGTAAATATGTATGTATGTATATGTACGTCTGCTGTGTAATATTATGTGTTATATGAATATAGTACAATCGAAGTTTTATTGGAGTTGCTTGAGTGTGTCATGCTCTCTCAAAGTGTCTCTGCGGTGGTGGCATGGCTGATTAATGTGTCTTACTCGTGAGCGGGTGCCGCCTGTGGAGGCTGGTCTGCTCTTGCAAACTTCTTGCAAACTCCTTTGTATTCTTAGTATATATTTATATGTATATGTACGTCTGCTCTGTAAAATCATATGTTAAATGAATATTTTTTTTTCTCGGGAGTTACTTTAAATCCCGTCACAGAGTAATTGAAGACTTTTAACGTATCACATGGTGCTCCCCCTATGAAAAACAATAGGCAATTATAATAGTACCTAAATTTTGATTGTTTTTTAAATCAAACTATTTACATTGCAAATCTTGTTAATTAAGTGTTTCAATACAAAACATGTATTTATTAGTTGATACACTATAATATTATGTTTTGTTTGTGATTTTACGAGGATTTCCTATTGAACGCGAGCAATAAAACAGTATTGTAATTAGTTTGTAAAGCTGGTTGTAGTGTAACGCTTACGTTAAAACTTCAGAGTAAATAAAATATTTAATAAAAATAAAACTTAATAAATTTGATTATAAACCCTTAATAATATTAAAACTTAAGCTAATTAGTTCTTAACACTTAAATCTAGTATATATTTTCTATATCTAAACAATATAACAATTTATGCTAAAATACAAAAAGAAATTTAATAATACTCACTAACAAATAAATAAAACACATTGAACATAGAATAAATCTTTCAAAACTTATAAAGGACAAATAAATAAATTCTATTAGTAGATATTTAATCACCTAATCGTCATCGCCCGGCTACCTCTGAACCGGTTTGGCGAGTTTCGTACGCGCGCCGCTCGGTCTAGCTGCCTCGACCACACTCACACCTTACCAGCTATCGGCAAGATATGCGACTTACATTTTGTATTAAAGATAAGATTTTCTACCTTATAATAAATTTCTTCTAAAAGTAGTTCTAAATACTTACTAGTGAAAAACCCCAAAACTATAGGGTAAGTTGTTTAATTATATTATAAGTGTGATTAGCTATATTTTGTAAGTTGTAAATGTGACTAGCCTCGTGTTGTTTTGACATGGCATTGCCATGACCTCTAACCGTGCAAAGTGACACGACATACTTTAGAAAAGTGAGTTTAAACGTAGATTTGATTTTTAAACTATTATGTAATTAAAGTACCTAGTATAAAAAGTATTTAACTCATCTTTCATCATCACTTTCATTATTTTTGTTGCTCATTGCTATTAGCTAAATTAAAATTATCTTGAAACTTCTCCTGTGGTCCTTCTGCTTGTTTGCCATAAACCTTGACTGCCTCATCTCGATCACTAATTAGAGCACAAAGTCTAGCTTCTGCAAGTAGACGCTTCATTCCTGCTTTTAGTCGAAAGTATCATCATGTTGCAGTCATGGTGAAAAACTGGACATTGGACTAAATGGCCAAAATACTGATTCCAGGGTTTTTTTCAACTCTACTAACAAATCCGGAGAATACAACAACTGGTAATTCCTGTTGATGCCTGCAGTCTACCGGCAGGCGACTTCTGAGCTTTATTAATATAATTATTTAATTCTAATTTCATTTTTTTTATTATTTAATA
Source organism: Apoda limacodes (assembly GCA_946406115.1). Classification (NCBI taxonomy): domain Eukaryota; kingdom Metazoa; phylum Arthropoda; class Insecta; order Lepidoptera; family Limacodidae; genus Apoda; species Apoda limacodes. Next base: position 138,984 of record OX291540.1, on the reverse strand, counting down.
TGTCACCCTAGCTCAACGTGACAGTAGTTAATTTTCTTGATGATTCGAAAGTGTTCTTAGTAACCCATTTGAATAAAAAGATTTTGATTTTTTAAAGAAATCACTCAATTTAGAAGCTAAACTAAGTGGAAGTAAACAAAACTTAATAACAGAAAATCATCTGAAAATGGAAAACTAAAATAGAAGATTGAAATAAAGAGAATGACAAAGGCGAAAAACAAAAATGGACTAATGAAGGGAAGGAAAGAAAGACTGCTCTCATTTGATCTCAGAAGTGAGTTAAGTGGAAGTGGAAGTTAGGCCGAATGTCTAACTTGACGTTTATGGGCACATCGCACTTGCGCGGGATTAGAGGATAACAGTGAGTGAGACAGTATTTTTTTGTAAAATGTGTTTCTTGATCAAGCCCGTTTTGCCTTCATATGCAGTCCGTTATGCCTCACGCATTAAGGTAAAACGGACCGTTTAAAGTTATTAGAAATCATCCAATATCTTCATTATCTGTAATTTTATGAAACGAATAGCGTAAGTAATATAAAAGAACTTTAATAAATGAAAAAGTTTTTTTTTTCTTTATTTGTTTTTTCTTAAGTGGTCCGTTTTGCCTTTCTTTCCCGTTAACCGTTTTCACTCTCGAGCTAACAAAATGTTTTCGCACAAACACGTCGATTCGTTACTTATTAAAAGAATAGAAGAATAGAAAATTAAAGAAGGACAAACCGACAACGAAAAGGCCGTGTAAATTTACAGCAAGCACATGGCGACCACGTTACAGGTAACTAGTCAGTCGGTACTACGTGCTTGGTCAACCGCTTAGAGCGCTCACCTGTCGCGTGCACCTGGGAGTACGGCGGTGGCGGTGTCGAGTTGCCTCCCACTCCCCGCCCTTCGGCCCGACCCGCTCGCTCCATCTCCTCGTGGCCGGATCCCTGCACACAAAAATAAAAACACATAGTACCACCGGTGTGCGTCTCTCCCTCGACGACGTAGCGTATTAGCTACAGTTCAAACGGGACTCACTTGCAGCCTTGTTGAAGTGTGGCCGGCTACTGTGCAGAGGGTGTGAGTTCGATTCCCGAACTGGACAAACATTTGTATTTGTACCAGACAATTGTATTGTGTATTTATGTATGTTTTTACAAAAAAAAAAGTAATATTTATGTTTTTGTATCCGTTGTCTGGTTTCCATAATACAAGTAATATTTATGTTTTTGTATCCGTTGTCTGGTTTTCATAATACGAGATATATTTATGTTTTTAGTTCCTGTGGTTTCCATAATTATGGTTATATTTATGTTTTTGTATCCGTTGTCTAGTATCCATAACACAAGCTTTGCTTACTTTGAGGTCAGACGGCGCTGTGTGTAACGACCAAAGATATTATTTATTTTATTACAAATTTTTTCCACATAAATAGTCTTGTCAACAAGTCTTTTTTTGTTCAACTTTTTTGAGCAGTCTCGGAAAAATATGAATGAGGTGTCATTCGATTCGGAATCGCGTCTAGTGATTTTTGAAAAATAATTATTTCCGCTCGAAAAAACTGCAAAAGTTATAAACAATTTACTGAAAAAAGGGGTTTGATTCTATGCAAATATCTTAAAAACTTATCAAATAATGATCAGTGGCACCCGGGGCCTGCCGCAGTAAAGCTATTGCATTGAAGCGTTTTATTTAATAATTGTGACAAACCTACAAGCTTTTCGCGGTAGATAATAATATTGTCCAATGTCCACCACGTAAACTAATACACCCTTACCTAACAATTCCTTCAATACCGTATTCATGGTCTTTTGAAAGAAAAATTGGCTCGACTTCATGCCGAACGGTAATACATTAAATTCCCAAACATTACAATAGCTACCTCTCGACCATATGAACGCGGTTTAATGTTTATCGCTTTCATCTAATTCAAGTTGCATATTTCCTGAATTTACGTCTAACTCTCAAAAGTATTTGACCCCCTGCAAACTTTGAAAAATGTCCTCACACGTGGAATTGGATATGCAACGTCAATAGAAACTATATTTAGGATTGAACAGGACGTTATAAAGAAGAAATAGAACATGAGTATTTCGGCGAACACGGATTAGGAGCCACTTGAGCTTTGTTCGAAATTCGGATATGTGGTCATACTTCCGCAGACCAAATATAATCTAATACATAAGTTTTGAAGCCGCTCGAGCATATCAAGCTGCTCCTCAGTGAGATCAAGATAGCTAACATCTGCATAGTCGAGAACAGGAAGAAGTGATTGAGCAAGAGCAATCTTGAATAGGTAGAAAATTGCGTAATCTACTTAAAGACTTCGCGGTAGCAAATATTTTCTTACTCACTTCTTTAATCTGTGGACCCCATGATAAAGTTTCATCGATAAGAATACCAAAGTTTTTACAGTGTCACTGTATGGAACAGGAACTTTCTTTACACAGACTGGTGGAATGTGTTGCCCATCAATCCTGGAAATTAGTCTTTAACTACCCACGATAATGACTTATGTTTTATTCGGATTTACAACAAGACCATGTGACTCACTCCAGTCTACAATAAAAGAAAGGCATTATTAGTGATTGTAATAGCATTTGACAACTCATTAATAAAAGCTTGCGTGTATATCTGAAGATCGTCTGCATAGAGATGGTAGAGAGGAGATATGTGAGATTTTATTAGATTGAAGAATATTGCAAAGAGAAGTGGTGACGCTTAGTAACATGTGAAGGAGAAGAGACTATCATTTAGTCTAAAAGAGAGGGTAAACAGTTGGGAAAAAAGTGAGTAGCTTTAAGAGGAAGTAAATGCAAGTCACATCCCTCGACAAATGACTTAAGTTGATGGCTACGACTGTCATTCTTTAAAAGGCAAGTATTAAAGTCCCCCATTATTATTGTATGATCATACTGAGTTGTAAGGTTTTCAAGATTTTTTTCAAAAGATGTGAAGTAATTTATATTAAGATTTGGACTGTAAAATACGCCAAGAAGATTTTTGTATGAGAGACAGTAATTTCTATAAAAAGATGCTCGGCTGTATTTGCTGCTGTGTCCGAGACATTAACAATGGAATAAGGAATATAGGAACGAAGATAGATTGCCACCCCACCACCACCTTTGTCTTTTCGGTCATTACGAATCAACTGAAAACCGGGTAATGAGTAAGAAGTAGATTGTAAGCAAGGTTTCAGCCAAGATTCTAATATCAGAATAGTGTGATTATTATTGATGTCAAAAGATGCTAGCATGTCAGAATCATGAGCTGGAATACTCTGAGCATTTATATGTACAACATTTAAATTTTTCAGAGAGCCTGAGAAAACAGAAGTTAGATTTGCGCTGAGGGAGTGTGAGATACTTTGAAAACTATCGTCGCTGTTCAATCCAAACAAGAAAGAAAATCAGTGCTATTTATACTAATATTATAACAATCATTATACATAACAATAAATAAGATAAATAGATATAATAATAAAATATAAAAAAGTATAAAAAAAATATATTTAAGTATAAGTAATTAACAATCACATGTAGTTTTGATACTCCACCTGCCAGCTCATAATAGAGTAGAATTACTACAACAAGAAAATAACCGGTCAAATGTCGTCGCACGATTTGATGTTGGATACAAACGACTATTTTTTCGCTACTGTCCTCTTCGGCCTATTAGTCTTAGACTCGAAGGTTGCTCTGGAAGCTGTTGCTGCGATAGTTTCAGATGCTGCATTTGGACAACTGACGACGCTGTGCCGTTTGCCATCTGGACATAATAACTATCGTACCTGCTCTCGTCCAGCATTTCGATACGCCGAAGCGTTGCCGGGCCACCATTAATGCTTCATGTCGAGACTTTGTTAGAAATTCCGACGTAGTTATGCCAGAACCCTTGAGGCCGGTTTTAGCGAACCACAACTTATCACGAACAGTCACATCATGAAATTTAACAAGAATTGGTCTTGCTTTTTCTTTTGAAGAGCTACCCAGGCGACGACTATGACTTATTTGCTCTTCAGTGGAAACATAAATTTTTAATTGCTCAGCCATAATTTTATTAATTGTACCATTAATGTTCTCTGATTTGTTTTCTGGAATCCCACGGAACAAGATCATTTTCCGCCGACCTGCCATTTCAACCCTATCAATTTCTTTGGCTAAGTGTGTCACTTGAGACTGAAGATGATTTAAGGAGAACAGCACAAAAGATTTAAATTCTGCAAAATCAGCAGCAAGGTTGGATGTAGAAGCTGCGGGTTGATTGAGTTCTGCCTGGAATTTTTCCATCCTTTTGTTAGACATGTCACTCATTTGGGACATAGATTGTACAATGGACTCCATTTTGAATTTTGTGACTTTTTAAATGTTCCTTTATAGTTTTGTTGTGAGTGCTTTAAAACTGGAGATAATGATAGCTGGTAGGCAGAGTACCTTCAACTTTCACTTCGTGTATATTATATTTAAATTAAATCAATTATGTATTTTAAAATAATTTTTGTAACAATTTTGAAGTACACTCTAGCACACCTACCCACTATATTTTCTATATATCATTTTATGATTTTGAGTGCAAAACCCTGTCTTCAATTTAACTAGATTAAAAAGCTTTGGTATTTATATTTCGTATTAAACCCTCAGTGCGCTTATCCGACTCACACTTGACGTTTTTTAACTACAACAACTTCCATCCTTTTAAGAGTCAGTTAAGTGTTTAGTTCATTATAGAAGCTTCATGAAAACCTGATTTGAGAATTTCCTCCTTTAAAGTCGGTTAAAAGCTTTAATATTATCATTTTGGGGCAGTGGTCCAACTGGCCATGCAGTTGTACGAAGGGCCCTGTAAATATCGGTTTTCTAATGTTCAACTATTTATTTGGTCCAAGGGGAAAAAAAACCTTGTTCGCACAACTAGTTGGACATAATAGTTGGACGAACGGGAAAAACCCCAAAGTTCGGCTCAATCAAATGCTCCGTTGCGGAGTGATCCATACATTTTATTCACGAATTTCAGATTCCGAATAGCTCGAGACTGTTCCCAATAAGGTGCCTGGACGCCGAATCGCCGACCTGACCATTGTGCGGGGTCGGCCCGGGGCGTGTGCGTGGCGCGCTCGAAAATTTTAATTCATAAAAAACTGGTTGCCTGTAAAGTCGGTATACGGGCGAGTAAGTTTTACGTGACAACTTGTGCCTTTCACTTTTTATGTCTGTGTCTCTCGCTCTTAGGCGGGCTAACCATGCCGCGTGCCTCTCACTCGCTCTCATTGTGAGCGCATAACGTGAGCGGAGCGTAACGCAGTTTCTTGAAGTGTCACCCGGCAAACCAATTTATAAGACGTTGTCACGTCAAAAACCTTGCCCTAACACTAACAAACACAACAGAAAAACAATTAGCGAAATCGGCCTAGCCGTGCACGCGTGATATTGTGATTAAGAGTCCGACTCGCACTTGACCCTTTTTCTAACCTTTTAAACCTTGCCTTAACAATAACAAAAGCAACAAAAAAAGAATTATCCAAATCGGTATATCGGTATATATATATATATATATATATATCTGTCATAATTAAATACCATATCCAACCTCCCTGTACTACTCATAATCGCCATATACCATAAAAACACAAACACCGTGCCGAAGTCTGCCGAACTGAAACGTCGTTAGACGATTGCTAGGTTCTTTTTTCGTTACGGAATTTCTTGATTCGGTCGCCGCGCTCACAGCCCGCGATACTCAGAGCCCGCGATCTCAGAGCCCGCTATAAAAGCTATGCAATAGCTTAAAAACATGTAAAAAAGGATTCGAAAAGAGGAAAACCTCCTAAGAAAAAGTCTCAACTCCCGAAACTGTAAGCCAATATTTATATTTGTTCCTGAGGGGTGAAAATATAGTTGAAAACGGGTACTCTGGCTTGCGCAAGCCCCGCCCACTTCAAAAAAAACATATAAAATATGAAAATTAAGAAAAGAAAGAATTCAGGCACTTACTGCATAGATTAATAAACAATAATCCGCCGGCAATAATTTTTTATTGCTAGTTTTAATTAGTTATGCAATAATTAATTAATATATTTTTTTCTGCTTGTACTATAAATCTGTTTTTTTTTTTTCTTTTATGGAGCTGTTTTAGAATAGACCCCCGTTGTTAAAAAACAGTTTTTTAATAATTATGTACGTGTCATTGAAAAATTAAAAATGTTCATGTTCAAGGAGAAAAAATTGTTAGTTAATTTTTGTGTAACTAATTAAAAAATCACGATAAAAAATTACCGATAAAAATTTATCATTGTTCATTAATCTATCCAATAAGTGCCTGAATTTTTTCATTTCTTAATTTCCATATTTAATATGTTTCAATAAATTATATTATATTGATAAAGTGCCCGAGGTGGGCGGGGCTTGCACAAGCCAAAGTACCTGTTTTCAGCTGTATTTTTACGCCTGTGGGAAAATAATAAATAATAAGCCAGCTTTTTAGAGTAAGATTTTTTTGAAAACTTTTCCCTCTTTTCGAAATTTTTTTTAGATTTCAAAAATCTTGATTAATTTTTGAGACACTTGCAAAAAACTCAACCCTCTCTTTTTTTAATAATTTGTTTATAGCTTGTGCAATATCTTTGAGCGAAACTTAATTTTTTTCAAACGCGATTCCGAATGACATCCGACTGCTGAAAAAAGTTGAACAGAAAAGCACTCGTTGAGTAGACTAAAATAACGTAAATCAATGCTAAGCATCTTTAACTTAGAAATTCGTGCAATATTTGTCTCCACAAAAAACAAAACTCGCAAGAGTAAATAATAATTTGATTTTTGGCACACATTGTTATCATTTTTTATTCTTTTGATCGAATTGATTAATAATAATAATCACAGACCTTTTTTATGATAATAATAATAACAATAAAAAAAACAAAAAACGCCGCTGACAGCGGTCGCTTTTTGGAGCCGTGTTTTTCATAAATTTATTTACTTACTACTTGTCGCGATTTCTATATATTCTACAATTTTAAAACAATGATACCCGCGAACCAGATATTTTCGCCGAATAACTTTATAAATTGAATAAAATTTGAAAAAATGATAGATGTCATGTCACAATGAAAATTGTAAACAATAAATTGCTACAAAGTTTCAAGATTGTAATTCCCCTACCTAAAATTCCACATCCTCTATCTCTTAATGACTTTAGCCCCATATCAATATTACCATTTTTATCTAAAATTTTAGAAGCAGTGGTGCAAATACAGTTATCTAAACACGTTCATAACAACCATCTACTAAGTTCTTATCTGTCTGGTTTGCGTTCGGGACATACTACTAGCACTGCCCTGCCCCGCTGAAAATCACAGAGGACATACGTGATGGAATGGAAGAAGCCTTGGTGTCGGTTGTGGTCTTGATTGACTTTTCCAATGCGTTCAATACCGTCGACCATGACATTCTACTGGCCATACTAAAATATAACAAGATCTCCGATTCAGCTTTAAATTGGTTTTCTATTTTCTACATATCTGCGAGGTCGCCAACAAGTTGTCCGGATTGACAGTCTAGTTTCGGACTGGTGTGAACTTACCTCTCGCGTACCTCAAGGTGGAATACTCTCTCCTCTCTTGTTCTCCATTTTCATAAATGTCATTTGTCCTCGTCTTGGCTGTTCTTACCATTTGTATGCGGATGACTTGCAGCTCTATATGCAAAGTAGAGTCGAAGACCTCGACGGTGCTATACATAACATCAACATTGAGTTCAATAATATCTTTGAGTGGTCTACACGCTTTGGAGTGTCAGTAAACCCTAATAAATGCCAGAGTATAATTGTAGGTAGTTCTCGACAAATGTCTAAAGTTGATTTGTCAGCAGTACCACCAATTGTATACAACAACACTACTGTCCCATACTCTGACAATGTAAAGAACCTTGGCTTACATTTTGATAACTCATTCAGTTGGATAGTTCAAGTCAATGAAATAAGTCGGAAAGTTACTAATGTTCTACGTTATCTTTACAGATACCGCAATTTTCTCCCAACCAAACCCAAACTCCTACTGGTACAGGCACTTATTTTACCGCTCATTGATTATTGTGATGTTTGTTATCCAGACCTAAACTCAGATCTCCTTAATAAATTAGACCGCGTTATTAACAATTGTATTCGATATTGTATTTTCGGTCTACGAAAATACGACCATATCTCCACTTTTCGCAATCGTTTAAAATGGCTCCCGATTCGTCAACGCAGAGATGCAAGGACTTTTTGTACTCTATACTCTATTTAAATGATCAGAACTCTCCATCTTATTTAAAATATAGGTTTCGATATCTTGGTTCTTCGCACGACCGATCACTTCGTTCTTCAGACAGCCTTCTCCTTGCCACGCCTCGTCACCGCTCTGGGTTTGTTTCAAATTCTTTTACTATCCATGCTATAGGGCTCTGGAAAGCACTTCCCAAGGACGTCCGCTGTGCTAAATCTACACTTGTCTTCAAACAGAAGTTAAAAGATTATTATCTTAAACAGCTACAAAATTAAATGTTTCTGTCTACAGTTTCGGGCTTCTAGTGATATTATTCTGTATATAAATATATATCTATATATTTTTAAAATATTTATTTAATTTAGTACATTTATCTAATATACATGTAAGTACATCTATATATTATATGTGTTTATGTATATGTATGTCTATGAATGTGATTATATAAATATCCCAAATTATCGGTACAAACATCATAGTATTAGTATTAGCATAGGTTTAATTTTAACTATTTGTTCTTTTTTGTTTGTTTTTAACTTATCTGCTAGTTAGTTTAGCCTAGTTTTATTGGACCACAATTTAAAATTATATATTAAGCTTGTGTTAGAGAATGCCGTTTGGCATTAAGCTCGCCACTGTACACTTTTGTTTGTGCAAAAAGAATAAATAAATAAATTAATAAAAAAACAAAGAGAATATTATATACTACATTACTACTAGTAATAATTTACATTACAGTATAAATGATAACACGGTACAAAAGTAAAAGAGCGGAACAACACGCACGCCCACCACCACCGCCCACCTCGTCATCGTCATCATCTACGTGTTCATCGTCGGGGAATGAGTTCGTCACTCCTCCCAACATGAATGCGTCGAGCGACGAGGACGGGCCAACGACGCCGCCGCCGCCGCCACCACCTGTACGACGAAGACGTCCACCGCTGTCGGCAAGCTTGGGGCCTATGGGGTATTCTACCCCACCTACGGCTCCCGCTGTCGGTGGCATAGTGCGTCGCATGTGATGGACTCAAAATATAAACGAGAACTGTATGCGTGCGTACTTTGGGGCGACAGAGGGAGGAACCAAATTCCCCGCGTACCGTGTGCGGATGCTTCCTCTGTTTCGGGCACTTGAACCAACCATCGAAGTGACTGCGCAGCAGGTTGAATGAAACGACTCATGCGGCATCCTCTTTGGCCCGGAATCCGCCTACCGTGTCACCGGATCCGGTTTCATAAGTTTTTAGTTAGGTGTAAATCTGGCAAGGAGGAAGGAATCTCCTGAGTGGCCATCACAAAGTTCTCACATTCGTCCTTAGGGGCAATTTCCTTAGCCTCAGCCCGGTAAATCTGAACCTGGTCCAAATCTGCTTTAAGCTTGGCCACATCTTCCTCCTGCAAGCCCACAATGGCTTGCTCATATGCAAAACGAATTGCGTTAATTCTGTCATTCAGCTGTCGTACCTATGAAGTAGCGCATCGTTTTCGACCGGCCTTGTAATCAAGGCTGCACGCTGCAGTCGTTGCTAACTAACGCAAGCATCTAGCCAACACAGTTTTAGGTGTGACCATTTTATATAATATATAATAAAATATGTCGGCTCAGTAGGGGCCAGCACCTTCATTAGTAGCTGTCGTTTCCATTTCGAGAGTAGTTAATTGAAAACGCAAGTGTATATGATAAGGTTATAATAAACAATTTCACCAAATAACCTAAACTTACTTTACTATAAATTAACAATCACTAATTTCAGAAATAAGATTTATAATTTTTTTTTTTTTTTAGTTTATAATTTATTTATTTATTTATTTCCAATTTATAACATGACAGCATACAATTATACCAAAGCGTTACAAATGTTAAATTAAAATTAGTAAATCATCGCTTAAAAATAAATACAACATTATTATTTTCATAATTAAACAATTCATCAAATTAATTTAAAAAATCCAATAACAATACATGTATTTATTTCAATCATAATCTTAGTTTATATTTACGCTAGTTTCTCTAGCATCCATCTCGTATATTCTCTTGCACTCACTCATCAGGCTTGCTATTCCACTCGCAAATAGATCACACTGTGGTGCTGTGGCGAGAACCGAGCTGAAAAGGGCGCGCGTGCGATATGTAACACACTCTAAAATAACCAAACTAAAGATAACAGTTTACCTAACCTTTGCAGTTTAGATGACCTAACATTGCGAGGTTAAGACACGTGATCGCACCGATCCTTAGCGATTCGTCGTACGTAAGCGTGGTGCTCGGGCGACCGTTCCAAATAGACTGACTTGTGACTTCTGCCAAAATGCAGTGTTGCCCGTAGCCAATCCAAAGATGATCGCCCCGCTACCATAGACACGACAACGCTTCGCTAGAGTGATTTATTGCACTCTAGAATCGGCTCTTCCATAGTTGCGCCGTCAAATAGATATATTATTTTTTTATAAATAAACAAAGAAATTAATTAACTATTTAAGTAAACTAATCTTTAACACAACAATTTAAACAAAGAATGAACAGTTCAATAAAATACGATTAAATACAAAAAAAAATACCTGAGACTTACAATAGAAATAAAGTGTTATCTCTTTATGTATCACAACCCAAACCCAAATGACCCTGACCCATGCCTGAGAAGTCTTTTTTACCGACATTGAGCTAGCCACAATTCGAAGTTGCCATCGTTTGTGACATCTGATCTGATCTCGCCACCATCAACTCACTAGAATACTAACTGATGCCACAAGTCTTAGAGATCAATCAAGTCTTAAGGTTTCAATTACGATTATAATTTAAACGGGATATACACATAAACAGACTAAGTGGGCGTCTCAGTCAAGCTTGTATTGTATTAGGTGGAATCTCCTCAACATGTCCTGGCAACCGGCACTTAGTCCTAATCATGTGCACATGGCGTACAATGCATACGCCAATTCTACAATAATGTGCACATGGCGTACTATGCATACGCCAATTTTCTAATAATGTGCACATGGCGTACTATGTATACGCCAATTCTACAATAATGTGCACATGGCGTACTATGCATACGCCAATTCTACAATAATGTGGACATGGCGTACTATGCACACGCCAATTTTCTTATAATGTGCACATGGCGTACTATGCATACGCCAATTCTCTAATAGGATACGGAATACGAGTAGACTTATTGGACCCACGGCTGAAATATTTCTCTTCATGCAATAAAGAGCGAATACTTGCTAGTGTAAAACTATATAAACCAACAGAGGAAGACTTTAAAAATAGTCATGGTATATAAGTATCTAAATATTTCTGGCGACACTTGAGCGAGTTGCAAATATTTAAATCCACACTCGTCACTCGTAACTCGTAACTCGTAACTGTATTGAGAGTTGAGACGCCGACACCGACGCGACCGAATCGTACAACGGTATCATTAAACTCCCCTGGAAGTTGGACTTTTGGATCTACGAGTATAATAAACTCGACACCAAAATATACCTGTACCCACTTACAAACCTTTTGTAATAGGTTCAAAAGTGTCCTAATTGAAAAGGATAATTATGATCTTAAAGTTTATTTTTAGTGATAAATTGAATAGGTATATGAAATTTTGTATAGGCAGCTACTGAACTATTGATTAAATATTTTGTATACAGGTAGGTAAAGTTCTATGTCATACGTTGTCTATTTCACTTGATTTTTGACTTTTGCTTCGGCGACGGATTGGGAACGGGCTTATCGTGGCCGTTTTTATCGCGTCCATGCTATCGAGCGATTTTTGCATCTACAGCTACGCTGGCAAGCGTAATCGGTTTCAAATTGAACACCGGTGCGTTTCCACTGCTACGTGCGCTGGTATCGTGTTGGACCCAATACCGACGTGCGTGGCAAAACGCAACAGAACAGACATTATTGTTTGTTTCAAACCGCGGGGCGCGACTCGCAAACCTGCACTAGTCGCAAATACACTTAATCTTAGAAACGTGGAGGAAGAGGGTTCACTCACCTAAAAAATTCACAACCAACACACCAAGGGAAGAAGCGCTGGAACTAGAGTTTTCCCTCGAAGCTACACTTCGAACTCGAGCTTACACCGCCGGTCGCGTTCTGAACGCTGTGTGTCGCGGGCCGCCTGCGCTGCCTTCGTACTGCGTGCCGCTGGCTGCGTGCTGCGCGCCGCTAACTCCGTGCCGCGTGGCGTGTACCGGTACCGTGTGCGCACGTCGTGCGCCGGTGCCCACTCGCGGTGACTGTACCGAGCTCGGCGGCAGCGCAGCAACGCCCGTACGCACACTCGCACACACACACGGTTACGGGCGCGCACCCATCAAGGTCCCGCCGCACCCAGAGCGCCTGCACTTAGCACCTGAGACGCGTCGGAGTGCCCGCCGCCGCTGGCTCGAGTCGAATATGAAATGTATGGAAGCTGAAAACATCAAATTTTCGGATAGATCCAGTTTATTTCATAAACCATTATTGATACCATCGGATAGAGCTCGTGAAGAACTTTCAGGATCAATAATCAGTAATTCGATATCGTGTGTGATTTAGAAATAATATAACCCTGTATATTATAGGTAACCTGTACGGGACAACACCGTATATAACTCGCGGTCCGGCGCAAAGTCAGCATTAGTATAAAAAAATCCACAATTTCAGTTCTCAATCGGCCAGCGATCGCGCCACGCGTTACTCATCAAATGATTTAGCAAATAATTTAGTATTTTTATAAGCAAATATATTTTAATTCACTAAGACTTTATTTATTTTTTATCAATCATCTCCGGCTAAATCATCTCCGGCTAAATCATCTCCGGCTAAATCACACATTCGTCGTCGTCATCGTACAAGTAAGATATTTCCATGTTTTCAAGGAATTATTTCAACAAATATGACTACCGTAGAAGATCTTTTAGCCGTCCAACAACAGCTTGTGGATGCTTTTGAGCAACTTTTTATCAACTTTAAAAAGGATAGCCCGGACCGCAAAACCCCGGACTATATTCAACGCTAATTGGATGTCCTAGATCGTTATTGGAACGAATTTCAATCGAATCATACAAAATATTCAAATCGGGACATATAGTAGTATGAATATTTTACAAGCAACCAATGTGATTATGCAAAATTGATTGTTTTCAAATAAATATTTTTCTTCTTTCTTCTTCTTCAAAAGAAGAAAATATTAGATCGTCTTTAGCAAACTATTCTTCTCGAACTGAAACCTCGATACTAAAGCCAGCGGTTCCCTTGGCCATCTCTGGGACTTCAAGGCCAGCAACGCAACCAACCGCACCTTCCCAAGTCCCAAGCGGGACAAAGTTTACGAGATAAAGGTTCCAAAAGCAAAACCGACAACATGTTGAGACAGCGAGTCTGCAATTTTAAAGCATTTCAACGTACAGCTAGCGTTTCAGTAGCATAAATTTAGACTAAGTCACCGAACAGACATAAAATCGCATGAAAAAGACCACAATTAGCAAGATGTGGTCCATATCACATAGAGAGACTGCAACACCGAAAATGGAAATACCAGTGTTTAGCGGAAATTTCCATCACTGGGCTTCGTTCAATTATTTAGTTGTAGAAGCAGTGCATAGAAATCCGTCCTTGTCAAATGCGCAGAAAATGCAGTACTTTAAAAGTAAAGTAAAGGGGGAAGCTGAAAAAGCGATTCTTCATTTACCCATCAGCGCCGACAATTATTCTGTTTGCTGAGATATTTTGAACCGTCGTTTTAATTACAAAAAAATGATTTTTACTTGTCAATTGAAATACTTTTGAACAATCTCTCATCAAAGCTCGTTATCTCATTAAAAAATTTACACGATACTGCACAAATAAGCCTTAACGCTATAAAGAATTTGGGTGTCGACATTAGCACCTGGGATCCTTCGCTTGTTCATATCTTGGCACTAAAAATTGACTCTGAAACTCATAACGATTATGTGGAATCATTAAAACAGCCACGGGAATTACCAACACTGAATCAATTTTTGAAGTTTTTGAAGGCTAAGTTTACTTTCATAGAAGCTTCACGTAGAAAACAAGACAATCCTGCCGTCATCGTTCAATACAGAATCAATATCAACCAGCTACAAAACACCAAAAACCTAATTTCACTAAACATAATGTATGTTCCAGCAACAAAGCCATTACACAATCAAGTAACACAAGACATGTGACACAGAAAATTTGCCCTGTTTGCAAAAATGAAGCAAACACATTATACTGCTCTATATCTAATATGCCTCCATTAGCAAAGAAAAATACAGCTATGAATTTAAAATTATGTATTAATTGTCTTTTTGATCATAAGGGCAGACCTTGTATTTCTGAAAAACGATTTCGTCATTGCATCGTCCACATAACAGCATTTTGCATGAAGCATTTGTACAAACCAGCAATGCACAGCAAACCACGCGTGAGCAAGGTCAGCAAATGCATTCCAACTCGCACGTTTCCTTGCAACGTGGGTTACCAGAAATTCTTTTAGCAAATGCTTTACTCAAGGTAAGAGAAAGTGATGGCAGAAACCAAAGTTCACAAACTTCTCTAAAATCCGAAAGAGCAGCACAGCTATAAGGCTTACAAAGAAAAAGATGCTATGGTGTTATATCAGGGATAGGAGCAAAAGAAAGCAGCTGTAAAGGCATAATAAATATTACCTGTATGTCTGTATGTAATAAGTTTGAATTCGAAACAGTGTATATTATGAAAAACTTAATTAGCAACCTACCTAGCACTTCATTCCCAAAACCAACATGGTCTTACTTAGAAAATATATCATTAGCGGATCCTGAATTTTATGTAAGTCGCCGTGTTGATATACTATTAGGGAAGATATATTTTCCAGTATCATATTAAAAGAGATATGCAGAGCAGAAAATACGGTATCCATAGCTCGGCATACACGTTTAGGGTGGATTCTTACGGGAAACGTAAAGAGTTTACAGTGTAATGTCATCCTAAACAACATAGACGCAATTCAAAAAAAAATTGGGAAGTAGAAGATATAACTGATGAGTCACCATTATTTCAGCAATGCATAGACTTTTATTAAGCGACGACTACAAGAAGGGAAGACGGGTGCTACGAAGTTAAACTTTCCATGAAATAATTGCGAAAAAAGTTTAGGAAGATCCAAAGAAAAAGCGAAAACACAGTTTCGAAATTTATAAAACAAATTTAAATGCGACTAAACCTTGGAAACAGAGTATTAGCAATTTATGAATGAATACATTTCGCTCGGTCACAGGATACCCGCCCTCGGTAACGAGGGACCGCTTTGTTTCTTAGAGTCACGTCAATAAAGATTTTTGGTCGAAAGTCCTTAGAGACAGCTCCGATTTGGATCATTTTTTTTTTAATTTTTGTTTTTTAATATTATTCAAAATCAGAAATATTTCAGAGGGGGGAAATAATTATTTGTATTGTTTAAACAATATTTAAATTATTTATATAAGGAAACAAGTTTTCGTTGAAAAAAATTATTCGTGTATTAACATTAAGAATAGTTGTTAAAAGTACATTTGTTAGTAATAATTAAATATTTACATCCTAATCCCTTGCTGTGTGGGTCAAAAAATATATACCTATGCGTTACGTGTATACTTGACATATATTAGTTTTTGCTATACATACACGTATATATGTTATTTTAACTATGAGCTGGCTCCTTACCCTCTTTCGCTTTTTGATAACAGTGGAATTAGTACATCAGACGTAATAACTAAGACCAACGTTAAAGTTGTTTTTGATGGATACATTAATAATGGAACTAAAGTGACTGAGAGAAATCGTAAATATAACAGTAATACTTCAATCAATTATTTATTTGAAGAAGACATGCCTCTTACTACAACTAAAGAGCAATTTTTAGGAAACAGCAAAAATAAAAAAATGTTTATCAATCTTCTCTGCAAAAAATTGGCCGAAAAAAATATTGAGTGGAGTCAAGCAGAAAGTGATGCAGATCATTTAATTGTAGGTACAATCAGCTCTTGATAGTTCCTTCCATGGTGTAGTTGTTGTAGCAGAGGACATTGATGTGTTAGTGATATTGATGATTTTAGCACCTGATCATAAAGAAATATTTTTCTTGAAACCAGTCAAAAATAATGTCTTACAACGAGTTTATTCGAAAAAAACCATATAAATAAAATATCCAAATATTACCAAAAATCATCTCTTGTTCATTCATGCATTCAGTGGATGTGACACTACTGCTTATACTATCTGCTTTTTATAACAAAGGAAAAAAAATGTCATCAAAATTTTTAACAGTGATCAGAAATTACGTCCAGTAGCTGAAACTTTCATAATCGAAGAGCAAGCTGAAGAAATACTTTTTAATGGAGATATTTATTGTATTCTCACCATGTATGGTGCTAAAACTGCCCAAAGCTTGAATGAACTGAGTTTCAAGCGTTTTATAGCATTAGCTTCAAAAAACAAGAGCGTACAACGTTAGCTCGTTTCCTCCAACAGTGGATGCAACTCCAACAGCAAAACAACACATTAAAAGAGTTTACCTGCAAGTTCAACAATGAAAGATAATGCTTCAATACCACCCGAAGATTGGGGTTGGCAAATAGATAGTTATTTGAAACCAATCACAATGACACAACCCGCAGCACCGATGAACATTTTGAAAATTATATTTTGCTCTTGCGAAACAGGATGCGGTTCAGCTCAACCGCCTGCATTATATGCAGTGGAAGTGACTGCGATAATCACCCACCACTTGAAGAAAATGATGGTTTTAAACCACAAATTAATGATCAAAATTAAATGTTCTTTTTGAAAATAATAAAAAACATTACAAAATTACTTATTTAGTGTTATTTTTTCGAGTTAGTAAAACATAAGAAAGCTAAAAATTTGTTTCCTTATATAAATAATTTACATATTTTTTAAACAATACAAATAATTATTTCCCCCCTCTGAAATATTTCTGATTTTAAATAATATAAAAAAACAAAAATTAAAAAAAATGAACCTAAACGGAGCTGTTACTGAGGACTTTCGAAGATTGCCTGTTTTAGGGCTTCATTGACGCGACTATTGCCACATCACTCTGTCCATCACGCGGACTCTACTACAACCAAGCGGCGTGTTGTTATTAATGCGTCATCAAAAACGTCATCTGGCAGTAGCTTAAATGACCTCATGTTTAGAGGGCCGAATTGACAACAGGACCTTCAAGCATTAATTTTGAAATGGAGAAAATTCCCTTAGGCCTATATTGCCGATATAGAGAAAATGTTTTGCCAAATTTGGTTACATAAAGAAGATCAAATTCACCTTCCGCAGATAGTTTGGCAAAGCTCACCATTTCTATGCCCAGACTCGAACTGAGTGTAGCGAAAAATCCCACTGACTGTGTATGTAGAGGTCTGAACGCAAGCCAGCTTAAACATCATTAATTATGGTAACATGCCCTTTATTGGTAATCGGAAACTCAAAAAACCCAGTGAAGCTTCCTGCTAAGAGAACCTTCACACTTTCTCCACCGGCTTACAAAGAAAAAAATCACTACACGTGAATAGCATTACGCATTTAACGACACAAGCGTCATACAGCAACTATTAAACAAACACAGACAGACAGACTGAGTCCGTATATTGCTTCTTGGTGTTGTGGATATTAAGTGCGAAAGTTTGCGTACAAGTGTGGTGCATTGAAATATTATCAGGTCAAGTAGAAGCAAGGTCGTCCAACCTACCAGCTCGTTTCGACTGCAGTTGAGGGGGAGTCCGTCCGAGAAGACGCATTCCCGGGCCTTACGAGTAAAACCTATCACACACTACATACATACATTCACACACCACATACATTTATTTACAATACTCGTTTACTCGTAACCGGCCTAGACCAACGTAAGTACATAAATGTAATCTTTCTTACGGCCCAACTTTAAAGTAAAAGTACGTAGATTAGTCAGTTTTGTTTGGGCCGCGTCGGATTTACAGGAAGTAAAATAACATTTACAATTCGGGACGTTGGGTTACGTTGTTTAGGTAGGTTAACCGGTCTTATTATCTCACTGTATGAGTGAGGCTAGACGTCGCAAAGAAGTTGGCAGAAAAGTCGGCCTCTGATAAAGTACGTCGGCTTCAAGCCGACAACAAAAGACTACGAGGCCAACTTGGTGCGCTTCAGGTCTAGGTGTCAGCCATACGACGTGCCTTCTCGGAGAGAGACAAACCCGTCAAGGATCCCGAAGCAGGCAAAACTTAGGATGACGCCGTTGTAACGAGGGCTGAATTCCTGCAAGCGATCGGGGGGCTTCAGAGCGAGTTGCTTCACCAAATAGGTGACATGGTTGCGGCCCGACTTGATGGCCTCAAAGCAGACGGGCGACTATTGCCGTCTCAAATCCGCCGACCGCCTTTATTAGCTCACGCGAAGCGGGCAAAAATTCCTGCGGTTGCCTCTGGGGTGGTAGCCCCAACTACTCTTATGCCACCTGCAAACTTACCAAGAGAGTGAACAAGGGGGGTCCCACAAAAGGTACAAAAGGTGAAAAAGATTTACTGCCAGCAGTCGTTTTGAGGGAGAAGCAGCCTACCACAACTGGCATCCCGCCTACTGTAAAAGACAAGGAGTGGTCCACAGTTACCAAAAATGGGCCCAAAAAGAACCCAACTGTTACTGTCCGGCCACCCAAGACGCCATATACTCAGGCGGTAGTCTTGGAGCTAAGCCCCGAAGCAGTGGCCAATGGTATAACATACGCTAAAGCCATCGCCAAGGCAAAGCAGAGCGTCAGCCTGACGGAGTTCCAGTTCCGGACCACAATAACGGGGGCTCGATTAATCAAGCTTCCCAGGGAAACCACGCCATCTCAGGCTGCCACACTGGCCAAAAAAATCAGGGTGGCACTAGGGGACGCGGCGAAAATCACTCGCCCGTCCAAGTCGGCAGAAATTCGAGTCACAAATCTCGACGACTCGGTCACAGCCGATGAACTGCGTGACGCCCTGGCCAAGGAGGCGGGATGCCTATCATCAAAACTTTCTATAGAGAAAATTCACCCGGGACCACAAGGGGTGGGGGCTTCCCGAGTGTCGGGTCCTGTAGAAATAGTAAAGCGCCTGTTGGCAGCCGGCAAAATGGTGGTAGGATGGTGTCCCGCCACAATTCGTTTGGTGGAACAGCGTTCCATGCGGTGCTATAGATTTATCGGCGCTGGACATCCTGGTTCAAGATGTACACAGTCATTTGCTAAAGTCCATGCATAGTGTCAAGGTTACAATTGCGTGGAGCCATTCTGTGAATCTCGCACTCACACATTAACATTTTTGGAACTGTCAATAATATTAACCTTAAATCGACGAAATTAGTTTTAGTTTTCTTTATACTAACCAGTTTATTTAAACCGTTCTTATATCTTTTGGTTTCTTGACCTAACAAATTAATTAGGTGTAAACTGCAGTGTTGTTTTACATAAGTATTGTTTATTTCGCATTAAATGTTATCTGCCTCGAGGTGTGATCCATAGACGCTGCGACTTAAATTGGCGAGCCTATGGTTCAAATCACGCTACTTCCGTATTGAGTATTTTTGTTAGAATTTACTTTTTTTTTTATTTTTTTGTATGAGCACTTTTTGTTTTGTTTGCAAGAATTAAAACACATGCAATCAAATAAAAATGGTTTTCATTATAATATTTTTGATAAATGTCTCCTTTTTCCATATATAAATTTACTATGGTTATAGCTTAAGTATTCGTTTTCGTAATGAAACGAAAATTGAAACTTAACCATAAGAATAAAAGTCACCATTCATTCGGCAACGCTGCTATATTTTGAAAAACAACAAAGTAAAAAAAATATGTTATGTCTTAAATATATTGAAATGTAAAATAATATCTGTAAGAAAAATAGTACTTTATTTTTAGGGTTCCGTACCCAAAGGGTAATTAGCGGAACCCTATTACTGAGGTTCCGGCTGTTTCTCATGAACCGTGATAGTTAGACAGTTGAAATTTTCACAGAAGATGTATTTCTGTTGCCGCTATAACAACAAATACTAAAAAATATTTAAGGAGGCTCCCATACAACAAACGTAATTTTTTTGCTCGATTTTGCTCGATATTGATAACTGCAACAGGTAGACTCCTAAAATATTTACAAGATATTTAGTTATACAGTTACTTTAAAAATAAATAATTAAATTAAAATAAAACAAAAATTAAGGGGTGCTCCGATACAACAAATGTGATTTTTTTGCCGTTTTTATAGATAATGGTACGGAACCCTTCGTGCGCGAGTCCGACTCGCCTATTTAACTATATAACCTCCATTATTTTCAATTACAGCAAGCAAGCGCCGCCGCATGGATCCAACTATATTAGAACAGATCTGTTCCTCTAATATTGTCCAAAATTTCTACACAGTGAGCCTCTAATGACTGTGTGGTACTTTCATTTCGCATGATGGGAATCTTTGGACCATCAAACCCCATAGGCAGTCATCCACCCCCACATATTAAATGATATCCGTGCAGATTCCATACTTGGGACAACATTTTGTTCTGCATAACGGGTTCCATTTCTGCGCCACACATAAGGCCTCCCGTTTTCAGATGATTCAAACGACTTCTCATCGGTGAATAAGGTGTGCTCCCAGTCAAAATATAATACTCCCTTTATTATGGGTATTAGTTAAATATGGTTTTTAGCTGGCTTTTTATGATGCAATCCTTTTATATGCAGAGCTCGACGAGCAGTGTGTGTAGATGTATGAAACATGTTCCCAAACACAGCAGTCGGTATGAAACCATTGTTCTCGTATTGTTCCACCATAAATCGTCTTTGGGTCGCATCAATGTGCCGCGGGCGTCCACTTCGATGACGAGTTGATAAACTCCTCTCCTCTTGGTTGCGCGAGACCCAACGCTTTACGGTAATCCACTAAAAACATTTTTCAAACTACTAAAATTATATTTTCAATTTTTTTTTAGAAATTTACTTACAAAAAAGTGTGGTTTTAAAAAATTATGATATAACATTAACATCAAATAAAATACTTACGGTAAAACCAGTCTCATTGCAAATTTGAGATATATCGTAACCCATATTATATAGTTCTATAATACGCATCCTCTCTTGAATTAATATTGGCCTGCATATTATTTTTAGCAAAGAAATTTAATAAAAACACCAAACAACCTTGTCAGCACATACCCCCAGAAACAAATCGGCAACGAACGACAAAAAGAAAATGTCTACCTACGTAGTTTCCGCTTCTAACTTAATAGCTATTAGAAAATTGGTCTAAGCTATTTACCTGAACAAAATATTCATAATTCGTAAAATGTAACAAAAAGAAAGGAATAAGGTGAGATTCGAATCCACAACCTGCATTGCACTGAGTACACGTATTATGATCTGATACGTCTATCCACTAGGCTACGGATACGATAATTTTCTTAGTAATTTTTTTTTTTTTATTTATTTATTAAAAACAGACAGTCGCTTACATATTATTACTTATGAATATTTTAACAAAGACAAGACTTATAGTTTCCTTAATTAACATACAGCGATAGCGATACGATACATAAACTACATAAATTTAGGAAAGAAACATACATACATAAATTCAAATATACCTATACAGTACAAAAAAATCATAAACTTTACAGTCAATATACACATACAATATTACAATAAATCTTCTTTGAATACTTTCGATACGATCAACATGTATTTCATAAAATGGGGTCCACACACTTCTAACAAAACTATTATACAAAATCTTATAAGTGTTTATATTTTTGAACGGTTTTCCTGCTCTTAAAATAAATCCAAGTTGCTTGTACGCTTTTTTAAGAATTTTATCAATGTGCGGTACAAAAGTAATTTTTGAATCGAGAGTTACTCCTAAGTCTCTGACTTCTGTAACCCTTTTCAAAGTCTTACCACAAATCGTATAGTTGTGTATGAACGGGTTTGTCTTACGTGTATAAGTTAAAACATTTTTTTTTTAATTTGTCCCACCGAAAATGAAAGTTTTTGCTAAAGACCAGAACCTTACATTCTTCGTGGTTTTACTCTGTTAAATTATTGCCGCTATCGATAATGCAGCAGTTGATTCTTTTTATATTTTTGATTCTTTCTTTCTTATTAAACTATTTGCGTGGTCGCTCTGTTATCTTAGCGTTACAGATTCCTGGTTTTTGTGTTAAGTTAGTTACATATATTAAGTGTTAGTATAACTTTTTTTTTTAAGTGAAAGGTACATATGAAATGTTGTAGCTAATAGAGCCTTTTTTTTTTATTATATTTTTTTTGTTTGATATTTTTTTTGCCTTCGCACTTTTAAAATAATGTTATAATAATAATAAAACAGTACAGCTAAATAACTTATATTACGTACAATAGAAGTTTCAAACTGACAAAATAATTTTGATAACATTTTTTTTTTTGTTAGTGCAATAGAAGCTTAGAACTGACGAAAAATTTTACTTTGATAATTACAATACAATTTTTATTTTTATTCTATTCACTTATGTTACAACATCCATCCTTCATTTAGTTCTTAGCACCATTACCTGTTCCCGCGGCTTTGACCACCCTTTTTGCAAAGTTTATAAAGTCCTCACGGCAGCGGCTCAATCAGAGCCGGAATGTTATCAATGCTAATGTGTTGGTCCATTTTGCATTCGCAATCGTATCTTTTACTTGCGTATTTAGGACAGCTGATTATTATATGGGAAATAGTTTCCTCCGTCTCCCCGTCGCAAGTGCAGAGCGGGGACTGTGCTAGCTAGGTTGTTGTCTATCGTCATTTTGTTTATAATTTTGTATGCCACTTCGACTTGGGGAAGAACATCTTAGTCACACTTCCTGATGTCGCTTCTTCGTAGCACTTTTGCCAAAGGTTTATCGTTTCGGTCCTGATGAAGTGCTTCGCGAATGAAAGGGGGAAGGAATCGTACGCATGGCTTGTCTTGCATTTGAGTGCGGCTTCCTTTGCAAGCTCATCAGCTCTTTCATTTCCAGCAACGTTGCAATGTGCCTTAACCCAGTAGAATTCCACCCGACCTTCTTTCTGCTTGAGTGACTCGATTTCCTGCCTGATCTTATGCGCTATTGGGTTAAGCGAATTAGGGTCTACCAAGCACTCTAGTGCTGATCGATAATCGCTCAAAATTACCGAGCATTTGTTTTTGGTTCATCAGCTTAAGGGCTCTATAGATGGCTGCCATTTCTGCCTGGAACACACTGCAGTAGTTAGCTAGAGTAAATTTAGTTTGCCCTACTTCTTTGGTTTCTTGCCAGTATGTTACTGCTCCTCCGACTTTGCCCTCTATCTTACTCCCGTATATGCGCGGTAGGGTAGGGTTAATTTGTTCTGCCTCTGTTTGGTCTGTGATAAGATCAAATGTAATCGGCTCTCGAAGTGATGGGTGTGGTAGAGTGAAGGGGCTGATCCGCGTTTCAGGTTAGGTTAGGTTAGGTTAGGTTAGGTTGGGATACTTGCCAGGTAACCTCCTCGTGAGCCGGATTCTCGCCTGTCTCTTCGGGATACGTCCTGGGAGAACGGCGAGGCTGGCCGGTGTACCCTGGGCATTGGTTGAGTAATTTTTGCTCAATTGCTCACCAATGGCAAATAACCTGGAACGGAGGACCGCTCAAATGGGCCCAATCGTGGGCTCGTTCGGATGCGGAGGCCGCTTGCGGCTAGGTGGTGGACTGTGGAGGGAAGGGGGTGTCTGGGCTTCCGGCTGGTCTGGGTCATCCAGCTTGTCTGGGCTTCCTTCCTTCGTTTCACGGCCGAGGTGGGGCCGCGGTGGGAGAGTTGTGTCGGTGTTTCGTTGCCGCTCAGCCTGTCCACCGCGGCTTTGGCATGGTCGCTCTGCAGGTTGCGACATGG
This sequence comes from Apoda limacodes, assembly GCA_946406115.1. Classification (NCBI taxonomy): domain Eukaryota; kingdom Metazoa; phylum Arthropoda; class Insecta; order Lepidoptera; family Limacodidae; genus Apoda; species Apoda limacodes. The sequence goes on along the minus strand of OX291540.1, from coordinate 114,863 downwards.
TGGAGCGCGTTGGGATGAGTGAGTGTCAGAGTCAGACTGCCACTCATTCTACCCACTGCGATCGGGGTGGGGCCGCGGGGGAAGAGTTGTGTTGGTGTATCGTTGCCTCTCAGCCTGTCCACCGCGGCCACAGCGGTACTGCACCCTTAATGCAGCATGGTTGGTAGGAGAGGGCGGGCCTGTGTCGACCCTGCCTGATGATCCTACCATTGGCGACCGGCGTGCGTGATTGGCCTCACGCACGCCATTGCACTATGGTCGTCACGGTCTGACACTGCTCTAGCGTTTCCCCTAGAGCAGTACGGTGGAGCCCAGCGTTCGAGCTGGGCAGCCCGGAGGCGAAGTGGTGAAATCTATCAGGACCCCACTTCGCCGCCACTAAGGATTTAGTTGGAAACCGGAGAGTTTTAGTGGGTATTCCCAGCATTTGTTGGGTGAGTCCCACACGCGTCCGCAGTCTAGCCAACTGTGGATAGCCCGTAAATGGATTTCTCTTCGATAAAAAAAAAAAAAAAAGGTTAGGTTAGGTTTTTTTTTTTTTTTAATTTTCTTACGCAGGAGGGGAAATCCATTATGGACACCCATGGATCGTCTGGGATGTTTGGGTAGTGTTGGACTCGCACGAACTAAAACCCCTCCTGCCTGTGTCATATTGCTGTTTTCATTGATACAGCATTTGGTCCTGTTTTAGTTTCCATCTTTGGTTGTATTATGTCAATCTTTATTAATAATAATAGAAAGTTAAAGTTAAAAATAATATATTAAAAATCTTGAATAATCATAATAATGTCATATTTTATTTCCATTTGGTCGTCAGTCACAGATATTTGGCTCCATTTCTTATTCCTGCCATTTTGACAACTAGAGCCGCAAATGTTAAGAATATGTTCCGGCGGCGATCGTCATGCATGATGTCTGGTAGATTAGTTAGGTTTATATCAGAATCCATGTGGCACTCGCAATCGTATCTCTCCTTACTGTATTTGGGGCATTGGATTATTATGTGAGGAATGGTTTCCTCCGATTCGTTATCGCAAGTGCAGCATGGAGTCTGGGCTAGACCTCTTTTGAAAAGGTACGATCGGAAACCTCCATGACCAGTGAATAGTTGTGCTAGGCAATTGTTTAGATTGATCTTCTTTATTATTTTGTAGGCGGATTTGACATTTGGAAAAAAATATTTTTGTCACCGCTCCTGTTGTTGCATCTTCGTAACGTTTTTGCCATGCGCTTATGGTTTCGTCTCTGATGAGGTGTTTTGCATATGAAAGGGGGAACGCGTCATAAGCAGGTTTTGTTTTTTAATTTCAGTGCTGCCTCCTTTGCAAGTTCATCTGCTCTTTCATTTCCTTGTATATTGATGTGTGCCTTGACCCAACAAAACCTAACTTTTCCACCTTTCTCTTTCAAGGTCTGCAGCTCGGTACGAATTTTTTGAGCAATAGGGTTTAGGCCATTCGGATTAGCAAGGCTTTCCAGTGCAGACCGAGAGTCGCTCAGAATTACCGGGTATCTTAGAGCGATCCTACTGTTGATGAGTTTTGTGGCTCTGTAGATCGCTGCCATCTCGGCTTAAAAGACGCTGCAGTAGTTTGCTAGGGTGAATTTGCCTTTTGCTGTTTCACTTCCATGCTGCCAGCAAGTTACGGCACCCCCCACCTTGCCTTCTATTTTGCTGCCGTCTGTGTATATTTGCGGCGTGTCGGTGGTAACATTTATTATTTTTGTAGCGTCGTTTATTAGTTCATAATTAAGGTGTTCTCGGAGGGCAGAGTGCGGTAGGGAGAATGGGCTTATTCTACATTCCAGTTCCCTTCCTGGTAGCTCTGGTATTGGCTTGCCTCTTTTTACCAAATATAGTTTTCTTTGCTCAAGAGCTCTTAAATCCAGTGGTAGGGTTGTTGATAATAAGCAGCTAGATGTCAAGGAGGTTGTTCGGTGCGCTTTGATTATCAGGTTAGTGAATAATCTCATGGTCCTGTCCAGTCTGGTTCTGACCTGTTTTTTATCCGCTGCTTGTCCCCAAACGTTAGATCCGTATAGAAGTATAGGCTCAATGACAGCACTATAGATTGTTTGGATTATTTTTGGATTGAGTCCCCACTGTGCTCTGGCGGTGCGGCTTACCAATTTATATATTCGGACTGCTTTCTTTGCAGCTTAGTCCAAATGAGCCAGGAAGTTGAGGTTTTTATCAATAATAAGGCCCAATACCTTAAGACTGTCTGTAAAATGGATTTCGGTGCTACTCAAGAAAATTCTTGGCTTATCATATTTTAATTTCTTGGTAACGATAATTGCCTGTGTCTTTTGTGCTGCAAAGTTTAGCTTAATGTTTCTGCCCCACTCCGCAATACTCTCCAGTGTCGGATTTAGTTTTTCTTCTAGTTCCAATCCCGTGTTGCCACTAGCTATGATGAGTATATCATCTGCAAAGGCTTGTACATGCACTGGAAAGTCGCCTGCAGTCTGAAGCAGTGAGTCCAGGAGAACATTTCACAGGAGTGGTCCACAGGTTGAACCTTGTATACAGCCTTTCGTTGTTTGCCTTGTGGTTTCGGCACCCGCGTATGATATTTCTACGCTTCTTTCCGAAAGGTAGCTTCTAACTAGGTTATAGTGGGACTCACCCAGATTCTTTTTGCGTAGTTCGTCAAGAATTGCTGGCCACCAGGCATTATCAAATGCGCCTTCTATGTCCAACGATATAACCGTCACAATTTGTTTCTTGCTCAAACCTTTTTTAATCTCTTCATTAGCGTCATACAGTGCGTCTTTAGTGCTTCTCTGAGGAAGGAATCCGTACTGTCTGGGGCTGAGGCGCTCTTCATGGCCTAGCTGCCAGAGTATTCTATTTGCGAAAAGTTTTTCCAGAACTTTACCCAAAACCGGAAGTAGTCCAATAGGTCTGTAGGCTTTTGGGACTTGGTAATCTGTCTTGCCCGGCTTTGGGATAATTTTAATTCGTGCGTGTTTCCATTCCCTTGGGGTGTATCCTATTTCTAGTCACTTGTTATAAATTGCAAGTAGTGTGTCGGGAGAGGCCCTGTAAGCTGCTTCGCAGATGTCCGAGGTAAACCCGTCGATTCCTGGAGCTTTCTTTGGGTTCATCTTTGCGAACACCGCATCGAGTTCTGCTTTCGTAAATTGAATATGCGGGTCAGTATTTTCCTCAGGGTGATTAAAGTCTGTCTGGCGTCGTTTGTCAGCTTGATCATCAGTGTCGTGGGCTGCATCGTCAGTTGGGTAAAAGGTTTCCGCTAGCAGTGTGGCAGATGCCGACGGAATGAGTACGTGGTCTCTGTCATCGGGGCAGCGAAGCAGCTTGTCTCCCTCTTTTGAGGAGCTGTTTTTTATTACTCTAAAGACCTTCTGCCACATAGTTTCCTTCTCCTGAGTTGAGCAGTACTCTTTCCAGCTATAAGTTATTGAGGACTCAATTAGATTTTTATATTCCAGCTTTTTTCTTTAAGTTCCTCAAGGAGGAGAGGTCGTCTAACAGTATTGGCGTGTTTGAGTCTTCTCTTAATTCTGATTAGCACTTTCTTTGATTTGTTTAGCTCCTCATTCCACCATCTATTTCGGTTCGTCCTTTGGGAGTGCTTTATTACCGGTATAGCTTCGTGGCTTGCCTTATGCAGGGCTTCCGTGTACTCTTCTTTTTTCTTTGAAAGCTGGTTCGCATTCGAGACTGCAGATATTGTGTCTGCATTAATATTTCTATTTGCTAAAGCTTTCTGGAATACATTGCCAAACTTCAGCCAGTCAGCTTTGTTTGTATTAAATTTCCTCGTAGAACTGTTTGGAAGGTAGCCTTGGCTTTGTTGTATATCGATTCTATATTCAATTTGCCGATGGTCGGTAAGCCGTCCTGTATTTTCGTTCACCTTCCAGTCTTTAATTTTCGGCAGAAGGTGGGTTGAGCAGGCTGTGACATCTACGATGCTATTTCTCCACGGTAGGTATGGAATGTTGGCGTGCAGCCTTCATTAACGATGCTAAGCTCCATTTGCGCAGCTAGGTGCATAAACGCCGTTCCCCGCTCGTCATCCTGATCGCAGCCCCACCAAATGCTTTTGGCATTCAGATCTCCAGCTATAATAATGTTATTTTCATTAATGCTATTCGCTACAGTGTTGACGTGGTCTAGACAGGGCTCTATATCAACATTACCTTCAAAATAGACGTTAACAAAAGCTAGAGTGAAGTCTTTTAAGATAGCCTTAAAACTAACGATATTATTGCTATGCAAACTATTATCTTCAGTAATTATAAGATTCTTGTCTAGAACGATCGCCGCGCTTTTGACTGGGTTGCGATGGTTTGCTTTTGAGTTTTGTATGACTCGGTGGTTGGTGGTGACGTAGCCTTTGTTGCCTACGTAGGGTTCTTGGACTAATATGATAGCTGTTTTGTTCATCTCAGCTTCCGCAATTGCCTCCTTAGTGGCTTCGTATCCCCTGCCTAGATTGACCTGGCTTATTTTTAACTGTTGAGGAACCTCGGCTTAGCAATAATAATTTATCGCTGACCTAGCTATTTTGTCCCATTTTGACCATTCGGGGCATCTGGAGCTGAAAGCGGGGTGGTCTGTTGTGTGGCTCTTTGAAGACGTGCAATTACTGCATTTTGCTGCTGTGGACCTGTTTGTGCACTGGCGAGTATCGTGAGGTTCTGCACACAATCCACAGATATAATCCGTCTTGCAGTCCCTCGCCAGATGTCCAAACTTCATGCACTTATAGCATTGGACCACCGGGGACATATCCGACACGTGGATAGGGAGGAATTCTATTTTTAATGTTTCGCCTTTGACTGTTTTCCACATACCCGGGCTAACTTCCGCTGTTATGTTGCAGAGTTCATGGTTTCTGGCTCGGGTACGGCGTAGGATTTTTATCTTTTTGTCTTCTTCCGACAGGCTGGACAGTAATTTTGCATTTTGTCTCAAGACTGCTTGTACTATTTTCTCGTCGGTTAAGTACCTAGCTACCCCTTTGAGCTGGATTAGAGGAAGCTTCTGAGCAACTTGAGAAACCGTCAGGGTGGCATCGCTCTCTTTCAAAGCTTTGCCTAATGCGCTTCTTTCGGCTTCGCTGTCACATCCTATTACAACCCTCTGTTTCCGAGTTTTTCTTAATTGATTTATCCCTATTCCTAGTTTGATCACATCGACACCTGCTTTTATCTTTTTAGTAACGTCGTCGCTAGTGTGGGTTGGGTTGGTTGATTCGACGACCAGGCAGTATCTGGGAGTCGAGGCAATTTGAGCGTAGGAGGCTTTTTCGTTTGGTTGTCGGTCAGTTGGTTGCGATAGGCGTTTCCCTGTGTATCTGTGGTGTGGTGGGGAGCAGCTTACACTTTAGAGGCTGTCCGGGTTTGTTTGCGGTTCTATATCTCTGAGCTCGCTTCTTAGGGATTCGATCGCTCTTCGGATAGGATCAGCTGTTTCAACAGTTATTTCTGAGAGTTCTTTTATGTCGTGTCTAACCTGCTTCATGGCATTGGATAAAATTTTTGCCTCTTCGGAGGCTTCTAAGTTCGCTGCTGATGGTAGGCACTGAGTTCTGATGGCCTCGAGGTTTTTATTTAAGTCGGTGAGAATCTCTGGTGCGGCACATGGTGGCGTGAGAATTGTTTTTATTTCTTCTTTAAGACCCTCAATAACTGGCTTCAGTGTGGCGAGATCATTGTTAGGGGACACTTTGGGACTGTTTCCCATGTATGTCTTGATTTCTGAAATTTCTCTCTTGAGCCCTTTTATTTCATTGGTGAGATCAGATATTGCCGTTTGCTCTTTGGGTATCTTGTTGATTTTGATGAGTTTTAACGACTCGGCCAGCTCAGCTCGTTCTTTGTTGGAATGAGTAGTCAAGTTAAACACGGCAGTCCTTATCTCGTTTTCTCGCTTTAAAGCATTTTCCCTTTCGGTAGTTAGCTCGAATGTCATGTATTTCCTGAAGCTCTCCATTTGTTCCTGTGTTTTTCGACAAATTTCGTGCAATTCGTTAGTTTTAGTTTCGTACCTGTTTGTCAGATCCTCCGATGTCCTGGCGTGTCTTGTCTCTTGTCTGTTTATCAGATGCTCATAGTATCCCTTCGACTTTTCGCGCTCATCAATATGTCTAAGGCGCGAGTCCGCCAGTCGCAGGATTATCTCATACATTGCTTGTATTCCACTGGCTACTGCCTCTTTAATTTCCCTGTTCATATTTCTCGACTCCTCTAGTTTTGATTTCGTTCTTTGCATAAGTTCATTTGCTATTCTGGGCATTTCATGTAAGTATCCGCCTCCGCCCGCAGATGAGATGAATGAGAGAGCCGAGCTTTCCTCTTCGTCGTCCTGGGGTTCTTTGGATCCCAAGATAGTTTGTTCGCAGTTCAGTTGGTTTGCCGCGCGTATTTGCGTTCTTATTCTCAGAAGGGAAGACTCGGACCTGGCCCTCTGTGCTTCAGTGGCGGGGGTTGAGGTCTGCCAGTCATTTGGTAGTTCTGGAACTACAGAGATTTCGGCCAGAGGGTCAGTGCAAATACCGAGGTCCATTGTCTCAAGATTGGAAGCTGCTTCGACTGGGTGTATGTGCCTGGCTAGTATTGGTTTTGTGCTCGTGGTACTGCTAGTTTCTCCTTTAAGGGGTTTTCTAGACACTGTTTAACTGTTCGTGGACTTGGTTGCAGTCAATTTAGTGCTTTTAGACGACATTTTGGTGCAGTAAAGAGTAAAATATCGCAAACGTGGACGTAGCTACAATCAGATAGGTGGATCCTATAGACGAGATCGGGCTGAGTGCTCCCAGCCCAAACTCGGATATTCTAGCCACAAGGAGGTACAAGTATTCCGGTTTTGTCCCGGAATTAGGTTACTTGTCGTTTACAAAACTATTTTGGCTGTAAAGGTAATGAAAATCCTAGATAAATGAGCCCAAACTCGATGCAGATCGGACTTACGTAGCTGCTTCAGTAAGAGGATGAAATTTCCTGGTTGCGATCCAATATGGCTGCCGTTTATGGTTTTCGTTGGTTTCTCTAGTTCCAGTGGTCCTAGGACGACCGGGTTTGGACTGTTATGAAAGATATGGGTGTGAGGAGTATGATGAAATGTAGTGGGGTGGGGGTAGTGTTCGAAATTTGTTTTTAAGTTTTGTGTGATGGTGGGGATAGGCGTAAGGCGGGGAATGATATTAAAGAAAGTCCGGGCTCTCTGCGACGATCCCTCGAGGAGACACAAGCGTTTATTGTTTTCCAATATGGCGGCCAAGATGGCGCCTAAGGGAGCTGACTCAGGTTATTTCGAGAACCAGAAGTCGTAGAATTGTCTCGTTTGGACTCCTGGTTACGAGTCACAGCTTTCCAAGTCGTTTATGGATCCTAATTAGGTGGTGGGGGGGGGGGGATATAGGGATATTGCACAGAAAAATTTCCTTAATTCTATACTCATAAAAGTTTTTAAAATTTCTTATCCTAAGACCAAGCACGTGTTTCACTTAGTTTGAGCTTATGCTTATAACTCCGAAAAACCTGATGGAAAAAATCTGAAAATTTGTATTATAATTGAAATATATATTTACAGTCTAATCAGAACTAAAAAACTACAAGCAATCGATCAACCCTGTCTTTAAATAAGCAATAAAGTCTTAAAAGCAAAATTTTTCTAACTAAAATGAAAATAATTTTAAAAATATAACTTTTTAAGAAAAACTTTTTACAAAAATATAGTCCAGGTAAATATAGTAATTCAACTTAGCTTTAAATTTTGAGCCAGGCCGCAAAACGTGGTTTTCGCCAGTCCTGTTTTTGTCCTGTAGCTCAGAAGTTCTTGGTGCAAAAAATCTGCGAATATGGCAAAAAGTTCCTCTATCTTCCTTCCAGGATGTCTTCGGCAATCCAAACACTTCACCGGCATACATAGGGCATTCAAAAAGCACGTGGGACACGGATTCGTCTGAACCAGGTTCGCAAATGCATGACGAGCTCTCCTTACAGTTGAAACGATTCAAGTATTCCGAGAATCCGCCATGTCCTGTCATCACTTGTGCGATCGTTCCGGTGAATTCGATTTTTCTTACCACTTTATAGGCCGCGATTGCATCAGGGAAAAATATTTTGGTGGTACTAGCCGTCACACCATTCTTGTACCTTTCGTTCCACTCGTCAAGCGAGTTCATTCGCAAACGTCGCTTGACGAATGATACGGGGCACTTATCGTAATTCGGCTTCTTTTTACAGTTAAGTGCAGCTTCTTTTGCCAACTGATCCGCTCTTTCATTCCCTGCCAGTCCAGCATGCGCTTTAATCCAAAACAAAACTACAGTTTTATTCTGGCGACTTAAAGTCAGTATGTTTTTCCTGGTATTTACGGCTAGGGAATGCATACTATGTAGGCCAGTGATTGTTTGAAGTGCAGCCATTGAGTCGCTATAGATTGCGAAAGAGGTCTCGTTTCGGCGCAACATCTCTTCACTAGCTCTATGTATGGCGAGGAGCTCCGCTTGGTAAACGGTGCAATATGATGGCAAAGTAAGCTTGACGGCCTTAATTTCGGTATCCCATAGAGATAGCGAGGCGCCGACCCTGCCGTCAATCTTACTGCCATCGGTAAAAATGCGAATTGCGAATTCGCTGTTGGCGTCTAATTGCACCTGGTTTTCCAACGTTTGGAATTCCAGGCATATCTGCTCTGCTGGATGTGAAGCCTCTACTGTGGGAGTTCTCTGTTCCACCTCTCTATCTTTAAGATCAGGCTGGGGTAACCCCCTTTTTGCCTCGTACAGCAAAGCTGCTTCCCGGACCCGAAGGTCGAGGGGGAGCACCCCAGCCAGAACAAGTGCCGAGTTTAGTGAAACAGTGCGATAGGCCCTACATATTTTCTGTACGAAGTCTCGTTGTATGGCGTTAAGCTTCTTCCTGATGCAGACCTTGGTTACGGCTTGAGCCCAGACACTGGCCGCGTACAATATTATAGGCTCTACTGTAGCGGTGTATATTGTGCGTATAACTTCCGGGTGAAGACCCCAGCTTATTTTAGCCGCTCTAGTCAATTGTTTGTATGCGGCCACTGCCTTTTTACATACGCTATTCAAATGCGGGTTAAATGTAAGCTTGTCGTCGATTATAACGCCTATCAGTTTTATCTCATTTGTTACACTTATCGCTGTCCCGCCCATGCTCAAGCGCGGGGTGTCGTATTTTAACTTCCTCGTTATCACCATGGAATTTGTTTTATGTGGCGCAAATTTCAGTTTATTTTGGACACCCCATGCACGAACATATTCGAGAGTGGTATTTGCGCATGTTTCGATTTCTTGCGCCGTATCTTCATGAAACACCAAAACAACATCATCGGCAAAAGCCTGTCCGTATTCAGTTCTGTTTTCCAGTCCTTTTAGGAGCGGGTCGAGGAGCAGATTCCACAATATAGGTCCTCCAATGGATCCCTGTACACAACCTTTGCTCGTGGCTTTAGTGTATTCTTCGCCAGCGTATCTTACTTTTACTGTCCTGTCTCTAAGGTAGCTGTCGATGACGCAACGTATATTCCGAGGGCAGTTTTCTTCTGCCAACCGAACTCGTATTTTGGGCCACCAAGCACTATCAAAGGCCCCCCCAATGTCTAATGATACCACGGTAACTATTTTCTTTTGGTCTATTTTGGATCTAATGTATTTCATCAATACATAAAGGGAGTCTTCGGTGCTCTTTTGGGGCATAAACCCATACTGTCTTTTGCTAAGTCTAGGTATTAGGTGGTACTTTACTCTTGTCATCACCATTTTTTCATATATCTTCCCAAATAAGGGGAGTAAGCCTATTGGTCGGTAAGATTTTGGCGTATCGTAGTTATCCTTTCCCGGTTTCTTCAGTACTACTACCGTTGTCTCCTTCCAGATTTTCGGGAAGTGGTGCAGCTCCAAGCATTTATTTAATATAGCTAGGAAAAGCTTCGGTTCATTTCGGATGACACTGGCACAAATATCCGCGGTGAAACCATCTGACCCAGGCGCCTTTTTAGGATTAAACGAATCTGTAGCCATGTACAGTTCGGTCAAAGTAAACGGTGGGTCCTTATGTTCGTTGGTTTCATGCTGCGTATTGACTTTCTCTGCCGCTTCTCTGATAGAAAAGTGTTCGTCATTGTCCACATCTTTTCTATCTTCAGGATAAAAGGTTTCCGCCAACATCTGCACCGAACCCTTACTGTCCAGTGTCTGCCCATTCTTTTCCAATGGTTGATCCTCTTCCCTCTTCCTTGTCTTCTTAGTCTTTGTTGAATGTATTTTGTGTTGATGGCGTCTACCCAGATTGAGGCGGCGTAGCTTATAATAGGCACCATAACTTGGTTGTACAGTGTTTTGATGTTTTCGGGGTGGATTCCCCATGTAGGCCTGACGAATCTGCTGAGTGAGTTTTGTAGTTTTTTCTAAAACATTTTCTATGTGTTTTTTAAAAGTAAATTTTTTGTCTATTGTTAGTCCTAGTATTTTAATGTCTTTAGTGAAGCTGAGTTCATGTCTTGTCATTGTCAATTTGGTCTTGGTTGCTTTGTTTGTGAAACTGATTACTTGGGTCTTGTCTTTGCCAAATCTGAGTTTTACGCTTTTTCCCCATCTTACAATTTGTTCTATTGCTAGATTAGTGTTTGCCTCTAGAATGGTTAGGTTGCTGGATCCGGCTACCAGAAGGATGTCATCTGCAAAGGCTTGTAGACTGCATCCCTCTGGCAATTCCAGTTCGAGCAATCCGTCAACTATTAGGTTCCAGAATGTGGGCCCGCAGATTGAGCCTTGGATACATCCTCTTGATAATTTTTTGGTGACTGTAACGTCTGCGTAATTTAAGGTGGCGGTTCTATTTTGAAGGTAGCTATTTATAAGAAGGTGTATGTTTGATGGGCATTTTATGTGATGTAGTCTGTCAGTTATTGCCGGCCACCATGCATTGTCGAACGCGGCTTGAATGTCGAGGGATATTGCTAGTACTTGTTTCCTATCAGATTTGAGTTTTCTAATAGTGTCTAAAAGGTTTGTCAGAGCATGAGTTGTGGAAGTTTGTTTTTTGAAGCCGTATTGTCTGTGACTATGTAGGTTGTGTAAGTAGACGTGATGGTTAAGTCTGTTAATTAAAAGTTTTTCTAATGTTTTTCCAAGTGTTGTCAAAAGTCCGATTGGTCTAAAGTCTGAGGTTTGATAGTGAGTGAATCTATTGTGCTTGGGTATTATTTTTATAATTGCTGATTTCCATGATTCTGGGAAATAGCCCAGAGTTAAGCATCTGTTCATTATTTTTAAAAGATAGTCTGGGAAGCATTTATTGAATAATGATATGATATCGGAGGTGAGATGATCTTGACCAGGAGCTTTCCTTGGGCTCATCTCTCTTAGTGCAGAGGCTATTTCGGTCTTAGTGAAGGGAGGTTCAGGGTCAGTGTTGGGGACTTTTGTAGTTTTCTGTCTTGTTCGTGTTTGTTGGTTGTTGTCTGGTGTGTCGTCGGGAAAAAAATTGTCTAAAAGTGATTGTGCTGTTTCTTGACTGTCTTTGGTGTATGTGCCGTCGTCTTTTTTGAGTGTGGCAGGCGGCTTGTTGGGGGGTTTGGTTTTTATAATACGGTTTGTTATCCCCCAGACATCTTCTTTGTCTTGATTTTGACAAAATTCTTTGAAGTGTTCTGTTGAGGTTTTTCTGATTTCAGTAGAGTATTCCAGTCTTAGTTGTTGTCTGATTTTAATGTCTTCTTCTGTAAGTCTGTTTTGTCTCTTTAACCTAGAAGTCAAATGGTGGTTTTTTATTACTTTACGTTTCAGGTCTTCGAGTTTGTCGTTCCACCATGGGCATTTATAGTTGTATCCTTGTCGACTAGAAAACAGTTTGTCACACGTTTTGGTTATACTGTTGGTAGTTTGGTTAATAATTTGGTCGAGTTCTAGGCAGGTCATATTGTCTATGTCTGCCGATAGATCAAGGTGTCGAGTTAGGTTTTCTTTGAATGCAAGTTCTGTTGATTCTCTTGTTATGTAAGATGTGTCGTATTTAAATGTTGAGGTCTTTCGGTTTGTTATTGGTGAGGTTGATATTGTATAATATTCCGTTATGGTCGGATGATGGGCATATGGATGTATTGACTGTCCAGTTTTGTATGTATTGTCTGTGTTGTGATGATATAAGTGTCAGATCTATTATTGATTCTCTATATTGTGAGTGGGTGACTGTGTTGAATGTTGGTTTTCTTTTTTGGTTACATACTGTGAGGTTGTTTGTGACAGTAAAGTTAAATACGTCGTTACCTCGAGTGTTGGTCTGGTGTGATCCCCATTCAGGGTGCCATCCGTTGAAGTCTCCTCCAACAATGTGTATCTTTCCTTGGTTGTTTTGAATTAGGTCATTGAGTTTGTCTAAAGTTTCGGTTCCGGGGTCGAGATGTTTAGGTAGTCTTTGTCGGTTGTTAGTTTTGCTGTAAGGTTCTAGGTATATGGATGAGATGATTATGTTGTTGTGGTTTAGGTTGATTTGGACGGTTACGAGTTTGTTAGATGAGAATTCTGGTAGAAAGATTGTGCTAAGTTTGTTTTTTTTAATTATTATACATGCTTTAATTGGTCTGTTATTGTCGGGGGATTGGTAAACTTCATAGTTATAGGTGTTAGTTAATGTCATTTTTTTCCCGGTGTAGGGTTCTGTTATGAGTCCTATATCAATGTCGTTGGATGTCATGTAATGCATTAGTTCATGTTGTGCCGCATAACCTCTGCCTAAGTTGGCTTGTGCCACTGTGATTGAGTTTTGTCTATTATTCATATTGAATTCTTTTTTTTATATTTTCCAATGCCGCCAGGTATCTGGGGCAGCGATTTGAAGTAGGTGAGTGGTTAGTGTTTATGTTAATTTGGTATCTGTTGCTTCTGTTAGAGCAGTTATAACACTCTGTTAATTTTCTGTCGTTTTTGGTGGGGCAGTCTTTGAATTGGTGCGTTGATGCCGCGCAGTGGGAGCAGGGTTTAGTGGAATTTCTACAGAATTTTTTGGTATGACCGTATTGCAGGCAGTCGTAGCACTGCCTGATCGGAAAGAATTCTTCGATGTGCACCTTTTGGTGGTCAATATTAATTCTTTCCAGTCCCGCAAATGCTTTCCAGCCCTTCGGTGTAAATTTTAATACAACGTTGTATAAAAACTCCTTTTTCTTGTTTTTCCTAGTGAAGCTAATTTGTATGTCTTCTTCGTTTAGTGCAGCTTCTTTGATTTGATTATTTTGATTTAATATTAAAGTTAATAGCTCGGTTTCGGGGGTGTCCGTGTAGATACCCTTAATTATTATCATAGGCTGCAATGATTTTGCCGGTTCAGTTGCGAAGTCTGTGTTCTTGGGTATTATATTTATTGTTTGTTTAATTTGAGTTGAGTTTTCGAACTCTACGCGGATTTTTTCGTTACTTAGGATTTGCACTTTAGAAGGAGCAAAATCACACTTTTTAAAAGACACTTTGTTTCTCCAGCTGGTAAGGAGCTGGTCTGCGTCTTTTATTGCCGGGTTGGTACTGGAGATGATTAATGAAGGTTTGTATTTGTTGGGATTTGGTATGATTGGTGTTGATGCGACTGATGAGTATGTGGGTTTAGATTTGAGTATAGGTTAGATGGGTGGTGGAATGGATGAGTGGTTTGGATTGGGTTTGTTGTTGATGGCAGGGTTAAGTGAAGTTAGTTTTTTAAATTCCTCTTTTATAGTTTCTTTAATTGCTTCAGTAGTTTTTGGGTCAATGTAGGCTGTAGATATATGATCTGGGTCGTTAATAATTTCGCTAAGGTTAATTTTAGTAGATCTCGGTCGCGTTGCTCAGAATTGTTTCTTTATTTTTTTTAGTGACATTTTTTCCTTCTTTGACCGCGGTGATGATATTCTGGATATTGCCAAGTATTTTGTTTATGAATTGGGGTGGGGCCAGGGCTGACGGAGTGCCTTGTATGATATTTGAGGAGGTCGCAGGGTTTTGGATGGTGCTTGTGATGAGAGCGGGATTGGGGGTGGGATTGATGGATAGGTTCTCCAGGGAGCCCGTCGGAGAGCTGAACTCTAAGTCGGAAGACATTTGTGAAGATTGCATAATAATAGGACAGTCTCGAAAAATAAGAATTTTTGGTCACCCTACTCTTATGCAGAAAATTGCAGTTATAATTAGTATGCAGTTGATAAGTGTTATTACTGGTTAAAATGGCTATGTTGACACAATTTATAAAGAACAATTAAAATTTTCACTTAACGGTAAATTATTACAAACAGTATATCGTCTATAATAGCTAAATTACTTTATTTATCTTGGCTTTTTATGTCTTAAAATGTTCGTTAGATGCTGGCACATTGAACTAAAGGTTGTGCGCAGCGTTAGAGTTAACAATGAAAACGGTTTATGAGAAAATGTTTTTTAGCGGCTTTTTCAGGACAGTTTTTCTTACTTTAAAAGTTAACTATGACACTTATCTGTGCGCAGTTTGTATCCTCCGATGCAGGGCTGGCTGGCGCGTCGAACCCAACATTCAGGGCAGTTGAGCAGGCTTCAGGAGAGCCGCGATTGGGAGATAACTATCTCGACCAATCAGCGGTTTTTCCCGTTTTGCGGCTGTACCCTGAATTGCACGCTTCCAGGACTTTTAGTATCGGAGGGCACACACATAACTGACATTTTGATACATTTTACACATTTGTTTTGACGGAATTTAAACAGTTATTAGTACTTTTAGATTTTAGATTCTAACTTCGCCACTTTGGACCTCTATACCTATATGAAAACACTTATGAATCACTACAAATAATATTCAGCAGGAAAGGTACGTTCACTTGGCTTCTAACGGCGTATTAAAAGCTATGTGTTGCAGCGACTAATCTTACACCGCACGCGTGCAAAACTGATGAGCTATTTTTTAATACAGTTTTTGACCTAAATTCTTTATAGAATCTGAATATTTTAAATCACTATTTATATCACTGTGTTGGGCTTACAATAGCGCATCTTTTGATGTATAGTTCTTTACTATAGTTGCACTTTTACTATTTTATTATGGTTTTTGATTGCGGAGCTCGCGAAAAACGATCCGCTCGGCTCTGGAGATCGCGGTTGGGTTGGTTAGGTTAGGTTAGGTTAGGTTTTTTTTTTTTTTTGTGCAGGAGGGGAAATCCATTATGGACACCCAGGTCGCTATGTGCTTCCCAGGTAGTGTCGAACTCCCACCGACTACAACCCCTCCTGCTTGAGTTGAGTGAGGACATTAGCACCTCGCTAATGGGATACTAGGTGCTAATGCGCGTGTATTTTGTTGATTTGCGTTAATAGTTGTGTTGGGTACTTGGGTTTGGATTGTTGTTAGTGCTTGAGAGTTGGGAGTGAGCTGGTTTGTGTCTGTTGAGTTGGTTTGTGTCTGTTGAGTTGGTTTGAGGTGGATTGGGTTGTGTTTGTTGAGTTGGTTTGAGATGGTGAGTCGCTTTGTAAGTGTTATGATATGGATCGTGTAGTGTCTATAGTATATTATCTATATAAGTAAACAAATATTTAGCGTGGGTATATAGATACACATAGTAGTAGTACAACAAGAGATATACACATGACATGAAAGATAGCGAAGGTATTCTAGTTAGAGATTACATTATAAAGAGCATCAGTCTATTTACAAATTATGTTTAGTTTCCAATAATAGTACAGCAAGAAATATAAACATGACATGAGTAATTGCAGTAGAAGTTAATTTGAGGTGATTTATATACATACCCTATTAGGTAGTAGTGTTATACATAAAATATTAAAAAGAAAGGAACAGAGATTTTCCGGATGGGGATTTTCTCTTATACTATTATTTTGTACATACTAAACAGAAGTCGAAAGAAATTATAGATTTTTGGCACATGACGTGGAACAATCAAATAGATGAATTGTATTTCATAAAGTTTTTTTTTTTTTTTTTTGTTTTTTTTCCCATTATAATACTAGAATATTTACTTAAATCTACTCACTTACTTAATTTCTAGAGAACATAACAAAAGTGAATTTTCACGATTTATGTCCTTGTTAACCTAATGTGCTGTTTAAAGTATACAAGGAAGAGAATAACTGTGTCAGACCAAATTTACAGGATTTATTATTATTTGTAACAATTAAAATGTAGAAATAAAAGTTTAATTCTAAGCAATATGTACAATAAGCCTTAAAAACTAGCAAATTTTGATACTCTTGTTGATTTGCGTTAATAGTTGTGTTGGGTACTTTGGTTTGGATTGTTGTTAGTGCTTGAGAGTTGGGAGTGAGCTGGTTTGTGTCTGTTGAGTTCGTTTGAGGTGGATTGGGTTGTGTTTATTGAGTTGTTTAGAGATGGTGAGTCGCGTTGTAACTGTTATGATATGGTTCGTGTAGTGTCTATAGTATATTATGTATATAAGTAAACAAATATTTAGCGTGGGTATATAGATACACATAGTAGTAGTACAACAAGAGATATACACATGACATGAAAGATAGCGAAGGTATTCTAGTTAGAGATTACATTATAACGAGCATCAAAGTCTATTTACAAATTATGTTTAGGTTCCAATAATAGTACAGCAAGAAATATAAACATGACATGAGTAATTGCAGTAGAAGTTAATTTGAGGTGATTTATATACATACCCTATTAGGTAGTAGTGTTATACATAAAAGAATAAAAAGAAAGGAACAGAGATTTTCCGGATGGGGATTTTCTCTTATACTATTAATTTGTACATACTAAACAGAATTCAAAAGAAATTCTAGAGAACATAACAAAAGTGAATTTTCACGATTTAGGTCTGTGTTAACCTAATGTGCTGTTTAAAGTATACAAGGAAGAGAATAACTGTGTCAGAACAAAATCTACAGGATTTATTATTATTTGTAACAATTAAAATGTAGAAATAAAAGTTTAATTCTAAGCAATATGTACAGTAAGCCTTAAAAACTAGCAAATTTTGATACTCCACAGACAACTTCGGTTTTCCGATAAGTATTCCGGGATTCCGGAAAAATATCCGGAATTCCGGAAGTCATTATTTGTAACATTTTTGTAAGTTATACCAATATAAGAAACAATATGTCACTTAATCCCGCCTAATCCGGAATTTCGGAAAAGTAAAACTTAAACTCCGGGAAGCATGTAGGGTCAAGATGGTAAATAATAAAGATACATTTTACTATGTGCACTATTTACATTTGATTTATAATCCGGAATTCCGGGAATACGCCGTGACTCCGGAAAGGTTTAAGGACCCAGGAAGATTACCACGAAGGTATTATAATTTCTTTTTTTTTTCATTATTGAAATTGGTGTTTAGGTGCTTAGACGGGTTCCGGGACGTAATTCCAGGGTAATAAGGATTTGCAAGGAAGGGTGAATTTATGCAATTTTTTTAGATAAAAAGTCCTACGGTATAACCATTAACGGGGAATGAGTTGGCTTAAGAAAGACAGTAGGAAATTAAAAAAAATTGACGTCCTGAAAGGGCTTCAGGGGGCGGTTAGCAAAGGGGGGGGACCCAATTTTGGGGTCAAAATCGACTTGCGACGCTCCATTGCTGTGATATGGCCTCTTTTTGTTTTTGCCGGTTGAAAATATTTGAAAAGTTTAAAATGGAAACAACTTTTTTGTTTATTTGCCTAAAAATCTGAAAAAATCAAGTTAAGTCAAGTTCAAGTTAAGTTGCTTGTCTCAGTGACTAGACCTCCATCAATTTTAAATTTGACTTTTTCAAATATGAAATTACATTAACTTAGTTTTTTTTAAAAAGAAAACCCCTAATATACACCATTTTTTGATCTTTGAAGCTAGTATCTCCGCAACTATAAGTCCTATCGTGATATTTTTTTCAGTTACAGGTAGCTAGATAAATTGTCTACTTACTAAAGCATATTTTGGCCTAATTAACGAATTGAAAGGGGAGAAAAAATCGTCTTAATGTGGAAATTTAAGAGTAGGTAAAAATAGGGGGGCTTACAGTAGGGAGGGACGGGTACTTCTAGATTTTTGAAGACGGTTAGCAAAGCTCTAAATAATTTTAAAGTTACTTTTTTTTGCAAAAACGGGGGGGAAATAAAAATCGGATTCTGGTAGAAAGGTGAAATAGAGGTTCTGATGACAGAACGCCGGGCGCAAGGAAAACGCTCTATCTCTTACCGTTTCCGAGGTATAACGGTTTTACTTTTTTTTTTTTTTTTTGGGCGGGCATAAATTATTGACCTCATATCAGTCTTTTTCCCACGGCAAAATTGTTCTTGGTTTTCGAGCTATTCGCATTCTGGCAAAGTCATATTTATAGTGAAATGGGGGGGGCAAACACCTGTTGGGGGTTTAGTGGTCTTAAGATGGTGGGTAATGCACCTGATGATGTATTTTGAGTCGGGTTGAGTACAATTTATTTATTTATTTTTTGATTGTTTTTTATTTATTTTATATTTTACGTTAAGAAAAACTAATACCTACACATCCATGGCCGTGTGGGTACATACATAAATACTTAAAGATTTTGAAAACCATCCTACGTGTGTTCGTAATTCGAGTTCAAGGTTGCCACGGTTGCCATGGCAATCTCGTAGAAATGTAGGTTGACCATAAATTTTTTAAAAAGGGACAAATAGGATTTTGAGCATAATTTTAAGATATTTATATTAAGTTTTATTATGATAAGGGTGGTTTTGATTGTCAGTGTGTTGGTGTGTGTGTGTGTGTGTGTGATTATGTGTGTTTTAGATTAAGTTTTGTTGAACTTTTTAAGGTTGTTTATTATGTTATGAATGTGTGTAATGAAAGTTTGTATTGTGGAATTGTGTTTTATGACTTCGTTGAGTTTGAACGGAGAGGTTTTCATGGATATGCACGTTGCTATGTGTTGTATTCGAGTGTTTCCAAATTGGTCGCATTCTTGTATAAGATGATTGAATGTTTGGGTGGATTGGTCGTCACAAGGGCATCGATCGTCTGGCGTTATTTTAAATCTAAAGAGATATTCCTTATGGTATCCATGGTTGGTGAACAGTGGGTGAGGCAAAAGTCTAAATTGACCGTGTTAAGAAATTCGGTTAATTGGCTGAATGAATCGAACCATGTTTTGATGGAAATGCAGTTACCAGGGGTTTCAAAAAGTGTTTTGAGGGATTCTGATGCCTTATCTTTGTTTTTTTTCTTTACGAAGCTCATGGGAAACCTGTCGAAAGTAAGAGCTTCGCTTAAGGTAGCTGCCAGTTTAGCAGCTTCGTCCGCTAGCTCGTTTCCGGCTAATCCCTCATGGGCTCTTATCCAGGCGAATGAAACTTGGTTATTTGCGGTTTCGTGTGGAGTTGCTGGACTCCCATCGACCGCGTCCCCAGGTGGTGGATAGGGGAATGACCCCCAGATATGGGAGGTACTAGGGAAATCAAATACCTAGCGCGAACCAAAACCAGTAGGCATGGGCGTGCCTTTAGTCCTGTAAGATGCGGCCTAAGGGATCCTACCCTGACAGAAAAGACGAAACTGTGGATCAGTCTCAAATTATGAAATGGCGGAACTAAAAACTAAACTACCCCAGGAGGGTACCGCTGAATGCGGAGAATCCCTCTCTGTACATGATTCTACAGATCCTGCAGAAACATGTACAGGTCGCCCCACGGATTCTGGGGGGGGGGGGGCAATTTCGCTTTAGTAATCGGACCCAAAAATCAGCAACCTCAACAAAATATAGTCACAAATCTACAGACCCTGACCCATTTGCAAAGAGGTCCTCGTTATTGAGAACGCCTCCAAAAAAAGACCCAGGCAACAATTCGCCAACAACCATAGCAACTAGCTGTGCTAAAGAAACCCTCCCTGTGGCTGTCTCGCTAGCTCCAAGTAGCCCCACAGAATTAATGAAGACCAAAATCTCCCCCACATGCAGCCCCCTGCACACAAACAAACCTTCATCATCAACAATCACAACTAAAAAAACTTTGACCCAACAAGTTTTTCACCCAGCTCTTTTCAACAGACAAAAAACCTCTACAGTAACGGACAGCAAAAACCCTCATCAATCAAGGACCAGCCACACAACAAACAATTTTCCAGCTGAAACTCTTACAAACAATCCTGACTCTCAACAAGACCAAGAAATTGTACCACCATCCTGGCAACAAGTTCCTGGATCTCATCCCTCTAAGCGCAAGAAACCAGACTGCTCACCCCCTCAACCACATATAATCCAAACAACAAATCGCTTTAGTAATCTCCCAGTTGGCCCAACTGATAATATCACCGACAGAAGACCCAAACCTCCAAATAAACCCCCTCCAATTATCTTGTATGGCATTGATGACGTTAATGAGCTCACAAATCTATTGACCACCGTCAGTGACAAAAGTAGCTTTGTATACAGGATTGTGAACAAAAACCAATTACGCGTTTTAGTCGACAACCCTGAAGATTACAAGAAAATCATTGACATTATAAGAGCAAAAGGTCTTATTGGATACACCTTTTCTAGAAAGGAATCTAAGAGCTTTAGAATCGTTATCAGAAACCTTCATCACACTACACCTCATAGTGCTATAATAGAAGAAATCACAGCAACTGGCAATAAAGTAAGAGGAGAAATAATAAATGCACGGTATGGTCCTGACAAAAAACCTACGTCTACGTTCTTCGTCAACCTTGAGCCGAGTATAAATAACAAAGAAGTAAAAAACATCACCTATATATATAACCAAAAAATTAAAATTGAAGACCCCCGAAAATCGAACAGCATTGTACAGTGTCAACGCTGCCAACAATATGGCCACTCAAAAAATAACTGCATGAGGCCATTTAGATGTGTGAAGTGCGGCGAAGGACATAAAACATCAGAATGTAAAAAAAAAGATAGAAACACTCCTGCCAAATGTTTCCTTTGCTCACTTGACCATCCAGCCAACTACAAAGGTTGCCAAGTGTACAAGGAAATCCTTGCTAAGAAAAATAGGAAACCTATAACCAAACTACCCCGTCCGAACATGCTAGCGACAACTAACCAGCCTAAATTAGACTCTGCCATCCCTACCCAAAAGACCACACAAAGCCCTAGACCAATACCTGCCCAAACACCCCATCCCCCAAAGTCATTTGCAGAAGCAGCTGCTACTACAATTCCTACAACTGATTCCCACTCACAAGCAAACTACAACTTACTCCAAGACATACTCATAAAACAAAGTGAGAAAATGGACACCCTATTACAACAAATAAGCCAACTTGTAGGGCTTATCACAAGTCTCGTCATTAAGTTGTCATGATGGCTTCCTTACGGATAGCCACCTGGAACATTAACGGCCTAGCACCCAACACAAACGAACTAGAAATGTTTATCAACTCCAACAACCTAGATATCGTCTTAATATCTGAATCCCATGTTTCATCAAAAAGTAGAATTAACCTGCCCAACTTCTGCACATATCTGACTCCTCACCCTGATGGTAAAGCCCATGCTGGAACTGCTATTGTTGTCAAAAAAAGCATTAAACACTGCGCTCTTAACCCATATGCCACAGACCACTTACAAGCAACAAATGTACAGATTGAAGACAAAATGGGTGCTATAAATCTATCTGCTGTGTATTGCCCACCTAAGCACAAAATTAGTGAGTCCATGTTCTCACACTACTTGGAGACACTTGGCAACCGTTTTATAGCTGGAGGGGACTGGAACGCTAAGCATGAATCTTGGGACTCGAGAACAACTGTCACTCGAGGACGCGAATTAAAAAAATGCGTTGACAGAAAACACCTGCTAACCATATCAACTGGCGAACCAACCTATTAGCCTTCAGATCCTCACAAGTTACCTGACTTGCTAGATTTTTTCATTACCAAAAACATTGGAAAGTTGTATACCACAATTGAAGCAAATCTAGATGGATCATCCGACCACACTCCTGTCATACTAAATATAAGCGCTTCAATAGTCACAAACAAAAATGGCTACGAATCTCTATGCAATCACAGAACTGATTGGGAATCCTTCCAAGAATACCTTAATGAGAATATTAACCTCAAAGTTCCACTGAAAACTTCTGAAGACATTGACGAGGCCACTGTATACATCACAAACCTTGTACAAAACGCTGCTTGGGCAAACACCCCAGATCTGCAAGTCTCCCAGTCAAATCGCATCTTACCTATAGAAATTAAGCGTAAAATTGCGGAAAAACGACGAATAAGAAGAATATGGCAGCAGTCCCGTTGTCCCTCTGACAAAACCCGCCTCAATCGTGCCATCAAGGAACTTAAATGCTTACTTAAACACTCAGCCAATGAAACATTGAAGAGAAAGCTGGAGAATATGTCACCTAATGGCCGTGGAGAGCACAATTTGTGGAAAATAACAAGAGATACAAAACAACCCCAACAGTTTTCTCATCCAGTCAGAACTGGTAATAAATGGACACGAACAGATGATCAAAAATCGGAAGCTTTTGCTACCTACCTAGAATCTGTATTTCAACCTAACGCTCCTGTTGGTGATGATGATAAGGAGATAGACCAAATCCTCAGTCAGGACTTTCAGCTATGTCCCTTAATATCAATGACAACTCCCACTGAAGTAACTAGAGAGATAGCAAAGATGGATCCGAACAAAGCCCCTGGATACGACCTGATAACTCCCCAGATTCTAAAGGCTTTGCCTAGGAAATGCATTTTGTTTCTTACAATTCTGTTTAATGCTATTTTCAGACTAAACTATTTCCCTCAACTGTGGAAAGTCTCACTGATTACCATGGTCCTCAAGCCTGGGAAGCAAGCCAGTGAAATTTCGTCCTATAGGCCTATTAGCCTCACTCCTGTTCTCTCAAAACTTTGGGAACGAGTCTTTCTCCTAAGACTTAACAAATGCCTTAGTGAAGTGGACATCATTCCCCACCACCAATTTGGTTTTCGTAAACACCACTCTACAACTGAGCAAATGCACAGGGTTTACCACACTATTCGGCAGTGTCTGGAGAAGAAAGAGTACTGCTCAGCTGCTTTTTTGGATGTTCAGCAGGCTTTTGACAGAGTCTGGCACAGAGGCTTGTTGTGCAAAATAAAAAAATATTTGCCTCACTCAATATTCCCTGTTGTTCAATCTTACTTGGCTGACAGATGGTTTCAAGTAAAGCAGGGTGAATCCAGATCCACTCTCCGAAAAATCTTAGCTGGAGTACCTCAGGGATCTGTGCTTGGACCAGTGCTATACAACATTTTTACGTGTGATCTTCCTCAACTATCGTCTATGATTAGTGTTGCCACTTTTGCTGATGATACAGCCTTTCTCTCTTGTAACAAGGACCCCGTACAGGCGAGCCACGAACTGCAAAACCAGCTCAAAATAACACAAACTTGGCTACAAAAGTGGAGAATAAAGGCAAGTGCTTCGAAATCCAACCACATAACATTCACCTTACGGAAAGGATTATGTCCGCCAGTTAAACTAGGAGAAGACACACTTCCTCAAACTCATTGTGTTAAATACTTGGGTTTCCACTTGGATCAACGGCTCACATGGAGAGACCACATAAACAAGAAGCGAGACGAAATCAACCTTCGTTTTAGGAATCTCCTTTGGCTCCTCGGAAAACAATCTGTATTGTCACTGACCAACAAACTGCTCATTTACAATGCTGTTATAAAACCAATCTGGACCTATGGCATACTAATGTGGTCCACTGCAAGCAAGTCAAACGTTGAGCGCCTACAGAGAACCCAAAACAACATTTTAAGAGTGATTGCAGGAGCTCCCTGGTATGCCCGGAACAAGGAAATCCACTCTTATCTTGAAATCCCAACTATCTCTGAGGAAATAGAGCGTTACAAAATAAACTACAAGGAACGGCTCACTGTTCATCCTAATCCTCTCACCAAAATGTTGCTCCAGCCCAACAAATTTAAGAGACTTAAAAGGGCAAATGTACTGCCTTAAATATTGAATATGGGACATTGGCCTCATACTTCTAAAAACGTCAACTGCATCCCAACATATTTGATTATAGTCTTACGACTGATGGCAAATTATAAATGGGAAAAAAAAAAAAAAAAAAAAATTTGCGGTTTCAATTTCGTGTATATGCTTATGGATTTTGACTACTTGTGAATTTGTGCTGTTGGGGTTTGAAATTTCTTGTAGTCCTGATTCACTGTCAGATAAAATGAAGGTTTTGTGAGTGTTGTTATTTTTAGTCCAGGCTAGCGCTTTTTCAATGGCCAGTAGTTCAGATTGGAAAACTGAGCACGAGCTGTGTAGTTTGAATTTTTTTATATGTTGATGGTTCTGCAGGTCGAAAATCACCATCGCTGCTCCCACCATCCCGTCATGTCGGCTTCCGTCAGTAAAGATTTTGTAGTGGTCGTTTGGTATGTTGTTTAGAATGTCTTCTGTCTGAGTTATCTTGATGTAATTTATTGTTTTCCGAAGAGCTGGGTGTAGTAGGTGTTTGGGGTGAGTTTGTTTGTCGAGTTTTATGTCGTTGGGTAGGTGAATGGTGCTATGTGTTAGTCTGGTCCTTTCATTTTGTGCGATTTCTTTAATTTTACTGTCTAATGGGATGAGTTGTGCTAAAACTATTGAGTTAAAGGTATTGGTTGTACGGAATCCGCGGGTTATCATAATTGCAAAAAGTCTTTGAAAAGATAGTAGTCTTTGTTGAATGTATTTTGTGTTGATGGCGTCTACCCAGATTGAGGCGGCGTAACTTATTATAGGCACCATAACTTGGTTGTACAGTGTTTTGATGTTGTCGGGGTGGATTCCCCATGTAGGCCTGACGAATCTGCTGAGTGAGTTTTTTGGTTTTTTCTAAAACATTTTCTATGTGTTTCTTAAAAGTCAATTTTTTGTCTATTGTTAGTCCTAGTATTTTAATGTCTTTAGTGAAGCTGAGTTCATGTCCTGTCATTGTCAATTTGGTCTTGGTTGCTTTGTTTGTGAAACTGATAACTTGGGTCTTGTCTTTGCCAAATCTGAGTTTTACGCTTTTTCCCCATCTTACAATTTGTTCTATTGCTAGATTAGTGTTTGCCTCTAGAATGGTTAGGTTGCTGGATCCGGCTACCAGAAGGATGTCATCTGCAAAGGCTTGTAGACTGCATCCCTCTGGCAATTCCAGTTCGAGCAATCCGTCAACTATTAGGTTCCAGAATGTGGGCCCGCAGATTGAGCCTTGGATACATCCTCTTGATAATTTTTTGGTGACTGTAACGTCTGCGTAATTTAAGGTGGCGGTTCTATTTTGAAGGTAGCTATTTATAAGAAGGTGTATGTTTGATGGGCATTTTATGTGATGTAGTCTGTCAGTTATTGCCGGCCACCATGCATTGTCGAACGCGGCTTGAATGTCGAGGGATATTGCTAGTACTTGTTTCCTATCAGATTTGAGTTTTCTAATAGTGTCTAAAAGGTTTGTCAGAGCATGAGTTGTGGAAGTTTGTTTTTTGAAGCCGTATTGTCTGTGACTATGTAGGTTGTGTAAGTAGACGTGATGGTTAAGTCTGTTAATTAAAAGTTTTTCTAATGTTTTTCCAAGTGTTGTCAAAAGTCCGATTGGTCTAAAGTCTGAGGTTTGATCGTGAGTGAATCTATTGTGCTTGGGTATTATTTTGATAATTGCTGATTTCCATGATTCTGGGAAATAGCCCAGAGTTAAGCATCTGTTCATTATTTTTAAAAGATAGTCTGGGAAGCATTTATTGAATAATGATATAATATCGGAGGTGAGATGATCTTGACCAGGAGCTTTCCTTGGGCTCATCTCTCTTAGTGCAGAGGCTATTTCGGTCTTAGTGAAGGGAGGTACAGGGTCAGTGTTGGGAACTTTTGTAGTTTTCTGTCTTGTTCGTGTTTGTTGGTTGTTGTCTGGTGTGTCGTTGGGAAAAAAAATGTCTAAAAGTGATTGTGCTGTGTCTTGACTGTCTTTGGTGTATGTGCCGTCGTCTTTTTTGAGTGTGGCAGGCGGCTTGTTGGGGGGTTTGGTTTTTATAATACGGTTTGTTATCCCCCAGATATCTTCTTTGTCTTGATTTTGACAGAATTCTTTGAAGTGTTCTGTTGAGATTTTTCTGATTTCAGTAGAGTATTCCAGTCTTAGTTGTTGTCTGATTTTAATGTCTTCTTCTGTAAGTCTGTTTTGTCTCTTTAACCTAGAAGTCAAATGGTGGTTTTTTATTACTTTACGTTTCAGGTCTTCGAGTTTGTCGTTCCACCATGGGCATTTATAGTTGTATCCTTGTCGACTAGAAAACAGTTTGTCACACGTTTTGGTTATACTGTTGGTAGTTTGGTTAATAATTTGGTCGAGTTCTAGGCAGGTCATGTTGTCTATGTCTGCCGATAGATCAAGGTGTCGAGTTAGGTTTTCTTTGAATGCAAGTTCTGTTGATTCTCTTGTTATGTAAGTTGTGTCGTATTTAAATGTTGAGGTCTTTTTGTTCTTTTTCGGTTTGTTATTGGTGAGGTTGATATTGTATAAAATTCCGTTATGGTCGGATGATGGGCATATGGATGTATTGACTGTCCAGTTCTGTATGTATTGTCTGTGTTGTGATGATATGAGTGTCAGATCTATTATTGATTCTCTATATTGTGAGTGGGTGACTGTGTTGAATGTTGGTTTTCTGTTTTGGTTACATACTGTGAGGTTGTTTGTGACAGTAAAGTTAAATACGTCATTACCTCGAGTGTTGGTCTGGTGTGATCCCCATTCAGGGTGCCATCCGTTGAAGTCTCCTCCAACAATGTGTATCTTTCCTTGGTTGTTTTGAATTAGGTCATTGAGTTTGTCTAAAGTTTCGGTTACGGGGTCGAGATGTTTAAGTAGTCTTTGTCAGTTGTTAGTTTCGCTGTAAGGTTCTAGGTATATGGATGAGATGATTATGTTGTTGTGGTTTAGGTTGATTTGGACGGTTACGAGTTTGTTAGATGAGAATTCTGGTAGAAAGATTGTGCTAAGTTTGTTTTTTTTTTTTAATTATTATACATGTTTTAATTGGTCCGTTATTGTCGGGGGATTGGTAAACTTCATAGTTATAGGTGTTAGTTAATGTCATTTTTTTCCCGGTGTAGGGTTCTGTTATGAGTCCTATATCAATGTCGTTGGATGTCATGTAATGCATTAGTTCATGTTGTGCCGCATAACCTCTGCCTAAGTTGGCTTGTGCCACTGTGATTGAGTTTTGTCTATTATTCATATTGAATTCTTTTTTTTATATTTTCCAATGCCGCCAGGTATCTGGGGCAGCGATTTGAAGTAGGTGAGTGGTTAGTGTTTATGTTAATTTGGTATCTGTTGCTTCTGTTAGAGCAGTTATAACACTCTGTTAATTTTCTGTCGTTTTTGGTGGGGCAGTCTTTGAATTGGTGCGTTGATGCCGCGCAGTGGGAGCAGGGTTTAGTGGAATTTCTACAGAATTTTTTGGTATTACCGTATTGCAGGCAGTCGTAGCACTGCCTGATCAGGTTAGGTTAGGTTAGGTTTTTTTTTTTTTTTTTTTTTTTTTTTTAATTCTAGTACCTCCGGCGATAGTGCCGCAGACTTTGTTATTCTAGTTTTCTCTTTCATTCCAGTTCTCACTTTTATGCCTCTCGTACTGCCATCCAACATACTTGATCTTTCTATCGTTCATCTCTTTCGCTCTTTTAAGGGTGGGGAAATCCTTCTATCTATTCCACTATCTTGTATTTCGGGTAAATAAATTTACAGCTTATTTAATTTTTTGAGTATTCAACATTGTTCCTTATTCTACATCTTACTTACTATTTAATATCTAATATTTTATATTTACTATTTATTTACATTTCAATCAAACCGCTACTTTTCTATAATTGAGCTCTTTACAGTTGATATATTTCTAGTTACATTGCTGTTATATATTCTTATTAACAGTTACATTTGCATATGTTTTACAAAAAATATACACTATATTCAGAAAACATATTATTTATTACTTGTTTCTTTTTATTACTTTATTTGCTATATTAATACAATAATCTAAAAATACATTTCTATTTTCCCCTAACATAATAGATCCTATATTATTTATTTCTAATTTCAATCTAATTTGTTGCTCAATGTCAAATCTCTCTGAGGCATACATAGGGCATTCAAAAAACACGTGGGACACGGATTCGTCTGAACCAGGTTCGCAAATGCATGACGAGCTCTCCTTACAGTTGAAACGATTCAAGTATTCTGAGAATCCGCCATGTCCTGTCATCACTTGTGCGATCGTTCCGGTGAACTCGATTTTTCTAACCACTTTATAGGCCGCGATTGCATCAGGGAAAAATATTTTGGTGGTACTAGCTGTCACACCACTCTTGTACCTTTCGTTCCACTCGTCAAGCGAGTTCATTCGCAAACGTCGCTTGACGAATGATACGGGGCACTTATCGTACTTCGGCTTCTTTTTACAATTAAGTGCTGCTTCTTTTGCCAACTGATCCGCTCTTTCATTCCCTGCCAGTCCAGCATGCGCTTTAATCCAAAACAAAACTACACTTTTATTCTGGCGACTTAAAGCCAGTATGTTTTTCCTGGTATTTACGGCTAGGGAATGCATACTATGTAGGCCAGTGATTGTTTGAAGTGCAGCCATTGAGTCGCTATAGATTGCGAAAGAGGTCTCGTTTCGGCGCAACATCTCTTCACTAGCTCTATGTATGGCGAGGAGCTCCGCTTGGTAAACGGTGCAATATGATGGCAAGGTAAGCTTGACGGCCTTAATTTCGGTCTCCCTATCCCATATAGATAGCGAGGCGCCGACCCTGCCGTCAATCTTACTGCCATCGGTAAAAATGCGAATTTCGAATTCGCTGTTGGCGTCTACTTGCACCTGGTTTTCTAACGTTTGGAATTCCAGGCATGTCTGCTCTGCTGGATGTAAAGCCTCTACTGCGGGAGTTCTCTGTTCCACCTCTCTATCTCCAAGATCAGGCTGGGGTAACCCCCTTTTTGCCTCGTACAGCAAAGCTGCTTCTCGGACCCGAAGGTCGAGGGGGAGCACCCCAGCCAGAACAAGTGCCGAGTTTAGTGAAACTGTGCGATAGGCCCTACATATTTTTTGTACGAAGCCTTGTTGTATGGCGTTAAGCTTCTTCCTGATGCAGACCTTGGTTACTGCTTGAGCCCAGACACTGGCCGCGTACAATATTATAGGCTCTACTGTAGCTGTGTATATTGTGCGTATAACTTCCGGGTGAAGACCCCAGCTTATTTTAGCCGCTCTAGTCAATTGTTTGTACGCGGCCACTGCCTTTTTACATACGCTATTCAAATGCGAGTTAAATGTAAGCTTATCGTCGATTATAACGCCTAACAGTTTAATCTCATTTGTTACGGTTATCGCTGTCCCGCCCATGCTCAAGCGCGGGGTGTCGTATTTTAACTTCCTCGTTATCACCATGGAGTTTGTTTTATGTGGCGCAAATTTTAGTTTATTTTGGACACCCCATGCGCGAACATATTCGAGAGTGGCATTTGCGCATGTTTCGATTTCTTGTGCCGTATCTCCATGAAACACCAGAACAACATCATCGGCAAAAGCCTGTCCGTATTCAGCTCTGTTTTCCAGTCCTTTTAGGAGCGGGTCGAGGAGCAGATTCCACAATATAGGTCCTCCAATGGATCCCTGTACACAACCTTTGCTCGTGGCTTTAGTGTATTCTTCGCCAGCGTATCTTAATTTTACTGTCCTGTCTCTGAGGTAGCTGTCGATGACGCGACGTATATTCCGAGGGCAGTTTTCTTCTGCCAACCGAACTCGTATTTTGGGCCACCAAGCACTATCAAAGGCCCCCTCTATGTCTAATGATACCACGGTAACTATTTTCTTTTGGTCTATTTTGGATCTAATGTATTTCATCAATACATAAAGGGAGTCTTCGGTGCTCTTTTGGGGCATAAACCCATACTGTCTTTTGCTAAGTCTAGGTATTAGGTGGTACTTTACTCTTGTCATCACCATTTTTTCATATATCTTCCCAAATAAGGGGAGTAAGCCTATTGGTCGGTAAGATTTTGGCGTATCGTAGTTATCCTTTCCCGGTTTCTTCAGTACTACTACCGTTGCCTCCTTCCAGATTTTCGGGAAGTGGTGCAGCTCCAAGCATTTATTTAATATAGCTAGGAAAAGCTTCGGTTCGTTTCGGATGACACTGGCACAAATATCCGCGGTGAAACCATCTGACCCAGGCGCCTTTTTAGGATTAAACGAATCTGTAGCCATGTACAGTTCGGTCAAAGTAAACGGTGGGTCCTTTTGTTCGTTGGTTTCATGCTGCGTATTGACTTCCTCTGCCGCTTCTCTGATAGAAAAGTGTTCGTCATTGTCCTCATCTATTCTATCTTCAGGATAAAAGGTTTCCGCCAACATCTGCACCGAACCCTTACTGTCTAGTGTCTGCCCATTCTTTTCCAATGGTTGATCCTCTTCCCTCTTCCTTGTCCTTCCGATAACCCTGTAGATACCGTCCCATACACTTTCACGATCCTGTTTTTCACAGAACTGCTTCCAGCTGTTTACCTGGGCCTTTTTTGCCTCTAATTCATATTCTTCTTTCTTTTGCAGGTACTCTTCAACCACTTTTGCTCGACGGATGGGGGCTGCGCGACTGATCCTATTTTTCAGAGTTCCAACTTCCTTCTTCAGCTGTTTAAGTTGCTCGGACCACCATGGTAAGTTAAGTGTTTGTGTATTTTTCTTTTTAGGTATGTTTTCTGTGCAAGTTTCAGTTATTATGTCCATATATTCTTTTAAGGTTTTATCTAATTGCTTTGTGTTGGTGATACTTGTTATTTTTCCTGTGGTGATATTGTGTGCTTTTGTTAATTGGCTTAGTTTCTCATGAAATTTAGTCCAATTAGCCTTTTTGGTGTTGTACAATCTAGTGGTATGGGTTATGCTAGTACCTTGTGATTTGTGTAATAATATTTTAAGAAGTATACCATTGTGATCCGAGCTAGTCAAACTACCATCAATCCTCCACTGTTCTATACGATCCAGCAAGTCCGGCGTACAAGCAGTAATGTCCACATTACTGCAAAAGCGTCGGCCACCCCTTATCGTATCGAATGTCGGTTTTCCACCGGTGTTCAGTACTTGTAGTTCCATCTCGTCCAGAGCACCCAATAGGTCTTCTCCTCTTTTGTCGGTTTTTCCTCCACCCCACCAGGTATTTTTAGCATTGGCATCACCTCCAATTAGCATCTACTTTGATTCTGTCGCTTCCTCTATTTTCTTTAGGTGTCTAAGGTATGGGCCGAGAGGCTGATCTGGCTCAAAATAGAAGGACACTAGCGTGACCCTCCATGCACTGGTTTTGGCTCCTACTACAACTATGTTGGATGTTGTAAGCTGTGGGTACTGGATGATGTCAATATTAGGATCAAAGACCACAACTGCCGCTTTGACCGTACCCTCACCAGTACTCTGGAAGACTCTAGCCCCTCGATAGTCCTTCATTATTTTTCCTCCGCCTACATATGGTTCCTGCACAAGTGCTATGGACGCACCTCGTTTTTTCCCCTCCAACATAATCTCGTCCGTGGCCAATCTCTTTCTTTGCAAGTTAGCTTGTAGTACGCAATAAGAGTTGGTTCTGTCTTTGGCGCCTTTAGCAATAAGCGACCGAGGACCTAGCCAGCGTGTCCCATCTCTTACGTACCGGGCATGTCTTGCTAAATGCGTTATGGTTATTCTGGTCGCATTTTGCTATCACGCAGTTCTTGCAAGAAGGGGATGCGCCTGCCAGCCAATCTGCACATTCGGTTCGCAGATGTGGGCCCCCACAGTGGCTGCAAAGGTCAGTATTCTCCTTGCAGAAGCGTTTCGAATGACCGTAGCCCAGACACCTAGTGCATTGAACTAACGGCGATTGGTCTTCCACATGGATTTGCTGAAGGTCTATATGCAGCGTCTCTACTGTTGTTGCTCTTTTCCAAACGGCCGGGGAGGTACTTATTACAATATGGCAAGTAAGTGGATTTCTTGCCTTTCTCCTGTATTTAATAACAACCCGATCGTCTTTAGAGTCAAGACCGTGGAATAGAACCCGATTTTGATTTCTTATAGCTTTAAGAATGTCAGAGTCATTATGAACTACGAGGACATCCTTCAGGATTAAAAGAGGATCTTTATTCGTAACCTCTTCACAGACGAGACGTTTCCCGGAACTTTCTAATCTCTCTTTAATCTTGCTCCTTTCCTCTTCGGTTCTGCAGCTCATGATTATCTTTCTGTCTCTTGCTTTCCGCACTTTTTCCACTCTTATCCAGCCCTCTTTTGCGTCTATGGCTTCTCTGACTTTGTCAAGAACCTCTTCTCCGCTCTCCTGCTCATCTTCTGATGAAATGATTACTGAGTGCAGGGCAGCTTTTTCTGTTACTACTTGCTTTGTTTGGCCTGCTACTACGCTGGAGTAGGTTGCTCGTGTGGGTTTTTCTAGTACTTCTTTTTGCATATCCATTGCCTGTTGCAGTTCTTCCATCTTCTTATTATTAAGTTCCATCTGTTTTGAGTGTTCTTGTAGATGAGCAAGGAGGATGAAGTTCTGGTCCACGAGGTCGGTTCGAATAATAGTCGGTTTATCGCCTAATTATTCTTTGCCGTTTTTCTCATTCTTTCCTTTTACAGTTATTTCCAGTTCTTTGACTAACTGGTACATGCGTTCTATCGCTTCCGTAACACCGTTTTTGATGTCGGTCCTCAAGTTTCTTGAGTTTAGCAAATGTTGTTTTGCTTTATTTAAACAGGCCCTTGCCTCTGATGTTTTATCGGGGTAAAGCTTTGGTGATTTGCTAATTTCCATTGTCAATTTCTTTGCTTCTACATTATCTTGCGACAAAATTTTCCTAACTGTAACTTTTGCAGGTCCTGCCTGCGCTGTCTTACTTGTTAGTGGGGACGTAGAAGGCGGGTCCGTGCCCGCTGCTTCCCATTCTCCAATGCTTTTTCTCACTTTTGATGTGAGGGTCACAGTTTTCGGAGGCGATTTTAGGACTTCACTGTCATCGTCAGATTTTTTGTGCGGTGTACGGAAAGTAGCCATTTTGGAGGTACGCGTCAATTAATCAAAATTTTGACAATTTGTAAAAGTTTTAAACACGTCAATATAAATATAACAAACGAGATAAAATGTAAAAATATAAAACTAAAGTTTTGATACTTCGAAGAGTAAGCTCTATCTAGTATGCGTCAAAAATAATAATAAAAACTATCAACTCTATGTAGAGTTAACCTGTGCGTCTTATTGAGGACCCCTGGTCAAGCCGAATAC
The DNA here is from genome assembly GCA_946406115.1 of Apoda limacodes. NCBI lineage: Eukaryota > Metazoa > Arthropoda > Insecta > Lepidoptera > Limacodidae > Apoda > Apoda limacodes. The sequence goes on along the minus strand of OX291540.1, from coordinate 81,586 downwards.
AATGTTGAAAATCGCGTTTCGATACGACTTGTGTGGCCCGAGTTATCGCGATTTGAATTTTTCAATATGGCGTCCAAGATGGTCGCCAAAATGTCTAAAATCGTGCTTACTTAATTGAAACTAGCCGAGTTTGGGCTCGTTGGATAGGTCTCTAAATGACCAGTCTATTTACGCTCAGAGAGATCCGAAAAAGTACAACCCTGATTTTTTATTTTCAAAAATCACACAAAAACTTAGGAAATTTACCATGAAACCTATAATATTTGTGATTAAAATTCTAAAAATTTATAATATATACGTTTTTATATAACTAATTTTATACTATATACTAAAAAGCGGCACGGGTAGTTTTTCAACCACCACGTGTCATCCCTTAAAATTCAAAAATTCAAAACTCGAAAACTACACATCAGAAAATTTTGAAATTTACCTAAATTATACTATTTATAATGACGTTACAAAAAATGAATTTTAATATATAGGTCATCGATCGCTTTCTGAAGTTATGATTTTTTGAAAAATACAATAATTTTTAAAAGTCAATATCTCCGTGAGGAGTCTACCTATTTGCTTGCTCCAAGTGGCGGCGAGTTGGTCACGATGGGGTGCACGCTGCGGCGTCTTTGAATGCTGCCTCAGGCCCTTGTAGCTAGAAACACGTGCCACGTGTTTTTTGTTTTTTTGCCAATATTAAAACACCTGTTGGCGAAAAAATCCAAAAAATTTGCTCAGCCTGTAGAGCTCGTCAACGCGCTGCCAGTGACATCAAAAAACCAGTATGTCTGGGCTTCCGGCTGGTCTGGGTCATCCAGCTTGTCTGGGCTTCCTTCCTTCCTTTCACGGCCGAGGTGGGGCCGCGGTGGGAGAGTTGTGTCGGTGTTTCGTTGCCGCTCAGCCTGTCCACCGCGGCTTTGGCAGGGTCGCTCTGCAGGTTGCGACATGGTGGAGCGCGTTGGGATGAGTGAGTGTCAGAGTCAGACTGCCAGGTCTGTTGTTGCGGACAGGCCGACGGCGGCTGGTGTTGCCCGCCGCGTGACATATGCCTCCGCCACGGCCGCCTCCACCGCCCGCGCCGGTACCGTACCAGTATCGGCGCCTCTGCGCGGCCGTGGCCGTGGCCAGAGCGGCGCTACGAGCGCGCGTGTTATTTCTCGCCCAACCGGCCGCTCCACGAGTTTGACTCCTACCTGGAGGACCTCGGGGCGGCCATCGAGCTAAGCGGCGCTGGACATGTCCTTGTGGCTGGGGACTTTAACGCAAAGTCTCCGGCATGGGGTTCGCCGGTCGCAAGTGCGAGGGGCGAGTCATTGTTGGAGTGGGCCGTCGCGGGAGGTCTGTCTGTGTGCAATACCGGGGCAGTACACACGTGTGTGAGGCGAGAGGGTGGCTCTGTCGTGGACGTTACCTTCGCGACCGCCGCCCTCGCCCGCCGCTTGTCTGGCTGGAGGGTAATGGAGGGTGTCGAGACGTTGTCGGACCATCGTTACGTACGGTTTGACGTCTCCGCCCTCCCCGATGCCCCAGCCGACGCATGGTCACGGTTGTACGGGGATCCCCCGCGATGGTCGTTAAAGCGATTGGATCGCGACCGGCTCGAGGAGGCGGCTTTGGTCGAGTCCTGGCTTGTTTGGGAGGGACCGTTAGGCGATTCTCAACATCGCATCACCTTTCAAAGTGTCAAATTTTGTGTCTGTGTCGAAGCTGCGCAAAGCTGTGCGAAGCGGGACCGAGCTGTGAGACAGCTTCGCCAAATTTAGTGTGAGGACATTTTTAGAGTGTAGTGTGTGTTCGCCGTGCTGTGGAGGGACCGTAAGGCAAATCTCAGCACCGCAGTGCCACCCACTGAGGGGCCAGGCGGAGTTGCATCATTGTGGCGCCAGCCTGTCTGAGCCATATAGCGGCTTCGTGTGAGTACTTTTCTGTGTTTTTCTTTTTGATTACGTTGTGGATGGACCTTGCGGCGACTCCCAACGTGGTTTAAAAACCAGCGGGACGGTATATCGCGAAGCTGTGTGAAGCTGTGCGAAGCGGGGCCAGCTCGGGTCGAGCTGACGGGCAGCTTCGGCCAGCTTCGACAAACTTTAGTGTTTTTATGTTTTATTGTGTTGTGGATGGACCCTTGGGCGACTCCCAACATACTTTATTAGTGTGTGTTGACTAAATAACTTATATTTTGTGTGTTAATTGTATTTATATTTGTAAATACGAGTATTTACGGTTTTTGTTTTAAAACATGAGCAGTAAGAATAAAACTACAACCATGGAGGTACCGTCAGGAAGTGCGTTTCGCAAGGTGGCGGAAAAGCGCCCCCTAGAGGCGTTGAGCGACAGCTCGGAGGAGGAGCGGAAAGTGGGTTCCGTCAGGAAATGCCCACCCACAAATACGCGCGAGCGGGGCAGGCCACCGACGACCGGCGAATACGTCGGCCTAGCAAAGGCCAAGGAGGACCTGAATGCGGCGAAGCGGGAGGAGCTGAGGCTGCGAGCAGAGGAGGAGCTTGCAGCCTCCACGGAGGAGCTCCGGCGCACGACGCCGCGTCTGTCGTCGGGACGTACCACCGACGACAGCGAATCGACCGGTGAGCTTTCGGCGGCTCAGCTCATGAAGGAGGTGACGCGCTGCGTCACATATATCAACGAAGTAGGACGAAAATCAAAAAACCTTAAAGGTGAACTCGTCGGTGGCCTAAAAAAGGCCACAGCGGGGATTACAGAGGCTGTGGTCAGACTTGGCGAACTGACGGCCTCCGAAGAGGCTCGTCTAATGAAGACAGAAGTAAGGAAGCTGAAGGAAGATAACGTTCGCCTACGTGAGCAAACGGCAGAGCTGGTGGCAGAGCTAAGGGCGCTGAGGCAGGAGGCCTCGCGCCCCCCTCCCAATCCTCCTGCCACCTCACCGGCTGCAGTGGATGTGCAGGCACTCAGCCGCGCAATAACGGAGGAGGTTAGCCGCTCCGTCCTTGCCGCAGTGAGTGAGCGTTTCGGCGCCTTGGAGGCGCGCTGTTTACCCGAGCCCCGCACCCGGTCTGTTGTTGCGGACAGGCCGACGGCGGCTAGTGTTGCCCGCCGCGTGACATATGCCTCCGCCACGGCCGCCTCCACCGCCCGCGCCGTACCAGTATCGGCGCCTCTGCGCGGCCGTGGCCGTGGCCAGAGCGGCGCTACGAGCGCGCGAGTGCGCGACGTGTCGAGCGCCCGCACTCCCAGCCGAACGCGCGCCGCGGTCCCTGCCGCCGCCCCATCCAGTATCGTGCGTGCTGCGCCACCGCGCGCTGCCGCTCCTGCATCTGTGTCAGCGCCTTGCGCACTGAGCCTATTGCCCCACAGAGGCCACTGTTAGCCCCGGCCCCTAGTGCTGGGCCGACAAGGCGTGGACGCAGGAGAAGACGAACACTTGCGGCGATTCGTGCGCCGGATGCGGAGCAGGCACACGTCACTCAAGACGACGGCTGGCAAACTGTCGCGCCCAGGAGGGCCGACAATAATCTTACGCGACGGCAATCACGGTCACGATCTGCGGGCCGGCGCGGACGAGCGCCAGCCGCACGCTCGGCCGTCCGTGTGCCAAGGATGCCACGCTCCACGGCCGTGGCTTTAACGTTGCAGCCCGCAGCCGCAGCGAGCGGAGATACATATGCCGATGTCATACGAGCAGCGAGGCGCAGTGTTGACCTGGCAACACTCGGAATACCAGAGCTACGGTTCCGCGTCGGCGCAACGGGTGCGCGAATTATAGAGGTGCCCGGTGGTACAAGCGGCGACAAGGCAGACTCGCTCGCAGCCAAGCTAAGGGAGGCCCTTGGCTCTGAGCGGGTGTCTGTCACCCGCCCCGTTAAGACGGCGGAGTTACGCCTCTACGGCGTAGAAGAATCGGTAACCAGCGACGAGGTTATCGCCGCCGTGGCCACAGCTGGCGAGTGTACGCAGGAGTCAGTTACGGTCGGACCGACACGCAGCGGTACAGTGTGGATACGCTGCCCACTCTTCGCTGCCAGGAAGTTGTCGTCGCTCGGGCGCTTGCTTGTGGGTTGGTCGCCTGTGCGTATTGAGCCGCTCGCTGCGCGCCCACTGCGCTGCTACCGGTGCCTGGAGCCGGGCCACACCGCCGTGCTCTGTTCTTCAGAGACGAACCGCAGCAGCGAATGCTACCGCTGTGGTGAGACGGGCCATAAATCGAACACGTGTTTTGCCAAGCCGCGCTGCACCGTGTGCGCGGCGGCCGGCAGACCCGCGGAGCACAGGGGCGGATCGAGCCTTTGCCCCGCCCCTGTCAAAAAGACGCCAGCTAGCGGCGGCCCCAACACTGCTGGGGCCGGGCCGCGGCCAGCCCAGCCGACCCCGTCCGGGGCCGAGGAGGACAGTATGCAGGCTGAGTGATGGCCAGGCTTCTCCAGGCAAACCTTAACTGCTGTGCCAGAGCTCAGGACCTACTGGTTCAGAGCGTAGCTGAATACGGAGTGGACGTCGCCATAGTAGCGGAACCGTACTGGGTGCCGCCGACCGGCCAGTGGGCTGGCGACTTGGACGGCACAGCGACTATCTTTGCGAAGGGCCTGGCACGGACGTCAGCCGGCCATGGCTGGGTGGCAGCAGAGCTGGAGGGCGAGTACCTGGTGGTGGCATGTTATTTCTCACCCAACCGGCCGCTCCACGAGTTCGAGTCCTACCTGGAGGACCTCGGGGCGGCCATTGAACTAAGTGGCGTTGGAAATGTCATTGTGGCTGGGGACTTTAACGCAAAGTCTCCGGCATGGGGTTCGCCGGTCGCAAGTGCGAGGGGCGAGTCATTGTTGGAGTGGGCCGTCGCGGGAGGTCTGTCTGTGTGCAATACCGGGGCAGTACACACGTGTGTGAGGCGAGAGGGTGGCTCTGTCGTGGACGTTACCTTTGCGACCGCCGCCCTCGCCCGCCGCGTGTCTGGCTGGAGGGTAATGGAGGGTGTCGAGACGTTGTCGGACCATCGTTACGTACGGTTTGACGTCTCCGCCCTCCCCGATGCCCCAGCCGACGCATGGTCACGGTTGCACGGGGATCCCCCGCGATGGTCGTTAAAGCGATTGGATCGCGACCGGCTCGAGGAGGCGGCTTTGGTCGAGTCCTGGCTCCCGGGTCCCATCGGACACGACCCGGCCGCCGAGGCAGATCGCCTGGGCGAAGCGGTGGCCCGCATTTGCGATGCCGCGATGCCGCGGCTCGGTACGCGTGCGCCTTGGCGCCGCGTGCACTGGTGGACGGAGGATGTGGCACGGTTGCGCGCTGACTGCGTCGCGGCGCGTCGCGCCTTTGCCCGCTGCCGCCGGCGGCGCCGTGCCCGTGACCCGGGAGAGGAGGACACGCTTTACGCCGCATACAGGGAGCGTGTCGCGGACCTGTCAACGGCCATTTGCCGGGCCAAGTCTGCCGCTAGGGACGAGCTACTGGCGTCGCTCGATCGGGACCCGTGGGGGCGCCCTTATCGTATGGTCCGGAATAAGCTCCGACCATACGCGCCGCCCCTCACGCGGACGATGCAGCCGGCGCTGGTAGAGCGTGTAGTGACCGCCCTTTTTCCTGCGGCGGACGAAGTGCGGCCACCGCCGATGCGCCGTGCTGAACGAGGCGGGCAAGTTGCTGGAGCGCGTTGTGGCGGACCGCCTCACGCGCCACCTTGACACCGTTGGCCCCGGCCTTTCCGAGGCCCAGTTCGGCTTCCGCCGGGCCCGGTCAACCATTGATGCGGTGAGGCGAGTCAAGGCGCTAGCTGAGAGCGCAGTTGCCCGGGGTGAGGTCGTGTTGGCGGTGTCCCTAGACATTGCCAACGCCTTCAATACGCTCCCCTGGGCGTGTATCGTGGAGGCGCTCCAGTGAGGCGGTAGAGGTCGGATCGGCGATGCGCTACCTTGGCATCGTTCTTGACCCCCGCCTCACGTTTCGGCCGCACTTTGAGCGGCTGGTGCCGCGACTGATGAGCGCGGCAGGCGCACTTAGCCGCCTGCTGCGCAACGACGACGGGCCTGGCACTACCTGTCGGCGCTTATACGCCGGGGTCGTGCGCTCCATGGCGCTGTACGGGGCGCCCGTGTGGGTGGACGCGCTCTGCGCCCGCAACCGGGCGCTCCTCCGGCGGCCGCAGCGCGTGATGGCAGTACGGGTCGTGCGCGGCTATCGCACGATCTCTTTTGAGGCGGCATGCGTGCTTGCCGGCAGCATGCCCTGGGAGCTGGACGCTCGGCTGCTCGCCGCGACGTACAATCGCGTCGTTGAGGCCCGAGCGTCGCCCCGGGGTGAAGAGGAGGCGTACCTCCGCCCTCCCCGATGCCCCAGCCGACGCATGGTCACGGTTGCACGGGGATCCCCCGCGATGGTCGTTAAAGCGATTGGATCGCGACCGGCTCGAGGAGGCGGCTTTGGTCGAGTCCTGGCTCCCGGGTCCCATCGGACACGACCCGGCCGCCGAGGCAGATCGCCTGGGCGAAGCGGTGGCCCGCATTTGCGATGCCGCGATGCCGCGGCTCGGTACGCGTGCGCCTTGGCGCCGCGTGCACTGGTGGACGGAGGATGTGGCACGGTTGCGCGCTGACTGCGTCGCGGCGCGTCGCGCCTTTGCCCGCTGCCGCCGGCGGCGCCGTGCCCGTGACCCGGGAGAGGAGGACACGCTTTACGCCGCATACAGGGAGCGTGTCGCGGACCTGTCAACGGCCATTTGCCGGGCCAAGTCTGCCGCTAGGGACGAGCTACTGGCGTCGCTCGATCGGGACCCGTGGGGGCGCCCTTATCGTATGGTCCGGAATAAGCTCCGACCATACGCGCCGCCCCTCACGCGGACGATGCAGCCGGCGCTGGTAGAGCGTGTAGTGACCGCCCTTTTTCCTGCGGCGGACGAAGTGCGGCCACCGCCGATGCGCCGTGCTGAACGAGGCGGGCAAGTTGCTGGAGCGCGTTGTGGCGGACCGCCTCACGCGCCACCTTGACACCGTTGGCCCCGGCCTTTCCGAGGCCCAGTTCGGCTTCCGCCGGGCCCGGTCAACCATTGATGCGGTGAGGCGAGTCAAGGCGCTAGCTGAGAGCGCAGTTGCCCGGGGTGAGGTCGTGTTGGCGGTGTCCCTAGACATTGCCAACGCCTTCAATACGCTCCCCTGGGCGTGTATCGTGGAGGCGCTCCAGTACCACGGCTTTCCGCCGTACCTGTGCCGCGTCGTCGAGGCCTACCTCTCGGACCGAGAGGTCAGGTATCCGACGCGGGAAGAGTGGGCCGTCCGGCCTATGACGCGCGGTGTTCCACAGGGCTCTGTTCTTGGGCCCCTCCTGTGGAACATCGGTTACGATTGGGTGTTGCGGGGCGCGCTGCTGCGTGGCGTCGGCGTCACGTGTTACGCCGACGACACACTTGTCACGGCACGTGGCCGTAACTTCGAGGAGACGGCCGCCCTGGCTGCCGCTGGGGCGGCACACGTCGTGCGGCGCATCCGCCGACTTGGGCTGGAGGTCGCGCTGCGGAAGACAGAGGCTATATGCTTCCACGGCCCGCGGCGCGGTCCGCCGGCCGGTGCGGTGGTCGTCGTCGGAGGTGAGGCGGTAGAGGTCGGATCGGCGATGCGCTACCTTGGCATCGTTCTTGACCCCCGCCTCACGTTTCGGCCGCACTTTGAGCGGCTGGTGCCGCGACTGATGAGCGCGGCAGGCGCACTTAGCCGCCTGCTGCGCAACGACGACGGGCCTGGCACTACCTGTCGGCGCTTATACGCCGGGGTCGTGCGCTCCATGGCGCTGTACGGGGCGCCCGTGTGGGTGGACGCGCTCTGCGCCCGCAACCGGGCGCTCCTCCGGCGGCCGCAGCGCGTGATGGCAGTACGGGTCGTGCGCGGCTATCGCACGATCTCTTTTGAGGCGGCATGCGTGCTTGCCGGCAGCATGCCCTGGGAGCTGGACGCTCGGCTGCTCGCCGCGACGTACAATCGCGTCGTTGAGGCCCGAGCGTCGCCCCGGGGTGAAGAGGAGGCGGTGGAGTGGACGCGGTGGCGCGAGCGGGTGCGCTTGCGCCTACTTGCGCAGTGGCGCGAGTCATTGGTGCGGCCGTCGGCCGGGCAGGCAACCGTCGACGCTATCCGGCCTGTCCTGGAGCAGTGGTGTGGCCTACGCTCACATGGCCACCTGTCCTACCGCCTGACGCAGGTCCTCTCGGGGCACGGTTGCTTCGGGAGGTATCTCCACCGGGTGGCGGGGCGAGAGCAGACGGCTGAGTGCCACCACTGTGGCTGCGCCGATGACACGGCGCGTCACACCTTGGAGCTTTGCCCGGCCTGGGCAGAGGAGCGCGCGACCCTGGTCGCCGTCGCAGGGGCGGATCTCTCGCTGCCGGCCCTTGTCAGGGGCATGGTTCGCAGAGAGAGTATGGAGGGCCGCCGCAGCTTTCGCTGAGGCTGTCATGCGGCGGAAGGAGGAGGCGGAGCGCGAGCGGGAGAGGGATCCCGCTGCGCCCCGGACAAGAAGACCGCGGCCTAGGTCCCGGCGGATGGCGCACACCATCCATGGTATCCATGAGGATTTCCAACGAAAAAAAAAAAAAAAAAAAAAAAAAAAAAAAAAAAAAAAAAAAGGTTAGGTTAGTCTTGTGAGGAGCGCGCTAGCGAACGGATCGTTTTTCGTTCGCTCCTGTGTTATTAATGTACTGAACCTGTAAAACCGTGTGTGCGTACGTTTGGGATGGACCTACGGGCTATTCCAAGCCCCGTGAAGTGAAGACAGTGACTTTAGAGAATCCGTGTCGCTCTCTGACGAAGCTAGCCCCGCTCACCCTGAGCTGTGTGGCCGTTTTTGCCAGATTGAGCGCCGGATTCTCGTCCAGTGTTGACTTTGTTGTGCGTGTGTTGTTTGGGAGGGACCGTAAGGCAAATCTCAGCACCGCAGTGCCACCCACTGAGGGGCCAGGCCGAGTTGCATCATCTTGGCGCCAGCCTGTCTGAGCCATATAGCGGCTTCGCGTGAGTACTTTTCTGTGTTTTTCTTTTTGATTACGTTGTGGATGGACCTTGCGGCGACTCCCAACGTGGTTTAAAAACCAGCGGGACGGTATATCGCGAAGCTGTGTGAAGCTGTGCGAAGCGGGGCCAGCTCGGGTCGAGCTGACGGGCAGCTTCGGCCGGCTTCGACAAACTTTAGTGTTTTTATGTTTTATTGTGTTGTGGATGGACCCTTGGGCGACTCCCAACATACTTTATTAGTGTGTGTTGACTAAATAACTTATATTTTGTGTGTTAATTGTATTTATATTTGTAAATACGAGTATTTACGGTTTTTGTTTTAAAACATGAGCAGTAAGAATAAAACTACAACCATGGAGGTACCGTCAGGAAGTGCGTTCCGCAAGGTGGCGGAAAAGCGCCCCCTAGAGGCGTTGAGCGACAGCTCTGAGGAGGAACGGAAAGTGGGTTCCGTTAGAAAATGCCCACCCACAAATACGCGCGAGCGGGGCAGGCCACCGACGACCGGCGAATACGTCGGCCTAGCAAAGGCCAAGGAGGACCTGAATGCGGCGAAGCGGGAGGAGCTGAGGCTGCGAGCAGAGGAGGAGCTTGCAGCCTCCACGGAGGAGCTCCGGCGCAAGACGCCGCGATCATTGGCGCATACGACCCACGGCGAGTCAACTGAGGATCTCTCGGCAGCGCAACTTATGGAGGAGGTGACACGATGTGTCACATACATCAATGAGGTGGGACGAAAGTCTAAGAACTTAAAAGGGGAGCTAGTCGGTGGCATGAAAAAAGCCACCGCGGGAATCGCCGAGGCCGTGGCAAGACTCGGCGAAATGACGGCCTCTGAGGAGACCCGTCGCATGAAGGCGGAGCTCCGCAAAGTCCAGGAGGACAACGCTCGCCTACGCGAGCAAACCGGCGAGCTCATTGCGGAGATAAAGGCACTGAGGATGGAGGCCACGCGACCTGTCCCACCCACCTCATCTCCCGCTTTGGATGTGCAGGATCTTAGCCGCACAATTACTGAGGAGGTACGCCGCTCTGTGTTGGCCGCGATGGGCGAGCGCCTCGGTGCCTTAGAAGAGCGCCTTTCCACAGCGCCCCGCGCCCGGCCTGCACTAGCCGTCGATAGACCGACAGCTGCCAGCGTGGCCCGCTCTGTCACGTACGCCGATGCCACGGCGAGCTCGGCCGGCCGCACCAATGCTGCCCTGGTGCGCGGCCGACGCACTGTAGCAAGTACATTGGCCCCCGCGCGCGACGTGTCGACCGCCCGCACTGCCAGCCGAACGCGCGCCCGCAGTGCCAGCCGCGCGCGCGTCGCGGTCCCTGCCGCCGCCCCACCCAGTATCGTGCGTGCTGCGCCACCGCGCGCTGCCGCTCCTGCATACGTGTCAGCGATTACAAGCGCGCCACTGGTGCCACCGCGCGCTGCGCCACTGCCGCCGCGCGCCGCGCCGCGTGCTGCCTTGCGCGCTGTGCGTGTAGGCGTTGCCGATGCGCCACAAATAATAATAAAGGAGACGATTGCCCCACCGAGGCCACTGTTAGCCCCGGCCTCTAGTGCTAGGCCGACAAGGCGTGGACGCAGGAGGAGGCCAACACTTGCGGCGATTCGGGCGCCGGATGCGGAGCAGGCACACGTCACCGTCACTGCCACTCAAGACGACGGCTGGCAAACTGTCGCGCCCAGGAGGGCCGAAACTAATCTCACGCGACGGCAATCGCGTTCACGATCCGCGGGTCGGCGCGGACGAGCGCCGGCCGCACGCTCGGCCGTCCGTGTGCCACGGATGCCACGCTCCACGGCCGTGGCTTTAACATTGCAGCCCGCAGCCGTTGCGAGCGGAGATACCTATGCCGATGTCATACGGGCAGCGAGGCGCAGTGTTGACCTGGCAACACTGGGAATACCGGAGCTACGGTTCCGCGTCGGCGCAACGGGTGCGCGTATCATAGAGGTGCCGGGTGGTACAAGCGGCGACAAGGCAGACTCGCTCGCAGCCAAGCTAAGGGAGGCCCTTGGCTCTGAGCGGGTGTCTGTCACCCGCCCCGTTAAGACGGCGGAGTTACGCCTCTACGGCGTAGAAGAGTCGGTAACCAGCGACGAGGTGATCGCCGCCGTGGCCACAGCTGGCGAGTGTACGCAGGAGTCGGTTACGGTCGGACCGACACGCAGCGGTACAGCGTGGATACGCTGCCCACTCTTTGCTGCCAGGAAGTTGTCGTCGCTCGGGCGCTTGCTTGTGGGTTGGTCGCCTGTGCGTATTGAGCCGCTCGCTGCGCGCCCACTGCGCTGCTACCGGTGCCTGGAGCCGGGCCACACCGCCGTGCTCTGTTCTTCAGAGACGAACCGCAGCAGCGAATGCTACCGCTGTGGTGAGACGGGCCATAAATCGAATACGTGTTTTGCCAAGCCGCGCTGCACCGTGTGCGCGGCGGCCGGCAGACCCGCGGAGCACAGGGGCGGATCGAGCCTTTGCCCCGCGGCCAGCCCAGCCGACCCCGTCCGGGGCCGAGGAGGACAGTATGCAGGCTGAGTGATGGCCAGGCTTCTCCAGGCAAACCTTAACTGCTGTGCCAGAGCTCAGGACCTACTGGTTCAGAGCGTAGCTGAATACGGAGTGGACGTCGCCATAGTAGCGGAACCGTACTGGGTGCCGCCGACCGCCCAGTGGGCTGGTGACCTAGACGGCACAGTGGCTGTATACACGAAGGGCCCGGCTCGGACATCAGCTGGCCATGGCTGGGTGGCTGTGGAGGACATGTCGTTTGGTGGCCTTGTGGTGGCGTGTTATTTCTCGCCCAACCGGCCGCTCCACGAGTTTGACTCCTACCTGGAGGACCTCGGGGCGGCCATCGAGTTAAGCGGCGCTGGACATGTCCTTGTGGCTGGTGACTTTAACGCAAAGTCTCCGGCATGGGGTTCGCCGGTCGCAAGTGCGAGGGGCGAGTCATTGTTGGAGTGGGCCGTCGCGGGAGGTCTGTCTGTGTGCAACACCGGGGCAGTACACACGTGTGTGAGGCGAGAGGGTGGCTCTGTCGTGGACGTTACTTTCGCGACCGCCGCCCTCGCCCGCCGCGTGTCTGGCTGGAGGGTAATGGAGGGCGTCGAGACGTTGTCGGACCATCGTTACGTACGGTTTGACGTCTCCGCCCTCCCCGATGCCCCAGCCGACGCATGGTCACGGTTGCACGGGGATCCCCCGCGATGGTCGTTAAAGCGATTGGATCGCGACCGGCTCGAGGAGGCGGCTTTGGTCGAGTCCTGGCTCCCGGGTCCCATCGGACACGACCCGGCCGCCGAGGCCGATCGCCTGATCGAGCGGGTGCGCTTGCGCCTGCTTGCGCAGTGGCGCGAGTCATTGGTGCGGCCGTCGGCCGGGCAGGCAACCGTCGACGCTATCCGGCCTGTCCTGGAGCAGTGGTGTGGCCTACGCTCACATGGCCACCTGTCCTACCGCCTGACGCAGGTCCTCTCGGGGCACGGTTGCTTCACCACGTCGGCCGTCCGTGTGCCACGGATGCCACGCTCCACGGCCGTGGCTTTAACATTGCAGCCCGCAGCCGTTGCGAGCGGAGATACCTATGCCGATGTCATACGGGCAGCGAGGCGCAGTGTTGACCTGGCAACACTGGGAATACCGGAGCTACGGTTCCGCGTCGGCGCAACGGGTGCGCGTATCATAGAGGTGCCGGGTGGTACAAGCGGCGACAAGGCAGACTCGCTCGCAGCCAAGCTAAGGGAGGCCCTTGGCTCTGAGCGGGTGTCTGTCACCCGCCCCGTTAAGACGGCGGAGTTACGCCTCTACGGCGTAGAAGAGTCGGTAACCAGCGACGAGGTGATCGCCGCCGTGGCCACAGCTGGCGAGTGTACGCAGGAGTCGGTTACGGTCGGACCGACACGCAGCGGTACAGCGTGGATACGCTGCCCACTCTTTGCTGCCAGGAAGTTGTCGTCGCTCGGGCGCTTGCTTGTGGGTTGGTCGCCTGTGCGTATTGAGCCGCTCGCTGCGCGCCCACTGCGCTGCTACCGGTGCCTGGAGCCGGGCCACACCGCCGTGCTCTGTTCTTCAGAGACGAACCGCAGCAGCGAATGCTACCGCTGTGGTGAGACGGGCCATAAATCGAATACGTGTTTTGCCAAGCCGCGCTGCACCGTGTGCGCGGCGGCCGGCAGACCCGCGGAGCACAGGGGCGGATCGAGCCTTTGCCCCGCCCCTCTCAAAAAGACGCCAGCTAGCGGCGGCCCCAACACTGCTGGGGCCGGGCCGCGGCCAGCCCAGCCGACCCCGTCCGGGGCCGAGGAGGACAGTATGCAGGCTGAGTGATGGCCAGGCTTCTCCAGGCAAACCTTAACTGCTGTGCCAGAGCTCAGGACCTACTGGTTCAGAGCGTAGCTGAATACGGAGTGGACGTCGCCATAGTAGCGGAACCGTACTGGGTGCCGCCGACCGCCCAGTGGGCTGGTGACCTAGACGGCACAGTGGCTGTATACACGAAGGGCCCGGCTCGGACATCAGCTGGCCATGGCTGGGTGGCTGTGGAGGACATGTCGTTTGGTGGCCTTGTGGTGGCGTGTTATTTCTCGCCCAACCGGCCGCTCCACGAGTTTGACTCCTACCTGGAGGACCTCGGGGCGGCCATCGAGTTAAGCGGCGCTGGACATGTCCTTGTGGCTGGTGACTTTAACGCAAAGTCTCCGGCATGGGGTTCGCCGGTCGCAAGTGCGAGGGGCGAGTCATTGTTGGAGTGGGCCGTCGCGGGAGGTCTGTCTGTGTGCAACACCGGGGCAGTACACACGTGTGTGAGGCGAGAGGGTGGCTCTGTCGTGGACGTTACTTTCGCGACCGCCGCCCTCGCCCGCCGCGTGTCTGGCTGGAGGGTAATGGAGGGCGTCGAGACGTTGTCGGACCATCGTTACGTACGGTTTGACGTCTCCGCCCTCCCCGATGCCCCAGCCGACGCATGGTCACGGTTGCGCGGGGATCCCCCGCGATGGTCGTTAAAGCGATTGGATCGCGACCGGCTCGAGGAGGCGGCTTTGGTCGAGTCCTGGCTCCCGGGTCCCATCGGACACGACCCGGCCGCCGAGGCCGATCGCCTGGGCGAAGCGGTGGCCCGCATTTGCGATGCCGCGATGCCGCGGCTCGGTACGCGTGCGCCCTTGCGCCGCGTGCACTGGTGGACGGAGGATGTGGCACGGTTGCGCGCTGACTGTGTCGCGGCGCGTCGCGCCTTTGCCCGCTGCCGCCGGCGGCGCCGTGCCCGTGACCCGGGAGAGGAGGACACGCTATACGCCGCATACAGGGAGCGTGTCGCGGACCTGTCAACGGCCATTTGCCGGGCCAAGTCTGCCGCTAGGGACGAGCTACTGGCGTCGCTCGATCGGGACCCGTGGGGGCGCCCTTATCGTATGGTCCGGAATAAGCTCCGACCATACGCGCCGCCCCTCACGCGGACGATGCAGCCGGCGCTAGTAGAGCGTGTAGTGACCGCCCTTTTTCCTGCGGCGGACGAAGTGCGGCCACCGCCGATGCGCCCGCCCGCCGCCGCCGCTGCCGCCGCCGCTGCCGCGGTCGATGTGATCGAGGTCACAGAGTCCGAGCTCGAGCGGGTGGTAGCGCGCATGCGTGGCCGCAACAAGGCGCCTGGCCTTGACGGGGTCCATGGCCGTGCGCTCGGCCTCACCCTTGAGGTCTTGGGCGAGTGGTTCCGGCGGTTGCTGAGCGCCTGCCTCAGTCGAGGTGTTTTCCCGCGGCGGTGGAAGGCTGGCCGGCTGGTCCTTCTGCGGAAGGAAGGGCGGCCCGCTGATGAGCCGTCGGCCTATCGCCCGCTCGTCTTGCTGGACGAGGCGGGCAAGTTGCTGGAGCGCGTTGTGGCGGACCGCCTCACGCGCCACCTTGACACCGTTGGCCCCGGCCTTTCCGAGGCCCAGTTCGGCTTCCGCCGGGCCCGGTCAACCATTGATGCGGTGAGGCGAGTCAAGGCGCTAGCTGAGAGCGCAGTTGCCCGGGGTGAGGTCGTGTTGGCGGTGTCCCTAGACATTGCCAACGCCTTCAATACGCTCCCCTGGGCGTGTATCGTGGAGGCGCTCCAGTACCACGGCTTTCCGCCGTACCTGTGCCGCGTCGTCGAGGCCTACCTCTCGGACCGAGAGGTCAGGTATCCGACGCGGGAAGAGTGGGCCGTCCGGCCTATGACGCGCGGTGTTCCACAGGGCTCTGTTCTTGGGCCCCTCCTGTGGAACATCGGTTACGATTGGGTGTTGCGGGGCGCGCTGCTGCGTGGCGTCGGCGTCACGTGTTACGCCGACGACACACTTGTCACGGCACGTGGCCGTAACTTCGAGGAGACGGCCGCCCTGGCTGCCGCTGGGGCGGCACACGTCGTGCGGCGCATCCGCCGACTTGGGCTGGAGGTCGCGCTGCGGAAGACAGAGGCTATATGCTTCCACGGCCCGCGGCGCGGTCCGCCGGCCGGTGCGGTGGTCGTCGTCGGAGGTGAGGCGGTAGAGGTCGGATCGGCGATGCGCTACCTTGGCATCGTTCTTGACCCCCGCCTCACGTTTCGGCCGCACTTTGAGCGGCTGGTGCCGCGACTGATGAGCGCGGCAGGCGCACTTAGCCGCCTGCTGCGCAACGACGACGGGCCTGGCACTACCTGTCGGCGCTTATACGCCGGGGTCGTGCGCTCCATGGCGCTGTACGGGGCGCCCGTGTGGGTGGACGCGCTCTGCGCCCGCAACCGGGCGCTCCTCCGGCGGCCGCAGCGCGTGATGGCAGTACGGGTCGTGCGCGGCTATCGCACGATCTCTTTTGAGGCGGCATGCGTGCTTGCCGGCAGCATGCCCTGGGAGCTGGACGCTCGGCTGCTCGCCGCGACGTACAATCGCGTCGTTGAGGCCCGAGCGTCGCCCCGGGGTGAAGAGGAGGCGGTGGAGTGGACGCGGTGGCGCGAGCGGGTGCGCTTGCGCCTACTTGCGCAGTGGCGCGAGTCATTGGTGCGGCCGTCGGCCGGGCAGGCAACCGTCGACGCTATCTGGCCTGTCCTGAAGCAGTGGTGTGGCCTACGCTCACATGGCCACCTGTCCTACCGCCTGACGCAGGTCCTCTCGGGGCACGGTTGCTTCGGGAGGTATCTCCACCGGGTGGCGGGGCGAGAGCAGACGGCTGAGTGCCACCACTGTGGCTGCGCCGATGACACGGCGCGTCACACCTTGGAGCTTTGCCCGGCCTGGGCAGAGGAGCGCGCGACCCTGGTCGCCGTCGCAGGGGCGGATCTCTCGCTGCCGGCCCTTGTCAGGGGCATGGTTCGCAGCGAGAGAGTATGGAGGGCCGCCGCAGCTTTCGCTGAGGCTGTCATGCGGCGGAAGGAGGAGGCGGAGCGCGAGCGGGAGAGGGATCCCGCTGCGCCCCGGACAAGAAGACCGCGGCCTAGGTCCCGGCGGATGGCGCACACGCGCCAGCTGCCGCCTTAGCCGAGGCCCCGGGCGGAGGGCGCTTGGAAGCCTTCCGCTCACCCACGAGAGGGATGGGGTCAGAGGGGGGAGATGCCGAGCCATGTGTTCCCGGCACGGCATCTCAAAGGGGTGGAAGGGCAGCACCGCTTGTTTGGTTTACAACCGAGCTGTGCTGCCAATAGAGCAAAGGTAACGCTGCTGGTGGAGTCGCGGATGCATTCTTGAGTTCCCGTGGCTCCGCCGTAAAGGCGCGAGAAGGAACACCGTTGGTTTTAGTCGGTACGAGTCCGACATAACCTGTGCACTGTCCTTGCGGTGCATGGGTATCCATGAGGATTTCCAACGAAAAAAAAAAAAAAAAAAAAAAAAAGGTTAGGTTGAGTCTTGTGAGGAACGCGCTAGCGAACGGATCGTTTTTCGTTCGCTCCTGTGTTATTAATGTACTGAACCTGTAAAACCGTGTGTGCGTACGTTTGGGATGGACCTACGGGCGATTCCAAGCCCCGTGAAGTGAAGACAGTGACTTTAGAGAATCCGTGTCGCTCTCTGACGAAGCTAGCCCCGCTCACCCTGAGCTGTGTGGCCGTTTTTGCCAGATTGAGCGCCGGATTCTCGTCCAGTGTTGACTTTGTTGTGCGTGTGTTGTTTGGGAGGGACCGTTAGGCGATTCTCAGCATCGCATCACCTTTCAAAGTGTCAAATTTGGTGCCTGTGTCGAAGCTGCGCAAAGCTGTGCGAAGCGGGACCGAGCTGTGAGACAGCTTCGCCAAATTTAGTGTGAGGACATTTTTATAGTGTAGTGTGTGTTCGCCGTGCTGTGGAGGGACCGTAAGGCAAATCTCAGCACCGCAGTGCCACCCACTGAGGGGCCAGGCCGAGTTGCATCATCTTGGCGCCAGCCTGTCTGAGGCTTATAGCGGCTTCGTGTGAGTACTTTTCTGTGTTTTTCTTTTTGATTACGTTGTGGATGGACCTTGCGGCGACTCCCAACGTGGTTTAAAAACCAGCGGGACGGTAAATCGCGAAGCTGTGTGAGGCTGTGTGAAGCGGGGCCAGCTCGGGTCGAGCTGACGGACAGCTTCGGCCAGCTTCGACAAACTTTAGTGTTTTGTGTTTTTATTGTGTTGTGGATGGACCCTTGGGCGACTCCCAACATACTTTGTTAGTGTGTGTGTTTGAACAATTTATATTTTGTGTGTAAATTGTATGTATATTTGTACAATACGAGTATTTTCGGGTTTTTTGTTTTTAAAACATGAGTAGTAAGACTAAAACTACTTCCATGGAGGTACCTTCAGGGAGTGCGTTCCGCAAGGTGGCGGAAAAGCGCCCCCTAGAGGCGTTGAGCGACAGCTCTGAGGAGGAACGGAAAGTGGGTTCCGTTAGAAAATGCCCACCCACAAATACGCGCGAGCGGGGCAGGCCACCGACGACCGGCGAATACGTCGGCCTAGCAAAGGCCAAGGAGGACCTGAATGCGGCGAAGCGGGAGGAGCTGAGGCTGCGAGCAGAGGAGGAGCTTGCAGCCTCCACGGAGGAGCTCCGGCGCAAGACGCCGCGATCATTGGCGCATACGACCCACGGCGAGTCAACTGAGGATCTCTCGGCAGCGCAACTTATGGAGGAGGTGACACGATGTGTCACATACATTAATGAGGTGGGACGAAAGTCTAAGAACTTAAAAGGGGAGCTAGTCGGTGGCATGAAAAAAGCCACCGCGGGAATCGCCGAGGCCGTGGCAAGACTCGGCGAAATGACGGCCTCTGAGGAGACCCGTCGCATGAAGGCGGAGCTCCGCAAAGTCCAGGAGGACAACGCTCGCCTACGCGAGCAAACCGGCGAGCTCATTGCGGAGATAAAGGCACTGAGGATGGAGGCCACGCGACCTGTCCCACCCACCTCATCTCCCGCTTTGGATGTGCAGGATCTTAGCCGCACAATTACTGAGGAGGTACGCCGCTCTGTGTTGGCCTCGGTGGGGCAATCGTCTCCTTTATTATTATTTGTGGCGCATCGGCAACGCCTACACGCACAGCGCGCAAGGCAGCACGCGGCGCGGCGCGCGGCGGCAGTGGCGCAGCGCGCGGTGGCACCAGTGGCGCGCTTGTAATCGCTGACACGTATGCAGGAGCGGCAGCGCGCGGTGGCGCAGCACGCACGATACTGGGTGGGGCGCAGTGGCGCGAGTCATTGGCGCGGCCGTCGGCCGGGCAGGCAACCGTCGACGCTATCCGGCCTGTCCTGGAGCAGTGGTGTGGCCTACGCTCACACGGCCACCTGTCCTACCGCCTGACGCAGATCCTCTCGGGGCACGGTTGCTTCGGGAGGTATCTCCACCGGGTGGCGGGGCGAGAGCAGACGGCTGAGTGCCACCACTGTGGCTGCGCCGATGACACGGCGCGTCACACCTTGGAGCTTTGCCCGGCCTGGGCAGAGGAGCGCGCGACCCTGGTCGCCGTCGCAGGGGCGGATCTCTCGCTGCCGGCCCTTGTCAGGGGCATGGTTCGCAGCGAGAGAGTATGGAGGGCCGCCGCAGCTTTCGCTGAGGCTGTCATGCGGCGGAAGGAGGAGGCGGAGCGCGAGCGGGAGAGGGATCCCGCTGCGCCCCGAACAAGAAGACCGCGGCCTAGGTCCCGGCGGATGGCGCACACGCGCCAGCTGCCGCCTTAGCCGAGGCCCCGGGCGGAGGGCGCTTGGAAGCCTTCCGCTCACCCACGAGAGGGATGGGGTCAGAGGGGGGAGATGCCGAGCCATGTGTTCCCGGCACGGCATCTCAAAGGGGTGGAAGGGCAGCACCGCTTGTTTGGTTTACAACCGAGCTGTGCTGCCAATAGAGCAAAGGTAACGCTGCTGGTGGAGTCGCGGATGCATTCTTGAGTTCCCGTGGCTCCGCCGTAAAGGCGCGAGAAGGAACACCGTTGGTTTTAGTCGGTACGAGTCCGACATAACCTGTGCACCGTCCTTGCGGTGCATGGGTATCCATGAGGATTTCCAACGAAAAAAAAAAAAAAAAAAAAAAAAAAAAAAAAAAAAAAAAAAGGTTAGGTTAGGTTAGGTTAGGTTAGGTTAGTCTTGTGAGGAACGCGCTAGCGAACGGATCGTTTTTCGTTCGCTCCTGTGTTATTAATGTACTGAACCTGTAAAACCGTGTGTGCGTACGTTTGGGATGGACCTACGGGCTATTCCAAGCCCCGTGAAGTGAAGACAGTGACTTTAGAGGATCCGTGTCGCTCTCTGGCGAAGCTAGCACCGCTCACCCTGAGCTGTGTGGCTGTTTTTGCCAGATTGAGCGCCGGATTCTCGCCCAGTGTTGACTTTGTTGTGCGTGTGTTGTTTGGGAGGGACCGTTAGGCGATTCTCAACATCGCATCACCTTTCAAAGTGTCAAATTTTGTGTCTGTGTCGAAGCTGCGCAAAGCTGTGCGAAGCGGGACCGAGCTGTGAGACAGCTTCGCCAAATTTAGTGTGAGGACATTTTTAGAGTGTAGTGTGTGTTCGCCGTGCTGTGGAGGGACCGTAAGGCAAATCTCAGCACCGCAGTGCCACCCACTGAGGGGCCAGGCTGAGTTGCATCATTGTGGCGCCAGCCTGTCTGAGCCATATAGCGGCTTCGCGTGAGTACTTTTCTGTGTTTTTCTTTTTGATTACGTTGTGGATGGACCTTGCGGCGACTCCCAACGTGGTTTAAAAACCAGCGGGACGGTATATCGCGAAGCTGTGTGAAGCTGTGCGAAGCGGGGCCAGCTCGGGTCGAGCTGACGGGCAGCTTCGGCCGGCTTCGACAAACTTTAGTGTTTTTATGTTTTATTGTGTTGTGGATGGACCCTTGGGCGACTCCCAACATACTTTATTAGTGTGTGTTGACTAAATAACTTATATTTTGTGTGTTAATTGTATTTATATTTGTAAATACGAGTATTTACGGTTTTTGTTTTAAAACATGAGCAGTAAGAATAAAACTACAACCATGGAGGTACCGTCAGGAAGTGCGTTCCGCAAGGTGGCGGAAAAGCGCCCCCTAGAGGCGTTGAGCGACAGCTCTGAGGAGGAACGGAAAGTGGGTTCCGTTAGAAAATGCCCACCCACAAATACGCGCGAGCGGGGCAGGCCACCGACGACCGGCGAATACGTCGGCCTAGCAAAGGCCAAGGAGGACCTGAATGCGGCGAAGCGGGAGGAGCTGAGGCTGCGAGCAGAGGAGGAGCTTGCAGCCTCCACGGAGGAGCTCCGGCGCAAGACGCCGCGATCATTGGCGCATACGACCCACGGCGAGTCAACTGAGGATCTCTCGGCAGCGCAACTTATGGAGGAGGTGACACGATGTGTCACATACATCAATGAGGTGGGACGAAAGTCTAAGAACTTAAAAGGGGAGCTAGTCGGTGGCATGAAAAAAGCCACCGCGGGAATCGCCGAGGCCGTGGCAAGACTCGGCGAAATGACGGCCTCTGAGGAGACCCGTCGCATGAAGGCGGAGCTCCGCAAAGTCCAGGAGGACAACGCTCGCCTACGCGAGCAAACCGGCGAGCTCATTGCGGAGATAAAGGCACTGAGGATGGAGGCCACGCGACCTGTCCCACCCACCTCATCTCCCGCTTTGGATGTGCAGGATCTTAGCCGCACAATTACTGAGGAGGTACGCCGCTCTGTGTTGGCCGCGATGGGCGAGCGCCTCGGTGCCTTAGAAGAGCGCCTTTCCACAGCGCCCCGCGCCCGGCCTGCACTAGCCGTCGATAGACCGACAGCTGCCAGCGTGGCCCGCTCTGTCACGTACGCCGATGCCACGGCGAGCTCGGCCGGCCGCACCAATGCTGCCCCGGTGCGCGGCCGACGCACTGTAGCAAGTACATTGGCCCCCGCGCGCGACGTGTCGACCGCCCGCACTGCCAGCCGAACGCGCGCCCGCAGTGCCAGCCGCGCGCGCGTCGCGGTCCCTGCCGCCGCCCCACCCAGTATCGTGCGTGCTGCGCCACCGCGCGCTGCCGCTCCTGCATACGTGTCAGCGATTACAAGCGCGCCACTGGTGCCACCGCGCGCTGCGCCACTGCCGCCGCGCGCCGCGCCGCGTGCTGCCTTGCGCGCTGTGCGTGTAGGCGTTGCCGATGCGCCACAAATAATAATAAAGGAGACGATTGCCCCACCGAGGCCACTGTTAGCCCCGGCCTCTAGTGCTAGGCCGACAAGGCGTGGACGCAGGAGGAGGCCAACACTTGCGGCGATTCGGGCGCCGGATGCGGAGCAGGCACACGTCACCGTCACTGCCACTCAAGACGACGGCTGGCAAACTGTCGCGCCCAGGAGGGCCGAAACTAATCTCACGCGACGGCAATCGCGTTCACGATCCGCGGGTCGGCGCGGACGAGCGCCGGCCGCACGCTCGGCCGTCCGTGTGCCACGGATGCCACGCTCCACGGCCGTGGCTTTAACATTGCAGCCCGCAGCCGTTGCGAGCGGAGATACCTATGCCGATGTCATACGGGCAGCGAGGCGCAGTGTTGACCTGGCAACACTGGGAATACCGGAGCTACGGTTCCGCGTCGGCGCAACGGGTGCGCGTATCATAGAGGTGCCGGGTGGTACAAGCGGCGACAAGGCAGACTCGCTCGCAGCCAAGCTAAGGGAGGCCCTTGGCTCTGAGCGGGTGTCTGTCACCCGCCCCGTTAAGACGGCGGAGTTACGCCTCTACGGCGTAGAAGAGTCGGTAACCAGCGACGAGGTGATCGCCGCCGTGGCCACAGCTGGCGAGTGTACGCAGGAGTCGGTTACGGTCGGACCGACACGCAGCGGTACAGCGTGGATACGCTGCCCACTCTTTGCTGCCAGGAAGTTGTCGTCGCTCGGGCGCTTGCTTGTGGGTTGGTCGCCTGTGCGTATTGAGCCGCTCGCTGCGCGCCCACTGCGCTGCTACCGGTGCCTGGAGCCGGGCCACACCGCCGTGCTCTGTTCTTCAGAGACGAACCGCAGCAGCGAATGCTACCGCTGTGGTGAGACGGGCCATAAATCGAATACGTGTTTTGCCAAGCCGCGCTGCACCGTGTGCGCGGCGGCCGGCAGACCCGCGGAGCACAGGGGCGGATCGAGCCTTTGCCCCGCCCCTCTCAAAAAGACGCCAGCTAGCGGCGGCCCCAACACTGCTGGGGCCGGGCCGCGGCCAGCCCAGCCGACCCCGTCCGGGGCCGAGGAGGACAGTATGCAGGCTGAGTGATGGCCAGGCTTCTCCAGGCAAACCTTAACTGCTGTGCCAGAGCTCAGGACCTACTGGTTCAGAGCGTAGCTGAATACGGAGTGGACGTCGCCATAGTAGCGGAACCGTACTGGGTGCCGCCGACCGCCCAGTGGGCTGGTGACCTAGACGGCACAGTGGCTGTATACACGAAGGGCCCGGCTCGGACATCAGCTGGCCATGGCTGGGTGGCTGTGGAGGACATGTCGTTTGGTGGCCTTGTGGTGGCGTGTTATTTCTCGCCCAACCGGCCGCTCCACGAGTTTGACTCCTACCTGGAGGACCTCGGGGCGGCCATCGAGTTAAGCGGCGCTGGACATGTCCTTGTGGCTGGTGACTTTAACGCAAAGTCTCCGGCATGGGGTTCGCCGGTCGCAAGTGCGAGGGGCGAGTCATTGTTGGAGTGGGCCGTCGCGGGAGGTCTGTCTGTGTGCAACACCGGGGCAGTACACACGTGTGTGAGGCGAGAGGGTGGCTCTGTCGTGGACGTTACTTTCGCGACCGCCGCCCTCGCCCGCCGCGTGTCTGGCTGGAGGGTAATGGAGGGCGTCGAGACGTTGTCGGACCATCGTTACGTACGGTTTGACGTCTCCGCCCTCCCCGATGCCCCAGCCGACGCATGGTCACGGTTGCACGGGGATCCCCCGCGATGGTCGTTAAAGCGATTGGATCGCGACCGGCTCGAGGAGGCGGCTTTGGTCGAGTCCTGGCTCCCGGGTCCCATCGGACACGACCCGGCCGCCGAGGCCGATCGCCTGGGCGAAGCGGTGGCCCGCATTTGCGATGCCGCGATGCCGCGGCTCGGTACGCGTGCGCCTTTGCGCCGCGTGCACTGGTGGACGGAGGATGTGGCACGGTTGCGCGCTGACTGTGTCGCGGCGCGTCGCGCCTTTGCCCGCTGCCGCCGGCGGCGCCGTGCCCGTGACCCGGGAGAGGAGGACACGCTATACGCCGCATACAGGGAGCGTGTCGCGGACCTGTCAACGGCCATTTGCCGGGCCAAGTCTGCCGCTAGGGACGAGCTACTGGCGTCGCTCGATCGGGACCCGTGGGGGCGCCCTTATCGTATGGTCCGGAATAAGCTCCGACCATACGCGCCGCCCCTCACGCGGACGATGCAGCCGGCGCTAGTAGAGCGTGTAGTGACCGCCCTTTTTCCTGCGGCGGACGAAGTGCGGCCACCGCCGATGCGCCCGCCCGCCGCCGCCGCTGCCGCGGTCGATGTGATCGAGGTCACAGAGTCCGAGCTCGAGCGGGTGGTAGCGCGCATGCGTGGCCGCAACAAGGCGCCTGGCCTTGACGGGGTCCATGGCCGTGCGCTCGGCCTCACCCTTGAGGTCTTGGGCGAGTGGTTCCGGCGGTTGCTGAGCGCCTGCCTCAGTCGAGGTGTTTTCCCGCGGCGGTGGAAGGCTGGCCGGCTGGTCCTTCTGCGGAAGGAAGGGCGGCCCGCTGATGAGCCGTCGGCCTATCGCCCGCTCGTCTTGCTGGACGAGGCGGGCAAGTTGCTGGAGCGCGTTGTGGCGGACCGCCTCACGCGCCACCTTGACACCGTTGGCCCCGGCCTTTCCGAGGCCCAGTTCGGCTTCCGCCGGGCCCGGTCAACCATTGATGCGGTGAGGCGAGTCAAGGCGCTAGCTGAGAGCGCAGTTGCCCGGGGTGAGGTCGTGTTGGCGGTGTCCCTAGACATTGCCAACGCCTTCAATACGCTCCCCTGGGCGTGTATCGTGGAGGCGCTCCAGTACCACGGCTTTCCGCCGTACCTGTGCCGCGTCGTCGAGGCCTACCTCTCGGACCGAGAGGTCAGGTATCCGACGCGGGAAGAGTGGGCCGTCCGGCCTATGACGCGCGGTGTTCCACAGGGCTCTGTTCTTGGGCCCCTCCTGTGGAACATCGGTTACGATTGGGTGTTGCGGGGCGCGCTGCTGCGTGGCGTCGGCGTCACGTGTTACGCCGACGACACACTTGTCACGGCACGTGGCCGTAACTTCGAGGAGACGGCCGCCCTGGCTGCCGCTGGGGCGGCACACGTCGTGCGGCGCATCCGCCGACTTGGGCTGGAGGTCGCGCTGCGGAAGACAGAGGCTATATGCTTCCACGGCCCGCGGCGCGGTCCGCCGGCCGGTGCGGTGGTCGTCGTCGGAGGTGAGGCGGTAGAGGTCGGATCGGCGATGCGCTACCTTGGCATCGTTCTTGACCCCCGCCTCACGTTTCGGCCGCACTTTGAGCGGCTGGTGCCGCGACTGATGAGCGCGGCAGGCGCACTTAGCCGCCTGCTGCGCAACGACGACGGGCCTGGCACTACCTGTCGGCGCTTATACGCCGGGGTCGTGCGCTCCATGGCGCTGTACGGGGCGCCCGTGTGGGTGGACGCGCTCTGCGCCCGCAACCGGGCGCTCCTCCGGCGGCCGCAGCGCGTGATGGCAGTACGGGTCGTGCGCGGCTATCGCACGATCTCTTTTGAGGCGGCATGCGTGCTTGCCGGCAGCATGCCCTGGGAGCTGGACGCTCGGCTGCTCGCCGCGACGTACAATCGCGTCGTTGAGGCCCGAGCGTCGCCCCGGGGTGAAGAGGAGGCGGTGGAGTGGACGCGGTGGCGCGAGCGGGTGCGCTTGCGCCTACTTGCGCAGTGGCGCGAGTCATTGGTGCGGCCGTCGGCCGGGCAGGCAACCGTCGACGCTATCCGGCCTGTCCTGAAGCAGTGGTGTGGCCTACGCTCACATGGCCACCTGTCCTACCGCCTGACGCAGGTCCTCTCGGGGCACGGTTGCTTCGGGAGGTATCTCCACCGGGTGGCGGGGCGAGAGCAGACGGCTGAGTGCCACCACTGTGGCTGCGCCGATGACACGGCGCGTCACACCTTGGAGCTTTGCCCGGCCTGGGCAGAGGAGCGCGCGACCCTGGTCGCCGTCGCAGGGGCGGATCTCTCGCTGCCGGCCCTTGTCAGGGGCATGGTTCGCAGCGAGAGAGTATGGAGGGCCGCCGCAGCTTTCGCTGAGGCTGTCATGCGGCGGAAGGAGGAGGCGGAGCGCGAGCGGGAGAGGGATCCCGCTGCGCCCCGGACAAGAAGACCGCGGCCTAGGTCCCGGCGGATGGCGCACACGCGCCAGCTGCCGCCTTAGCCGAGGCCCCGGGCGGAGGGCGCTTGGAAGCCTTCCGCTCACCCACGAGAGGGATGGGGTCAGAGGGGGGAGATGCCGAGCCATGTGTTCCCGGCACGGCATCTCAAAGGGGTGGAAGGGCAGCACTGCTTGTTTGGTTTACAACCGAGCTGTGCTGCCAATAGAGCAAAGGTAACGCTGCTGGTGGAGTCGCGGATGCATTCTTGAGTTCCCGTGGCTCCGCCGTAAAGGCGCGAGAAGGAACACCGTTGGTTTTAGTCGGTACAAGTCCGACATAACCTGTGCACCGTCCTTGCGGTGCATGGGTATCCATGAGGATTTCCAACGAAAAAAAAAAAAAAAAAAAAAAAAAAAAAAAAAAGGTTAGGTTAGGTTAGGTTAGGTTAGGTTAGGTTAGGTTAGGTTAGGTTAGGTTAGGTTAGGTTAGGTTAGGTTAGGTTAGGTTAGGTTGGGAGTCTTGTGAGGAACGCGCTAGCGAACGGATCGTTTTTCGTTCGCTCCTGTGTTTCTAACGTACTGAACCTGTAAAACCGTGTGTGCGTACGTTTGGGATGGACCTACGGGCTATTCCAAGCCCCGTGAAGTGAAGACAGTGACTTTAGAGGATCCGTGTCGCTCTCTGGCGAAGCTAGCACCGCTCACCCTGAGCTGTGTGGCCGTTTTTGCCAGATTGAGCGCCGGATTCTCGTCCAGTGTTGACTTTGTTGTGCGTGTGTTGTTTGGGAGGGACCGTTAGGCGATTCTCAACATCGCATTGCCTTTGAAAGTGCTAAATTTCGCGTCTGTGACGAAGCTGCGCAAAGCTGTGCGAAGCGGGACCGAGCTGTGAGACAGCTTCGCCAATTCTTGTGTGACGATATTTTTAGTGTGTCGTGTGTGTTCGCCGTGCTGTGGAGGGACCGTAAGGCAAATCTCAGCACCGCAGTGCCACCCACTGAGGGGCCAGGCGGAGTTGCATCATTGTGGCGCCAGCCTGTCTGAGGCACATAGCGGCTTCGTGTGAGTACTTTTTAGTGTTTTTCTTTTTGATTACGTTGTGGATGGACCTTGCGGCGACTCCCAACGTGGTTTAAAAACCAGCGGGACGGTAAATCGCGAAGCTGTGTGAAGCTGTGTGAGGCGGGGCCAGCTCGGGTCGAGCTGACGGACAGCTTCGGCCAGCTTCGACAAACTTTAGTGTTTTGTGTTTTTATTGTGTTGTGGATGGACCCTTGGGCGACTCCCAACATACTTTGTTAGTGTGTGTGTTTGAACAATTTATATTTTGTGTGTAAATTGTATGTATATTTGTACAATACGAGTATTTTCGGGTTTTTTGTTTTTAAAACATGAGTAGTAAGACTAAAACTACTTCCATGGAGGTACCTTCAGGGAGTGCGTTCCGCAAGGTGGCGGAAAAGCGCCCCCTAGAGGCGTTGAGCGACAGCTCTGAGGAGGAACGGAAAGTGGGTTCCGTTAGAAAATGCCCACCCACAAATACGCGCGAGCGGGGCAGGCCACCGACGACCGGCGAATACGTCGGCCTAGCAAAGGCCAAGGAGGACCTGAATGCGGCGAAGCGGGAGGAGCTGAGGCTGCGAGCAGAGGAGGAGCTTGCAGCCTCCACGGAGGAGCTCCGGCGCAAGACGCCGCGATCATTGGCGCATACGACCCACGGCGAGTCAACTGAGGATCTCTCGGCAGCGCAACTTATGGAGGAGGTGACACGATGTGTCACATACATCAATGAGGTGGGACGAAAGTCTAAGAACTTAAAAGGGGAGCTAGTCGGTGGCATGAAAAAAGCCACCGCGGGAATCGCCGAGGCCGTGGCAAGACTCGGCGAAATGACGGCCTCTGAGGAGACCCGTCGCATGAAGGCGGAGCTCCGCAAAGTCCAGGAGGACAACGCTCGCCTACGCGAGCAAACCGGCGAGCTCATTGCGGAGATAAAGGCACTGAGGATGGAGGCCACGCGACCTGTCCCACCCACCTCATCTCCCGCTTTGGATGTGCAGGATCTTAGCCGCACAATTACTGAGGAGGTACGCCGCTCTGTGTTGGCCGCGATGGGCGAGCGCCTCGGTGCCTTAGAAGAGCGCCTTTCCACAGCGCCCCGCGCCCGGCCTGCACTAGCCGTCGATAGACCGACAGCTGCCAGCGTGGCCCGCTCTGTCACGTACGCCGATGCCACGGCGAGCTCGGCCGGCCGCACCAATGCTGCCCTGGTGCGCGGCCGACGCACTGTAGCAAGTACATTGGCCCCCGCGCGCGACGTGTCGACCACCCGCACTGCCAGCCGAACGCGCGCCCGCAGTGCCAGCCGCGCGCGCGTCGCGGTCCCTGCCGCCGCCCCACCCAGTATCGTGCGTGCTGCGCCACCGCGCGCTGCCGCTCCTGCATACGTGTCAGCGATTACAAGCGCGCCACTGGTGCCACCGCGCGCTGCGCCACTGCCGCCGCGCGCCGCGCCGCGTGCTGCCTTGCGCGCTGTGCGTGTAGGCGTTGCCGATGCGCCACAAATAATAATAAAGGAGACGATTGCCCCACCGAGGCCACTGTTAGCCCCGGCCTCTAGTGCTAGGCCGACAAGGCGTGGACGCAGGAGGAGGCCAACACTTGCGGCGATTCGGGCGCCGGATGCGGAGCAGGCACACGTCACCGTCACTGCCACTCAAGACGACGGCTGGCAAACTGTCGCGCCCAGGAGGGCCGAAACTAATCTCACGCGACGGCAATCGCGTTCACGATCCGCGGGTCGGCGCGGACGAGCGCCGGCCGCACGCTCGGCCGTCCGTGTGCCACGGATGCCACGCTCCACGGCCGTGGCTTTAACATTGCAGCCCGCAGCCGTTGCGAGCGGAGATACCTATGCCGATGTCATACGGGCAGCGAGGCGCAGTGTTGACCTGGCAACACTGGGAATACCGGAGCTACGGTTCCGCGTCGGCGCAACGGGTGCGCGTATCATAGAGGTGCCGGGTGGTACAAGCGGCGACAAGGCAGACTCGCTCGCAGCCAAGCTAAGGGAGGCCCTTGGCTCTGAGCGGGTGTCTGTCACCCGCCCCGTTAAGACGGCGGAGTTACGCCTCTACGGCGTAGAAGAGTCGGTAACCAGCGACGAGGTGATCGCCGCCGTGGCCACAGCTGGCGAGTGTACGCAGGAGTCGGTTACGGTCGGACCGACACGCAGCGGTACAGCGTGGATACGCTGCCCACTCTTTGCTGCCAGGAAGTTGTCGTCGCTCGGGCGCTTGCTTGTGGGTTGGTCGCCTGTGCGTATTGAGCCGCTCGCTGCGCGCCCACTGCGCTGCTACCGGTGCCTGGAGCCGGGCCACACCGCCGTGCTCTGTTCTTCAGAGACGAACCGCAGCAGCGAATGCTACCGCTGTGGTGAGACGGGCCATAAATCGAATACGTGTTTTGCCAAGCCGCGCTGCACCGTGTGCGCGGCGGCCGGCAGACCCGCGGAGCACAGGGGCGGATCGAGCCTTTGCCCCGCCCCTCTCAAAAAGACGCCAGCTAGCGGCGGCCCCAACACTGCTGGGGCCGGGCCGCGGCCAGCCCAGTCGACCCCGTCCGGGGCCGAGGAGGACAGTATGCAGGCTGAGTGATGGCCAGGCTTCTCCAGGCAAACCTTAACTGCTGTGCCAGAGCTCAGGACCTACTGGTTCAGAGCGTAGCTGAATACGGAGTGGACGTCGCCATAGTAGCGGAACCGTACTGGGTGCCGCCGACCGCCCAGTGGGCTGGTGACCTAGACGGCACAGTGGCTGTATACACGAAGGGCCCGGCTCGGACATCAGCTGGCCATGGCTGGGTGGCTGTGGAGGACATGTCGTTTGGTGGCCTTGTGGTGGCGTGTTATTTCTCGCCCAACCGGCCGCTCCACGAGTTTGACTCCTACCTGGAGGACCTCGGGGCGGCCATCGAGTTAAGCGGCGCTGGACATGTCCTTGTGGCTGGTGACTTTAACGCAAAGTCTCCGGCATGGGGTTCGCCGGTCGCAAGTGCGAGGGGCGAGTCATTGTTGGAGTGGGCCGTCGCGGGAGGTCTGTCTGTGTGCAACACCGGGGCAGTACACACGTGTGTGAGGCGAGAGGGTGGCTCTGTCGTGGACGTTACTTTCGCGACCGCCGCCCTCGCCCGCCGCGTGTCTGGCTGGAGGGTAATGGAGGGCGTCGAGACGTTGTCGGACCATCGTTACGTACGGTTTGACGTCTCCGCCCTCCCCGATGCCCCAGCCGACGCATGGTCACGGTTGCACGGGGATCCCCCGCGATGGTCGTTAAAGCGATTGGATCGCGACCGGCTCGAGGAGGCGGCTTTGGTCGAGTCCTGGCTCCCGGGTCCCATCGGACACGACCCGGCCGCCGAGGCCGATCGCCTGGGCGAAGCGGTGGCCCGCATTTGCGATGCCGCGATGCCGCGGCTCGGTACGCGTGCGCCTTTGCGCCGCGTGCACTGGTGGACGGAGGATGTGGCACGGTTGCGCGCTGACTGTGTCGCGGCGCGTCGCGCCTTTGCCCGCTGCCGCCGGCGGCGCCGTGCCCGTGACCCGGGAGAGGAGGACACGCTATACGCCGCATACAGGGAGCGTGTCGCGGACCTGTCAACGGCCATTTGCCGGGCCAAGTCTGCCGCTAGGGACGAGCTACTGGCGTCGCTCGATCGGGACCCGTGGGGGCGCCCTTATCGTATGGTCCGGAATAAGCTCCGACCATACGCGCCGCCCCTCACGCGGACGATGCAGCCGGCGCTAGTAGAGCGTGTAGTGACCGCCCTTTTTCCTGCGGCGGACGAAGTGCGGCCACCGCCGATGCGCCCGCCCGCCGCCGCCGCTGCCGCCGCCGCTGCCGCGGTCGATGTGATCGAGGTCACAGAGTCCGAGCTCGAGCGGGTGGTAGCGCGCATGCGTGGCCGCAACAAGGCGCCTGGCCTTGACGGGGTCCATGGCCGTGCGCTCGGCCTCACCCTTGAGGTCTTGGGCGAGTGGTTCCGACGGTTGCTGAGTGCCTGCCTCAGTCGAGGTGTTTTCCCGCGGCGGTGGAAGGCTGGCCGGCTGGTCCTTCTGCGGAAGGAAGGGCGGCCCGCTGATGAGCCGTCGGCCTATCGCCCGCTCGTCTTGCTGGACGAGGCGGGCAAGTTGCTGGAGCGCGTTGTGGCGGACCGCCTCACGCGCCACCTTGACACCGTTGGCCCCGGCCTTTCCGAGGCCCAGTTCGGCTTCCGCCGGGCCCGGTCAACCATTGATGCGGTGAGGCGAGTCAAGGCGCTAGCTGAGAGCGCAGTTGCCCGGGGTGAGGTCGTGTTGGCGGTGTCCCTAGACATCGCCAACGCCTTCAATACGCTCCCCTGGGCGTGTATCGTGGAGGCGCTCCAGTACCACGGCTTTCCGCCGTACCTGTGCCGCGTCGTCGAGGCCTACCTCTCGGACCGAGAGGTCAGGTATCCGACGCGGGAAGAGTGGGCCGTCCGGCCTATGACGCGCGGTGTTCCACAGGGCTCTGTTCTCGGGCCCCTCCTGTGGAACATCGGTTACGATTGGGTGTTGCGGGGCGCGCTGCTGCGTGGCGTCGGCGTCACGTGTTACGCCGACGACACACTTGTCACGGCACGTGGCCGTAACTTCGAGGAGGCGGCCGCCCTGGCTGCCGCTGGGGCGGCACACGTCGTGCGGCGCATTCGCCGACTTGGGCTGGAGGTCGCGCTGCGGAAGACGGAGGCTATATGCTTCCACGGCCCGCGGCGTGGTCCGCCGGCCGGTGCGGTGGTCGTCGTCGGAGGTGAGGCGGTAGAGGTCGGATCGGCGATGCGCTATCTCGGCATCGTTCTTGACCCCCGCCTCACTTTTCGGCCACACTTTGAGCGGCTGGTGCCGCGACTGATGAGCGCGGCAGGCGCACTTAGCCGCCTGCTGCGCAACGACGACGGGCCTGGCACGACCTGCCGGCGCTTATACGCCGGGGTCGTGCGCTCTATGGCGCTGTACGGGGCGCCCGTGTGGGTGGACGCGCTCTGCGCCCGCAACCGGGCGCTCCTCCGGCGGCCGCAGCGCGTGATGGCAGTACGGGTCGTGCGCGGCTATCGCACGATCTCTTTTGAGGCGGCATGCGTGCTTGCCGGCAGCATGCCCTGGGAGCTGGACGCTCGGCTGCTCGCCGCGACGTACAATCGCGTCGTTGAGGCCCGAGCGTCGCCCCGGGGTGAAGAGGAGGCGATGGAGTGGACGCGGTGGCGCGAGCGGGTGCGCTTGCGCCTACTTGCGCAGTGGCGCGAGATGCTGGAGCGGCCGACGGCTGGACGGGCAACCGTCGACGCCGTCCGGCCAGTGTTGGTGCGATGGGTTGGCCTGCGCACACATGGCCACCTGTCATACCACCTCACGCAGATCCTCTCGGGGCATGGGTGCTTCGGGAGGTACCTGCACCGGGTGGCCGGCCGGGAGCAGACAGCCGAGTGCCATCACTGTGGCTGTGCCGAGGACACGGCGCAGCACACGGTGGAGGTTTGCCCGGCCTGGGCAGAGGAGCGTGCGACCCTGGTCGCCGTCGCAGGGGCGGATCTCTCGCTGCCGGCCCTTGTCAGGGGCATGGTTCGCAGCGAGAGAGTATGGAGGGCCGCCGCAGCTTTCGCTGAGGCTGTCATGCGGCGGAAGGAGGAGGCGGAGCGCGAGCGGGAGAGGGATCCCGCTGCGCCCCGGACAAGAAGACCGCGGCCTAGGTCCCGGCGGATGGCGCACACGCGCCAGCTGCCGCCTTAGCCGAGGCCCCGGGCGGAGGGCGCTTGGAAGCCTTCCGCTCACCCACGAGAGGGATGGGGTCAGAGGGGGGAGATGCCGAGCCATGTGTTCCCGGCACGGCATCTCAAAGGGGTGGAAGGGCAGCACCGCTTGTTTGGTTTACAACCGAGCTGTGCTGCCAATAGAGCAAAGGTAACGCTGCTGGTGGAGTCGCGGATGCATTCTTGAGTTCCCGTGGCTCCGCCGTAAAGGCGCGAGAAGGAACACCGTTGGTTTTAGTCGGTACGAGTCCGACATAACCTGTGCACCGTCCTTGCGGTGCATGGGTATCCATGAGGATTTCCAACGAAAAAAAAAAAAAAAAAAAAAAAAAAAAAAAAAAAAAAGGTTAGGTTAGGTTAGGTTAGGTTAGGTTAGGTTAGGTTAGGTTAGGTTAGGTTAGGTTAGGTTAGGTTAGGTTAGGTTAGGTTAGGTTAGGTTTTGCCGCAGTGAGTGAGCGTTTCGGCGCTTTGGAGGCGCGCTGTTTACCCGCGCCCCGCACCCGGTCTGTTGTTGCGGACAGGCCGACGGCGGCTAGTGTTGCCCGCCGCGTGACATATGCCTCCGCCACGTACCAGTATCGGCGCCTCTGCGCGGCCGTGGCCGTGGCCAGAGCGGCGCTACGAGCGCGCGAGTGCGCGACGTGTCGAGCGCCCGCACTCCCAGCCGAACGCGCGCCGCGGTCCCTGCCGCCGCCCCATCCAGCATCGTGCGTGCTGCGCCACCGCGCGCTGCCGCTCCTGCATCTGTGTCAGCGATTACAAGCGCGCCACCGGTGCCACAGCGCGCTGCGCCACTGCCGCCGCGCGCCGCGCCGCGTGCTGCCTTGCGCACTGAGCCTATTGCCCCACAGAGGCCACTGTTAGCCCCGGCCCCTAGTGCTGGGCCGACAAGGCGTGGACGCAGGAGAAGACGAACACTTGCGGCGATTCGTGCGCCGGATGCGGAGCAGGCACACGTCACTCAAGACGACGGCTGGCAAACTGTCGCGCCCAGGAGGGCCGACAATAATCTTACGCGACGGCAATCACGGTCACGATCTGCGGGCCGGCGCGGACGAGCGCCAGCCGCACGCTCGGCCGTCCGTGTGCCAAGGATGCCACGCTCCACGGCCGTGGCTTTAACGTTGCAGCCCGCAGCCGCAGCGAGCGGAGATACATATGCCGATGTCATACGAGCAGCGAGGCGCAGTGTTGACCTGGCAACACTCGGAATACCAGAGCTACGGTTCCGCGTCGGCGCAACGGGTGCGCGAATTATAGAGGTGCCCGGTGGTACAAGCGGCGACAAGGCAGACTCGCTCGCAGCCAAGCTAAGGGAGGCTCTTGGCTCTGAGCGGGTGTCTGTCACCCGCCCCGTTAAGACGGCGGAGTTACGCCTCTACGGCGTAGAAGAATCGGTAACCAGCGACGAGGTTATCGCCGCCGTGGCCACAGCTGGCGAGTGTACGCAGGAGTCAGTTACGGTCGGACCGACACGCGGCGGTACAGTGTGGATACGCTGCCCACTCTTCGCTGCCAGGAAGTTGTCGTCGCTCGGGCGCTTGCTTGTGGGTTGGTCGCCTGTGCGTATTGAGCCGCTCGCTGCGCGCCCACTGCGCTGCTACCGGTGCCTGGAGCCGGGCCACACCGCCGTGCTCTGTTCTTCAGAGACGAACCGCAGCAGCGAATGCTACCGCTGTGGTGAGACGGGCCATAAATCGAACACGTGTTTTGCCAAGCCGCGCTGCACCGTGTGCGCGGCGGCCGGCAGACCCGCGGAGCACAGGGGCGGATCGAGCCTTTGCCCCGCCCCTCTCAAAAAGACGCCAGCTAGCGGCGGCCCCAACACTGCTGGGGCCGGGCCGCGGCCAGCCCAGCCGACCCCGTCCGGGGCCGAGGAGGACAGTATGCAGGCTGAGTGATGGCCAGGCTTCTCCAGGCAAACCTTAACTGCTGTGCCAGAGCTCAGGACCTACTGGTTCAGAGCGTAGCTGAATACGGAGTGGACGTCGCCATAGTAGCGGAACCGTACTGGGTGCCGCCGACCGGCCAGTGGGCTGGCGACTTGGACGGCACAGCGACTATCTTTGCGAAGGGCCTGGCACGGACGTCAGCCGGCCATGGCTGGGTGGCAGCAGAGCTGGAGGGCGAGTACCTGGTGGTGGCATGTTATTTCTCACCCAACCGGCCGCTCCACGAGTTCGAGTCCTACCTGGAGGACCTCGGGGCGGCCATTGAACTAAGTGGCGTTGGACATGTCCTTGTGGCTGGTGACTTTAACGCAAAGTCTCCGGCATGGGGTTCGCCGGTCGCAAGTGCGAGGGGCGAGTCATTGTTGGAGTGGGCCGTCGCGGGAGGTCTGTCTGTGTGCAACACCGGGGCAGTACACACGTGTGTGAGGCGAGAGGGTGGCTCTGTCGTGGACGTTACTTTCGCGACCGCCGCCCTCGCCCGCCGCGTGTCTGGCTGGAGGGTAATGGAGGGCGTCGAGACGTTGTCGGACCATCGTTACGTACGGTTTGACGTCTCCGCCCTCCCCGATGCCCCAGCCGACGCATGGTCACGGTTGCACGGGGATCCCCCGCGATGGTCGTTAAAGCGATTGGATCGCGACCGGCTCGAGGAGGCGGCTTTGGTCGAGTCCTGGCTCCCGGGTCCCATCGGACACGACCCGGCCGCCGAGGCCGATCGCCTGGGCGAAGCGGTGGCCCGCATTTGCGATGCCGCGATGCCGCGGCTCGGTACGCGTGCGCCTTTGCGCCGCGTGCACTGGTGGACAGAGGATGTGGCACGGTTGCGCGCTGACTGTGTCGCGGCGCGTCGCGCCTTTGCCCGCTGCCGCCGGCGGCGCCGTGCCCGTGACCCGGGAGAGGAGGACACGCTTTACGCCGCATACAGGGAGCGTGTCGCGGACCTGTCAACGGCCATTTGCCGGGCCAAGTCTGCCGCTAGGGACGAGCTGCTGGCGTCGCTCGATCGGGACCCGTGGGGGCGCCCTTATCGTGTGGTCCGGAATAAGCTCCGACCATACGCGCCGCCCCTCACGCGGACGATGCAGCCGGCGCTGGTAGAGCGTGTAGTGACCGCCCTTTTTCCTGCGGCGGACGAAGTGCGGCCACCGCCGATGCGCCCGCCCGCCGCCGCCGCTGCCGCGGTCGATGTGATCGAGGTCACAGAGTCCGAGCTCGAGCGGGTGGTAGCGCGCATGCGTGGCCGCAACAAGGCACCTGGCCTTGACGGGGTCCATGGCCGTGCGCTCGGCCTCACCCTTGAGGTCTTGGGCGAGTGGTTCCGGCGGTTGCTGAGTGCCTGCCTCAGTCGAGGTGTTTTCCCGCGGCGGTGGAAGGCTGGCCGGCTGGTCCTTCTGCGGAAGGAAGGGCGGCCCGCTGATGAGCCGTCGGCCTATCGCCCGCTCGTCTTGCTGGACGAGGCGGGCAAGTTGCTGGAGCGCGTTGTGGCGGACCGCCTCACGCGCCACCTTGACACCGTTGGCCCCGGCCTTTCCGAGGCCCAGTTCGGCTTCCGCCGGGCCCGGTCAACCATTGATGCGGTGAGGCGAGTCAAGGCGCTAGCTGAGAGCGCAGTTGCCCGGGGTGAGGTCGTGTTGGCGGTGTCCCTAGACATTGCCAACGCCTTCAATACGCTCCCCTGGGCGTGTATCGTGGAGGCGCTCCAGTACCACGGCTTTCCGCCGTACCTGTGCCGCGTCGTCGAGGCCTACCTCTCGGACCGAGAGGTCAGGTATCCGACGCGGGAAGAGTGGGCCGTCCGGCCGATGACGCGCGGTGTTCCACAGGGCTCTGTTCTTGGGCCCCTCCTGTGGAACATCGGTTACGATTGGGTGTTGCGGGGCGCGCTGCTGCGTGGCGTCGGCGTCACGTGTTACGCCGACGACACACTTGTCACGGCACGTGGCCGTAACTTCGAGGAGGCGGCCGCCCTGGCTGCCGCTGGGGCGGCACACGTCGTGCGGCGCATCCGCCGACTTGGGCTGGAGGTCGCGCTGCGGAAGACGGAGGCTATATGCTTCCACGGCCCGCGGCGTGGTCCGCCGGCCGGTGCGGTGGTCGTCGTCGGAGGTGAGGCGGTAGAGGTCGGATCGGCGATGCGCTATCTCGGCATCGTTCTTGACCCCCGCCTCACGTTTCGGCCGCACTTTGAGCGGCTGATGCCGCGACTGATGAGCGCGGCAGGCGCACTTAGCCGCCTGCTGCGCAACGACGACGGGCCTGGCACGACCTGCCGGCGCTTATACGCCGGGGTCGTGCGCTCTATGGCGCTGTACGGGGCGCCTGTGTGGGTGGACGCGCTCTGCGCCCGCAACCGGGCGCTCCTCCGGCGGCCGCAGCGTGTGATGGCGATACGGGTCGTGCGCGGCTATCGCACGATCTCGTTCGAGGCGGCCTGCTCGCTGGCGGCCAGCGTGCCTTGGGAGCTTGACGCTCGGCTTCTCGCCGCGGTGTATGACCGTGTTGCTGAGGCCCGGGCGTCGCCCCGGGGTGAAGAGGAGGCGGTGGAGTGGACGCGGTGGCGCGAGCGGGTGCGCTTGCGCCTACTTGCGCAGTGGCGCGAGTCATTGGCGCGGCCGTCGGCCGGGCAGGCAACCGTCGACGCTATCCGGCCTGTCCTGGAGCAGTGGTGTGGCCTACGCTCACACGGCCACCTGTCCTACCGCCTGACGCAGATCCTCTCGGGGCACGGTTGCTTCGGGAGGTATCTCCACCGGGTGGCGGGGCGAGAGCAGACGGCTGAGTGCCACCACTGTGGCTGCGCCGATGACACGGCGCGTCACACCTTGGAGCTTTGCCCGGCCTGGGCAGAGGAGCGCGCGACCCTGGTCGCCGTCGCAGGGGCGGATCTCTCGCTGCCGGCCCTTGTCAGGGGCATGGTTCGCAGCGAGAGAGTATGGAGGGCCGCCGCAGCTTTCGCTGAGGCTGTCATGCGGCGGAAGGAGGAGGCGGAGCGCGAGCGGGAGAGGGATCCCGCTGCGCCCCGAACAAGAAGACCGCGGCCTAGGTCCCGGCGGATGGCGCACACGCGCCAGCTGCCGCCTTAGCCGAGGCCCCGGGCGGAGGGCGCTTGGAAGCCTTCCGCTCACCCACGAGAGGGATGGGGTCAGAGGGGGGAGATGCCGAGCCATGTGTTCCCGGCACGGCATCTCAAAGGGGTGGAAGGGCAGCACCGCTTGTTTGGTTTACAACCGAGCTGTGCTGCCAATAGAGCAAAGGTAACGCTGCTGGTGGAGTCGCGGATGCATTCTTGAGTTCCCGTGGCTCCGCCGTAAAGGCGCGAGAAGGAACACCGTTGGTTTTAGTCGGTACGAGTCCGACATAACCTGTGCACCGTCCTTGCGGTGCATGGGTATCCATGAGGATTTCCAACGAAAAAAAAAAAAAAAAAAAAAAAAAAAAAAAAAAAAGGTTAGGTTAGGTTAGGTTAGGTTAGGTTAGGTTAGGTTAGGTTAGGTTAGGTTAGGTTAGGTTAGGTTAGGTTAGGTTAGGTTAGGTTAGGTTAGGTTAGGTTAGGTTAGGTTAGGTTAGGTTAGGTTAGGTTAGGTTAGGTTAGGTTAGGTTAGGTTAGGTTAGGTTAGGTTAGGTTAGGTTAGGTTAGGTTAGGTTAGGTTAGGTTAGGTTAGGTTAGGTTAGGTTAGGTTAGGTTAGGTTAGGTTAGGTTAGGTTAGGTTAGGTTAGGTTAGGTTAGGTTAGGTTAGGTTAGGTTAGGTTAGGTTAGGTTAGGTTAGGTTAGGTTAGGTTAGGTTAGGTTAGGTTAGGTTAGGTTAGGTTAGGTTAGGTTAGGTTAGGTTAGGTTAGGTTAGGTTAGGTTAGGTTAGGTTAGGTTAGGTTAGGTTAGGTTAGGTTAGGTTAGGTTAGGTTAGGTTAGGTTAGGTTAGGTTAGGTTAGGTTAGGTTAGGTTAGGTTAGGTTAGGTTAGGTTAGGTTAGGTTAGGTTAGGTTAGGTTAGGTTAGGTTAGGTTAGGTTAGGTTAGGTTAGGTTAGGTTAGGTTAGGTTAGGTTAGGTTAGGTTAGGTTAGGTTAGGTTAGGTTAGGTTAGGTTAGGTTAGGTTAGGTTAGGTTAGGTTAGGTTAGGTTAGGTTAGGTTAGGTTAGGTTAGGTTAGGTTAGGTTAGGTTAGGTTAGGTTAGGTTAGGTTAGGTTAGGTTAGGTTAGGTTAGGTTAGGTTAGGTTAGGTTAGGTTAGGTTAGGTTAGGTTAGGTTAGGTTAGGTTAGGTTAGGTTAGGTTAGGTTAGGTTAGGTTAGGTTAGGTTAGGTTAGGTTAGGTTAGGTTAGGTTAGGTTAGGTTAGGTTAGGTTAGGTTAGGTTAGGTTAGGTTAGGTTAGGTTAGGTTAGGTTAGGTTAGGTTAGGTTAGGTTAGGTTAGGTTAGGTTAGGTTAGGTTAGGTTAGGTTAGGTTAGGTTAGGTTAGGTTAGGTTAGGTTAGGTTAGGTTAGGTTAGGTTAGGTTAGGTTAGGTTAGGTTAGGTTAGGTTAGGTTAGGTTAGGTTAGGTTAGGTTAGGTTAGGTTAGGTTAGGTTAGGTTAGGTTAGGTTAGGTTAGGTTAGGTTAGGTTAGGTTAGGTTAGGTTAGGTTAGGTTAGGTTAGGTTAGGTTAGGTTAGGTTAGGTTAGGTTAGGTTAGGTTAGGTTAGGTTAGGTTAGGTTAGGTTAGGTTAGGTTAGGTTAGGTTAGGTTAGGTTAGGTTAGGTTAGGTTAGGTTAGGTTAGGTTAGGTTAGGTTAGGTTAGGTTAGGTTAGGTTAGGTTAGGTTAGGTTAGGTTAGGTTAGGTTAGGTTAGGTTAGGTTAGGTTAGGTTAGGTTAGGTTAGGTTAGGTTAGGTTAGGTTAGGTTAGGTTAGGTTAGGTTAGGTTAGGTTAGGTTAGGTTAGGTTAGGTTAGGTTAGGTTAGGTTAGGTTAGGTTAGGTTAGGTTAGGTTAGGTTAGGTTAGGTTAGGTTAGGTTAGGTTAGGTTAGGTTAGGTTAGGTTAGGTTAGGTTAGGTTAGGTTAGGTTAGGTTAGGTTAGGTTAGGTTAGGTTAGGTTAGGTTAGGTTAGGTTAGGTTAGGTTAGGTTAGGTTAGGTTAGGTTAGGTTAGGTTAGGTTAGGTTAGGTTAGGTTAGGTTAGGTTAGGTTAGGTTAGGTTAGGTTAGGTTAGGTTAGGTTAGGTTAGGTTAGGTTAGGTTAGGTTAGGTTAGGTTAGGTTAGGTTAGGTTAGGTTAGGTTAGGTTAGGTTAGGTTAGGTTAGGTTAGGTTAGGTTAGGTTAGGTTAGGTTAGGTTAGGTTAGGTTAGGTTAGGTTAGGTTAGGTTAGGTTAGGTTAGGTTAGGTTAGGTTAGGTTAGGTTAGGTTAGGTTAGGTTAGGTTAGGTTAGGTTAGGTTAGGTTAGGTTAGGTTAGGTTAGGTTAGGTTAGGTTAGGTTAGGTTAGGTTAGGTTAGGTTAGGTTAGGTTAGGTTAGGTTAGGTTAGTCTTGTGAGGAACGCGCTAGCGAACGGATCGTTTTTCGTTCGCTCCCGTGTTTCTAACGTACTGAACCTGTAAAACCGTGTGTGCGTACGTTTGGGATGGACCTACGGGCTATTCCAAGCCCCGTGAAGTGAAGACAGTGACTTTAGAGGATCCGTGTCGCTCTCTGGCGAAGCTAGCACCGCTCACCCTGAGCTGTGTGGCCGTTTTTGCCAGATTGAGCGCCGGATTCTCGTCTAGTGTTGACTTTTTTGTGCGTGTGTTGTTTGGGAGGGACCGTTAGGCGATTCTCAACATCGCATTGCCTTTGAAAGTGCTAAATTTCGCGTCTGTGACGAAGCTGCGCAAAGCTGTGCGAAGCGGGACCGAGCTGTGAGACAGCTTCGCCAATTCTTGTGTGACGATATTTTTAGTGTGTAGTGTGTGTTCGCCGTGCTGTGGAGGGACCGTAAGGCAAATCTCAGCACCGCAGTGCCACCCACTGAGGGGCCAGGCGGAGTTGCATCATTGTGGCGCCAGCCTGTCTCAGGCACATAGCGGCTTCGTGTGAGTACTTTTCAGTGTTTTTCTTTTTGATTACGTTGTGGATGGACCTTGCGGCGACTCCCAACGTGGTTTAAAAACCAGCGGGACGGTAAATCGCGAAGCTGTGTGAAGCTGTGCGAAGCGGGGCCAGCTCGGGTCGAGCTGACGGGCAGCTTCGGCCAGCTTCGACAAACTTTAGTGTTTTTATGTTTTATTGTGTTGTGGATGGACCCTTGGGCGACTCCCAACATACTTTATTAGTGTGTGTTGACTAAATAACTTATAGTTTGTGTGTTTATTGTATTTATATTTGTAAAATACGAGTATTTACGGTTTTTGTTTTAAAACATGAGCAGTAAGAATAAAACTACAACCATGGAGGTACCGTCAGGAAGTGCGTTCCGCAAGGTGGCGGAAAAGCGCCCCCTAGAGGCGTTGAGCGATAGCTCTGAGGAGGAGCGGAAAGTGGGTTCCGTCAGGAAATGCCCACCCACAAATACGCGCGAGCGGGGCAGGCCACCGACGACCGGCGAATACGTCGGCCTAGCAAAGGCCAAGGAGGACCTGAATGCGGCGAAGCGGGAGGAGCTGAGGCTGCGAGCAGAGGAGGAGCTTGCAGCCTCCACGGAGGAGCTCCGGCGCACGACGCCGCGTCTGTCGTCGGGACGTACCACCGACGACAGCGAATCGACCGGTGAGCTTTCGGCGGCTCAGCTCATGAAGGAGGTGACGCGCTGCGTCACATATATCAACGAAGTAGGACGAAAATCAAAAAACCTTAAAGGTGAACTCGTCGGTGGCCTAAAAAAGGCCACAGCGGGGATTACAGAGGCTGTGGTCAGACTTGGCGAACTGACGGCCTCCGAAGAGGCTCGTCTAATGAAGACAGAAGTAAGGAAGCTGAAGGAAGATAACGTTCGCCTACGTGAGCAAACGGCAGAGCTGGTGGCAGAGCTAAGGGCGCTGAGGCAGGAGGCCTCGCGCCCCCCTCCCAATCCTCCTGCCACCTCACCGGCTGCAGTGGATGTGCAGGCACTCAGCCGCGCAATAACGGAGGAGGTTAGCCGCTCCGTCCTTGCCGCAGTGAGTGAGCGTTTCGGCGCTTTGGAGGCGCGCTGTTTACCCGCGCCCCGCACCCGGTCTGTTGTTGCGGACAGGCCGACGGCGGCTAGTGTTGCCCGCCGCGTGACATATGCCTCCGCCACGGCCGCCTCCACCGCCCGCGCCGTACCAGTATCGGCGCCTCTGCGCGGCCGTGGCCGTGGCCAGAGCGGCGCTACGAGCGCGCGAGTGCGCGACGTGTCGAGCGCCCGCACTCCCAGCCGAACGCGCGCCGCGGTCCCTGCCGCCGCCCCATCCAGCATCGTGCGTGCTGCGCCACCGCGCGCTGCCGCTCCTGCATCTGTGTCAGCGATTACAAGCGCGCCACCGGTGCCACAGCGCGCTGCGCCACTGCCGCCGCGCGCCGCGCCGCGTGCTGCCTTGCGCACTGAGCCTATTGCCCCACAGAGGCCACTGTTAGCCCTGGCCCCTAGTGCTGGGCCGACAAGGCGTGGACGCAGGAGAAGACGAACACTTGCGGCGATTCGTGCGCCGGATGCGGAGCAGGCACACGTCACTCAAGACGACGGCTGGCAAACTGTCGCGCCCAGGAGGGCCGACAATAATCTTACGCGACGGCAATCACGGTCACGATCTGCGGGCCGGCGCGGACGAGCGCCAGCCGCACGCTCGGCCGTCCGTGTGCCAAGGATGCCACGCTCCACGGCCGTGGCTTTAACGTTGCAGCCCGCAGCCGCAGCGAGCGGAGATACATATGCCGATGTCATACGAGCAGCGAGGCGCAGTGTTGACCTGGCAACACTCGGAATACCAGAGCTACGGTTCCGCGTCGGCGCAACGGGTGCGCGAATTATAGAGGTGCCCGGTGGTACAAGCGGCGACAAGGCAGACTCGCTCGCAGCCAAGCTAAGGGAGGCCCTTGGCTCTGAGCGGGTGTCTGTCACCCGCCCCGTTAAGACGGCGGAGTTACGCCTCTACGGCGTAGAAGAATCGGTAACCAGCGACGAGGTTATCGCCGCCGTGGCCACAGCTGGCGAGTGTACGCAGGAGTCAGTTACGGTCGGACCGACACGCAGCGGTACAGTGTGGATACGCTGCCCACTCTTCGCTGCCAGGAAGTTGTCGTCGCTCGGGCGCTTGCTTGTGGGTTGGTCGCCTGTGCGTATTGAGCCGCTCGCTGCGCG
Source organism: Apoda limacodes (assembly GCA_946406115.1). Classification (NCBI taxonomy): domain Eukaryota; kingdom Metazoa; phylum Arthropoda; class Insecta; order Lepidoptera; family Limacodidae; genus Apoda; species Apoda limacodes. The sequence goes on along the minus strand of OX291540.1, from coordinate 38,871 downwards.
CCCACTGCGCTGCTACCGGTGCCTGGAGCCGGGCCACACCGCCGTGCTCTGTTCTTCAGAGACGAACCGCAGCAGCGAATGCTACCGCTGTGGTGAGACGGGCCATAAATCGAACACGTGTTTTGCCAAGCCGCGCTGCACCGTGTGCGCGGCGGCCGGCAGACCCGCGGAGCACAGGGGCGGATCGAGCCTTTGCCCCGCCCCTGTCAAAAAGACGCCAGCTAGCGGCGGCCCCAACACTGCTGGGGCCGGGCCGCGGCCAGCCCAGCCGACCCCGTCCGGGGCCGAGGAGGACAGTATGCAGGCTGAGTGATGGCCAGGCTTCTCCAGGCAAACCTTAACTGCTGTGCCAGAGCTCAGGACCTACTGGTTCAGAGCGTAGCTGAATACGGAGTGGACGTCGCCATAGTAGCGGAACCGTACTGGGTGCCGCCGACCGGCCAGTGGGCTGGTGACCTAGACGGCACAGTGGCTGTATACACGAAGGGCCCGGCTCGGACATCAGCTGGCCATGGCTGGGTGGCAGCTGAAGTGGAGGACATGTCGTTTGGTGGCCTTGTAGTGGCGTGTTATTTCTCGCCCAACCGGCCGCTCCACGAGTTTGACTCCTACCTGGAGGACCTCGGGGCGGCCATCGAGTTAAGCGGCGCTGGACATGTCCTTGTGGCTGGTGACTTTAACGCAAAGTCTCCGGCATGGGGTTCGCCGGTCGCAAGTGCGAGGGGCGAGTCATTGTTGGAGTGGGCCGTCGCGGGAGGTCTGTCTGTGTGCAACACCGGGGCAGTACACACGTGTGTGAGGCGAGAGGGTGGCTCTGTCGTGGACGTTACTTTCGCGACCGCCGCCCTCGCCCGCCGCGTGTCTGGCTGGAGGGTAATGGAGGGCGTCGAGACGTTGTCGGACCATCGTTACGTACGGTTTGACGTCTCCGCCCTCCCCGATGCCCCAGCCGACGCATGGTCACGGTTGCGCGGGGATCCCCCGCGATGGTCGTTAAAGCGATTGGATCGCGACCGGCTCGAGGAGGCGGCTTTGGTCGAGTCCTGGCTCCCGGGTCCCATCGGACACGACCCGGCCGCTGAGGCCGATCGCCTGGGCGAAGCGGTGGCCCGCATTTGCGATGCCGCGATGCCGCGGCTCGGTACGCGTGCGCCTTTGCGCCGCGTGCACTGGTGGACGGAGGATGTGGCACGGTCGCGCGCTGACTGTGTCGCGGCGCGTCGCGCCTTTGCCCGCTGCCGCCGGCGGCGCCGTGCCCGTGACCCGGGAGAGGAGGACACGCTATACGCCGCATACAGGGAGCGTGTCGCGGACCTGTCAACGGCCATTTGCCGGGCCAAGTCTGCCGCTAGGGACGAGCTACTGGCGTCGCTCGATCGGGACCCGTGGGGGCGCCCTTATCGTATGGTCCGGAATAAGCTCCGACCATACGCGCCGCCCCTCACGCGGACGATGCAGCCGGCGCTAGTAGAGCGTGTAGTGACCGCCCTTTTTCCTGCGGCGGACGAAGTGCGGCCACCGCCGATGCGCCCGCCCGCCGCCGCCGCTGCCGCGGTCGATGTGATCGAGGTCACAGAGTCCGAGCTCGAGCGGGTGGTAGCGCGCATGCGTGGCCGCAACAAGGCGCCTGGCCTTGACGGGGTCCATGGCCGTGCGCTCGGCCTCACCCTTGAGGTCTTGGGCGAGTGGTTCCGGCGGTTGCTGAGCGCCTGCCTCAGTCGAGGTGTTTTCCCGCGGCGGTGGAAGGCTGGCCGGCTGGTCCTTCTGCGGAAGGAAGGGCGGCCCGCTGATGAGCCGTCGGCCTATCGCCCGCTCGTCTTGCTGGACGAGGCGGGCAAGTTGCTGGAGCGCGTTGTGGCGGACCGCCTCACGCGCCACCTTGACACCGTTGGCCCCGGCCTTTCCGAGGCCCAGTTCGGCTTCCGCCGGGCCCGGTCAACCATTGATGCGGTGAGGCGAGTCAAGGCGCTAGCTGAGAGCGCAGTTGCCCGGGGTGAGGTCGTGTTGGCGGTGTCCCTAGACATTGCCAACGCCTTCAATACGCTCCCCTGGGCGTGTATCGTGGAGGCGCTCCAGTACCACGGCTTTCCGCCGTACCTGTGCCGCGTCGTCGAGGCCTACCTCTCGGACCGAGAGGTCAGGTATCCGACGCGGGAAGAGTGGGCCGTCCGGCCTATGACGCGCGGTGTTCCACAGGGCTCTGTTCTTGGGCCCCTCCTGTGGAACATCGGTTACGATTGGGTGTTGCGGGGCGCGCTGCTGCGTGGCGTCGGCGTCACGTGTTACGCCGACGACACACTTGTCACGGCACGTGGCCGTAACTTCGAGGAGACGGCCGCCCTGGCTGCCGCTGGGGCGGCACACGTCGTGCGGCGCATCCGCCGACTTGGGCTGGAGGTCGCGCTGCGGAAGACAGAGGCTATATGCTTCCACGGCCCGCGGCGCGGTCCGCCGGCCGGTGCGGTGGTCGTCGTCGGAGGTGAGGCGGTAGAGGTCGGATCGGCGATGCGCTACCTTGGCATCGTTCTTGACCCCCGCCTCACGTTTCGGCCGCACTTTGAGCGGCTGGTGCCGCGACTGATGAGCGCGGCAGGCGCACTTAGCCGCCTGCTGCGCAACGACGACGGGCCTGGCACTACCTGTCGGCGCTTATACGCCGGGGTCGTGCGCTCCATGGCGCTGTACGGGGCGCCCGTGTGGGTGGACGCGCTCTGCGCCCGCAACCGGGCGCTCCTCCGGCGGCCGCAGCGCGTGATGGCAGTACGGGTCGTGCGCGGCTATCGCACGATCTCTTTTGAGGCGGCATGCGTGCTTGCCGGCAGCATGCCCTGGGAGCTGGACGCTCGGCTGCTCGCCGCGACGTACAATCGCGTCGTTGAGGCCCGAGCGTCGCCCCGGGGTGAAGAGGAGGCGATGGAGTGGACGCGGTGGCGCGAGCGGGTGCGCTTGCGCCTACTTGCGCAGTGGCGCGAGATGCTGGAGCGGCCGACGGCTGGACGGGCAACCGTCGACGCCGTCCGGCCAGTGTTGGTGCGATGGGTTGGCCTGCGCACACATGGCCACCTGTCATACCACCTCACGCAGATCCTCTCGGGGCATGGGTGCTTCGGGAGGTACCTGCACCGGGTGGCCGGCCGGGAGCAGACAGCCGAGTGCCATCACTGTGGCTGTGCCGAGGACACGGCGCAGCACACGGTGGAGGTTTGCCCGGCCTGGGCAGAGGAGCGTGCGACCCTGGTCGCCGTCGCAGGGGCGGATCTCTCGCTGCCGGCCCTTGTCAGGGGCATGGTTCGCAGCGAGAGAGTATGGAGGGCCGCCGCAGCTTTCGCTGAGGCTGTCATGCGGCGGAAGGAGGAGGCGGAGCGCGAGCGGGAGAGGGATCCCGCTGCGCCCCGGACAAGAAGACCGCGGCCTAGGTCCCGGCGGATGGCGCACACGCGCCAGCTGCCGCCTTAGCCGAGGCCCCGGGCGGAGGGCGCTTGGAAGCCTTCCGCTCACCCACGAGAGGGATGGGGTCAGAGGGGGGAGATGCCGAGCCATGTGTTCCCGGCACGGCATCTCAAAGGGGTGGAAGGGCAGCACCGCTTGTTTGGTTTACAACCGAGCTGTGCTGCCAATAGAGCAAAGGTAACGCTGCTGGTGGAGTCGCGGATGCATTCTTGAGTTCCCGTGGCTCCGCCGTAAAGGCGCGAGAAGGAACACCGTTGGTTTTAGTCGGTACGAGTCCGACATAACCTGTGCACCGTCCTTGCGGTGCATGGGTATCCATGAGGATTTCCAACGAAAAAAAAAAAAAAAAAAAAAAGGTTAGGTTAGGTTAGGTTAGGTTAGGTTAGGTTAGGTTAGGTTAGGTTAGGTTAGGTTAGGTTAGGTTAGGTTAGGTTAGGTTAGGTTAGGTTAGGTTAGTCTTGCGAATCGACCGGTGAGCTTTCGGCGGCTCAGCTCATGAAGGAGGTGACGCGCTGCGTCACATATATCAACGAAGTAGGACGAAAATCAAAAAACCTTAAAGGTCACTCAAGACGACGGCTGGCAAACTGTCGCGCCCAGGAGGGCCGACAATAATCTTACGCGACGGCAATCACGGTCACGATCTGCGGGCCGGCGCGGACGAGCGCCAGCCGCACGCTCGGCCGTCCGTGTGCCAAGGATGCCACGCTCCACGGCCGTGGCTTTAACGTTGCAGCCCGCAGCCGCAGCGAGCGGAGATACATATGCCGATGTCATACGAGCAGCGAGGCGCAGTGTTGACCTGGCAACACTCGGAATACCAGAGCTACGGTTCCGCGTCGGCGCAACGGGTGCGCGAATTATAGAGGTGCCCGGTGGTACAAGCGGCGACAAGGCAGACTCGCTCGCAGCCAAGCTAAGGGAGGCCCTTGGCTCTGAGCGGGTGTCTGTCACCCGCCCCGTTAAGACGGCGGAGTTACGCCTCTACGGCGTAGAAGAATCGGTAACCAGCGACGAGGTTATCGCCGCCGTGGCCACAGCTGGCGAGTGTACGCAGGAGTCAGTTACGGTCGGACCGACACGCGGCGGTACAGTGTGGATACGCTGCCCACTCTTCGCTGCCAGGAAGTTGTCGTCGCTCGGGCGCTTGCTTGTGGGTTGGTCGCCTGTGCGTATTGAGCCGCTCGCTGCGCGCCCACTGCGCTGCTACCGGTGCCTGGAGCCGGGCCACACCGCCGTGCTCTGTTCTTCAGAGACGAACCGCAGCAGCGAATGCTACCGCTGTGGTGAGACGGGCCATAAATCGAACACGTGTTTTGCCAAGCCGCGCTGCACCGTGTGCGCGGCGGCCGGCAGACCCGCGGAGCACAGGGGCGGATCGAGCCTTTGCCCCGCCCCTCTCAAAAAGACGCCAGCTAGCGGCGGCCCCAACACTGCTGGGGCCGGGCCGCGGCCAGCCCAGCCGACCCCGTCCGGGGCCGAGGAGGACAGTATGCAGGCTGAGTGATGGCCAGGCTTCTCCAGGCAAACCTTAACTGCTGTGCCAGAGCTCAGGACCTACTGGTTCAGAGCGTAGCTGAATACGGAGTGGACGTCGCCATAGTAGCGGAACCGTACTGGGTGCCGCCGACCGCCCAGTGGGCTGGTGACCTAGACGGCACAGTGGCTGTATACACGAAGGGCCCGGCTCGGACATCAGCTGGCCATGGCTGGGTGGCAGCTGAAGTGGAGGACATGTCGTTTGGTGGCCTTGTAGTGGCGTGTTATTTCTCGCCCAACCGGCCGCTCCACGAGTTTGACTCCTACCTGGAGGACCTCGGGGCGGCCATCGAGTTAAGCGGCGCTGGACATGTCCTTGTGGCTGGTGACTTTAACGCAAAGTCTCCGGCATGGGGTTCGCCGGTCGCAAGTGCGAGGGGCGAGTCATTGTTGGAGTGGGCCGTCGCGGGAGGTCTGTCTGTGTGCAACACCGGGGCAGTACACACGTGTGTGAGGCGAGAGGGTGGCTCTGTCGTGGACGTTACTTTCGCGACCGCCGCCCTCGCCCGCCGCGTGTCTGGCTGGAGGGTAATGGAGGGCGTCGAGACGTTGTCGGACCATCGTTACGTACGGTTTGACGTCTCCGCCCTCCCCGATGCCCCAGCCGACGCATGGTCACGGTTGCACGGGGATCCCCCGCGATGGTCGTTAAAGCGATTGGATCGCGACCGGCTCGAGGAGGCGGCTTTGGTCGAGTCCTGGCTCCCGGGTCCCATCGGACACGACCCGGCCGCCGAGGCCGATCGCCTGGGCGAAGCGGTGGCCCGCATTTGCGATGCCGCGATGCCGCGGCTCGGTACGCGTGCGCCTTTGCGCCGCGTGCACTGGTGGACGGAGGATGTGGCACGGTCGCGCGCTGACTGTGTCGCGGCGCGTCGCGCCTTTGCCCGCTGCCGCCGGCGGCGCCGTGCCCGTGACCCGGGAGAGGAGGACACGCTATACGCCGCATACAGGGAGCGTGTCGCGGACCTGTCAACGGCCATTTGCCGGGCCAAGTCTGCCGCTAGGGACGAGCTACTGGCGTCGCTCGATCGGGACCCGTGGGGGCGCCCTTATCGTATGGTCCGGAATAAGCTCCGACCATACGCGCCGCCCCTCACGCGGACGATGCAGCCGGCGCTAGTAGAGCGTGTAGTGACCGCCCTTTTTCCTGCGGCGGACGAAGTGCGGCCACCGCCGATGCGCCCGCCCGCCGCCGCCGCTGCCGCGGTCGATGTGATCGAGGTCACAGAGTCCGAGCTCGAGCGGGTGGTAGCGCGCATGCGTGGCCGCAACAAGGCGCCTGGCCTTGACGGGGTCCATGGCCGTGCGCTCGGCCTCACCCTTGAGGTCTTGGGCGAATGGTTCCGGCGGTTGCTGAGTGCCTGCCTCAGTCGAGGTGTTTTCCCGCGGCGGTGGAAGGCTGGCCGGCTGGTCCTTCTGCGGAAGGAGGGGCGGCCCGCTGATGAGCCGTCGGCCTATCGCCCACTCGTCTTGCTGGACGAGGCGGGCAAGTTGCTGGAGCGCGTTGTGGCGGACCGCCTCACGCGCCACCTTGACACCGTTGGCCCCGGCCTTTCCGAGGCCCAGTTCGGCTTCCGCCGGGCCCGGTCAACCATTGATGCGGTGAGGCGAGTCAAGGCGCTAGCTGAGAGCGCAGTTGCCCGGGGTGAGGTCGTGTTGGCGGTGTCCCTAGACATCGCCAACGCCTTCAATACGCTCCCCTGGGCGTGTATCGTGGAGGCGCTCCAGTACCACGGCTTTCCGCCGTACCTGTGCCGCGTCGTCGAGGCCTACCTCTCGGACCGAGAGGTCAGGTATCCGACGCGGGAAGAGTGGGCCGTCCGGCCTATGACGCGCGGTGTTCCACAGGGCTCTGTTCTCGGGCCCCTCCTGTGGAACATCGGTTACGATTGGGTGTTGCGGGGCGCGCTGCTGCGTGGCGTCGGCGTCACGTGTTACGCCGACGACACACTTGTCACGGCACGTGGCCGTAACTTCGAGGAGGCGGCCGCCCTGGCTGCCGCTGGGGCGGCACACGTCGTGCGGCGCATTCGCCGACTTGGGCTGGAGGTCGCGCTGCGGAAGACGGAGGCTATATGCTTCCACGGCCCGCGGCGTGGTCCGCCGGCCGGTGCGGTGGTCGTCGTCGGAGGTGAGGCGGTAGAGGTCGGATCGGCGATGCGCTATCTCGGCATCGTTCTTGACCCCCGCCTCACTTTTCGGCCACACTTTGAGCGGCTGGTGCCGCGACTGATGAGCGCGGCAGGCGCACTTAGCCGCCTGCTGCGCAACGACGACGGGCCTGGCACGACCTGCCGGCGCTTATACGCCGGGGTCGTGCGCTCTATGGCGCTGTACGGGGCGCCCGTGTGGGTGGACGCGCTCTGCGCCCGCAACCGGGCGCTCCTCCGGCGGCCGCAGCGCGTGATGGCAGTACGGGTCGTGCGCGGCTATCGCACGATCTCTTTTGAGGCGGCATGCGTGCTTGCCGGCAGCATGCCCTGGGAGCTGGACGCTCGGCTGCTCGCCGCGACGTACAATCGCGTCGTTGAGGCCCGAGCGTCGCCCCGGGGTGAAGAGGAGGCGGTGGAGTGGACGCGGTGGCGCGAGCGGGTGCGCTTGCGCCTAATTGCGCAGTCTGTTGTTGCGGACAGGCCGACGGCGGCTAGTGTTGCCCGCCGCGTGACATATGCCTCCGCCACGGCCGCCTCCACCGCCCGCGCCGTACCAGTATCGGCGCCTCTGCGCGGCCGTGGCCGTGGCCAGAGCGGCGCTACGAGCGCGCGAGTGCGCGACGTGTCGAGCGCCCGCACTCCCAGCCGAACGCGCGCCGCGGTCCCTGCCGCCGCCCCATCCAGCATCGTGCGTGCTGCGCCACCGCGCGCTGCCGCTCCTGCATCTGTGTCAGCGATTACAAGCGCGCCACCGGTGCCACAGCGCGCTGCGCCACTGCCGCCGCGCGCCGCGCCGCGTGCTGCCTTGCGCACTGAGCCTATTGCCCCACAGAGGCCACTGTTAGCCCCGGCCCCTAGTGCTGGGCCGACAAGGCGTGGACGCAGGAGAAGACGAACACTTGCGGCGATTCGTGCGCCGGATGCGGAGCAGGCACACGTCACTCAAGACGACGGCTGGCAAACTGTCGCGCCCAGGAGGGCCGACAATAATCTTACGCGACGGCAATCACGGTCACGATCTGCGGGCCGGCGCGGACGAGCGCCAGCCGCACGCTCGGCCGTCCGTGTGCCAAGGATGCCACGCTCCACGGCCGTGGCTTTAACGTTGCAGCCCGCAGCCGCAGCGAGCGGAGATACATATGCCGATGTCATACGAGCAGCGAGGCGCAGTGTTGACCTGGCAACACTCGGAATACCAGAGCTACGGTTCCGCGTCGGCGCAACGGGTGCGCGAATTATAGAGGTGCCCGGTGGTACAAGCGGCGACAAGGCAGACTCGCTCGCAGCCAAGCTAAGGGAGGCCCTTGGCTCTGAGCGGGTGTCTGTCACCCGCCCCGTTAAGACGGCGGAGTTACGCCTCTACGGCGTAGAAGAATCGGTAACCAGCGACGAGGTTATCGCCGCCGTGGCCACAGCTGGCGAGTGTACGCAGGAGTCAGTTACGGTCGGACCGACACGCAGCGGTACAGTGTGGATACGCTGCCCACTCTTCGCTGCCAGGAAGTTGTCGTCGCTCGGGCGCTTGCTTGTGGGTTGGTCGCCTGTGCGTATTGAGCCGCTCGCTGCGCGCCCACTGCGCTGCTACCGGTGCCTGGAGCCGGGCCACACCGCCGTGCTCTGTTCTTCAGAGACGAACCGCAGCAGCGAATGCTACCGCTGTGGTGAGACGGGCCATAAATCGAACACGTGTTTTGCCAAGCCGCGCTGCACCGTGTGCGCGGCGGCCGGCAGACCCGCGGAGCACAGGGGCGGATCGAGCCTTTGCCCCGCCCCTCTCAAAAAGACGCCAGCTAGCGGCGGCCCCAACACTGCTGGGGCCGGGCCGCGGCCAGCCCAGCCGACCCCGTCCGGGGCCGAGGAGGACAGTATGCAGGCTGAGTGATGGCCAGGCTTCTCCAGGCAAACCTTAACTGCTGTGCCAGAGCTCAGGACCTACTGGTTCAGAGCGTAGCTGAATACGGAGTGGACGTCGCCATAGTAGCGGAACCGTACTGGGTGCCGCCGACCGGCCAGTGGGCTGGCGACTTGGACGGCACAGCGACTATCTTTGCGAAGGGCCTGGCACGGACGTCAGCCGGCCATGGCTGGGTGGCAGCAGAGCTGGAGGGCGAGTACCTGGTGGTGGCATGTTATTTCTCACCCAACCGGCCGCTCCACGAGTTCGAGTCCTACCTGGAGGACCTCGGGGCGGCCATTGAACTAAGTGGCGTTGGAAATGTCATTGTGGCTGGGGACTTTAACGCAAAGTCTCCGGCATGGGGTTCGCCGGTCGCAAGTGCGAGGGGCGAGTCATTGTTGGAGTGGGCCGTCGCGGGAGGTCTGTCTGTGTGCAATACCAGGGCAGTACACACGTGTGTGAGGCGAGAGGGTGGCTCTGTCGTGGACGTTACCTTTGCGACCGCCGCCCTCGCCCGCCGCGTGTCTGGCTGGAGGGTAATGGAGGGTGTCGAGACGTTGTCGGACCATCGTTACGTACGGTTTGACGTCTCCGCCCTCCCCGATGCCCCAGCCGACGCATGGTCACGGTTGCACGGGGATCCCCCGCGATGGTCGTTAAAGCGATTGGATCGCGACCGGCTCGAGGAGGCGGCTTTGGTCGAGTCCTGGCTCCCGGGTCCCATCGGACACGACCCGGCCGCCGAGGCAGATCGCCTGGGCGAAGCGGTGGCCCGCATTTGCGATGCCGCGATGCCGCGGCTCGGTACGCGTGCGCCTTGGCGCCGCGTGCACTGGTGGACGGAGGATGTGGCACGGTTGCGCGCTGACTGCGTCGCGGCGCGTCGCGCCTTTGCCCGCTGCCGCCGGCGGCGCCGTGCCCGTGACCCGGGAGAGGAGGACACGCTTTACGCCGCATACAGGGAGCGTGTCGCGGACCTGTCAACGGCCATTTGCCGGGCCAAGTCTGCCGCTAGGGACGAGCTACTGGCGTCGCTCGATCGGGACCCGTGGGGGCGCCCTTATCGTATGGTCCGGAATAAGCTCCGACCATACGCGCCGCCCCTCACGCGGACGATGCAGCCGGCGCTGGTAGAGCGTGTAGTGACCGTCCTTTTTCCTGCGGCGGACGAAGTGCGGCCACCGCCGATGCGCCCGCCCGCCGCCGCCGCTGCCGCCGCCGCTGCCGCGGTCGATGTGATCGAGGTCACAGAGTCCGAGCTCGAGCGGGTGGTAGCGCGCATGCGTGGCCGCAACAAGGCGCCTGGCCTTGACGGGGTCCATGGCCGTGCGCTCGGCCTCACCCTTGAGGTCTTGGGCGAGTGGTTCCGGCGGTTGCTGAGCGCCTGCCTCAGTCGAGGTGTTTTCCCGCGGCGGTGGAAGGCTGGCCGGCTGGTCCTTCTGCGGAAGGAAGGGCGGCCCGCTGATGAGCCGTCGGCCTATCGCCCGCTCGTCTTGCTGGACGAGGCGGGCAAGTTGCTGGAGCGCGTTGTGGCGGACCGCCTCACGCGCCACCTTGACACCGTTGGCCCCGGCCTTTCCGAGGCCCAGTTCGGCTTCCGCCGGGCCCGGTCAACCATTGATGCGGTGAGACGAGTCAAGGCGCTAGCTGAGAGCGCAGTTGCCCGGGGTGAGGTCGTGTTGGCGGTGTCCCTAGACATTGCCAACGCCTTCAATACGCTCCCCTGGGCGTGTATCGTGGAGGCGCTCCAGTACCACGGCTTTCCGCCGTACCTGTGCCGCGTCGTCGAGGCCTACCTCTCGGACCGAGAGGTCAGATATCCGACGCGGGAAGAGTGGGCCGTCCGGCCTATGACGCGCGGTGTTCCACAGGGCTCGGTACTCGGGCCCCTCCTGTGGAACATCGGGTACGATTGGGTGTTGCGGGGCGCGCTGCTGCGTGGCGTCGGCGTCACGTGTTACGCCGACGACACACTTGTCACGGCACGTGGCCGTAACTTCGAGGAGGCGGCCGCCCTGGCTGCCGCTGGGGCGGCACACGTCGTGCGGCGCATTCGCCGACTTGGGCTGGAGGTCGCGCTGCGGAAGACGGAGGCTATATGCTTCCACGGCCCGCGGCGTGGTCCGCCGGCCGGTGCGGTGGTCGTCGTCGGAGGTGAGGCGGTAGAGGTCGGATCGGCGATGCGCTACCTTGGCATCGTTCTTGACCCCCGCCTCACGTTTCGGCCGCACTTTGAGCGGCTGGTGCCGCGACTGATGAGCGCGGCAGGCGCACTTAGCCGCCTGCTGCGCAACGACGACGGGCCTGGCACTACCTGTCGGCGCTTATACGCCGGGGTCGTGCGCTCCATGGCGCTGTACGGGGCGCCCGTGTGGGTGGACGCGCTCTGCGCCCGCAACCGGGCGCTCCTCCGGCGGCCGCAGCGGGTGATGGCAGTACGGGTCGTGCGCGGCTATCGCACGATCTCTTTCGAGGCGGCATGCGTGCTTGCCGGCAGCATGCCCTGGGAGCTGGACGCTCGGCTGCTCGCCGCGACGTACAATCGCGTCGTTGAGGCCCGAGCGTCGCCCCGGGGTGAAGAGGAGGCGGTGGAGTGGACGCGGTGGCGCGAGCGGGTGCGCTTGCGCCTGCTTGCGCAGTGGCGCGAGTCATTGGTGCGGCCGTCGGCCGGGCAGGCAACCGTCGACGCTATCCGGCCTGTCCTGGAGCAGTGGTGTGGCCTACGCTCACATGGCCACCTGTCCTACCGCCTGACGCAGGTCCTCTCGGGGCACGGTTGCTTCGGGAGGTATCTCCACCGGGTGGCGGGGCGAGAGCAGACGGCGGAGTGCCACCACTGTGGCTGCGCCGATGACACGGCGCGCCACACCTTGGAGCTTTGCCCGGCCTGGGCAGAGGAGCGCGCGACCCTGGTCGCCGTCGCAGGGGCGGATCTCTCGCTGCCGGCCCTTGTCAGGGGCATGGTTCGCAGCGAGAGAGTATGGAGGGCCGCCGCAGCTTTCGCTGAGGCTGTCATGCGGCGGAAGGAGGAGGCGGAGCGCGAGCGGGAGAGGGATCCCGCTGCGCCCCGGACAAGAAGACCGCGGCCTAGGTCCCGGCGGATGGCGCACACGCGCCAGCTGCCGCCTTAGCCGAGGCCCCGGGCGGAGGGCGCTTGGAAGCCTTCCGCTCACCCACGAGAGGGATGGGGTCAGAGGGGGGAGATGCCGAGCCATGTGTTCCCGGCACGGCATCTCAAAGGGGTGGAAGGGCAGCACCGCTTGTTTGGTTTACAACCGAGCTGTGCTGCCAATAGAGCAAAGGTAACGCTGCTGGTGGAGTCGCGGATGCATTCTTGAGTTCCCGTGGCTCCGCCGTAAAGGCGCGAGAAGGAACACCGTTGGTTTTAGTCGGTACGAGTCCGACATAACCTGTGCACCGTCCTTGCGGTGCATGGGTATCCATGAGGATTTCCAACGAAAAAAAAAAAAAAAAAAAAAAAAAAAAAAAAAAAAAGGTTAGGTTAGGTTAGGTTAGGTTAGGTTAGGTTAGGTTAGGTTAGGTTAGGTTAGGTTAGGTTAGGTTAGGTTAGGTTAGGTTAGGTTAGGTTAGGTTAGGTTAGGTTAGGTTAGGTTAGGTTAGGTTAGGTTAGGTTAGGTTAGGTTAGGTTAGGTTAGGTTAGGTTAGGTTAGGTTAGGTTAGGTTAGGTTAGGTTAGGTTAGGTTAGGTTAGGTTAGGTTAGGTTAGGTTAGGTTAGGTTAGGTTAGGTTAGGTTAGGTTAGGTTAGGTTAGGTTAGGTTAGGTTAGGTTAGGTTAGGTTAGGTTAGGTTAGGTTAGGTTAGGTTAGGTTAGGTTAGGTTAGGTTAGGTTAGGTTAGGTTAGGTTAGGTTAGGTTAGGTTAGGTTAGGTTAGGTTAGGTTAGGTTAGGTTAGGTTAGGTTAGGTTAGGTTAGGTTAGGTTAGGTTAGGTTAGGTTAGGTTAGGTTAGGTTAGGTTAGGTTAGGTTAGGTTAGGTTAGGTTAGGTTAGGTTAGGTTAGGTTAGGTTAGGTTAGGTTAGGTTAGGTTAGGTTAGGTTAGGTTAGGTTAGGTTAGGTTAGGTTAGGTTAGGTTAGGTTAGGTTAGGTTAGGTTAGGTTAGGTTAGGTTAGGTTAGGTTAGGTTAGGTTAGGTTAGGTTAGGTTAGGTTAGGTTAGGTTAGGTTAGGTTAGGTTAGGTTAGGTTAGGTTAGGTTAGGTTAGGTTAGGTTAGGTTAGGTTAGGTTAGGTTAGGTTAGGTTAGGTTAGGTTAGGTTAGGTTAGGTTAGGTTAGGTTAGGTTAGGTTAGGTTAGGTTAGGTTAGGTTAGGTTAGGTTAGGTTAGGTTAGGTTAGGTTAGGTTAGGTTAGGTTAGGTTAGGTTAGGTTAGGTTAGGTTAGGTTAGGTTAGGTTAGGTTAGGTTAGGTTAGGTTAGGTTAGGTTAGGTTAGGTTAGGTTAGGTTAGGTTAGGTTAGGTTAGGTTAGGTTAGGTTAGGTTAGGTTAGGTTAGGTTAGGTTAGGTTAGGTTAGGTTAGGTTAGGTTAGGTTAGGTTAGGTTAGGTTAGGTTAGGTTAGGTTAGGTTAGGTTAGGTTAGGTTAGGTTAGGTTAGGTTAGGTTAGGTTAGGTTAGGTTAGGTTAGGTTAGGTTAGGTTAGGTTAGGTTAGGTTAGGTTAGGTTAGGTTAGGTTAGGTTAGGTTAGGTTAGGTTAGGTTAGGTTAGGTTAGGTTAGGTTAGGTTAGGTTAGGTTAGGTTAGGTTAGGTTAGGTTAGGTTAGGTTAGGTTAGGTTAGGTTAGGTTAGGTTAGGTTAGGTTAGGTTAGGTTAGGTTAGGTTAGGTT